>BTHU01000013.1:59174773-59774773 GCA_036184795.1 Tokudaia tokunoshimensis | reverse complement strand
AGAGGTAGATCCCTCTACCAGTTCCCAGCAGGTGGTCAGGCTCCCGTGTCTCCTGCATGTGGGCTGCAGGAAGAGTGTGGCGGTCAGGGAGAGAGAGTGTAGTTAGAATGGCAGTTGTCAAACCTTACATTTAGTCCCTTCCTTTTTCTTTAGATTTGTTATTTATGTTGTGTATGTTTACTATATGCGTGCCTGGTGCTGACAGAGGTCAGAAAAAAACACTGGTTCCCCTGGAACTGGAGTTACACTCTGTGGGTGCTGGGAATTGAACCCAGGACCTCTGCTGGAAGAAGTGCTCTTAACTCTGAGCCAACCCTGGAGCCCCTTTAATTTTTTTCTTTTAAAACAGTTCCTTTCATCCTGTGAGTCCTGGTTATTGAACTCAGATCATTAAGCTTAATGGCAAGCACCTTTACCTGCTGAGTCATTTTGATGGCCCCTATCCCAATATATTTCTAACAGGTATTTACAAACTGGGTATAGTGCTATTCACCTGCACCCTTAGCTATTCTGAAGGGTGAGATCACTCGAGCACAGGAGTTTAGACCAGGCTGGACCTGCATCACTCTAAACAGCTTGAGGATAGATAAGTCCTCATATGTTTGCTCGGGGTCTGACACCACCACCACCACCACCACCCCCACCCCCAGCGTCACAAAGGTGGAGGAGGAAAGGTTCACAATTCCTATGCTTGGCCATCACAGCTGCAGAGTTAGGTGATCCCCAGAGCACAGGTGTAAGGACTGTAAATGGCCTGTCCTACTTCAGCTTTTCCTCTTCAGTCTTCTAAATAGCATCTGATTAAATATTTGCTGCTGCTTGGGTAGCCAGCAGCAGAGTCCCTTGCACTTCCTGACCAGAGGTGTGCTGAGAGTTTAATTTGATTACAAAGGGAAAGGACTGTTTATAAGACAGGGTTTCATGGAGCCTTGGATGTCCTCAATCTCCTGATCCTCCTGCCGTTCCCTCCCAAGTGCTGGATTATAGGTGCATGCCACCACGCCCAGCTCATAATGGTTACATGCCGTCTGAGTAATTTGTCTTGTTTTATCTAACCTTCCGTAAAGAGTTACACAGGCAGGTCAGTCTGAGTTAACTTGGGAAGTTGGGTGGCTTTGTTTCCGTGAGAGTGGGTTTGGCCAGGTGTTAGATGCCAGAGGAGACTTACTGGAAAAAAAGCCAAAGCCTGGTAATAAGGTGTTTCTCTTCCATCAGGTGTCTCAACCTCCTGGCACAACATCCTTTTCATTGCCCGATGACTGGGACAAGAGAACCTCATATTTACACTCTCCCTTCTCTACTGGACAGAGTTGTATCCCCCTCCATGGTTTGTATTTTATTTTATACTATTCCTAGATAGTGCCAGGCCATCTGGCTTAGATTTTTGTAATAGATGATCTGGTATCCTAAAGAGTTCCTGGCAGGTATGGTGTTACATGTGTGTAACACGAGCACAGCAGAGGCAGAGGCAGGCTGATTATGGGTTTAAGGCCTCTGGGCTACAAAGCAAGGAAGACCTGTTCCTGTACATTTTCTAATAACGATGGTCATATTTGAAGATGTATAAATGCAAAGGATGCTAGAATGCATCAGCTATTGTGATTTATTTTGACTACATTTAAGGATAAGAATTAATCATGTGCCATCTAGCATCAAGCACCATGTATTTAGGGCAGATGCTAAGTTGCGGACGACTGTGTTTGCAACTTCTGGAGGATATTGAGTCACTCATTTTAAATCTACCTCCTTCCCTTTACCTTCTGGGTGGCCTCAAATTCAATCTTTAGTCAAAATTATCTTTTTTTTTAAACATTTGTTTTTTATTTTTATTTTGTGTGTATGGGTGTTTTGCCTGCCTGTATGTCTGTACCATGTGGATGTGGTGTCTACAGACTTATCAGATCTCCTGGGAGTGGAATTACAGACAGTTGTGAGCCACCATGTGAGTGCTAAGAATTGAACCCAGGTCATCTGGAAGAGCAGCCAGTGCTCTCAATTTCTGAGCCATCTCTCCACCCCTGGAAAATGATCTTGAAATTCTGGTTCATGCATCTCTTGCCAAATGTTGAGATTACAGGTGTGTGCTATCACACCTGGCTTTTTCTACTTCGTGTGTGACAAGGGTTTCGTTGGCTAAGCTGGCCATAAACTCCCGATGTAGCTGAGGATGAACTTGAACTCCTGATCCTCCTATTTCTAATTCTGAAGTGTTGGGATTATAAGTGTGTACCACCAGTCATAATCCTAACTTCTTAGAATTCTGCCTAAAGTTTCAACTGGAATCTCCATCCTCAGCCGTCCTTACCCCAGGGTGTTCAGTCATATGGTCTGAGCTCCTTGCTTTTTTCCATGCTCTAGGTGACAGTGAAATGTGTCAGTTCTGATGGGGAGTGGGTGTTTCCCTGTAACCAGAAGCATTAGGAATCTGCGTTAACCTCGCTCAGTTGTATTGTGGTTTAAGTACATTAAGTAAACCTAACAAACTGACTGTAGTTAAAGGAGGAACGGTGTGGAGGCGGTGTTCTGTACCTGACAGGCTTGTACCAGTACTTGTATTAAATGTCTCCATTCCCATTCTGATTGGGTGTGGTTGTTAACAGGTTTGAGTCCAGAAGTGAATGAATTGCTGATGGAAGCCCAGCTGCTCCAGGTATCCCTTCCTGAAATTCAGGAGCTTTATCAGACTTTACTTACAAAGCCAAGCACTGCTCAACAAGCTGACCGAAGCTCACCGGTTAGATCCAGCAGTGAGAAGGTGAGTGAGCCAAAGATCTGCAGCTTGTGCTTGGCAGTGCCATTCTAACTCATGATTTTGTAAAAAAGGTGACTTGTGTCTTTGAGCCACAAGAGCACACAAACTCTCTACCTCACAGCTCTGTTCTACAAGAGAACAGACACTGGACACCATTGGCAGCACTCTGGGTGTCACAGCTTAGATTTGGGTCCTGAATTTTTACTTCTAAATTTTTCTTTTTTAGGGAACTCTTCTTATTGCTCACAAATCATAATATTGAGAAGTAGGATTATTTTCCTCTATAGAAGATGAAAATAAGATCTAAAGATGAAAATATGATTGTAGCTGAAAGGGCTTTTTGTTAATAAATATTTTAAAGATGCTAGAGAACAGATGCTTTTCATTATTACTTCGAACTTGAAGGTAGATACAGATGCAGAGGCTGAGGGTACTTATCCTAGCTCTTGACGAAGACTGTAACGTCTCCTGTGGCCCTTTCATGTGTATTTTTGTGTGGTGTGTTTATATGTGCATATTTTCACATGTGTATGGACAGGTGCACACACACATGTATATGCTTGTGATGTAGTTCCTGAACTTGATGTGTAGGATTGTGGATTGCTCTCCACCTGACTCAATGAGATTGGATCTCTGAATTGGACTCAGAGATAGCAGATAGGTTGTTCTTGCTAGCCAGCTGTTTGCAGGGATCCCTTATCTCTGCCTTGCAAGGCTGAAACCACAGACAAGCCACCACAGCCACTGAGTATTGACATGGATTTGGGGTCCTCTTGCTTTTATGGCAGTCACATTAACCACTGAGCCATCTCCCCGGTCCCTGTAATGCTCTGTGTCTCAGCCCCCTTAAGAAGCTTCTGCTTACTTCTTGCTCTGTAAGGAGCCCTCACACACAGTGCCCCTGAGAATATAATCAGGATAGAAAACATACTAGGGAAGACTGAAGCCATAAGGAAGGTACCCTGAAACTGATCACAACCAACCTAGTTATCTTACTCCTGTCAGGGTTGTGATAGATAGCCAGTAACTCACCTAAGGATTTGGTGAAAAGAAGGGTCTGTGTACATCTTTTCTCTGCGGGTGCTATCAGGCCGCCTTGAAGGTTAGTCATATCATTAACACCCTTTCCCAGTGTATCCCAGTTCACCAACAGTGAAGAGGGTTAAGCTAGTTGTTGTGAAGACTGAGGCTCTAGAGGTGGTGGCAGCGGTTAGGAGGCAGTGTATTCCAGGGATCATTTGGTTTCTCATTTGCATATTTTTCTTTAGTTGCATCACTTTTAGTAATGGGCAAACTGAAAGCTAAAATTGAATTTCCTTCTTGCACCCAGAACGATTGCCTTCGAGGGAAACGAGATGCAGTCAGCAGTCTTGAGAGAAAACTGAAAAGACGTCCAGAAAGAGAAGGCCTTCCCAGTGAACGGTGGGATCGAGTTAAAAAGATGCGGACACCTCAAAAGAAGAAAATCAAACTGAGTCACCCCAAGGACATGAACAATTTCAAGTTAGAAAGAGAGCGTAGCTATGACTTAGTCCGTAATGCTGAAACTCATTCCCTGCCCTCAGACACATCCTACTCCGAACAGGAGGACTCTGAGGATGAAGATGCCATCTGTCCAGCTGTGAGCTGCCTGCAGCCAGAAGGAGATGAGGTCAGTGAGGTTTGGGCCATAGAGGACGTGCTTTCCCTTAACCCAGAAACCCTGTAAGCTAGACCTCATCTCCTTGGGTCTTTCTCTTCTGCTTGTCTGCTTTGAGCTGATCTGAGTGGATTGCTCAGGTCTCCCCTCCTGATAATCTCTGCTTTAACATCGTCCTGGGTCTCCTCCTTTTCCTGAAGAAACTCTCGTTCTTCCCTTTTTTCCTTCTCTTGCTACTCCAGCTTTCACCGTCCCGGCGCTCAGAAGGTGGGAGGGATGCTGATGGACTGCCCTTTTGCTTACTGTCACAGGGCAGCACTGTCTACCCCAAAGCAGGTACAACCTGAAGAGTGACTCTGCCTCCCTCCCTCGGTGGCTTTGGCGGTGGAACAGCTACACTCCTGTGGTTAGCTGTTGTGCCAGAGGCCCCAGTGCGGGGACAGTGGCAAACGGCCTGAATATCTTGAGGCTGGCCTGCCCAATTTTGAATGGCATTTTTCCTCTGAACACCCCATCTCCCTGCTCTTTGTAACCAGGTGGACTGGGTCCAGTGTGATGGCAGCTGCAATCAGTGGTTTCACCAGGTCTGTGTTGGTGTCTCTCCAGAGATGGCAGAGAAAGAAGACTACATCTGTGTGCGCTGTACTGGGAAGGACGCACCAAGCCGAAAGTAAAATCAAAACACACACTCACTTCATGTAATTCAGGACTCCAATAAAGAAGATTTCCTCAGTCTCAGCAAGGCTACAGGACTGGGATTGAGCCAGCCTGTGCACGGTGCTATTTCTATTCCTTATGGGATCACTTTTCCAGAACTCTTTGAAAAAAAGAAAAAAACAACTAAAAAAATTTTTGACACTTTTTTGTAATTTTTTCCTTAAAAGCTGTTTGTGGTTGTTGAAGTTTAAAACGCTGACTGTTTTTTGCAGGGGTCTGTACTGGTTTCGAAGGTATTGGAGTTTGCACCTTTTTGTGTACAGCATTAACATTGTACTTCTGCCTGGGATATACCAGCTTAAAAGTCCAACTCAGTTTCAGGGCCCAGAAGGGGCATCAGAATTCCAGTAACCCTCACTGAGCAGCTGCTCTCCCTTCTCTGTTACCACATTGGGGGATTTAAGTTTTCACTTTGGGGTTTTTGTTCTTTCTCTCCCTCTTTTCCTTTCTCGTAGGCTAGGTTTATTTATCTCAGCAATAACTTCTATGTTGGTTTCAGTGGCTGGAATTAAAACAAAACAAACTTCTAAACAGTGTGTTGGTGCTTTAGCATTTGGTTAATGTACAGAAAGCAAGTGTCTAGTTTCTGGTGTCACTGCATTAGTGATGTAGAAAGAGACCGCGCTGTAAGTAATTGCTACAGCTGTATTTTGGCTTTCTCCCTACTTGCTTCTTCCCCACTCCTAACCCCACCCCACCCCCCCTTTTTTTTTTTGGTAGAATGTATCAAATGTTGCAGTTTATATTGTGGAATAATAAATCCTTGGTCCTATTATAACACTAGACTACAGCTTCTTCTGCCCTTCCACCTTGTGGGCCTGCAGAACCGGAAGGGGTTGCTTGCTTCTGCTTCTTCCCAGGCAGACTGCAACAAAAGTGCGTTTGCTCAAAGAGACTCTGTAACCTGATTCTCTGGGTGGGCCTGTGCCCCACTAATAAAGAATCCCTGTCATCAAAGACCAGAGCTAGTCCTTCAAGCCATGCTCTTTTCCAGTAAGCGCTCAGAATGTTGGAGTGGTCCCCAAATCACCCCAGAGTGTAAGACAGCTCTCCTATGGAATGCTTTTCTCGTATTTGAATTGACAGGGAAGTTTGGTTGAGAGTTAAGTTGCTGTGATCCATTATCTTAGAGGCTTTGTTGTATTGTATGAGTTGAGGGGACTTCGGTCCTGCCTGGGATTCCTCTTCCATGTATGTAATGTCTTTCTGGTTGTGGACAGCCCATGCCAGTTTCCTCCTGTTCTGCAGAGAGGAGAACTTGCTGGTGAGCAGAACAGCAGGCTTTTGCTCCCTTTCCTAAACTGTTCACACACTTGTTTTTCTCCCTGTCTGGTGGGCAGAGTTAGCAGACCTTTAATAAAACACCAAAAAAGCAGTTTGTGAAGTAGTGAAAACTTAAATATACTCTCGCTCTGTGCAGTCCAGATAATTAAATCTGTTTAAGAATAACTCCTAGTGGTCTGCAGTGTCCTGCAGTTGAGTTACTGTGATGTCTCTTCTTGTCTGGGGATGAAAGTAAGCTTTGAAGGGGACATTACTGAGCCTGGGGTGCACCTTAGTGGTAGAGTACTTGCCTAGCACAAGCCCTATGCCCGGTACTGCCCATGGAAGTAAATATGGGTCAGAGAAAATGGGCTGCTGGCTAAAACCCAGTTTGACATCTGAGAACTTTGACCCATCTAGTATGAGCCCTCTGGGTAGGCCTGGCTGTCCTAGAACTCACTCAGTAGACCAGGATGGCCTCTCACTTAGAGATCCACCTGCCTCTGCCTCATGAGTGCTGGAATTAAAGCCATGTTCCATCACCACCACCCAGGTCCCTCCGGGTCTTAATGGTTGTTTTGCTTATTCATTTGAGTTTCACAGGGTCCAGTCTAGCTCTGTCTGTAGCCAAGAGTGACCTTGAACTTCTGAATTTGTTCTGGATTCTTCTACTTTTTGAGTTATGTAGCTAAAACGTGTGCATCACTGTGCCCACCCAATTTTTGTGGTGCCAGGGATTAAATGTGAGGGCTTCTACATGCCAGGCGAGCACCCTACCAAGTGGGCTGTGCGCGCACCTCACCAGCTTCTCCGCGTGTGCCTTGTGTACCGTGTGTATCGGATATGATAGGAGATACGAACTGTCCCCTTCCCAAGTGGGAATCATGGTTTGTTTTGTTTATTTGTGTTGATACCAAATCTGAAATGTCAGCTGTGCAAAATCAAATGAAACCCGGGATTGCTTCAGTTCTGCAAGTGCTTTCATGTATCCTACCTTGTGCAGCGTCAAACTCTGAATGTCAAGACATTGAGCTTTCAACTGAGGCCACCTGTGTGCCTGATACAAACTAAGGTTTTATTAAAAACAAAACATTTTATTATGTGCTAGCTTTGAAGCTTGCTGATACCTTAGAGCAGTGGTTCTTAATGTGTTGGTCACAACCCCTTTGGCAAACCACTTTCTCCAAAAATACATTACGATTCATAACAGTGGCAAAATTTACAGTTACAGCAGTGGAATAACTTTATGGCCAGGAGTCACCACAACATGAGGAACTGTATTAAAGGATCCCAGCATTAGGAAGGTTGAGAGCCACTGCCATGAAGGACTGTTGGATAAATGGAGAAAGAAGATAAAATGGTCACTGAGTTTCCACCTTAAGAGGCCCTGCAGGAGAGAGGACTGGAGTTAGCACCTGAGTCAGGAGGACAATAGTTCTTGGGCAGATAGTGAGACTAGAGAAGTCTATTAGCTAGACCAGAGAGAGTGAAGTTCCAGTTTTAGTGGTGGACAAAACTAAAGACCTTCATTCTGCCACAGAGCGTAGAATCCCGAAGAGGATTTTGCCTCAGTCAAGGTCTACCCAGATTAAGTAGCAAGACACTATATAAAAACCAAACACTGAAAGAGAGGGAATAATACCTCTGGTTTGGTAGAATGGCTAAGATGCATCTAAGTTGTCCACCACTGAAAGCAGGGTTGTAAGAGGCCCTGCCTTGTAATCCCAGCACCTAGGATGCTGAGTCAGGAGGGCTGTGGGTCTGTGGCTGTCCTGGGTGACACAGTACTGCTGTCTTCAAAGTGCAGACAGTATTGAGGTGTGGTTAGCTGGAGAACAGAACCCATTTCCGTGGCAGTGGTTGAAACTGTGCCTCTTAACAGGGCTGTGCTATAAATAAAGGTCCCGTGGACTCCATTCTCTCCCACCCTCACCAGGCTTCTGCAACAAGCATCTTTCCCCATGAGCCATCGCCAGCCCTGAGTGCACTGCCCTCTTCACACTTACCTGGATGGATATTTGTCAGACTTACAAGACCTGCTTGTGTCTCGGATGGGCATGACGAAGTTTTTGGTGCCCATGAGGGTTTTACTAGGCCCAGTCCTGCCTAGGGTTGTTCATGTAACTTAAGTGTAATAGGTTCCTATATACATGTAACAGGAGGTGTATTGGACAGCAGGCATTTTAAATGGACACTAAGCCTGAAGCCAGAGCTAATCATTCAGTACCAACTGACATAAACTAGTCTGTGCTATGTACGTGTCAGCCTATATTAAAATGTTCTGTTGAGCTGGGCTGAAACTCTGGAAAAACACTTCCAAGCACCAGAGGCCCTGGGTTTGGTTTTCAGAAACATCAGAAGAAAAGGTTTTCTCCTGCCACGATGCTGCAGAAATAGAATCTGGAATATTGCTTGTTGAGAAGAGTTTTGGAAGAGAACATTGAAGACCTCATCGTCGGCAAATTATGGGGCTGCGTTTGGAGCTGTCCTTCCTCAACATGACTGAAACACCAGAGTTGATGGCTTGCTTCTCCCTGGGTGGCCTTCTGTCCTCAGTCCTTTGCATGTGGCTAAAGTTCCTCAATGTGTAACTTGTAAAGAAAGTGCTGCTTAAAACATTCTAAACAAAAAGCAATGCTGTTGTAAATCCATTTTTAAGCCATAATCAATTTGTAAGGTATTTTGCAGACTTTGTAAACAAATTTCATGTTTAAATATTGCATACAAATGTTCCTGTACATTTTCATCAGCATAGATGAGACATGTCAACTTACAAGGCAGCAACAGTAGAAGTGATGGTCGCACTCCAAGTTTGGGTTCTGAGAAAAAGGGTAGAGGGCTGTGACGGGTGAGGTCACGTGTGGTGAATATTTGGACAACCTGCCTTCAGTAGAGGGATGGCATCGGTGACCTTGCGTGGTCTGTTTCACGTGAGTAGAGACCACAGGGCTGTTCTGTTTTACAGAAACACAGAAATATAAGTTACCTTAAACATTTCCCTTACAATATAAGACAGACCAGTCAATTTATTAGTCTCTAGCAAGCTGCATGCTGAAAGTAGAACAGCGTTGAGCTGTCCCTGCCAGTGCGTTCCCATCGGCTCTGCTGTGAGTGTGCACAAAAGACTGGACCAGTGATCTGGGCTGCTGGTCTGACGGCAAACGATAAAAGGAGAAATGTGCATCTAATTTTAGCCTACATCATAGCCATGGTATTTATTATACTTTGAAATTGATATGGGATGAGCCTATGCAGGCTCTAAGTGCTCTCTAGGCAATGACCATAGTCTACTGGGGAAATGGTGATGAAGGTAGCCTCAGGTGCCTGGGAGTTGTCTGCTGTTTCCAAGCCAGTCAAAACTCTTGCAAGGCATCGTATCCTAAGTTCTCAGGAGACAAATGCCAGTCAGGACAAACGTCACCTATAGCTTTCTGATCCAATTGGAAGTGTATTTTCAATGCTAAAGGTGATGCTCACTTAGCACCAACCTTACACAAACTGAGTGTAAGGAGCAAGTGGTGTAACATGTGGGACCCGGAGATTAACATAGTCCTAGCAGAGTCAACTTTGGGACTGGATCTATTCTAAGAACATTTTGCTCTGTCCCACTTCTTGCCTAGGACTTCCTGCAGGTTCCAGAGAAATAAGAATATTGTCCATGAGGTTTGGTGAGCCTGCTTCATCTCTGTAGGTTCAACCTACATTGTTTCTGTGTATGGCCCTGGTGTGAGGAGACTTTCAGGGAAGTCTTAAAATCTAGAGGTCATGTGTAAGTCTTGAAGTGACCACCCTCTGTGTGGAATACCTCCTGGTCTGATTCCTTTGCCTCACGGATGCTGCAAACACATACCCAGTACTGTGTGCCATGACTATTCACAGGCAGGAAGCAAGTCCTGGGTACCAGCTTTGGTAGTTGCCATGCCTTGGAAAACTGACATAGGTCATGGTGGCTTTTAGGCCCCAGCTTATCTCATTGCTGTTTCTATTACTACATCCATCCCCTCTCCCTCCGTTGAATGAGTAAATGCAAGCAGAACTTTGACTGAATCAAGTGGAGTAAAGGGTGAGTTGGGTGGGGGTGGCTAAGGTTGGAGAAGGGATGAGGCAGTGAGCGAATAAGCCCATTGCCCAACTGCTCATTTCCAGACCTACCGCCTGCTTCCTGTCTGCCGCTCCAGCTGTGGCCACCAGGTAGTGCTATTTTGTTTCCTTGAATGTTATGGAACCTTTTGGTATCCTTTTTCGGGTTCATCCTGTTTAGGGGCCAAAAGCAGAAAAACACAATAGTTTAGGCAACTTTCGATAAGATTATCAGCAGTTTTAAAGGCTCCAGGTCTTTCTAGGGGAGAAAATACTGTGCATTGGATTAGTTACTTGCTTTGTTGCAACAAGATGTCTGACATCAAGTTACAGTTCATAGTTTGAGAGTAAAGTCCACCATGGTGGGGAAGCCATGGCGGCGGCGGCAGCCTGAGGCAGGTGGTCTGGCTGCATCTGCAGCCAGGAAGCAGAATGCCAGTGCCTTTTTTGTGTTGGATTCAGCAATTGAGAGAAGCCACTCACAGATTTGTCTCTAAGTGGTTCTACTCCCTGTCAAGTTGATTATATAAACCATCACGGTTCCTTTTCCAAGTTCTAACTTAAAGTAGATTTATGACCCCAGGCAGAGCAAAGGTGAGAGAAAGAGGTCCTCTTGATGTGGATACTACCATTTGGGTGGCCGGCTTTGGTCAGGCTGAGGTGTGCTCATGGGAAACCTCACTGTTCTTCCCCAGAACACTCTTCACTGGAAAAGGATTGAGGACAGTGGGCACTTAACTGAATCCAGAACTGCTGGGTCTGGGGGATGCAAACAGGAGGTGATCATGTCACTTTCTCTCTGCAGGCCAGCCTGTAGAGTGAGCCCTGGGAAGCCATTGTTAAGGACATGTAACATGAACTGGGGTGGAGAACATACGTGAAGCGTGACACCAGCTCCCAGGCTGTTTTTTACTTCATGTTTCCATTGTGTCATGATAGAGTTTTTATTGCATTTGTGTGTGAGTGCATGGGTTGAGGGTTCAGGACTATTTGGGGGAGTTGGTTTTGCCGTGTAGGTCCAGGGATCCAATTCTGGTTGTCAGCACAACAGCAAAACCATAAACCTACTGTCTAATTGGCCCCTGTTGAGTTTTTAGGAAAACACTTTTGTATTACTGCCTATCAGACATGGTTCTTAGAGATTTACATACAATTAATACTTGTAATACAAAATAGAATTTCCTTGTAGGTAAGGGTAGGATACTTTTTACAAATTTTATGTGCTTGGGTGTTTTCCCTGCATGTGTGTCTATGCACCATGTGTCTGGGGAGAAGAGGGTGTTTGATCTGGAACTGGAGTTACAGTTGTGAACTATCATGTGGATGCTGGGGATTGCACCTTTGTTCTTAGGAAGAGCAATCAGTAGTAATAATCACCGAGCAAGCTCTCTCCAGCTCCAGGGTGGGTTATTTTTTAAAAAAAAAGTGTGTTCGTATCTGTGTGAGTGTGGGTACCAGAGACGTCCTATCTGGAGCTGGAGTTCCAGGCAGGCATGAGCCCCCTCACAGGGATGCTGGGAATGGAACTTGGTTCTCTGGAAGAGGAAATAACATGCACATGGAGCCATCCGTCCTTCCAGCCCTGGGGATTTTTAAAAATGTCTGTGAGAATGTGTGCCACGTGTGGGTGGTGCCTTCAGGAGCTAGAACAGGGAGTAGAATCTCCTGCAGCTAAAGCACCAGGCAGCTACAAGCTGCCTAATGTGGTTGCTGGGAATTGCTGGGTTCTCTGGAAGAGCAGGGATGAACCCTTAGCCACCGAGCCTTCTCTTCAGGTCCAAGGATGGGATTTTGATGGCAAAAATTATGCCCCTAATCATGAACTGTTGCAAGTAAACAAGTTTGTCTTCTGTATCTGCCAGATACTTGGATAGCACTCCAGTGTCCCGATGGGGAAGACCATCTCCTAAGAATCTTTCTTTTCCTTGCTCAGGCTCTTTTCCTAGTCTGAATTAACAGCAACCACTTACCTCTACTTTCAATCAAATGCACTGAAACCAGGGTGGGAGATTGGAGAAGAGTGGGCTGTGTTTCCAGCCTTTGAGGTCACAGGAAACTTCTAGCACACAACAGAAGAGGGCAGCAGAGGACAGGACTACTTTCCTAGTTCCCAGGGCTGGAGCTGGGCCCACAGGAGGGAAGGCAGGGTAGACTGAGGTGCCCAAGGGCACTCTACAATCTTTAGCTCTAAACTGGGCACCAGAATCTGTCTTCTACAGTGTCGCACCTGTTTGGGAGGAGGATTGGGTTGTAGGGTTAAGACAAAAGTCAGCGTTTGAATTTGAATTTCATCAGTTGCTGGAAATCAGTTGGTAAGCTAATGGTGCCTGTTGTGTGTCCAGCAGGTTAAGCATCTCCTACATTCTCAGGGCTGTACAGCTACATAGGTTCGTGAACTTTTACAGAAGCGGGTTCAGCACTGGAGGTGCTGTGCGTCTAGATCTTTGGTCACTGTGTTTTGTTCTCTCTTGTGTATGTAGCTCTGGCTATCCTGGAACTCACTATGTAGACCAGACGGGTCTTGAACTCAGAAAGACCTGCTTGCCTCTGCCTCTGGAGTGCTGGGATTACAGGTGTGCACCACCGTGCCTATCTCTTCTTGAGTTCTTGCTGTACTAGACATAATGGAACTTAGAAGAAGTTAGAAGAGCAAGGCTTTGAAAAGGCCAAACATTGAATTGGCATGAATTGTGTCACTCTTAAACTGGCTGTGTGACCTTGCTAAGGATTCAGGCCTGCCACACAAAATGAGATTGATCTACAAGATCCTCCGGGGGATGCCGGAAGTGACGGCACATGCCTATAACCCAGGTACTTTGGAGTCTTTGGCAGGAAGATTGCAACTTTGAACTACCATTCAGTTACACATAGAAAGCAGCCTGGGCTATCTAGAAAGACCGTACCCAAACTAGAACCTTTCCAGCCACACAGTCTTTATCTGCTTCTCCCTCTATCAGGTTGGCTTGTTGTGGCTCCCTTAAGCAACATTTTAGATCAGAGGCATTGACAGTGGGTGGTGCTAGGTCTTGGCTCAGTAGGAGTCTTTGATATTGAGACTGGATACCAACCTTCCAGATAGCAGGCGTGGAGAAGGATGGAAATGTTCTCATGAGCTAGCTCAAGTACTAGTAAGGGAGTGACAGGAACATGATGGATATTTGGGGAAATCTGAGGAAGAAGCATTTGAACAGGCATGTGTGGTGGTAATGAGAGAGGAAGCTAGTAGTACAGTGTGTAGAGTGTGTGACGGTCTGTGCTGTGACTACTTGACCTGTATGAACTCAATCTTCATGACTTCCAATGAGGTACTCTTAGTTTTCAGATAAGGAAATTGGGAATCAAGTGTTAAGGCTAATTGGCCAGCCCTGGGGAGGTCAACACAAGGGAATCATGAGTATTAGGCTAGCCTGGGATACACTGAGATTGCCCCAAAACAAAAAGAACTGGAGGTTAGGGAAAGACCACCCAGCTGGCACACGGGTGGCAAGAACCCTGACCCAGATTCTGAGCCTTTGCAGAAGTTGGCCTCTGACTCCTCTTGAGGCTAGACTGAGGAACATGGCTCAAAGGAAAACCCTGGGTGCTCTGCTGGGCAGTGGGTTTCCTTTCCCACCCCACGATGGGTAAGACTTATAAAAGCTTTTCTTTTAGGGAATTTTGTTTTCTTAAGCTGGATGAGCATTTTATTCTAGCTGGAAATGTAGTTCAAGAGACCCTGTAAGGCCCAGGTGTCTTGCTTCAGAGAGTAGGTCGCATGCTGCCCTTGGGGCTGTGGCAGGGGCCTGGCAGCCCTGCCCTGCTGTTTAGCTTCCAGACGCCTTCACCACTGTGAACAAAGTGCCTGGAGCTGCTCCTGAGCCAGTTTTCAGTTACTGAGTTTTTGGCAAAAAGCAACTCAGTCTAAGAAAATAAGGACCCCTGTAAGTGATGGAAGTGTCCAAGCGAAAGTGAAAAATCTCAAGGTGTCTAGTCTGCCTGGGAAGGAGCCTTAGTACCAGGCAGGTTGGGCTCCAATAGGCCACTCTTGTGTCCGATTCTTCCTGGGTCACGACCCAGGTAAGAGACCGACTTTGTAGGCTGCCACACTGCTATGCTTGAGCCGTTCACATAGCTGTAGAAATACAGTGTCCTGGCTGCGGGGAGGAGCAGAGGGCCAGCCCGGGGTGTCCCAACCTTAATCTTCCCCAGCCAGCAGCCTCTAGCCTTCTAGATTCACTGACTTTCCTCTGCAAAGACAACTTCTCTGAGGCAAATTATGTGGAGAGTTCTAAGCCTTGGTGATCTCGACAAGAAGTAGTCATCATGTCGCCTGACACTTGTGGAGCAGTTCCTAAGCAGCCGTGCCTGCTGGGTCTCATCACTTCTAAATGAACTACTGACACACAGGCTGGGAGGTGAGCTGAGATTCAAACTCACCCTGGTGAGTGTCCTCCCCACGCCCCACCCACACTGCCTGTGGGCATTTTGGTTTGGTGGTTTTTAGAGGGAGGGTTGCACTCCGTATCCCGGGTTGGTATTGAGCTTACTGTGCTGCTCAGGCTGGTCTTGAACTCAAAGAAGTCCACCTCACTGTACAAAGTGCTGGGATTATAGGACTAGCTGCCACTCCTGGCTTCTGATCTGTCAGTGTTGGGGGCTCAAGGCCAAGGTGTAGTCCTTAGAGAAGTGCTACAGCAAAGGGCTACATCTCCTTCCCCATAGGGCATCTTCTGAGAGGCCAGCAGGGGGAGGGGCCTTACAAGGCCTTCAGTCTAGCTCGAGTTTTCCTGAACTTACTGACTTCAGTGCCTTTGTGATTCAGTTGCCTTAACAAGAAAAATCAAAGATCTGGTGTGTGGATTCTAGTGTGGTCTTGCCCTGACTTCTCTGACCTTTCAGGACTCCCCACACACTCTACACCATGGCCTCATAAAGCTATTTTGTCTTTTCCTAGTACGGCAACAGCAGCTACTTTTTGCTGAGGTAGCTACTTAATATTTTTTAGACTTAACATGTTAAGTAGCCAGTTCTATGATACCACCCCATTTTATGGAGGGTTTCATGGGCACTGGATATGAAAACGCCGAGGTTAATTGTTCTGAAAGGGTTTCAGCTGATTTGCCTTTCATCTTGTCATGGGAGTTTTGCTTGCACGGGTGTCTGGGCACCATGTGCATGCAGTACCCATGGAGGTCAGAAGATGGCGGCGTCAGATCTCTAGTAACCAGAGTTTAACAGATGCGCGCCATCATGGTGCTGGGTCCCCAGTCAGACTGGAAGAGCAGGCCATGCTCTTAACTGCTGAGCCACCTCTCCAGTCCCACGAACTATTAGGCCGGTGGAGTCTCCTAAGGTGGTACGAGTCTTCATTCGTCAATAAGGAAACAGGGTTTGGGCTCACAGGGCTGCCCCGCTTCTCTGCTCAGGCCCTTCAGTGAGCACACTGCATACCCTGACTCATTGGTGTCTGGTTTTCTCTGCACTGCATCCCTGGGGAACATCCGTCCTACAGATCCTTCCTTAGGGGAAGCCCGCAATTCTTTTCTGCTGTCCATATGAGGTCATGGCAATGGCTCTCACCGGGGACTCGACGACACCTTAATCTACCTGATGGTACATATATCTCATTCTGTCACAAGGTAGCTGTGAATTTGAGGTTTTTCAATGTCCCCTCCTCATTGGCAGTCCCCAGCAAGGCTCCCAAGAGACAGATGTGGGCAATGAAGTGTGTAGTGGACAGAAGATGGGTACATTGATTAGTCTGGACTTTGAGAGACTTACTCCATCTTTACTGGTGACAAATAGAGAAGGGCGGTAGTGGGCCTGGGAAGTGTGGGCCGCAGCTCCTTCCCCGCTGTCTTCTGCTGTGGCAGTGGGCTCCCCTTTCACAGTCAGGAGTTATCTGAAAGACACTTGGTTCTATGATACAACCCCAATTTATGGAGGGTTTCACGGGCAGCGGGATACTAAAATGCTGAGGTTAATTGTTCCGAAAGGTGTGTGCCCTCTGAAAAGGAAAGATGCCCTGGCTTTTATGATGGCTAATTCTGAGCCATTTGTTCTTCACATTCCAGAAAGCTTGCAGCTCCCTCCATGAAGCAGCTCTCTGTCGTAGCTGGCTCACCCAAAGTGTTCAGTACAGTGGGTGGGTAGAATAATTCAGAGCCCTTTCCTGCCATTCAAAGGGGTGAACGAAAGCCAAGGCTCATTCCAGCTGTCTGGGGCGTAAAGTTCAGTGTGACATAAAGCTTGGTGCTTCACCAAGGAGCAGTTGTCTGCTCCCATATTTTAGGGCACTGCTTGTTTTAAATATGAGAAGGAGAAAGATCATTTGGACTTTCAGACAAATGAGGTAAGAGAAGACTGGGAAAGACTATGTCTTATAGTGTTCTCCACTCCCTGGGATCTGATACACCTGCCTGCAGTCATTATTTGCAACTTAATGAGTTTTTTCCATAAGCTAGATAGAGAGCTGAAAACTTGAAGACGTTTTCTTCCGAGGGCCATAAAGTTACACAGGACGCCTCTGCCTTCCACTGCTGTGCTGTAGTCGAGAATCTTCTCCTAACTTGGTAGTAATGTTTTATAAGATTTATTATTTTATGTGGACAAGTGTTTTATCTGCATACATGTCTGTACCACCTGTGGGCTTGATACCCACAGAAGTCAGAAGAGGGAATTAGGTCCCCAGGAACTTGATTTATGGATGGTTGTGTGCCACCATGTGGGTGCTGGGAACAGTATCCACACCCTCTGAAGAGCAGTGAATGCTGTTAACTGGTGAGCCATCTTCCCAGCCACAGTAGTAACGTTTATTGCTTTGTTTGTTATACAATGAATAATTATAGTTCACCCTGCGAAACTTGACCCTTGCCACTTGTCATATGAGGATGTACTGGCTGATTGACTGATTGAGACAGGGTTTCTCTATGTAGCCCTAGCTGTCCTGGAACTATCTATGCAGATTAGGCTGGCCTCAAACTCAGAGAAGTCCACCTGCTGCAGGGATCAAAGGCATACGTGACTACACTCTGCCAGGATCTTTATTTTTAATTAAAATCCAAGATAACATATGGATTGCATGGGGTCTCATTTTATTTTAATCTGTGTTTTATCCTTCTCCATTTGATGACCTAATGTCTTCTGTATTTAAGGCATTTTATGGGAGATCTAAAAATCATGTAGACTAGTATTAGCATACTAACTTAAATAAAATACAGTTGAAAACACACTTAAGCTTGGCATGTCCACAGAATCAGGTGGTAAGCAAACCAAGACCGCTGGAGCTGGGGATTGCATGTGAGTTCGGGAAGCCCATAGATTCCACAGCTCTTGTCAAGCAGGCGCTTCTGTCGAGTTTGCTTAGTTGTCAAGAGTAAAACAAACCTCTCAAGAGGAATAAGGTGTGTGTGTGCTCGTGGAGGAGGCAGGACGGACTTCCGCTTCCTGGCTTAGTGCTTGTATTCCTGAGTGTGCTGGGAGAAGGCAGGACTATGAGCTGGCCCCGCCCTGCCTGTGGAGGTGAAGGCCTGCTTTTGTCTTGCTTGCTGCAACAATAGACAACAGCAAACCTTTGAAAAGCTGTGTGAGGTTAAAGACCTTACTTGGAAGAGGAGAGAAAGCAAGCCAAGTGTTGCAGCGTGAGTGGAAGCACGGAAGGGCAAAAATGCAGAAAGAGAGCTCGGGGAGCAGTAGGAGAAAGTGGAGAAGCAATGTGACCAAGGGGAGGCAGCGTTCTCCCCACTTTCAGTGTTACACACCCCCATCCACCCCCATCCACACTGGTCCAGAACCATCTGATATGGAGACAGAGCCTTGCCTCATAGCCCTGGACGGGAATGCACTTCAACGATGGTGCTGTCATGGTGCCCAGGGCTCATCCTCTTGAAGAGAACAGTGAAAAGTGGAGTATCTGGGAATAGGCTGGGTGTGGAGGGAGCACATGTCTTTTAAGTTCTTTCCTCTTCCAGTTCTTGAAGCCTAGGGGAATGAGAAAGAGTGACAGACAGCAAGCTGATTAGGTTTATAACCCAGACATTCTGGAATTAAATTCTTGAATTAAAAGAACATTAATGCTGTAACCAGGGACACCGCACTTTCACTTAACCAAACTGATTGAAGCACCGACTCTTCTAATAGTCTTGGAAAACAGGCTGGCTTCCTCTAACCTTCAGCTTCCAGGCTAAGTAGTTGGGTGCAGTGTGCCTGGGAGGAGTTGGGGTGCCAGGCAGGGATGGGCTTTGATTGGATGCATGCTGCCAGCCCCGCAGACAAGTGGAAATGTGTGGGCACTGCAGTTTTTCTGACTGTAGATACATATCATGAGGAAGGGGAAGAGAGCTTGCCCCTTGGGCAAGTCCTCAAACACATCTTAAGGCTAGGGTGGCTGGGCAGAGGACAGCATGATGACCCCCGAACCCATCTCACTTCCTAAAGATTCAAACTTGTTTCCTCACCCCACCCCACCCCACCTCTGCATTGCTTCCTTCAGACTGTTCTGTGGAGGCTGCTGTGGGGCTGTGGTTTAAAAACATTCCCTTGTCTCTTGACAACCATTGACAACCACTGAGCTGTCCCTTGCTCCCTTCCTCTGAAGAATTCTGACATTGGGATTGTGATCGGAAGTCTCCCTCTGCTGGTCTTCTCAACTCTACCTGTTTGCTTTCTCTCATCGTCCATTCATTCCTGCCTCTTGTTTTCTCAAAGAGCAAAAATGCCTTGAGCACTGACTTCCGGTCCACTGTGCGGTATCCAGGAGCAAGGCAGGGTGCTACGCTACTGCCTGGTTTATAAGCAGACTCCAAGCTGGCCCGTGGTGGCACACTCTAATCTCAGCACTCAGGAGTCAGAGGACGGAGGATCTCTGAGTTCGAGGCCAGCTTGTCTACAGTGTGGATTCTAGGACCGTGGGTTCTACAGAGAAAAACCCGGTCTCAGGAAAAAAAAAAGTCTACTCCAAAAGAGTTAAAGTGGGGAGTTTGAAAGGTGGCTCAGTGGGTAAAGGCACTTGCTGCCAAACCTGACATCCCAGGGTTCACATACAGGGAAGAAATGAGCAGTAACTACTGTAAATTGTCCTCTGACTTGAGAGGGAGGGAGCGAGAGGGAGAGAGAGGAGGGAGAAAGTAATTTTAAAATTTAAAAATATTTTAAGTAGACTGTGCACAGAGCAGCCTCCCGGTGGCCCGCTTCCCCCGGCAGGTTAGCGGTGCTGCAGTTCCTCCCGCGCAGGCTCTACAGCGCAGGGAGAAGCTTTTGGCTCAGGGCCTCGAGGCTGTTTGACCATCAGCAACCATCCGGCAATCTTCACAGCAACATCTTACACTTTTAGAAAACAAATGCATGAAAAATCCCTCATTTACTTGTATTTCTATCTCCCCCTGCCTAAGGTACATTTCAGCCCCGAATACACTATTTTCACAGCCCCCATCCCGCCTCCCTCTAGCAGGGATTCTCCTCCTCATTCTTCTTAACCGCTCAGAAGCTCCACCGTTCCCGCAGACCACTATAGGTGGAGGTGGCCTTCCTGCGAGTGGAAGGGAGAGGAAAGGGGTCCAGGGATCCCAAAATGGCTTTGGGCGCTCTTATGCCCAACTCCTTAGCCTCGGGCAGCAGTGAGCCGCTGCGGAGGTCAGGTGGAAGCCGGCCCTAGGAAGCCAAGCCACCGGGGGTGGAGGGGGCCGGACCCTTGCTCTGCCCACTCTTCCTGTCCCTGGAGCGGCCTCCCTGACCTTGACGGGAGGCGAGGCGGGGGTGCGGCGCCCAGCGTGCGGCGCACCGAGGACAGTCCCGCAGGCACGCCCGCCCCGCACCTCCCGGCGCGTGCCCGCCCGCCGGGTCTCCTCCCCTCACTGCAGCGCTCGCCGCGCTCGCGCTCGCCCATCGATCAGCCCCTCCCTCCGCCCGGGCGCAGACTGCTAAGCTCAGCAAGTCTTGCGGCAAAGGCACTTCGGAGCGGAGTTGGACCCGGGGCGGAGCGGGGACTCCGCGCCCCCGGGGAACGGCCACCGCCGCTGGACCGCAGCCAGCGCCGCATCCCTGCAGACGGTTGCTGCCTCCCGTCGGGGACCGCAAATCTCTCCTGCCGCGTCAGGGTCGCCCTCGGGTGAGTCCCGACCCCCCTCCAAAGTTTCTCCATCCTGGCTTCTGAGTCCAGGTGCAGAAGGGATCTGGCTCCTGAGGGTGGGTGGGGTCGTGGAAGTTTGGGGCCAAGGGGACCGGACGCCCGCACCGTCCTTTGCGGGGACTTTGCCTCGCGACGGGCTTGGGAGAGCCGGAGCCGTGGAGTGAGAAGCAGGCTCCTCTCTGGGGTTGCGCGGCGAGCTGCAGGATGGCGTGTACGGGGGTCCCTTGCACCCTTCTGCTCTGTTGCTGGCGTCACCGTCCCTGGACGCCCCACTCGCGTCTCGCCCATCCCCCGCCTGTTTGCACCGTCTCTAGACTGCCTCTTTTGCCCCCGGTCAAGCTTCGGGGATCTGCGGCACCGTCGTCGTGGAACGAGAGGGGAAGGTCGCCCGTGCGAGGCTAGGGGGCCAGACTAGAAGAACTCTGGAAGTGGGGAGTCCAGAGGAGCAGTCTTGGACGCGACGGGGGATGGGGGTGGGGTGGTATATGGAAATGTCCCTTCAAATCTCATGACTCAGCACCACCTAGGACGGCTTGTCCCTGCTTCAGCCCTTTTCGTCAAGGCCTAATAAACCCATTCCTCTTTCTGGACTCTTCCATTTGCGTTTCCTACTCGCCCCTTCCATCACCACGAATTTTCGATTTTAACTTAGAGACCACATCTTTTCCCCATCTCATCCCGTGAACCCTCCTCATGCTCTGATTTATTTTTTCCTGCCTCTCCACATTCCACAGGTGCCTCTAGCGGCACAGGGTCTCCCTTTTGCACATCCCCACTCCTGGGGTGCTGGTGGAGGTCTCTTTCCTTGGCAGGCAGCAGAAGAAGCCAGCGCAAGGACAGAGGAGGCGCTGGCCCGGCAGGACCACTGCAGTGTGGAAAGAGCAGAGGGAGGGAGACGGTGGGAATGGGGTGGGCAGAGGAGAAAACCCTCAGGTTTTCAGGGGGGTACTTGAATGAAGACTGGGGTCAGACTGGGGAGAGCCTGGGGTAGGCCTTCTTCCTCCTCTCCTGCTGCGGGCGTGAGGCAGCGTCTCCAATATAACAGATTGTCCACAGTCCAATCCCTAGCTCATAGAAACCCGTACACTTCATCACTCGGGTGCCGAGGAGGAGCAGGACCAGAGGCCCTTAATCCTTCCAGCTGTCCTCCCGCCCCGCAGTCCCAGTTTACACCAAGTCTAGCCTTTGGGCTGCTTTAAAAATGAAGAAATGGACATGACTTACACCCCTAAGGCCGAGCCAGAGGGGCAGTGGCAGAGCAGCTCTGATGTAATGAGACGTGCCTGGCTGACACTGCAAACTTCAGCTGTGTCAGGGCTCCAGGAGCGAGTCAGTTTCAGGGGTCCACACCAGGCATACTGGGGCCATCAGAATGGGGCTCTCTCCTCAGCTGCCTCTGCCCTGCTCTGCTCCTGATACACCCTTGGCCGCATCCCCTTTGGATTGGGGTTTCTCCTTAGCATCGAATGGGCTTAATCCTCACCCTGTACCCTCTGCACCTGGCCTGTGATGGCATCCATCGGGAGTCTAGGAACTGTGGAGGGAGGGGACACAGAGGAGGTGTCCGGTACCCTCTGGAGGAGTAGGGGTCACCCTTTGTTGTGAGTCAGCTTTGTTCAGCACTCCACAAGCTTTTCCCAAACAGCTTGGGATCCTTTCTGGGAAGGGGTTGTACAAACACATTTCTTTCCACTTTGCACCCCCCCCCACCCTGCCCGACAGACATACACACACACAAGACCAGGGGATAAGGGAAAGGCATTGGCATCTGCAGGCTGCCTGGCCTCACCTGTGAGTAGCGTTGGCTTTATCCTGATCACAGAGCACCTTTCCAGAGCTGGGCAGGCTCTCCTGACCACACCGCAGCTGAGGCTCATTTTTGCTGTTCACCTTCAGGCTGTTTCCAGGTAGATGCTACAAGGCTGCCCCTAATACTGCAGAGATCCGGACAGGAGGGCTGGAGGTGTCTCTTCCCTGCTAGACGGCCCGAGACATCCTGGATCTGGGCATCTGACCTTGAGTGGCTTCTGTTCTATCCTTGTCCTACCCTGACTGAGTCCTCCCTTTCCTCTCCACTGAGCCTGGGCAGCCCTCTCAGGGGAGGGTGGCTCGAGGGACAGCGAGTGTGCGAAGTAGGCACACAGAAAGACAGTGAGGGGGAGACCTGGGACTGAGGCACACTCATGGAGGACAGAAGGCTGAGGTGAGTAGAATACTGACTGCTTCCTTTAGCTTTGGGATTTGTTAGGTAGACTTTTCTTGGTTTAGACAGGCTCTAGTTATAGTTAAATTTGCTTGTCTTGAGCTAGATATCACAAATGTACGTCTAGGGTAGAAGGATATTGTTCAGGGACTGGAGTGACCAGCCAGAAGAAACAATAAAGTTACAACTGGTGGTTAGAATAGGAAGTTCACTACAGAGCCACAGAAAGCCAGGTGGACCTGGGTTCTAATCCCAGGGCCAGTGTAATGGTTGGACTTGATGGTCGTCTGGACCGCCTTAGGAAACACCTAGGACATCAATGAGGTGCACCTGTGAGTATTATTGTTGAGGACTTTTCCAAAGATTATCTTGAAGGGATAGATCGGACTTCTATATGAGGGGTACCATCCTATGGGCTGGGGTTCGGGGCTGAACTAAAAGAAAAAAGGAAAAACCAATCAAGCAGCAGCTTCCCCCCCCCTCCGCCCTGGTGCCTGATCTGTCCACGTGTCATAGCCACAGCTCCGTGGTACTCCTGTTCCCATGGCTTCTTCACTATGATGGACTCTAACCCCTGACCTCAAAGCTAAAAGCCAGCCAGCCAACCAAAAAATGAAATAAAATCATTTCTTTCCTTGTTGCTTCTCGTCAGGTGTTTAGTGACAGCCAATACATTAATTATTCATGCATGCAACAAGTATTTTATTAGCACATCCTCCCCTCTCCCTGCCACTGTTTCAGGCACTGTGGGTGTGGCAAGGAGCACAGCAGACAACAGTCTTATCTTTTTTGAGTCAGGGTCCCATTTAGCCAAGGATGATCTTGATCAACCTCTGCCTTCTGCTTTTGACCTTCTGAGTGCTTGCATTTCAGGCATGTTTATACATCTATGAAGCCCCCTGGTTTATACAGGGCTAGGACTGTTTTGTACATGCTAGGCAAACATTCTACCATCAGAGCTACATTCTCCACCCCTAATCCTTCCTGTTCCGGATTCTGCATTCCAGGGGACCTTAGCGAGTTACTTAGCTGCTTTATCAGTTCTCACAGTTATTCAGTATTAGCTATGACTTTGTCGTTTGCTGTTTTGAGACAGTCTTTTGCTATATATCCCAGGCTGGCCTTGAACCAGCTCAGGCTGGTCTCCAACTCATTATCCTCCTGCCTTAGCCTCCTCAGTGCTGGAATTATAGGTGTGTGTCACCACTTGACTATCACCCAGTTTTTGTTTGTTTGTTTTCGTTTTTCGAGACAGGGTTTCTCCGTGAAGCTCTTGCTGCCCTGGCATTTGCTCGGTAGTCCAGGCTGGCCCTTAACTCAGAGATCTGTCTGCTTCTGCTTCCCTAGTGCTGAGGTTAAAGGCGTGCACCACCACTGCTATTACTTTTTGACAGTCTGTTGTGCGCCGTGCTAGGTGATAAGCATTCAGAGGGAACGAGATATATCCGGCTCCCACACCTGTACTCACGCAGTGCCACATGGGTAAAGATGCCGTTACAGAGAACTCATGGCAACTGTGACAAAAGCCACTTGTGAGAGCCTGTGAATAGTGCCTTGAACAGGTCTCGTGTTTTATGCTCTCAGGGTATATGTGTAAATACTGTTAATACTATCATCACAGTAGTCCATGGCTCCCTGGGCTGATGCAGTCTGACATGCTGCATCCACACACACGACTGCTTGGTTATTGACCATCTGCTCTGCCGGAAAGTCAGGCCAGGAAACGGAGACTTAGCCCTGGACTCTTGGCATCCAGGAGGCCTGTAGTAAATGACATAGTTTCAGTGGAGAAATGCCACATAACATTTCCCCCTCTAAGGGGCAGTATAGTCTGGGTGTCACCTGGGTCTGCGCATGCTCTGACTTTGGGCAAATTGTTAATCAAATCTTGTTCTCAGTTGTCCCATGTGTAGAATGGGGCTTAACTGTCCCCAACATAGGGTGTTTGGGGGACGACTAAGTGAATGAGCGCCTGTATGTTCTGGAACAGTCCAAGATGAGAGCTGTGTGAATAAGTTTTAACCACGTTTGTCTGTCCTTGTCCACAGCAGAGAAGGCGCCCATTCCAGTGCCTCCAACTTCCAGCCAGTTCCGTTTGCTGCCCAATGAGCCGTTTTTTTCCAGAGCTTAGTTTCTGGGAAGGACCTGTCCCAGCCAATCCTTCATTTCCATGTCTGGAATGGGCAGTTGGAAGAGGTCACTGGGGTGACAGGTGAGGGGCTGGGATCTGATTCTGGACTGTGGGGAGGATTCGGTTGCCAGCCCCAAGAGTAAATTCTAGGCTAGGCTCCCCAGATGCATCTCGAGCAAAAGCTGCCTCCTCCCTGGGTGGTCTCCAGGCTCAGGCACAGTGCCCTGCTGCTGCTGCCCTGGATTCCGGATGCCCTTCCAGCCCTTGTCACCTAGGAAAGAAGGGTGTGAGTTGCACCCAGGATGCATTTTCCAAGTAGCCCCTAGGTATTTATCAGCCATTTTATCCAGGGCCTCAAGATTGCAGTTGTAGAAATAGCAGTTGTAAGAGAAGGCAGAGCATGGGTGGCAGCAGAACTCGGCCCCACCCATCTCCTGCTTGTATAACTCCTACCCCTCCATCTTGGCGCAGCTGTTGCTGGCCTTGTCTTACAATAAAGAAGCAGGACTCTCTCCTCTACTTTCTATTGGGAGGGACTAAGAAACTCTCTGAAAGACACAGGCAGGAAAGATCCCAGAACACCCAGGGACCGACCCATAACACAAGAGGAACAGTCATGATAGCCAATGCAGGGTGGTGATACTTCCAGAGCGCGGGCTGGCTGCCTGTCAGCAACAACTTCCTCAGTCCTTGGAGCCTGCCCCCTTCCTCTCTGCCCCATGAACAGAACTGAAGGGCCCAAGAGCTCGGTACTGGGCAGCCTGGGCCCCCTTGGAGTCAGGGAGGCTCCCTTATGGCGTTTGCAAGGGCAGGTATCTCTGAGCGGGGCCGGGAGTTCTCAGCCATGGAGAACCCTGTCTGGGCGGCCTATAATTGGGCTGATGTGGTGGCTCTGGAGCGGCAATTAGGGAATACTGCAATTAGAGGTGGAATTTTCCCATTACCACTCCCTGCCTCTTAATAGTGAGTGCAGGTGGTTGTAACTGTGAGCAAGGCACTAGGGAGATGGGAAATAGAAATGCAGGAGAGGGTGGGATGGGGTTTACTCTGAGGGTGGGGTGGGCTTGGGCTGGAGTAGCTTAACCCTTTCCATACTCTCACACTTGGGCTAGCCAGCCGGTGATCTGGTGGTGAGGCAAAGTTGGTGCAAGGGGTCTTTGGTGTGTTACATTGTAATCAACGGAGGCAGAACCACTCAGGTTCTCCTTAGGGGTGTGTTTGTGTGTGTGTGTGTGTGCACATGTGCATGCATGTGTGTATGTTCCAGATAGGGTATTACTGTGTAGTCCAGGCTGGTCTGGAACTTGCAGAATATCCCAGGATGGTCTTAAACAGGGCATTCCTCTTATTACTTCAGCCTCTGTAGTATTAAGATAACAGGTATGACCCATCACTGGGCTTTAAAAAAAGAAAGATTATTTTTGCTGGGCACTCCTTTAATCTCAGTGCTTACGTAGCAGAGGCATGTGGATCTCTGTGAGTTTGAAGCCAGCCAGGCCTACATAATGAGTTCCAGGCAAGCCAGAGCTACATAGTGAGGCCCCATCTTAAAAAAAAAATGGCATGGCATCTTGATATATATATAAAATCTCCTACAATGTGCGATGCTCAGATAAAGACCCTTAGCACATCACTTGTCTCAGCCTTTATTATTTGTTTGGTACCTTTTTTTGTGTGTGTGTGGTCTATATCACCTGGGTCCTCCAGACAGCTCCTGGAAATTTTAAGGAAAAAAAAAAAGCTTTCCATTATCAATGACTTTGGTCTGAACTAATGGTCCAGATGTGTTTGTTGGGCCTCTGTTTTCTGCTTTGAAAAATAACTGGGGAAGTTCTTTGTGATATGAGACCTTACCTTCTCCTGCTCCACCACAGCTTCCTGGAGCAGAGCTTGGGGCCCTGAAGAGGGGCTCTGGCGAGGGTCCTCTGTGTCTTCCAAGCCCTCACTCACCTCTCCTACGTGTCATCTTGGGGAGGACATATTTTAAAAACGCATAGTCCTTCGTCTTCATCTTCTTCGGGCCTGGCTTGCCACGTTCACAGTCAACCATAGATCCTTTTGCGCCTCATAGCTGGGGCGGTCACAGGCCCCAGTGAAGGGACTAAGATCGGATGGTCGGAGGGGTGGAGTCTTGTCACAGCACAGGCATGGAGGAAGCTACCGGAAAACCTCTCAGGACTGGGATCCAGAGAAGTTAGAAGGAAAGCCCAGGGGCGGGAGCTGGGAACTGTGAGCAGGCAGTGTGGAGTTAATTGGTGGGGGAGGGCTCTCTCTCCCCGAGTTAGTCTCCTGTGAGGAGAAAAAGCATCACTTTAATAAGGCCGCCCTGGTTCCAAATCAATCCTGGGATTGCAGGAGGCAAGGGGGAAACACAGCCACGAAATTGGATTAGCTCTTTGATGCCGGGAACCATGCTGGCTGTGGCGGGAGACAGAGAAGGGAGGACTGAAGCTGCCCTTGAGGTCTGAGGCTGTCAGGGATACCTGGCTCCCACGCCATCAAGTCCTCTGCTGGTGGAGGGGCAGCAGTGTGTCCAGGGGGAGGAGCCAAAGACCGTCAGCCTGGGAGATTTCCCTGGAGCAGGAGTGAGCTCCTGAGCTCCTCAGTGGGTGAGGTGATGGGAAGGAGAGGTAGAGGGGATGATTGTCCCCGATCCAGCTGTGTCCCACAGCTGCACATTCTGAGGATCCTACACAAAGGGACCACACACATGGCAGGCGTTGGGGTTGGAGGAGGGGGTGCTGCCTGGGTGTCTGAGAGCAAGTTCAGCTTCTGAAGCCTCAGAGCTAGTCACACAGAGGTTGATTCACCCAGGGTGATTATACAAGAGGACTGGACCCATGATAGCGGTTCTCAATGTACGTTCCCTGAGGAAGGTCCCAACAGGAGGTTTTTTAGAGGGTTCCTTAAGGTCAGAGCAGTTACAACAGTAACATCAAAGTGCTCAGTGTGCTCACAGGCGACATCTTTGATGCTGACACAGTGGTGGATGGAGATACTCCTCAGGTGAGTCAAGGCCACAGTGCTGAACTATCCAGGTCATTGTATTCTTCCCCACAGCCTGCTAAACAAATAATCACAGAAGGGGGTCTTTGGTGAAGCTGTCAAAATACTGATCCCACTGAGCCTGCATCCTGGAATGAATGAATGAATGAATGAATGAGTGAGTGAGTGAGTGAGTGAATGAATGAATCTTTTAAAATATTTTCTAAAATGAAATGAGTAGAAAGCACTTCTGTTGTCCACTGCAATGGAACTGGAACCCAAGTGCCTGGGCATCTGTTTGAGTTACAAGCTGAACTAGCCACTTTCTTCATGGGCCAACGTTTTCAACTTGAGAAAATGATTATACAGTCATTTGGAGTGAGTGCTGAGTAGCCATTTGTGCAAAAAACAAACAGAAAACCAAACCAAACCAACAACAACAACAATTAAAAAAAAACGAATAGATTGAGTCTGTAATTTCAAGAAAAACACTCAGCATGTCTGTTACAAATGGTGCAATTCAAGCCTTCAAGCAAAAAATAGAATTTTGGAAATCTATTGTCATGAAAAAGACTTTTCGGGTCAGATCAATGGGAATTTTACAGAAAATTGGTTAATATTAGTGAAGTTTGTCAGTATTTGGAAGAGCTACACAGCTGACCAGGCTTCTGTCTTCTGTGATAAATAGGAGGTGCTAGGTCTAAAGTCTAGAACCATCCTTAATCACTGAGTGCAAGGTTGCAGATTCCATATTACAGTGACCCCAGAAACCATGACATGGTAAATTTTGATGTCATATCAAGGAATATCCATAGTGATTTGAAAGCCTTAGGAGTGGTGGTGCAGACCCACAGTCTCAGCACTTGGGAGGTGGAGGCAGAAAGATTGGGAGTTCAGGATCAGCCTGAACAACATGCAACTCTATCAGAAAAATAAAATAAAATAGGACTAGCAAATTGGCTCTGTACATGAAGGTACCTGTCACCAAGCTTGATGTCTTGAGTTTGCTCTCTGGGACCCCCACAGTTGAAGGAGAGAATCAACCTCCAAAAGTTCTTTGTCTTCTATGTCTACACCACCCATAAAGCTCCCCCTGACAAAAATAAATACTCTGATTTTGTTGTTTTCTTTCTTTCTTTCTTTCTTTCCTCCTCTCCTTCTCCCCTCCCCTCCCCTCCTCCCCTCCCCTCCCCTCCTCCCCTCCCCTCCTCTCCTCCCCTCCCCCCTCCCTTCCTCTCCTCCCCTCCTCCCCTCCCCTCCTCTCCTCCCCTCCCCCCTCCCTTCCTCTCCTCCCCTCCCCCCTCCCCTCCTCTCCTCTCCTCCCCTCCCCTCCTCCCCTCCTCTCCTCCCTTCCCCTCCTCTCCTCTCCTCCCCCTCCTCCCCTCCCCTCCTCTCCTTCCCTCCCCTCCTTTCCTCCCCTCTTCTCCTCCCCTCCCCTACCCTCTTCTCCTCTCCTCTCCTCCCACTCCTCCCCTCCCCTCCCCTCTCCTCCTCTCCCCTCTTCTCCTCTCCTCCCCTCTTCTTCTCTCCTCTCCTCCCCTCCCCTCCCCTCCCCTCCCCTCTTCTTCTCTCCACTCCTCCCCTCTCCTTCCCTCCCCTCCCCTCCACTCCTCTCCTTTCCTTTCCTTTTTCTTAACAACCCTCCCTGTGGTAAATTGAACACAATCTGGGATGGGAGATTCCAGTTCTTTCCAAACCAAACATTAAAAAAAACCCTGGACATATTTCTTATGCAATAACACATCTAGAGTCTTTCTCTTCTTAGAAATAGGTCCTATCGGAATCTATTGTGTTCACATATGGAATTGTTTCTGTCAGCCAATAATGGAATAGTTTCTCAGTCTGGATTTCTAATACAGCAGCTCTCTGTCTAACCCACACGAATACATGTTGTCAGTGGGTCCACTGTACGGCCCTTGGGGTAGCCTGCGTGGACACACACACAGAAGGGCTTCCCAAGATGTACCTCAGAGCAGATGTTATGGGTGCTCTTGTGTCTCAGATATCCCAGTCACCTGGCAGTTTTTCTGGGAAGCCTGCACGGAAGAGTGGGCAGAGACATAGGCAGCCAGTATTGGGAAGTCCTTAGGACATCCAGTCTTCTGGCCTCAGCCGGCCTCTGGGTCCAGGTTTCATCCCACGCTGACTTCTTAGAGTAAGGGAGGGGTATCCTGGTAGGATCCTTCTCGATATCTCAGTCCTTGCCCTCCTACCTTAACTCTGCCCTGATCTGCCTTGCATATTAGGATTCTAAATATTGGGGTTCATTTAAGCTATCTAAAAAGGGGGAAATTGGATCATTAGAAACATTTTAAGATATTGGAGCATAAGTGTTTATTCTAAAGACAAAGTCCAAGTTCTAGTACTTGAGGCAGGAGGATTATGAATTTTAGTCTTGCGAAGGTTACATGATCCTGAATCAAAAGAAACAAAACAAAACAAAAGAGAAAAGCTGTGTGCACACAGGGCAGACAGTGCACTGGGCCATGATGAGGTCACGATGGCCCAGGAGGCCATGTGCTGTGACTGGAGGAATTTTAGCTCTAACAGAGCTGGCACTGGGAACTCGGCAAATGGTCACATCTAGGTCAATGGGTTTTCCTACTCTGTCTTTGTAAGAAGCCTCAGCTCTGTGGAGGTGGCATTTACAGAGATCCAAACTCTGCCTATTTCAAGTGTTGGGTTCAATGGCTTTTAGTATATTGACAGCATTGGACAGCTATCACAAGCCACTGTTAGACCCATATTTCACCCCATACAGAAGGAGATAGTGTGTGTCCACAGGGTAAAACAGGTCCTTGAGATCTCCCTGCATGTGGACAGCCCTAGACCAACATCCAAAACCAATGTGCCTGCCTCAGGGCTGTCCTCCTAGCTGCCACCTTAGAGAAAGTCAGGCTGTCTCTTGCTTGGGGACTGTGGACAAATATGACCCCCTAGGCTAGTGTCACAGGGCTCTGTCTGGAATAGGTCCTATCTACACCATCTAGGGATGCTGAGGGGAAACCCAGAACTCAGCCCTTCTAAGGAGTAAGGTTTCATCAATGGGCCCATGCTGCCTCCTTTGTCCTAGCTTACAGGAGACACAAAGCGCTTCTCAAACAGACCCTCTGAGAACCTGGGAAGTAAGGTTCCAGGAAGGAAGACTCTATCTGTTGTGCTGGTGACCCAGAGGAAGTTCTTACTTATGACTAGCCACACATTCTGCTGTGCTGAATGCCAATTTCCTCTTCCTATACACCCTTCCTTTCCTTCCACTTGCTGGTGCTGGGAGCCATTGAGTTTAAGACTTAGCTCCCTGATGTCTGAAGATCAGAGAGAATTGTTCTTCCTGTGAGAAGACCAGGTAAGCTTTGTGTCTCTCCCATGGCATTTGTGGCTCTAGCCCAGAGACAATGGGCCAGTTGGTCCAGGAAGGACAAGCCAGGGCAGGTCAGAGAGGCTGTGCAGGACAAGAGAGCTACCTCCAGGAGAGGGTGTGATAAAAAGGGGATGTGCCTTTCTCTGTTGGCACAGGGCTATGGCCACTGCTGCTGGCTGCCTTGGCTCGTGGCTTCTGCCCAGCCCTGCAGTTGCTGCCCTGTCCTAAGCACACCGCTCTAGGGGTTGTTTCCAGTGCTGATGGTAATCAAGAATGGGAAATAATCAGGACATAACAAAAGATGAAGGGAAGGGTACTTCCCAAGGGTCACTTGGGTCAGCGGCTCTCAACCTGTGGGTCATGAACCTTTGGGGGGGGGGTAAACCACTCTTTTCACAGGGTCATCTAAGACCATTGAAAAACACAGATATTTACATTTACATTCATAGCAGTAGAAACATCCAGTTAGGAAGTAGCAATGAGATAATTTTATGACTGGGGTCAGAACAATGTGAGAAACTGTCACAGTATTAGGAAGGTTGAGAGCCACTGGCTTAGGAGACTTGGACTCACCTTGTGGGAGGGGTGCTGAGACCCTGGACACTGTCCCTTGGGGGTTCTGAGTCTTCTCCCTTCTGGTACCCAGTACACTGCTGCTCCTTCCTCGTGGAAGACTTTTGTGGCTCTGACCCTCTGAGCACAGTGAACATCACTAGTGAATTTGAAAGTACTCAGACAAACAGGCGTCTCATCAGGACAGATTATTTTTAAATTAAAATTTTATTTTTCTGGCTTTATTGAGACAAAATTAATAAATATTGCAGATATCCAGGACGTGCGATGACTTGCGTAACTGGCTGGTTTTGTGTTGACACGAGTTAGAGTCATCAGAGAGGAAGGAACCTCAGTTGAGAAAATGCCTCCACAAGATCCAGCTTTAAGGCATTTTCTCAATTAGTGATCAATGAGAGAGGGTCCAGCCCATGGTAAGAGGTGCCAGCCCTGGGACGGTGGCCCTGGGTGCTATAAAAAAGCAGGCTGAGCAAGCCATGGGGAGCAAGCCAGTAAGCAGTGCTTTTCCATGGCCTCTGCATCAGCTCCTGCCTCCAGGATCCTGCCTTGTTTGAGTTCCTGTCCTGTTTTCCTTCAATGATGAACAGCAATGATGAAATGTAAGCCAAATAAACTACTTTATCTCCAACTTGCTTTTTGGTCATGGTGTTCTATCTATCATAGCAATTGTAAACCCGAAGACATCTTGGTATACATGTACTTTGGTGACATTTACCACAATCACATAAACCAACACATGATCATAGTGTGATCCTGTGGGGACAAATGATGGTGCCCATGGTACACCTAAGACTTTCAGTTCTGGGACACTGGGCTCCCGATATTTTTCCAAAATGAGCCTTAGATATTTCCCAAACAGCTCCTTGTAGTGACTCTACCATGGCCTCTCAGAAAGCAAATGTTTGCTTGATTCATGGTACCAGCAACATCAGGTGGGGAATGATTCTCACTTTCTCAGACATGTGTCTGCACACAGATGCAATTAGGCAGCTTTTTGACAGAGTGCCCACGGGCATCTCTTAACACTCGTTGGAACATGACAATGAAGTTGAACCTCGGGCCTTATCTCTAGGTCAAAGGAGACTCTCTGGTCCCACACAGCTACTTTCTGGCAGGAATCCTAGGCCAGGGTCTAGTTCAGGTACTTGGCAGTTGTGTTGTCTCCATGCAGACTCGGGAACTCTGGTTCCCACAGGCCTTTGCTGCCTCCCCAGCCCTTGTGTTGGCTGCCGACTGCAGTTAGGAGTCAGGCCCTGGAACCTTGTCCTTAGTAGTGGAACAGGGATGGGGCCCACTTTCTCAGAAGCAATGGTTCTCTGGAAGGTGAGTGACAGTGTTGGGGGCCAAACTCTGGGGCTTCACATACTGTTCTGGTGGTAGAAGGGGTGGGGACCAGCAGGAGAGAGGTGACTGTGAGGGAGTATGGGCTCTTGAAATTGTTCTGGCAGAACAGGCTTACCTGAGCTCCGTGCTTTGCCCCACAGTGGGGAGATTATCTTCTTTGTCCAAAGTCTGGCAGAGAAGGACTGTTCAGCATTGTTCCTTGTTCCCTGTGCTGGTGGTGGGGTCAGGACTTGGGGACCAGGACTCTGATTCTGTAGTTTCTCCCAGTCTCATGGGATTCCCTTCCAAAGGTCTCTGTCACTCACTCAAGCAGGAAATGGTCACCACACCAGTCCTCTATACATGGTGTGTGTGTGTAGACAGAGCAGAGAGATCTTGCTGGTGACCTTTGCAGCTCAAGGAACACAATGTATTAAGCAAAAATCATACTACCACTGATTAACTCCAGGGTTTACGGTGGAAGCATAGAGGGGTTTCTGGTATCCCCTAGCCTTCCCTCAGGATGTTGGGTGGGATTCCTGGGGTGCTGAGCTCAGGGGCACCATCTGGCTGTAGAATCTAGAGTTTCTGGCTCAGTCTCTAGCTTCCTAGGTGCCACATCCGAATAGAAAGACCCAGGTGTGCTTTCTTGGAGTCCTAGAAAATGTCACAGGCTTCTAAGGGCCAGCTGTAGTTTTTATCCAGGATGCTGGGAGAGGAGTTCTAGAATTGGCCTCTAGAATTGGTTGCAATTGGGATGCCACAGCACCAGTGATCTGGAGTAGATTGTACAAGTAAACTTTGATTCTCTGCTCTAACTGTCATCTCTGAGGCTTGTCGCCTCCATCTGCTAACCTAGGCCCAGAATGTTTTCAGCTTCTGAGACTTACTGCTGAATAAGCTCACCCTTTGTTTTTTCTGATCTCTGGCTGACTGGTTTAACTCAGCTGTTCTGGCTCAAAAGTCCTCTCCAAGCCGACTGATTGAATCTGCTTCTCCTTTGACCTCTCCAGAATTGCTATCCTTGACATCAAACTAACTCTAGCAATCTGTTCTGATCTTCTGGCTCCTTCTCGTTCTCTGGCTCATTCTGTCTTCACCTGTGTCTGTCTAGCTTGTTCTTCCCTTGCAACCTGCCTCTCCATAACTGTCTTGGTAAAACTGCCTCCTTCCCCCTCCCTCTGCAGTGCTCCTCCTCTCTCTGTAGTGCTCCTCCTCTCTCTGTAGTACTCCTCCTCCCTCTGCAGTGCTCCCTCTTGGTTGCCTCTCTTTTCTCTCTCTTCTTGTGAGAGTTGGGCAGATCCTTTTCTGTCAAATCTTTCTCTGATTCGTCACTTTGCCACTCAATTAGACATCACTTTCAAATATGGGTGCTTCCTTCTACAAACTAATTTCACCTTTATTATTTGGAATTTAAAATGTGTACTAAGGGTGAGCCACACCACAACTAAAAACAGGCTTCCCCCTCCCCCCCCCAGTAAATAACACAATCTCGGGGCTCACAGTGTGATCAAATATCCTGCAACAGGAGAACAGCTTGGAATCAGGGAATCACTTGTCTTTGACAGTGTGATCAAATATCCTGCAACAGGAGAACAGCTCAGAATCAGGGAATCACTTGTCTTTGACAGCGCACAGATGACACCCATGGCAGTGAGTCCCAGAGTGACTGGGTTCAGGGAGGAAGGCTAGACTGTCCTTGCAGCAGGATGGAACGAGAGCAATGGTTGCAAATGAAAGCAGACAGAGTTTAGGTTAGATAATAGGCAGTACTTCCATACTTATAGCACTGAGGAATCTGGCAACTGATTAAAAGGGTGTGGTAGCATTGACTAGATGTTTCAGGAAAGCAGAGAGAACATTTCTAAGGGAGATGCTTGCACGGCGACTGTCGCAGTGATGGCCTCACAGACTCTCCCTCAGACAAGTCCATGAATCTCTTCTTGCTTTGCAGCTGAGGTCAGTGTTGTCTGGACATCTGCTAGAGGAAGATGTCGAGTCCTCTCAGCAATGAGATTCTTAGCATAAACTATCCCCGGTTCACGTCTCTCGGTGACACATGTGACTAACTGTAGCAACCACATCAGTCAAGTCCAGCCCAATTACACCTTTGCTCTCTTGTCCTGCTGTGATATAAATATGGTGTCTGAGATGTGTATTAGTTGCTGTTGGTGGAGGAATGAATGGGTCAGCTGGCTTTCAAGGCAGTGGGGAGACAGATTCATGTGTCAGACCCAGGGATGGGGGCAGCAGACAGGCTCCTGAGGATGTAGGATTGGGCGGCTGCAGCTCTCCTCTTAGAGGACCTAGTTCACCTCTAGATCAGCAGATGCTCTCTGAGGGGCTTTTGTGTCCTTGGATTTTTTATTCTTTATTGTTTCCAGTAGTCCTGGGCTCCTCCTGAGTGCAGGTCTACCTGCAGCTGCTGGAAGGGTCGAGGATGCCCAGGAGCCTCACTGCTGAGGCCCGTGCTCTGCACCTGTACAAATGATTTATGTTGTCAGGAGGTTGGTGACAAATCAATCCCATCAAAGACCTCAGGCATCTAAAGAGGACTCAGCAGTCAGTAAACACAGGCACCGCCACAGAAGACCAAGCAGGCGGTGAGGCCGTTTCACTCCATGGAAGGTCTGACACAGGATAGGCACTTGGAAGGAAAACTTGTTAAGAGTTTTCCATAGCATGGCTTGAGTGTGTGTGTGTGGACATTGTAGGGAGAGCTGAGTGTGTGCACAAGTGTCAGTCAGTTAGCTTGCATATCCTTCATCACAGAGAGATCCAGCCGGAAAGAAGAGAGAAAAAGAGGACGAGACGGGGAGAACAGTCCGGCTTAGCAGGGTGGGGTCTTTATCTATGCCATGTTGTTACCTGAAGATGGCTGATGTGTAGATGAAGGTATGCTTTAGCCACCGAGAGACTTCATGAGACAAAGCTTGCCCCAGGACATGTGGATTGTCCTGCTGCATGTGGGCAGGCTGTTTGCATCCTCTGTCCCTTTGCATGTCATCCGTTTAGACATGCAGAACTTTTGACCTGCCAACAAGCAGTTCCCTCAGCCCTGGAGAGAGGGGAAAGAGCTCAGAACTTTGGAAGAATGTGACTTCTAGATTAATCTAGTAGGAACTCTAGTCTGGAAACTGACTAGATTTAGTGTATTCCTGTCTAACACAATTCTGATGTCACTGAAAATGTTTCCAGGGGAATGGTTCAGTGGCTAAGAGTACTTTTTTCTTCTTTTAGAATACCTGGGTTCAATACCCAGTACCCATACGGTGGTTCACATACGTCCGTAGTTCTGTTCCCGGGGATTTGATATGCTCTTCTGGCCTCTTTAGGCATCTGGCACACAGGTGGTATTTATACATACGCTGAGACAAAACACTGATTCACATAAATCTGTAAACAAATTACACTGTTACCTGCAAAATCTCAGCATTGATGCTAGAAGATGTAGAAATCAAGGTTGGGGAGATGGCACCCACCATAAAGTGCTTGTCCCGAAAGCCTGAGGACCCGATTTTAGTCCCTAGAACCCACATTAAAAAAAAAAAACAAAAAAAAAAACCCAGGGCAAGGCGGCTCACAATGAGAGACCCTCTTCTCAAAAAACTAAAGTGGAGGCTGGAAAGATGGTTTAGCTGTTAAGAACACTTGTTACTCTTGCTGAAGACCTAGGTTCTATTCCCAGCACCCATCTGGTGGCTTCGAACCATTTGTGACTCTAGTTTCAGGAGATCTAATGTCCTTTTCCTTTCTTTGTGGGCACCAGGCACACATGTGATGTACATGCATAAAGGCATGACACCTGTGCTCATAAAACAAAAGCCTAAAAAGCCCAATGAAGTAGATGGTTTCTGAGGAGTCACATCCAAGGCTGATATATGACCTCCACATGTGTGCACTTAGAAGTGTGTATGCACATAAAATGCACAAAGCATCTGCGACTCCTTTGCCATCACAGAGTAGGATTGATCAGTGACTTTATCTTCCAAACTTGACTCCAAGAACCCACAAAAGGACTTGCCCTAGTTTGAATGGCAGTGGTCTCCATGGGCGCATGTGTTTGAATGCTTGGTCTTTAGTAGGTGGAATTGTTTTTGGGAAAGTGTATTTTTAGTCAGGGTTCTTTATAGCAGCAGAACTTACAGAATGAAAATCAATCTCTCTCTCTCTCTCTCTCTCTCTCTCTCTCTCTCTCTCTCTCTCTCTCTCTCTCTCTCTGTGTATGTGTGTGTGTCTGTCTGTCTGTCTCTTGCTCTCTCTCCCTCCCCCCTGCTCCCCCCTCCCCTGTCTGAAAGGGGATTTATTAGAATAACTTACAGGCTGTGGTCCACATAATCCAACAGTGACTGCCTATGAATGAAAGGTCCCAGAATCTAGTAGTTTTTAAGTCCACGAGGCTGGATGTCTCAGCTTGTTTTCAGTATATGTCAACCTCTAATTTCAGAGAAGGAATGGGCTTGCTAGTGAGGGGAGATCAAGCAGACTAAAAAGAGACACTTCCTCTTTCTATGTCCTTATATAGGTTATATATGGCAGAAGGTGTAGCCCAGACAAGAGCTGGGTCCCACTTCAAAAGATCTGGATTAGCTGGGGCAGTGGTGGCACATGGGTTTAATCCCAGCAATTGGGAGGCAGAGACAGATGGATCTCTGAGTTTGAAGACTGCCTTTCCACTTCAAATTAAGAAAAAAAAATCCTTTACAGGCGTGCCCCTCCATTTTGGGTTTCATTTAATCTCAGATATAGTCAAGTTGACAACCAAGAACAGCTGTCGCAGAAGACGTGGACTTGTGAAGGAGGCGTGGTTCTCGGAGTAGGTTTTAAGGTTACATGCCAGGCCCAGGCTCCCCTCTCCCTTTAACTTTAGGATTGGATGTAAACTTTCAGCTACTGCTCCAGCACCATATCCACCTGCCTGCCTGCTGCCCACTGCCTGTTGTTGCCTTGCTCCTATGATGGTCATGGACTCACTCTCTGAATCTGTAAGCAAGCCCACAGTTATATGCTTTCTTTTATAAACTGCTTTGGTCATGGGGTCTCTTCATACAGTAGAACAGTGACTAAGACTGGCCCAGTTGTGAGCTTGGGCTTTGGAAATGTGACCAAATCTTCAGTCTCCAGGTAATACCTTTTCCAAACCACAAATCTTGTTACTTACATATGCTTCAAATTTTTCTTCTAGTGTTTTTCTTTCTTAGGGCATATCTCTTTCCAAGCATTATCTATTTGCTGGGATTTTTCTCTCACATTCAGTTCTGTGTGACTGTGTTTTAGGGCTAAGCAGTTGTGAGCAGTGGGTTGAAACTTTCTGTGGTCTTGACACCTGCCTATTTATTCTATTTAAATACAGCTCTGCTTCCCTCCTGGTATTAGTCTCTTGTATCTTGTCATCTTTCCCTGAATCTCCCATAGTGCCTTGCAGTGCAGGAAGCCCCAGAAGTCTTAAAAACCCAAACCATGGCTACGCCTCAGGATGTTCAGAACCACGGACAGCGCCAACCTCGCTCCACTGAACTGACTGGAGGGTCACACATTAACCTCTGACCTCCGCTTTTGGAGAAGGAAGCAGGAGAGGAAATGGATGATGTAGCACTAGGTTAGGCTACTTCCAGAAGAGAGGGGACTACTGGGATTGGAAGGGAGATTCCAGGCCTTGCAGTGTTGGTAGGCAGGACAGAGTGAGGTCTCTTCTTGTCACAATGACTTTGCTTAAGCAGAAGAAGGCTTGGGTTGCAGTGGATGCAGCCTTCCCTGTGAAGTATGGCGGCAGCTTTAGGGTCAGGGCTGTGGGGGTGAGAGTAGGAAAGACGATCAAATGCTAGCTGCTCTTGCGTCCTTGCTGCAGGGCAGTCCTGTATTTCTGACATCTTGGCACCCAGGGCCACCAAGGAAAATTCTAGGCAATACTGACGTAGCTCCTATCTTGAGCTAGTATTTCTGCCCTTAAGTTCTCCTCAGAGATGCCAAGTGCACCTGCTCCCACTTGGATGCTTACATCATCTTCCTCCCCGATTCCTGGGAACAGTATCTCACTGGGTAGCACCCCCTCCACCGCCCCCTGCAGGCTCCTTCCACCAGAAGGCACCAGTCTGCAAAAGATGGGAATGGCATCCAGGTGTGCTAGGACTGTCAGAGAACATGCTTTAGGAAGGGTTTCCTGAGATACTTATAATACCTAATAGTTCACTCCCTACCTCAGGCCAAACTAATTCTTGAAGGTGACTGGGGCTAGGGGAAGTAGGGACAGACATACTCAGCACAAAAGACGTACATGCACGCGCTATTACAGTGTTGTGAAAGGGAAGAATGTGAGGCTTAAACCCCCAATACCAGAGCTACACATTGCTCAAGTCCAGTCCTGAAACCACTGCCAAAATAAGAGATCAGTTCGAGGGCACAGGGTGAGCCTCAGAGAGCATGCTGGGATCACAGTCTCACTGCCGTGGCCTAAGCTTTGAGCCACGAGGAAAACTGATTCCACATCTCATCTCCTGCCAGGCCCAGGGAACACAAACTGCCTGGCCACTAATTCAACCCACTCTTTCAGTATTTGTTTTAGGTTTGTTTGTGTGTGTGTGTGTGTGTGGGTGTTTTGCCTGCACATATGCATGTACGCCATGTGTGTGGCTGGTATCCATCAGATTCCCTGAAACCAGAGTTAAAGATGGCTGCAAACCACTGTGCTACATAGTTTTATGTCAACTTGATACACACTAGAGTCATTTTAAAGGAGGGAAGCCCATTGAGAAAATGCCTCCATAAGATCAGACTGTAGGCGAGACTATAGAGCCTTTCCTTAATTAGTGATTGATGAGGGAGGGGCCAGCTCCTTGTGGGTGGTGCCACGCCTGGGCTGCTGGTCCTTGGTTCTATTGGAAAGCAGGCTGAGCATGTCATGATGATCAAGCCAGTAAGCAGCACCCCTCCATGGCCTCTGCGTCAGCTCCTGCCCTGTTTGAGTTCCTGTCCTGACTTTCTTTAGTGATAAACACTGATTCGGAAGTGTAACCCAAATAAACCCTTTCTTCCCCAAGTTGCTTTTGGTCATTTCACCACAGCAATGGTAACCCTAACTATGACAACCACCATGTGGGTGCTGGGCACCAAACCCAGGCCCTCTGCAAGAGCAACAGGTGTCCTTAACAGCAAAGCATCTCTCCAGCCCCTCACCTGACCCACTTCTAAGTGGATGATTCCAACAGAGCCAGGCCTTTGTCAACTTCAGCTGTGAAGCCATTGTCTCACTGGGTCCCCAGTGGGACAAAGGTGCTCAGAGAATATCTAGGACCAGTGAGGGGTTTTACCTGTTATTTTGGATGAGAGCCTTTGACTTGGGCAGAACTCAGCAGAGGCCAAGTGACCATTTGCTTGTCATGTCCAATCTTAGGGGTTGTCTCCCTCGACTCTGAGAACTTGTGATTCTAAAGCTTCTTTTGAAGAAAAGATACCTCAAAACATAGCTGTGGCTGAGTTGGTGATGAAGGTCTTACTCAGGGACAAGCAGCCTGGTGCCTTTTGCCCAGGCTCCTCTGTCATCTCAGCTTGTCACCAAGTGTGCTTACCAAACTGGGTAAAGTGAGCACTTCCTCCTGTCTTAGAGGTCCTCATTGGGAGGATCACATGTCCCGTCTCAGCCTGGTCTGTGACTTGCTTAACATCTGTTCAGTGGGGTGGTGACTGTGTGACTCCCATGTGTACTTTCTAGAGACTGGTACTGTGTGTGTGTGTGTGTGTGTGTGTGTGTGTGTGTGTGAGAGAGAGAGAGAGAGAGAGAGAGAGAGAGAGAGAGAGAGAGAGAGAGAGAGAGAGCGCACTGAGTATCTACTGAGAGAGTGGACAGGGTGGGTACAGGACCCAGCTCCAGCTTCTCCTTCAGCATTCCTGCCCCTGACTGGGGATGGGAAAATGAATAATGGATGCTGAATAATGGCTCACTGCTCCCGTGGGAGTGTTCAGTAGGCCTCTAGCAGGTTTATGTACTCAGGTGTCATCCTCCTCGTGGGTGCAGACTCTTGGGTTTCCTTTGCTCTTAAGGTGGGAGGCTCATCTCCCTGAGACAAGTGGCCTGTGAATCAGCATTCTCAGGGACATGAACTAGAGAGAAGGTGGGGGCTCCTAGTCCATGATTCTAGAGAATGAACTTGCCTAGGGTTGTCAATACTGATTGATATTGACAATGTTGGGGCAACTCTTGGGAGGGCTGGTTGGGAGCATAGGGCCACCATGTATTCCTAGGACATCTAGTGGGATGCCAGCTGCTCCCCCCATACTAAGACCCCCTTAAACAATCTCACTATGCCATTGGGGAAGGGATTCTCCTAGCAGGGTGCCAACCCATAGCATTGGCATAGGTCTGCTACAACTCCCACCTCTTCCTGCTTCCAGTCTCTGCTGACCCTGTGGGGAAGGTGCCATTGGGATCCCAGGATAGAATTACAGCCACAGCCACCATATGCTTGGGAGAGCTGGCTGTTCCTTGGTGTGCGTGTGTGTGTGTGCACAGGTGCGTGACCCTACATATACGTTGGGAGTGTACTGGCATATTCTTACATATGTCTAGAGGTAGGCTTATCTGTGCACTCTGGGGTCTCTGTAGGAAGCCTTCTCCTGCTTAGGAAGCAGAGGACCAAGAGCAGCCTAGCTGCTGTTACTCCTCTGACTAAGACACCAGAGGACCCAAGAACACAGGAGGCAGCCAGGCTCCCTGATGGACTTTAGAAGGCTTCCCTGCTGGATGTGTGGCCCTGAGGGCTCTTCTGTGACTGTGTTTTTATTTCAGCAGAGTTCCAGACCCTGTGTAGACTGCACAAGTCCTTGATTTTCTATTTGGATCATTCCTCTGTCACACTGTCCTCACGTCTCCCATGACTGCTGGAGGCTGGGCCAAGAGGCCACCCGGAGACCCCCCCCCCAAAGGCTGAACGGCTTACCTCAGTTTGGAGAGGTGCAAGACAGGGCTGATCTCCAGCCCCCATCCATCTCTGACCATCATGAGCATCTTTTGTTGTCAGGAAATTCTTCCTGCTTTCTAGTCTGAGGTCCTCCAGCTGCAACCAAATATGTCTTCCTGTCCCTCGAGGTCTCATGTAACACTGTGGGTGTGGGAGGCAGATGAGTAATGTCTGCTTAAGAGAGAGGATAATGCAATTCGGGATTTGGGCTTTGGAGCCAAATCCCTCCATGCCTATCACTCATCCCCAACTTGACATCTCTCTCCTCTCACTAGTTGGGTCCTGTCAAGGATGCTGGGGCAGAACAGCCTCACAGAAGACAGTGAGAACCAGGTAGCCTTCTCAGGCATGCGGTTCAACCCATTCTGACTCCCACTGGGTCATTTCTGCCAGGGAATGTGTGAAAGCTTTAGTGATCTTTGGTTAGGGGCTCAGGGTGAGGTGGCGGATTGCATTCGACCATTTGACAGATGACAAATGAGACAGATGGAATGAAGGGGTTACCAAGCCTGGAGGGTGGAAGTGGCTTCTGGGCTTTGCTCTGCAAGGGACTCCATAAGGAACAACAGTGATCAGGAGACCAGGCTCTCTGCTTCTCATGTGGCCCTAATGCTTATCCTCTGCTGCAGGAGGGGTTCCCACCCATGTGGGTTATGATGCAGAGCTGGCCCGTGCTAGCCACCGTCCCCATTCTAGGAATGTGTTCCTTCTGAGGTGGTTTGAATGAGAATGCCCTCCATAGGTTCATCTGCTTGGTCCCCAGTTGGTGGAACTGTTTGGGAAGGTTTAGGAGCTGCAGGCCTTATCGGAGAAGGTGTGTCACTGTGGCGGGCTTTGAGGTTCAAAAGATTCATGCTCTTCTCAGTGTGCCCTTTCTGTCTCCTGTATGTGGCTTGAGTTCTTAGCTGTTCTTGCCATCATGGACTTTAACCCTCTGAAATTGTAAGCCTAATTCAATGCTCTCTTTTATAAGTTTGCCTTGGTCATAGTGTTTTGTCACATTGATAGAAAGGTAACTGAGATGTCTCAGTTGTATGATGGAAAGGCCATTTTCCCTTTCTCAGTTTGATCTCAGTTTAGGCACCAGGAACTTGGCAAATAGGAAGGGAAATGAGAGGAAAGCTGAGTTTTTAACCCAGAGTCCATGAGAAAAAAATTAATGGGATATGTTTTAGCTTTCTGTGACCATGACAAAATACCCCAGGTAATCAACTTAGAAGGAGGGACGGTCTATTTGCTCACACGTTTCATGGTCCTTTGACTCTGTTGCCTTTTGGCCTGGATAAGGTGGCACATCATGGTGGAGAGAACAGAACAGAACAGATGCCCACCTCATCGTGGCTGGAAGGAGATGGAGGGAGGAAGAGACAGAGGCTATAGTCTTCATGTCTCCTTCATGGGCATACCTCCAGTAACTTCCTCTAGGCTCCACCCCTAAAGCTGCCCCCACCTCTCACCACCATCTCTGAGGGTTCAGTATACAAACCTTAGAGGACATTCTAGATCCAAACCCTAAGAGTGTGGAAGACAAGCCGGGCAGTGGTGGTGCATACCTTTAATCTCAGCACTTGGGAGGCAGGCAGATTTCTGAGTTCAAGGACAGCTTGGTTTACAGAATGAGTTCCAGGACAGCCAGGGCTACACAGAAACCCTGTCTCGAAAAACCAAAAAAAAAAAAAAAAAAAAAAAAAAGACAATCTATTCTTATACATGCACACCCATGCTTGTACCTATACAGAGATGCATATGGACTTTTCTCAGAGGTGTGCCTTTAATTTCATTTTATTCTCCTTTTCTTCCTCTTCCTCCTCCCCCTCTTCCTCCTCCTCCTCCCCTTCCCCTCTTCCTCCTCCTCTTACTCCTCTGAGATAACTTCATTAGGAAGCCCAGGATGGCCTCAAACTCATGATCCTCCTGCCTCAGCCTCCCAAGTACTAGGATTCTGTGTGCCACCTCAGCTGGGCTATAGGGCCCTTTCTCCAGACTCTCTGGCTGGGGTGGGAGGGGGTGCTCTTTCTGCCCATTACCCACCCAGTCACTGAGCTGAGCAGGTTAGCTGCGTGCCGGCTGGCAATAGCCATAAACAGAGGCTTACCCAATGGACTTTGGAAGTTTGAGGAGCATGAGACCAAGACAGGTTGAGAGGTGTCAGGGAGGAGGGCTTTTAGTCTGGCCACATGCCTTGCAGGGTCTCAGAGTCCTTTGTCATCCACTTAGTGACCTTGCACGCTCTAGAGGGCAGGCATGTATCTAAGTGCTGGGAATATAAAGATGTATTGTCTGCCTTTGCCCTCCATGCGCCAGCATGCTACAGGCGATTTCAGTGTAGACGGGCCAGTGTTTCTATGAGCGTGTAGGGCACAGAGAATCCACAGGAGGGACTTCCCAGGGCTGAGGGATCTGGTTTTGCTACCTGTGGAAGGAGTGGGCTTCCTCCATATGGGCAAGGAGGGAGCAGTAGTACCCAGAGGCTTTGAAGGCTTGAGGGAAGGCAAGCCCTAGAGGACAGGCAGGGAGCAACTGGGCTGGAGAGGAGAGGGCCAGACCCAAAAGAGCTTCCAAAGTTATGCTCAGTGGCGATGAGGGAAGGCAAGAGGCACCGTGCCTGTAGCAGGGCCTGGAGAATAACCTGGAGGTGGTAGGCACCAGCAGAGAGTCAGGCAGAGGCAGGGGGATCTTAAATTCAAGGCCAACTTGGGCTTCATAACCAGGTCTTGTCTTAAAAAACAAGCTCTTGGGATATAACCAGTGGTAGAGCACTTGCCTAGCATGCGTGGGACCAAAGGTTCCATCCCCAGGAACTAAAATACTTCACTGAGCCTGGTAGCACATGTCTGTGAGCCTGGCACTCAGGAGGCCGAGGCAAGAGGACTGCTGTGAGTTCAAGGCTAGTCTGAATGACATAGTGGGTTTAAGACAGCCAGGGTTACATAATAAGACCTGCTCTCGCCAGGCAGTGGTGGCACATGGCTTCAATCCCAGTACTTGGGAGGCAGAGGCAGGTGGATTTCTAAGTTCGAGGCCAGCCTGGTCTACAGAGTGAGGGCAGAAGCAGTTCTCTGTCTTTGCTCAGCGGAGTGGGTTTCGAGATGCTCCTCCTTGACTTGAGAGTAGGGAGCCCTTCCCCAGATCCTACCTCTTCTGTCCTAGGCCAGTGGAGACATCAGCTGACAGAACTCCAGAAGGAAAGGGAAGCCATGAGTTATGCTTTTCTTGTTTTCTGTCTCTCTGAGATTAGGGCGGGAACTAGAAAGCAGGGGAGGCAGGAAGCAGTGGGGCCCCATGGCTCTGAGCACGGAGTTGTGTTCTTCCAGGCAGGTGCTCCCTGTGGCAGACTTGCCTGGCCTCTGCACTTGTCCCCAGGAGAATAGGGAGTTAGACCCCTCCCCTGCCACCCATGCTCAGGACCAGGAGGATGCTGATGATCTCATCCCTCATCTGGCTTGCAGGGAACATGCCTGCAGTGCAAGCCACGGGAGCCTGTTTCCCTACTTAATGGAGCTCGGGAAATGTGCACTCATTTTTCCCCTGAGCTGTGACAGGCGATAGGAAATTTACCCTGAAATATGCTTCATTGCGGATTGAAATAAAACACACGGTGCTCTTTGCAACAAAGAATTAGGAAGGAATAGTGGGGACCTGTGCCACCCCCACCGCAGCCCTCGGGCTTCTCAATTTTCTTCTCCTCCCCATATAGGCATCCCTGCGTGTGCTGGAGTAAGATGAGGCTGTGACGGTAGGGGTCAAGGAAGGGTTAAGATACCAGCAGACCTGAGGCCTTAGGCTTCCAGACCCATGGTGACCAAGGCAAGCACTGGTGTGGTTAAAGGCCTCTGTGAATGGTTTGAGTGGGCCTCGGCTGGTAGAGTGCTGGTAGAGCTTAGAGGGTGTTGGGGGAGCCTAGAGTGAGGGGTTGCTCACTTCTAGTTCTTACAACCTGCTTACCGACTATCCCAAGGCAGATTAGTGCTTAGTGGATGGGACACGGCCTGTTTTCAGACCCTTTCCTTAGGTGGTGAGTGCACTGTTGGTTCAGGCAGCCATCTCTTCACCAGGTTGCTTTGCAGGGCTGGACACGTAGAACCTTACTCCGCCCAGGGCTATCTCCTTCCTGGTGACCTCAGATTCCCCCAGGAAGCCCACCTTGGTAGGTTGTCCTGGACTCCACATCTCTCCTGTCTCTCTCCTTTCTAGCTGCCACCCTCTGAGTGTGAGTTAAGGCTGGACATTCCCCACACCGACTCCATTCACATCCCCAAGATGCCTTTTGATCACATCCTGATCCCTCCACCTCATGTTGTGACCTGGAGTGGGGTTGGGGTGCCAGAGAGAGGAGTGGGGTGTCAGTGGCAGGGCAAAAGTGTCAGCAGGCATGGAGGGGCAGACAGGAGTTTGCCAGGACATCACAGCTTGGAGAACAGAAGGTAAGCTTAGCAACATGTTAAGAAACATGTAAAGTCAGAGTCAGAACACAGGGACCGAAGACAGAGTTTACAAACCGACTAAGAGCAAGCATGTTGAGGAATGGGCCAAGGTGGAGTGGGATACCAAAGGCAGGTTCCTGCAGCCCGAGCTGTGCGTGAGTTCTTGTCTGGAAGGGACCTCTGTACCCCCAGACCTGGTACAGCCCTAGTCACGATGGTCAAGGAGAACCTCCTGGAGCTGGAATCATAGACAGCCATGTGCCACTGACAACCAAACTCAGATCCTCCAGGAAGGCTCTTAACCAGAAGCTCTTTGAATCACTGAACCATCTCTCCTTGCCCGGTACATCCTCTTTGAAGTTTCCATTTAAACCTCCTCTTCACTCTTCTGCCTCACGGTCTGCTTCTTACTGAGCTGTGGGCATGGTGACACTTTTCTTACAGGCCCACATTCTGAGTCCTCAGCCCTGCTTTCCCTGCCTAAAGCAGAAGGACTGGGTGGTGTTGCATCTAGGATCCAGCTGGTCGTACGGTGCTGGTTTTCACTGTCACCTGCGTATTGGATCAGGTTTGCTTTGTGCCTGACAGGGAGGCTGGTCCATGCTTGGCTCTAGGTTGATTCCTCATCCTTATCTCTCAGTGCTCAGGACCCTCTGAAGGCTTGCACCTTGGTCAGGTTGGACCGTATGCAGGACTTCAGTCCACGTTATGCTCTACCACCTCCATGCCTTTGCTCAGCTGCGCTGTCCTGCTGGCACATTGTCTAGGAGTCTTTGGGCTCAGTTAAGGTTTGGATGAAATCCCCTTCCTGCTGGAAACCCTTCCTTGCCCCAGTGGCTTATCTCCTTGGGCTGGAAGCCTCCTCCTTGTCTATTGATAAAATAATTTGATCAATTATTTCCTGTCCTGTGATCACTCCCCCCAACCCCCCATGTATATGAGTGTTTTTCCTGTATATGTGTCTGTGCACCACATAATGTTTAGTGCCTGCAGAGGTCAGAAAAGGGCATTGCACCCCCTGGGAACTGGTGCTATGAATGGTTGTGAGCCACCATGGAGGTTCTGGGAATCAAACCTGGGTCCTCTGCAGAAGCAGTGAGTGAGTGCTCTTAACCACTAAGCCATCTTTCCAGTCTGCTGATGATCACTCTTATTGCTGGCTCACTGTGTGATCTGACTTCCTGTGTGCTGAAGCCCCAAATCCCCCATGTAGACGGCGTCTCTGTTCTCACCGTGTATACCTGCTGAGTCCAGAAGGAGAGAGACACTCAGGAATCCATCACAGGACAGCCATGACATGGCTCTACCTGCTAGAATGTTCAGTTGGCCGAATTGACTTCTGGGTACCTTCTGAGGCCTGAGCTGGGTAGAAGGCAGCAGGAGGCGCTATGAGGCCACTCTGAGGAGATATAACAGCAGCCACAGGGATGCTATCAGAGCATGTGTGGGCAGAGCAGCCCAGGCTGGTCTAGAAGGCCAGACCACAGAGATGGAGACCAAGCACATTGGTCTCTGTGGCCCCAAACTTAATGGGCAGTGCTTGAATCACTTGGCTGGCTGTTTGCTGAAGCAGCTGATGAGGTAGGTCACAGGCTCAGAGCTGATCTCCAAAGGATCTTAGTGGCTCTCAGGCAAGATGCGCAGCTCATTCTGCTCCACAGGCTTGCTTCCCTGCCTCTCTGTTGAGGCAGTGCAAAGACAGACAGACAGACAGACAGACAGACAGACACACACACACACACAGAGAGAGAGAGAGAGAGAGAGAGAGACAGACAGACAGACAACAGACAGACACTGTATAACTTGTTTGTTGACGCTGCTAGCCCTGTGTTGGGGGTGGTTTTGTGTCACTCTGTGTTGATACAAATAACCATAGTGGTCGGAGGCCCTGAAGTCCCCTTACCAGAGGCTGGCACCTCTGCCTGCCCTGCTCCCTGCTTCTGTCTGAAGAGCTTGGAAGACTTAGTTCTTGTAAGAGACTTTAGCTCTTATCTGAAGATCCTGGTCTTTTGTCTGAAACATTTTTTTCCCCTCAGCGCTGCAAATGAAAGGCTTTCAGTGGGAGTCTCTCAGAGATTCCATTTAGTGTTTCCTGAGTGCTCAATGCTGTCTGCAGAGGCCAGAGGAGTTAAGGACCCTGCCCTGGGGACTCTCCAGTTAAATAAGATGAGACCAGTCAGGCTGTGGAAGATTCTTACAGCTGCCGGCTCTCGCCCCGGGGACTCTTTCTATTTCTCCCCTCAGTGTAGCCACTAGCCGTGAGGCTAGATCCCTGGACAGCCTTGGGTCAGGAACTGGGCTGAGAAGCCTTAAGGTGGTGAGAGATCAGAACCGTAGGCAGCTAGGGAGGGTAACCTGGCTATGGCTAAGGCAGAAGGACTATGAAGGGGCTTGGCAGACACACCCAGACATAATTTCACTGAGATTACAGCTAGACGGACTGTGAGCCTATTGTACCCCTGGGACCCAGGCACCAGGAGTGCTGGCAAGATGGCTGGGGTTTTGTTCCGGGTTTTTCTCTTGTTCCTCAACTCCCTGCAGCTAAGTCCAGATGTCTAATTTGCTATCTATTGTTTTAAATACCAGGACCAAAAGGGGTGTGGGGAGGAAAGAGTTTATTTCAACTTATAGCCTAGAGTCTGTCTCGAAGAGAAGTCAGGGCAGGAACTCCAGCAGACACCATGGGGGAAATTGCTTCCTGTGGCTTGTATCCTATGACTTTGCTTAGCCTGCTTTCTTATAAAACCTAGGACCACCTGCCTAGGGGTGGCACTGCCCACAGTGGACTGAGCCTTCTACATCAGTCATTAATCGAGAAAATGTCCCATAGACATACTCACAGGACAATCTGATGCAGGCATGTTTTCAACGATGCCCTCTTCCTAGACATGTTTTGGTTTGTGTCGAGAGGACAAATACTAACCAGCTGACTGTGGTCACTGCTTCCAGCAGGCGGGGGAGGGCGGGGCATTTCACATTTCCCTTTGCTGCCTGCCCCCTACATGGCTTTCAAGACTCTGCTACCTCCCTGAATACCCGTGAGTCTGATATGGGTTGGGCGTCAGCTTTGAGAGCATATTTAGATGGAGAAAGGCAAAGAGGGGCCAGGAGGAAGTTTTAGAAGTGGTGACAACTGCCGACTCAGCTGGGGCTTGGGGTCTCTCTTCCGTGCCCCTCACATGTGCTTTCTGCCCCTTCCCGTTTTCTTCTCATATCAGCTACCTCAGCAGTGAACATACCTTCCACCTGCACCAAGTGAGAGGCTGATTCACCCAGGAATGTCCCAAGGGCAGGTCCTCTTAGCTCCCACTCTTGGGGCCAGGCGCTGGTTCCCTCCTTCAGCAGCAGTTACATAATGACCCAGATACACTGGAATCCTCTGGTTTCAGGATCGATATTAGGAAGTTTATATTTACTGAAACAATGGATGGAACCCCAGAAGGCAGGCATTGTGGTGGGTTTGGGGATGCAGGGATTGAATAGCCACAAACTCTAGTATTAGACGGTAGGCATCTTGAAGAAACAGCCTGCTTAAAAAGAGGTTGTTCAGGGGAACAAAACACTGGCCAGATGGAGGTGATGTGTGAGATGTGTCCTGCAGAGGAGTATAGTGCACACTTGATGAACAGAGGGTGTTGAAAGGTCCAGACAACCTCAGGAGAAGCTAGGTGAGTATTTGCTAAGGATGTGACTGGTCAGGAGGGGTGCCCATGCCTCCTGAGTGCTGGGCACGTATGGATCTCACTGGAGGAAGCTAAGCAGGTGGGAGATGACCATACAAGCATTTCAGATATCTCACTTGGGCTGGGTTGTGATTCCTGCTTTGATGGGAGCGGGGCAGACAGCGTGGAAAGCGGTTAAGAGTTAATTGGAGAATCTAGGTAAGAAATGATGCGGGTGTGGACCACTGGGAGATGGAGTCTGCATTGGAGAGATAATTAGGAAGAATAATGCACCAAACTTAATAACCAGTTTTGAGTTAGAGAGAGGAGGAAAGACAGCCTGGGGACAATTCCTAAACCTCAGAGCAGGTGACTGAGTCTGCCCAAGTCTGCAGTACCTCTGGGGCAGCTGTCTTGCTTTCTGCTGCAGGGACAATCCCAGAGACTGGGATTTGTTGGGAATGGGAACTGGCTGGCTCGTAGTCCTAGAGGAATCCAGGAACATGGTGCTTGCAACTGGCAAGGGGCTCTGTCACTCCATGGCGGAAGACTGAGAGTGGAGTGTGAAAGAGCCAGGGGCATTGCATTTGGGGCCTTGTCCACTTGTGAGGGCAGAGCCCTCATGACTTAATCCCCTGGTGTTGGGCCTCCGTCCACACCGTTGCACTGGGGACACAGTTATCTGCATGGAAATCACCTGCGCATGGCTGTGGCATAGGTCTGGTGCTTAAGAGCAGGCTGGCTCTGGGAGTCTTTCCCTTCAGGGAGCTGGGGGAGAAGAGCTGGGAAGGAGGTCAGGGGTGGGGACAGGGAATCCTGAGGGGTGCCAGTGTCAGTGGGTCAGCCATGTGAGAACGGCCGAGGAAAGCCAAGGGAGACAGGCCAGAGGGACTGTGGCCCTTGCCACAGTGCAAGGGAGGAACATTCAGAGGTTGTTGAGGCCTTATGGGAAGTCCTTCTGCTGCCTGAGAAGGACCAGCTACAAGATATGTCAGATGCAGGGCTATGAGTCTGTTATGGACTGAGTGTCGGAGAGAACAGAGGTGGATCTGCGTGGATAGAAGAGAGATTTGCAGGTAGCTGGAGGTTTTAATTTGCAAAGGGGATACATGGATGGTTCTACAGGTGAAAGATAGGGAAAAGATGGGGCAGGTAGGGGAGCAGGATCCTGACAGATGACAAGCACAGAGGAAGACAGGCCTGACACAGGACTAAAGACCTGAGGGGCTTTAGATTCCAGAAAGGCATCAGTCGTTACAGGGGCTGGAAGGAAGCCAGATCTCAGAGGCCACAAGAATGTCATGAGTCATGGAACAGAGAGAGAGAGAGAGAGAGAGAGAGAGAGAGAGAGAGAGAGAGAGAGAGAGAGAGAAACAGAGACAAAGAGAGAGAGACAGAGAGAGACAGAGAGAGAGAGAAGGGAGAAGTGAAGATCTGGAGAGATCTAGAAAAAAACAAATCAAATCACAGACTGTGATTTGGAGACTGTGCTAGGGAGATGGTTCAGCAGCTGAGAGTGTACTTCTCTTGCAAAGGACCAGAGTTCAGTTCCCAGCACTCACGTCACATGACTCACACTCTTCTGGTCTCTGTGGGTACCTGCATTCATGCGCGTGAGCACTCGCGCGCGCGCGCGCGCGCGCGCGCGCACACACACACACACACACACACACACACACTCCCACGCCACCCCCAGACACACAACTGAAAATTAAAATAAATCTTTGAAGAAAAACCCCACAAACTCTAATCAGGACTCACACAGATCATGGAATTAGAACTGCTCTTTTAGGAGCTAGTCTTTAGTTTTGTAGTTTAGACGCAGAATCCTCCCAAGTGCTGGGATTATAGATGTGCGCTCCCCAGCTCTGCTAGGACAGAATCTTTACAGTGGTAGTCAAAACTTTTGGGGTCAGGCATGGCAGTGCATGCCTATGATTCCAGCACTCAGGAGATTGTGAGTTCGAGGCCTGTATGGGCTGGACTGCAAGATCCTATGACAAAAACAAAACAAAGGCCACCTTGATGACTGATTTATACAATCCCAGAACTTGGGAGGCTGAGGCAGGAGGACTGCTGAGAGTTCAAGGCCAGCCTGGGCCACATGAGACCCTGTCTCAAAACAAACAAACAAAAATTCCCACCCAAAGCTGGGTGTATATTCAGTGCTTGCCTTGCAAGCTCTAGACTGTGGGTTTAATTCCCAGCAGTGAAAAACAAACAAAACAAACAAACAAAAAAATTGATATCAAAACAGAAGGAAAAACCGAAGTGTTTTTTTAAAGTTAAATTAGGCCCATATATAAATATCCATTTTTAATAGAATTATTACCTGCTCTTAATGTTGTTCGGGGGTTCTATACCTTTAAAACCAGTACAGGGCTGGAGAGATGGCTCAGTGGTTAGAAGCACTGGTTGTTCTTCCTGGGTTTGATTCCTAGCACCCACACGTGCACTCACAACTATCTAGAACTCCAGTCCCAGGAGATATGATGCCCTTGTCTGGCCTCTGTGGTCACTGCATAGACATGGAATGCATGCATACATACATACATGCATGCATACAAAGTCATTGGCTTTGCCTGGGAAGTGAAAGGGCTCAGCGTGTCATCTCTGAGACACAGTGCCCTGAAGACCCATTTCTAAGTAGGTTCTTCACGTCATTAGCAAGCCTGTGCTGGCTGGTAGCTCAGCTAGGGCTTTCGCTTCCTTCCTGTGGGTGCCTTGAGCTTCCTTAATGCATGGGGGCCGGACATCAGGAATGCGTGTTCTGAGGTAGCAAGGAGAAGTGTATTAGTTCCTGTTGCTTAGCCTTCGCCATACAGTGTATCTTCTGTCAATATCTGTCGGTCACAAAATCTACTGGTCACTGGAAGGAGACATAAACTCTCTCTGTACAAGTCACAGTGTAGGACCAGTATGTGAGCTAAGAGATAGTAATGGTAGAGGACTGCCTCAGAGATGATGGCTCAGACACCTCTAGTCAGCTAATCTTTCCCTTCTTACCGTGATGCCCATGGTCAGGGCATAGTGTAGCACAGCAGAGCTGCTGTTCTGGTCCAGGTATTAGAGAACTGTTGGTCACATGCATCTAGCTGACTCCTGTGATTAAGGCTAAAATGCTAACTGGGACAGCTTCTAATTTGATCCAAGCTATCACACCCACAAAGCCAAGCCCTGTCTGAAGTGAAGTATGAGGCCTCATGGCACATACCCAGGCATGAGCCTCAGCAAGAAACAGGAGGAGAGGGTGACCTGAGGGGAGGGGCTTAGTGTGGGAGGAGGTGTAAGGTACACTCAAGAAGTTTCAGGAAGGAGATACATGGGCGAGTTCCTGCCTTTGAGAAGCCAGTGACCCATCAGGGGAGAGAGACACCTGTGGATGGTGGCAGGGTTTGTGAGCAGAGACTAGGGCTGAGGCTAGGGTGGGACATGTGGCTGAGCACAAAGGGTCAGTGTCTTTGGAGGCGAGGAGGCTGTGCTTCACGCCTGCCTCCAGCCCTGGAGGTCATCCATGAGCCTCCTGACCCTCTCAAAGAGCATCGGGCTCACCGACCACGCATCAATTGTGGAAGTTGGAATTGAGTGGAAAAGGGAGTGGGTGGACATCCATGGCTTGACCTCAGCCTGGGCACCTGAGCTGCAGCTGTTGGGAAGGCTGGTGGGGTGGAAAAGGCAGTGACTTTGGTGCCTGCTCTGGAGTAGGGGACGGGGTGGGAGGAGATGAGCTGAGCGCAGGTTCGCAGTCTTCCTGGTTGTGAAGGAGACACAGCTGGCTCTGCCCAAAGTGCTATGCTGGACTGAAGGAAGAGATGTAAAGTATCTATGCCTGATTGCAGGAAGCCTGGAGAGACCCGTGCAATGGCTGGTCAGGTACCTTGACAGAACAGCTCGAGAGCTGTCCTTTGGCCCCTAGGTAGTGTAAGCTTGTTTACCTGACTGCCTTGGGTGAAGGGTGGTGAGAGGAAGTGGGGGATACAGGGAGACCAGAAAAATACAGTGAGTATGTGTGTTTTATTCTGAAAGCTGGGAGTGCTTCTAGCTGGACTTTAGGACCTGGAGTGTCAGCGCTGTGAGTGTGAAGACATGGGTGAGCTGAATGTGCAAAAGTCGGCTTGTCCCACCCAGCGTCAACCCCTCTGAGAATCTCTGCCGAGCTTCCAACTCTACCCAACCCTCCATCAGATCCTGTCCTAGCTCTGTGTTCATGCCTCTGCATGATTCTGGTTGTTTTGTGTATTTCCTCTACTGCTCTAGAAGTTTTCTGAGAGCAGAGCTGGTTAGTGTGCAAGGCACACAGTAGATAAGAAGCAGTCGTTGAATGGATGACTGTAGGTCGACTGTATGGTCCTCAGACTCATTCTAATTCATGTGCACAACATGCTCAGATATTCATAGCATCCTATTTTTTCTTAATGTACAGTGTGCATATGGCATAAGCTACTCTCATTTAACAAGTTCTCACAGAACCGCTCTGGGGACCTGGGAATAAACAGGAAGGTGATGGCCTAGATTCTGTGCTTTCCCTTAGGAGGCACCAGCAGACAGTGAGACAACAAAACCCATCAAGATACAAAGGCTGGACAGGGGGCTTAGGATGTGGCTCGGTGGTAGAGAGAATCTCCTGTAGTATGCACAAGGCCTTGGGTTTGCTGTCTAACACTGTACTAGTACAAAAGAATTGAAGGAAATACAAGAAAAAGGAAGGAAAGATAGATAGGACTGGACAGCAGTTAAGAACACTGGTTTCTTTTCTAGAGGATGCAGGTTCAATTCCTAGCACTCCCGTGGCACCTCATAATCCACTGTAACTCCACTTGTCCAGGGAGCCGGATGCCCTCTTTTGGCCCACTGCTCAGATGCGCATGCAGACAACACACATACACATGAACTAAAGATAAATAAATCCTGAAAAAGAAGAAAGAAGGGATAGCCTAGCAGGGTAGTTTCCAAGAGCCCTGGGCAATGGGCGGGCGTAGCTGAAACTGTGAGGAGTCGTAGTGCTTCTTGGCGGAAACACTTGAGAGTGGAGAGATCAATACAGAGGATCCATCCAAGGAATGAAAGGCGTAGGGGACTTGTCAGGCTGGTCCTGGCAGAAACCATCATGGCAGATGGAGGTGACACCCAAGGAGTCATGCGGCCAGAGTAGTGTCTGAAGGCTGAGAGTTTGGAGTTATGATCAGCAAGGCATCCAAGTGGGACCAAGAGGTGAGGTCTAGTATTGCCACTCCCCACTGAGCCCTTTGGCTTGTTTTCAGCTGAGGTGAGGTGGTTTGTTCACTGTTTCTGAAGAGCCCCTTGGTTGACGATGGCTGGATGGCGCTCTGTCAGCAATGTGGATATGGGCGAGGATTGAGCCTGCATGTCCCCGCACACATGCCGACATCTGTGTGCACAGACTTTCACACAGATGCTCACATGTTCCAGTACATCAGGCTGACATCTGGGCATATGTGGAAAATGACACTTCTGCTATCATGTGCTTAGCTTTACACCTCTCTCCGCCCGAAGTACACACTCACCTGCCCACACACCTGCCCGTGCGTGTCACCCTCAAGCTTCATGTATGTGTAAAATGTGCTCAGGCACTCCTGCTAGGAACCAGCCAATGCCTGCTGCCCATCAGCCAAGCACCGACATGCAGCTGCTTAACTGCAAATGAGATCAGAGCTCCGCAAGGGATTGTCCTCTCTGCTGAGCGTGAATGTGCTAAATAAATCTCCCGGCCTCAAATAAATCCTGTACAGATGTAGAAAACGCATTAAAGGCTGGAAAACTTGCGGCAGCTGGCAACAGTGGAGACAGAGTAGTAAATCTGGGAAGAGCCGGCCGCAGAGACCGAGGCTCAGAAGCGGGCAAGGGGTAGGTGTGGTTCCCACCTTGAGGGCATCCCAAGGTAACTATGACCTCTTCCTTCAGTGATACGACCTTTCAGGTGGAGACAGCTACCCCTCCTCCGGAGAATAGGGGTGAGCATTGGTCTTTGCAATGCAGAGGCATCTGTCTTGCTTGGTTTATTCTGAGAGAAAAGTGACTCTTGAATTGAACTCAATTCAAACTGTTTCTGGAGGATAGAAATGAGAGTCAATATGTTTTGGATTGTTTGCACTGAATTTAGATAGAAATTGATGACTCTTTCTTGCATATAACTGACCTCCGAGGACTGTGGTTTTATTATATCATTGTTTATTTTCACTTACTATTTTTATGTTGAGACAGAATCTTGCTGTATAGACCAGGCTAGCCCCAGCTTCCTGAGTGCCAGGATTATGGGTGTTTAACACCGTGCCCAATTCTTTTTAAAAATCTTGACACTGGGGATTGAACCTGCCACTGAGCCACAGCCCCAGATTTTCACTTAAAATCATCGTGTTTTTATATTTAAATAAGTGTGTGTGTGTGTGTGTGTGTGTGTGTATACACATGTGTACGCACATGCATGTGCCTATGCTACTGTGCATCTGTGGAGGTCAGAAAACAACAGTGTAAGTACACTCTAGTTGTCTTCAGGCACACCAGAAGAGGGCATCAGATCTCATTATGGATGGTTGTGAGCTACCATATGGTTACTGGGATTTGAACTCAGGACCTTCGGAAGAGTGGACAGTTCTCTCCTTCGGCCATGTGGGTCACAGGGATCGAACTCGGGTCGTCTGGCTTGGTGGCAAGTACTTTTCCCCACTGAGCCCTCTCAGCAGCCCCTTCACTTGCCTCTACACTTATGAGTCTCATCACAGACACTGACCCGCCACACCCAGTCCTCCATGACCAGCCCACCGTTTAGTCTAGGAGACATCTCATTTCAATTTCTAAGCAAGGATGACTAGTATGTATGGCTCATTCAATCCCTGCCTCCAGTGATGTCTTAGTGTCTAATAAATCTAGTCCCGTGTCTACACTGTGTGGCAGCTCATTTGTCAGTTCATCATCACAGAAATATTCTTTTAGTTCCCTGCTTCCCAACCATGGGCCCAGATGTCAGGCGAGGAAGTGAAGAAAGCTTTCATTCATTTACACATGGGCACACAGCTGGATGGCAAGACTCGCGGAGCCTGGGCTGCCATCTGAAGGTGGCCCTATGGTGGACAGAAGGTTTCCTTAAGTTATTTTGCAGTTCCTAGATGTATGCTGTAGCTGTACAGATGGTTGTGAGCCACCATGTGATTGTTGAAAATTGAACTCAGGACCTCTGCTTGCTCCGACACCGTTCACTCTGGCCCAAAGATTTATTTATTGTTATATGTAAATACACTGTAGCTATCTTCAGACACACCAGAAGAGGGCGTCAGATCTCATTACAGATGGCTGTGAGCCACCATGTGGGTGCTGGGATTTGAACCTGGGTCCTCTAGAAGAATAGCCAGTGGCTCTTAACAACTGAACCATCTCTCCAGCTCTAGAAATTTTGTTTTTAATGTGCCAGGGTTTGAACCCAGGACCTATGAATATGAGGCAAGCCACGCCAGTGCTGTGCCACTGAGCTACGCCCCAGCCCTTCCGTGTCTCTCATGTAAGGGTCCTGGTCCAGCACAAGGACCTCGTCACGACCTTGTCTAAACCCAAGTACCTCTCAAAGCTCCCAGCCCCAAGCACTCAGGGTCTGCAACAGAGACTTTAGGGAGACATTTGGGCCACAGCATCACATTTGTTGGGAGCTTTATCGTTTGAAGAGAATGTGGCACTTTTGATATCTTTTGTTTTCCTACTGAATTTTTCAATGCTGGCTTTTTACATCAACAGTTGTTTTCTCGTCAGTATCTACTGAGCACAGTTCACATGTCTCTGTAACGCTCATGTTATCTCTGCTCCTGCCCCGTCTTCCTAAAGGCACCTCGAGGGTCCTCATTCCCTTAACTTTCTTCTCTTCTTCTCTTACCCCCTTCCTTTTTTTATGGCAGGGGATGGATAGAGTCCTGCTATGTGGCCCTTGCTTGCTTCAAACTTACTATGTAGCCCAGGTTGGCCTTGAGCTCATGACACTCCTCCTATCTCAGCCTCCCATGTCCTGGGATTACAGAAATGAGTCACCAAGCCCAGTTCTGGACTGTCTTTAACCTCGTGCTAACCTTTTTCTTTCCATGTAGCCCAGACTGACCTTGAACTCTTGACCATCGTCAGGCTGAGATTATAGGGTGTACCACCATGGTTTTTGCTAGATACTGTTTTTGATGAATTATTTGTCTTCCCCTAGAGAGAATGATTTTCTGACTGTCTGAGTGTCTGTCTGTCTGTCTCTGTCTCTGTCTCTCTCTCTCTCTTTCTGTGTGTGTGTGTGTGTGTGTGTGTGTGTGTTGCTCAGTGAACTCAGGGCCTAGGAACATGCTCTATGACTAAACCACACTTAATTGGCTTTTCCCATTTAACTTACTATATTTATCTTTTCTTTAAAGATTTATTTTACTTTTTAAAATTATGTGTACATGTGTGCAGAGTGCATGTACACATGTACACATGATTACAGGTACCTGTGGAGACCAGAGGTGTCAGAGCCCCTGGAGCTGGAGTTACAGGCAGTTTTGTCTTTGCTTCCTAATGGAGGACTCTTATCACACTGGTTGGGCATCTGTAGGGATAATGTAAAAGTTACTGGAGTCAAATAGGTACCACCTGTTTCTTTCTCTGATCTAACTGCTCATTGGGTCAGCTGATGACCAACAGAAATGGAGGGCTGTTTATCACGTGGCCCTCTTCCGGTTGTTTCTTTCTTTGTCTTGGTCTTGTTATATAGCCCAGGCTGCTTTGGAACTCATTATACAGCATGAGCTGGGCTGGGACTCAGCTCACTTGCCTTAGTCTCCTGAGTGCTGAGTACAGGCGCCACCAACTGCACTCAGCTGGACTGGTCCCCTGATCAGCTTCACGTACCTCAGGCTGGACCAGGTGACAGACCTCGACCCCACTAGCCCCCAGATCCTGAGTAGCCTCGGTGAGGATGGCGTTAGGACCCAGAAATGGGAGGCGAATCTGGAGAGCCGTGTTTGAAGTTGGCCGCCATCACAGGTCACTGGCAAGTTGTCTCATCAAGCGTAAGCTGCGTCTGTGCTTGACTAGTCAGCCTGTGCTGATCATAGCGCCGAGGACACGTGAAGGATGGATTCAGTGCAGAGTGGTGACTCGGGCTATGGGAGGAGCCTCCCCGACACACTGCGGCCTTTGCAGCTGCTCGCAGATCTTAGGTGTGCGCAGGATGAGTCACACACCCCATCGCACCCGTGCTGGTGAGAGCTAGCATTGGACATGGTGGATGGCCATGACCACGTTCGGCTCCCAGCTCTCAGGGAGTACAGTAATTAATCCTAGTAGGCACTTCATTAATCTTGATTTAGTGCCCAATGTAGTGTCCTCTTTCCCCCTTCCCCTTCATTGTCTACACAGAAAATGACTGAAGGAAGCATTGATTCCTAGAGAAAGCAGGTTAAGGACTAGGGTGGGGATGCCACAGTTTAGCACCTTGGAGCCTCAGTATCCTCCATCCAGACTAATTGTACTACAGAACGGTTAAAGGGATGGATACCCATCCTTCCTCTTGTCTCTCATCCTGTCTCCTGCTCCCTTCTAGTCTTGGTTCCCAGGCCCCGAGAACAGCAGTATGTTCTAGATCCTTCTGCCTGCTCCCCGAGCTCAGGTGGGGTCCTCTGGGAGTTCATAAGTGGCTGAGGGCTAATCTAACATTGGGTACCATCCTAGACACTGAGAACCCCTAGCTTGGGAACCCTGGCTCCTATTAAGGAGGGGTGTTCTTGGGGTCTCTCTTCTCTCTTGGTTTGTGATGAGTCATTTCCCCCAATATCATCACAGGCATATGTGTTGGGGAGTCAGCGGGAGGTGCTGAATGATTGGGCAGCGTGTGACCTCATTGCTGGCTGGTTCCTGGACCCACAATCTCCTTCCATAGCAACCATGATGCATGGCACCAGACAGATGGCAGTGTCTCTGTGAGGTGACCGAATGAGAGAGTCAAGTTTCATTTCTTCTCAGCTATGATTCTACATTCTAGTAAAGACAAGAATTACACATTGGCTGGGATTTCTAAGAAGTATGTATCCTGTTTAGGGACTGACCAGTGACATGACTGCCAGAGTCTCCTTTTGTGTTAGGAGCTGCTTGGGCGTAGAGTTTTCATGGCTTGTATGGAATTGATGTACAATGAAGGTGTTAAGTGAACCCCAAATTCTCAGAGTCAGCCACATGTTCCTTAGATAAAAATGAGCTGTAGATATCCTAGTGCCTCAGGTCTACCTCCCCCCTCCCCACACCTACTCAGCCTTTGCTTGGTGTCTACTTGAAGAAATGCATGTGGCTTCAAAACAAAGGCCATCAACTCCCCAAGTTGATGCCTCTTGTGCTATTTGAATAGGTTTGGCCCCATAGACACGTGTTTGAATGCTTAACCCATAGGGAGTGACACTTTTAGGAGGTGTGGCCTTGTAGGGGGTGTGGCCTTGTTGTAGGGGGTGTGGCCTTGTTGGAGGAAGTGTGTCACTGTGGAGGTGGGCTATGCTTAAGCTTGAGATCTCCTATGCTTAAGCTCCACCCAATGTGGAATTTCAGTCTCCTCCTGGCTGTCTCTTGGCTTCTTCTCTTCAGCCTCCTCCAGCACCAAGTCTGCCTGCACAACCCCATGCTTCCAGCCATGATGATAACTGGGTAAACCTCTGGACCTGAAAGCCAGTCCCAATAAAATGCTTGTAAGAGTTGCCTTTGTCACGGTGCCTCTTCCCAGCAATGAAGCCCTAACCAAGACACCTTCCATCAGGGCTTTGCCTTCCCTGTCGGTGAGAGATGTCCTGACCAGTGGGGAGTGGGGAGTCAGACAGACTCCAGCTCAGACCTAGCTCTGGGCCACAGCACCCATGCAATCTCATGCAAACTTATTAACCACTTTTCTTTTGAAAGTGGGCGAAGAAGCATCTGCCTTGCAGAAATTCTCCACGGACTGAGAGGACTGCACTGAATGATCAGTACAGGGCCTGGCATGGAACAAGCAGGCCACCAGGGCCTGGCATGGAACACGCAGACCACCAGGGCCTGGCATGGAACAAGCAGGCCACCAGGGCCTGGCATGGAACAAGCAGGCCACCGAGGGTCATTGTCATTATGGTCTTTTCTCCTCCTTGTCCCAGGCTCTGGCCTTGTAGATTTTACAGTTTTACCCACAGACATCACTCTCAATTCCCACTCATAACTAAATACAGAATGGTAGCACAGTCTCAGTGATGTTTTAGTGTTTGCTTGAGCGATATGTTATAAACTTTCTAAAGCACTTTCATGTGTATTGCCTGTTTATCTCTCACACCTGAGGGCTTTAGACTGCACGAGAGGAAATATTTAAGGCAGATGCTGTGTGTCTTTGGTGCAGCTTTCTGTACACGCTGAGAGTGGAGATGGCTATGAGCAGACAGTGTGTCTGAGATTGTGAGTAGCAGTTGTGCCTTGTGGGTTAGTATGTGTCACATCTTTTCTGTTCCCATAAAAGGGTCCTTGTGTTCACTTCTCTCCTGCTACTCGATGGGCTTTGACAGTGCTGGTGGGAGAGCAGCCAAAGCTACCAGAAATGCTCAGGGTTCAGCTAGGGGCTCGCATGGGATGTACTTCCAGTGGACACGACACAATATAGAATCGCCACCTCTTTCTGGAAGCACTTACACAGACAGACACAACTGCACTGTGGCCCTTGGCTCATTGCTTCCCTCCTCCTACCCAGCTTGTCCCCAAGGAAACCTGTCCCCAAGTTCTCAGGCCAATGGGATGCTGAGTATTTGGGCCACAAATACACACTGCAGGGACTGGGGATGGGCATCTCCTCCTGTCCTGGCCTTCAGCTACCTCTTTGGTGTAGCTGCACTCCTCTGTGTCTCCAGCTCCTAGATGCTCCCTGCATCTGCCCGTCCTGACCAGGCTGCCTCCTGTCTCCCAGCTCTAAGGTGAGCATGCATTTCTGCTATTGCATTTCTTGGGGTTGGCTCTTCTCTGACAGTTTCTTCATTTCTAATAATCTATTAATCAGTTATTCCCTTTACCTGGAGTGGGTCTTATCTTTCCAATCACACATACACATACACACACACACACACACACACACACACACGCACGCACATGCACACGCACATACATACATAGACATGTGTACACATACACACACATGCACAGACACACACATAGACACATGAACACATACACACATAGATACATGCAGACACATAGACACACTCACAGACACAGACAAGCAAACCTACACATACATGCATGCACACACCAACACATTTACAGACACACACACATACATACACATGCACAGACACATACTGACATGCACACACCATGGTAAAGACTATGGGCTGAGATTCAAGTGATGTTAGACTCACGGCTGTGGGAGCATGCTGTTCTCAGAGAGCCCAAGAGATTGCAGGTATGTCAGAGTGTGTCATGGGCATGCCCTGGTACTTCCACTGTTGCCCCTCAAGTCCTCCCCTTTATTCATATGCAGGACACAGAGAGGGTTCAGAGCCCTAGGGGTCCTGAGCCTGCCAGGACCTCTCTGTGAGATAAGAGACTGTCCCAGTTTCCTGGATGGGAAACTTTTCCTAGTATTTAGATTTGTGGCATTTTGACAAGCAGGCTGGCTCTAGGTTCTGCTGAAGAAGCACACTGAGGTGTTAGATCACTAGGGAAATTTAAGTTGAATCCATGGTTTGGCATTGTGACAACCTAGGTGGCTTTTTTCTGAGAGCTACTGACAAACTTATTTACTTGGCTCTTTAATGAAATAAATTAGTTCCCATTTTTCTCTGCTTCTAAAATTAACAATTATGAACCTAAAATTCTGTTCAATAAATACCACAGATAATAAAATATACACTTTGTACCGGTGATCAACTAGGAAGAAAGACAAGACAGAGGGAACAAGTTGGGGAGAGAAGGGACTTTGAGGACCCTACCCCACCCCCATCACCACCACAGGGATCCTAAAGAACCCCTAAAGGAGAGAATGAAGAGGTCAGGGGTCACTCCTGAGGCAATCAATGTTCCTTCGCTCTGGCCTTCTGGAATTGCACCGCAAAAGTCTTTTCAAGTGGCGGGGTCCTTTCTGAAGTAGAGATGTGCATCCCAAGCTGACTCTTCTCTGGGTGGCTCTGGTCCAGTGTGGACACACAGTCACAAGCGTATCTGCTAGCACCCTGACACGTGCCTTCAGGAAGGACCTCAGTCAAGTATTCTTAGCCCAAGAATCGATATGGAAGAGGTGCTGCTATTATTACTTTTTTTTTATGAAAATCAGTTAAAAATTCTGATTTTCTTTCAGAATGCTCAAAAAGACATCTGTACAGTGTCTAGACGGGACAGGACCTTTGATCTCATGTTTACATAAGACATGAAAGCAAACGGTCACTGTCTCTCATTCCTTTTCTCTCTCACCTCGCCTTCTCTTTCTCCCCCCCACACTGTGTGTGTGTGTGTGTGTGTGTGTGTGTGTGTGTGAGTGTGTGTGTGTCTATCTGCCTGTCTGTCTGTATTTAAGACAGGGTCTCATGTTATCTAGGATGGCCTTGGCTCACTGTGTAGTTGAGGATGACCTTGAACTTCTTATCCTCCTGCCTCTACCTCCAGAGTTCGGGGATTCCAGGCTTGCACCACCATGCCTAGTTTTCTGTGGTGCTGAACTCTGAGATGAGAACGGAAGCCAGGACTCCTGTATGCACGGCGAACACTTGCCCACCTGAGCCACAGCCTCATCCCCAGTCTCTTGATTTACTTTTTCCTCTCTCGTACTTCCGTTCTAGGGACAAACGAACTTTGAAGAATGCATTAAAGTTTCTTAGGAGACTGGCTGGGAAGAATAAAGATAGAGTGAATGGGCTGGAGAGATGGCTCAGGGGTTAAGAGCACTGACTGCTCTTCCAGAGGTCCTGAGTCCAACTCCCAGCAACCACATGGTGGCTCACAACCATCTGTAATGGGATCCGATGTCCTCTTCTGGTGTGTCTGAAGATAGCGACAGTGTACTCACATATAATAAATAAATAAATAAATAAGTAAATCAATCTTTTTTAAAAAGTTTAAGAATAGAGCAGATATACATGAATAGCTTTCAAGCTAGTTTAAGCTTAACTTTAGTTGACACCCATAGGAGGCATACTATAGTCAGCAATAAGAAGCAGGGGCTACTAGTCCTGTAACTGTGCACATAGATGTGCAAAAGAATCATGCTGAGCCCAAGGCAGCAGCCCAGGGGTGTGCAGGTTGTATGGTTCCATTTACAGGGCAGGTTCAGACAGCTAACGTTGGTGGGCGTGGTGGTGCACACCTGTAATCTCGGCACTTCAGAGGTAGAGGCAGGAGGATCAGGAGTTCAAGGACAGACTTAACTGTGTGGTGAATTCAAGGCCAGTCTGGCTACATGAGACTATCTCCAGCAATAAAACAAAACAAGACAAATCCAGGCAAATGGAATCTGTGTTAGAAAAAACAAATCAGTGGTAACCAGAGACAGATGGGGATGAGGTATGGGGACAGAGGGTATGAGAAAGCTGTTTGGGTGATAACAACGCTAGGCTTCTTGACTGAGGTGGCGGTAAAGTGACCATTTACCAATAACTCTTTAAATGGACTCACTCTCTCTCTCTCTCTCTCTCTCTCTCTCTCTGTGTATATATATATATATATATATGCACACATACATATATACTTATTTATTTGTGTATGTGTGCACACAGTATGGGCTTATGTGCGCTGCGTGTGCAGGTGCCTGTGGAGGCCAGAGCGTGTTAGATCCCCTAGAACTTGAGTTACAGGTAGTTTTGATAGTCTGATGTGGGTGCTAGGAACCAAACCCCAGTCCTCTGGAGGAACAGTTAGTGCTCTTAACCTCTGAGTCATCTCCCCAGTCCTCAAACAAGTGTGTTTTATTGTATGCTTGTGATTGTACCTCAATGCAGTTTGGAAAGCAAAAACAGGGCCAGTGAGGACAATTGGAACCCTCTGCTGTCACATGCTGTCAGGAAACCTAAGATGAGTCACCTCTGTTCCAGCTAAGGATGGCCCAGGATAAGGGGCCTGAGGCTAGGTTTTCCAGGAGTGTCTTCCTAGGTAAACCCGCTACCCTGAGCTAAATCCCCAACCCCCAGTAGCCTCTTGGGGAGTTAGAAAGGGGCTGGGGTGTCGTCCCTTCCTCCACCCCTCCCCTGTACTCATACCTCTTGTTTAGGGAAGCCTGGGTTCACATGATGAGTGGGTTCACTCCTCCTACCTATGTTGGATAAAAGGAAGACATGTGAAGTGGAAAACTATAAACCCAGGTAGCCGGCACATACTGCCCAGTCACTCCCTAGAACTGATGGAGATGAGACTCTGCCTTGAGTCCCACATATCTGAGGCTAGGGTATAGATACCTCAGCCTGTCTGTCTGGAAGGCAGCAGGGGAGAGGAGATCAGGCAGCTGGGATCCTGGAAAGCCTTTGAGAAGGGACCTGTACCTCTCTATATAGACTCCTGCAAGAAGTAGGCTCTCTTTTCTTTCTGGGTTCCAGGTGCTCTGACTTTTGTGTGCTGGTGCTAAACCCAGAATCCCAACTGAAGAAGTTTCTAAACATTGTCAGATTCCCATAGCTCTATCCTGTCTGTCCAGTATCTCTGTTGACATTCTGTAAACACAGGTGAAATGCCCTAGCACAGGTCAGGCATTGTGCTAGATACTGAGGCAGTCGGAATATCAAGGTCGGCCTTTTTCTTCACAGCCCCTGGTTATACAAATAAAGGGGCTAAGGAAACAAAGAGGCCCTATAATAATCTGTGGGTATCACAATAAGTCATCAAGAGTCCTTTTTAACACTATGGCCATTTAACAGAATAATAGTATATTCTTCCTTAGGGTCTATAACCTGTTGAGTCACAGACTCCTGGCCCTGATAATGGTGTCAGTTATGGGATCTCTCTCATGGACTGGGCCTTCAATCAAAGCAGAAAATAATTGGTTATTTCTATAATATTTCTGCCACATTGCATCAATATGCCTCTCAACTCTAGGCAGAGAGCTGCTTCTTGTAGTAGATGGCATTTAACAGAGTCCCACAACTGGTTAGTGTGCGGGGAATAAGAGACTACTCCGTGCTCAGCCGTAAATGGGGCATCTGTACCACACTCCAGCCTCGGGGATCATCGTGGAAGAGAAAGTGGATGACTGCAAGCAGTGTCTTCCTAAACACAACAGGGCAAGTGCACATGCAACTGGCAGAGACTGTGACAGCGCACACAAGACTTGTACAAGTTCCAGCCAGACAAAAATCCCATCGTATAGGGGAGGGAGGTTGCCATCAGGTCCCACCACTAGCTGAGGAACACTTGACAGCTGCTGGGAGATGGAGAGCCGTTTTTCTTCTAGGGTGTGACCGCTGGTAGGCAGAGCATGCTGAAGGGATTGGCCCCACAGCTGAGAACATTTGAACAATACTAACTATCAGGTGGGTTTAAAGACAGAGAACATGCCAGTGGGTTAGGAGGGAGATGGGATGAATATGATCAAAATATATTGTATATAACTCTCAAATAATTAATGACATACTATTTAAAATGTGACATTCTAGGTACAAAGAAAGAAATTAAGAGTGAGACGGGGAAAGTCAGGCAGTGGTGGCACACGCCTTTAATCCTAGCACTTGGGAGGCAGAGGCAGGCAGATTTCTGAGTTTGAGGCCAGCCTGGTCTACACAGAGAAACCCTGTCTTGAAAAACCAAAAAACCAAAAAAAAAAAAAAAAGAGAGAGAGAGAGACATGCACAAGAGTGAGATGGGAAACAGGCAGAGAGGAAGGAGTATTCAAGGTTTCATAGCTGTAGGAAAGTCTGTGGGGTACCAACTGTGGTGTTCTGTGCTGAGTACGAAGGGTGAATGAAGAGATAGGGGGTTGGATGAGGTTGGACTGGCCTTCTCTTGAGTCTTTAGAGCTAACCATGAGTTTGCAGGAAACAGGAGGAACTGAGCAAGGATGCAGAAGCACTCAGCTGGCCCAGAGTGTGGGACTGTGTGCAGGACACAGGGCGTGTGACTGTGCAGGACACAGGGTGTGGGACGGTGTGTGCAGGACACAGAGCGTGTGGCTGTGCAGGACACAGGGTGTGTGACTGTATGTGCAAGACAAAGAATGTGTGACTGTGTGTGCAGGACACAGGATGTGTGACTGTGCAGGATACAAGATGTTTGACTGTGCAGGATATAGGGTGTGTGATCATGTGTGCAGGACACAGGGTATGTGATCATGTGTGCAGGACACAGGGTGTGTGATCATGTGTGCAGGACATAGGGTGTGTGATCATGTGTGCAGGACACAGGGTGTGTGATAGTGTGTGCAGGACACAGGGTGTGTGATCATGTGTGCAGGACACAGGGTGTGTGACCATGTGTGCAGGACACAGGATGTGTGACTGTGCAGGACACAGGGTATGTGATCATGTGTGCAGGACACAGGGTGTGTGATCATGTGTGCAGGACACAGGGTGTGTGATCATGTGTGCAGGACACAGGGTGTGTGATAGTGTGTGCAGAACACAGGGTGTGTGATCGTGTGTGCAGGACACAGGGTGTGTGACTGTGTGTGCAGGACACAGGATGTGTGACTGTGCAGGACACAGGATGTGTGACTGTGCAGGACACAGAGTGTGTGACTGTACAGGACACAGGGTGTGTGATCATGTGTGCAGGACACAGGGTGTGTGATCGTGTGTGCAGGACACAGGATGTGTGACTGTGCAGGACACAGGGTGTGTGACTGTGCAGGACACAGAGTGTGTGACTGTGCAGGACACAGGGTGTGTGATCATGTGTGCAGGACACAGGGTGTGTGATCATGTGTGCAGGACACAGGGTGTGTGATCATGTGTGCAGGACACAGGGTGTGTGACTGTGTGTGCAGGACAAAGGGTGTGGGACCGTGTTCAGGACAAATCTGTTTCATCCACTTAACCAGTGACGTGAAAAGGGAGAAGGAAGCTGGGTGTGGGGTGCACTTGTAATCTCAGTACTTGGCGGGAGGAGGCGGGAGGAGCAGCTACACAGTGAATTCAAGGCCAGCTTTAGTTACAGGAGCCACTGTCCCCAGAAAGAAAACAAAACAGGATGAAAAGAATCTTGTAGGGCTGGAGAGATGGCTCAGCTAACCGCTGACTGCTCTTCCAAAGGTTCAGAGTTCAATTCCCAGCAACCACACAGTGGTTCACAACCATCTGTAATGGGATCCGATGCACTCTTCTAGTGTGTAGACAGCTGCAGTGTGCTCATATAAATAAAAAATAAATAAATCTTTAAAAAAAAATCTTGTAGACTCAAAGGAATGTGATGGATTTTTTTTTTTTTTTTTTTGGTTTTTGGAGACAGGGTTTCTCTGTGTAGCCTTGGCTGTCCTGGAACTCGCTCTGTAGACCAGGCTGGCCTTGAACTCGGAAATCCGCCTACCTCTGCCTCCCAAGTGCTAGGATTAAAGGCGTGCGCCACCACCGCCCAGCTGTGATGGATTTAACAATCAAAAGTAACGTGTGTTGACTGGAGGAGGTTTTCGTTTTCTTGTTTGTTTTGAGACAGGGTCTCATTCTGCATCCCTGACTAACATAGAATATACAGTATAGACCAGGCTAGCTCTGGGCCTTCTGCTTCTCAAGTGTTGAGATTACAGGTGTGTGTGACCATACTTCACAGTTAAAGAAGCTTTAAGAAGGCATTTTGGGCCCTTTAGGGATATTTGACTATGAATTCTTCCTAGTATAGAATCTGAGTATTCAAGGCAAGATGATGCCGTGCTGTATAGGAGAGATGTGCTTCCAGCGGCCTTTAAAATACTGAAATACTTAGCAAATGGCATGATATCCTGATTTGTTTTAAAATAACTCCAATAACAAGACACAGAGCCCCTATAGTCCCAGGTGTGAAGGGCAATAGGCAAAATGATACTGTAAAATGTTCATAAATGTTGGCACTTACAGGCTCTTTCCCAAGGATGTTTGTAATGAAAGTTCTTTTCATAAAGATTCCACAGCCTGCCTTTGAGGCCAAAGAGCATACTCTTCCAGGTGCAAATGGGTGGCTTAAGGGCTCTTTCTTTCTTTCTTTCTTTTTTTTTTGGTTTTTCGAGACAGGGTTTCTCTATGTAGCCCTGGCTGTCCTGGAACTCACTCTGTAGACCAGGCTGGCCTCAAACTCAGAAATCCGCCTGCCTCTGCCTCCCAAGTGCTGGGATTAAAGGCATGTGCCACTACTGCCCGGCTTAAGGTCTCTTTCTTGTTTTTTGGTATCTATAAAAAGATCTGTCTAGTTAGGCAATGGTGGCACACCCTTTTAATCCCAGCACTCAGGAGGCAGAAGCAGGCAGATCTCTGTGAGTTCGAGGCCAGCCTGGTCTATAGAGCAAGTTCCGTATGTATGAATGAATGTATGTATGAATGAATGTATGTATGTATATGTATGTATGTATGTATGTTAGTTATATATAAGTGTGTGTGTTTTAGTCATTGTTCTCTTGCTATGATGAAACACCATGATTAAGGCACCTTACAGAAGAAAGTATTTAAGTAAGGGTCTTGGAGGTTTGCTTACAGTTTCACCTGACCATCATGGTGGGGCATGAGGTGTTAGGCAGGCAGGCAGGCAGAAAGCAGCAGGTAGCAGGCAAGCATTCAAATATATGAGCCTATGGGGGATATTCTCACTTGAACCACTACAGAATCCTTCCCACTCATTGGTGGGCTGGTGCTCAGAGGTAACTTTTTGTTTACATACCCATAATCCTGGTATTCAAAGGGAATATGTAAGAGGAGATGTGCCAGAGCTGGTGCCAAGCAGAGTTCAGTGACTCTGCTGGCACACAGAGCATGTCCATGGACCTCTACCGTGGCCTGCTGCTGTCTCCCTCCTTGCAAAGAGCAAGCATTTCCTCTCCAGCCCTGGCACCACTGGCACCACGGTTAGACAATTACTGTGTGCCAGACACGTCACTATTATTATTTTATTTGAGACAGGGTCGTTTGTAGCTCAAGCTGACCTTGAGCTCATAAACCTTCTTTTTATTTATTTATTTTTGATTTTTTTCTCAAGACAAAACCTTCACTGTGTAGCACTGCCTGTCCTGAAACTCACTTTGTAGACCAGTGTCTTAGTTAGGGTTTTACTGCTGTGAACAGACACCATGACCAATGCAAGTTTTATAAAAGATAACATTTAATTGGGGCTGGCTTACAGATTCAGAAGTTCAGTCCATTGTCATCAAGGCAGAAGCATGGCAGCATCCAGGCAGGTGTGGTGCAGGAGGAGCTGAGGGTTCTACATCTTTATTCAAAGGAAGCCAGGAACAGACTGGGCATGCTCAGGCATCTAGGAGGAAGATCTCCAAGCCCATCCCCACAATGACACACTTCCTCCAACAAGGCCACACCTTCTAACAGTGCCACTCCCTGGGATGAGCATATACAAACCATCACAACCAGGTTGGCCTCGAACTCACAGAGACCTGTCTGCCTCTGTTTCCTGGGTGCTGGGATTAAAGGTGTGCACTGCCACACTGTACTCCTGGTATTTGGACATCTTTAGCTTTCTTTGTGTACATTATTGTGTGTAGTTGTGTATGTCCCATGGTGTCAGAGGACAATTTTCAGGATTTTCTCCTTCTATTCTGGGGGTTCTGGGGTTCAAACTCATCATTAGGCTTGGTGGCAAGTACTTTTGCCTGCTAAGCTGCCTCGTTGGTCCCAGTTTTGAATTTCTGATTGGTTTGACTTTACCTTAGATAGTTAAGTATGAGCTAACCATCAAACAAAGTCTTGTGTCATGCCAAAAGCCTGGATTTGGGACCACAGGGCACATCTCATGGTGACCTTGGCATGTGCCTGAAGAAGATAGGAGCTTGCCTACTCAGCCCAGAGAAGGTGGGACTCCTGGATCTCCTCAGCCACTCAGCTCCACCGCCTCCTGATGATTGACATTTGTCGTGTTGGTGCCCATGTTATGTCTGCCTGTAGTGTGGTCATGTGTGTCTCCTCACTGGAGTGGGAGATGCCTGAGGTGAGACACCATGTCGTCATTATTATATGTCTAGTGATGAATGCAGTTTTGGTGCGTGGAGCCCCCTCAAGGTGTTTGCCAGGTGAATTATTGATTAAATCAGTAGGTGATTTGCAGCAGACTTTGAGCAAATCAGGGTCTCTTTTGCACACCATCCTACTTACAAACCATTATGCTCCCTTTGTGTCTGTAAATCCTCCAGAGGCTGCACGCACAGTGTATCTCAGTGGTAGAGTACCTGCTCAGCAAGTGTGAGGCCCTGGATTCAGTTCCCAGCACTGAGAAATACATTTAAAATTTTCCAGTAAGCACCCCAGCAGGGCTGGTGGAGCAGGCCGGCACCTGTGGAGCGCTCTCTTTCAGCACCTGCCCCCTTGGGGCACAAAGTAGAGCTAGCAGGCTGGTGATGGATGTGGGCTTGGCATGAAAAATCGAGGCCATGGGCTAGCTCTCCCTGCCAGGCTGCTGGAGGGCTGCGGAGTGGTGCGGGGCGGCCATGAGGGAACGTTATCGATGGCCTGACACGACATTTGGGGGAATTAGCTTACCCTCACATGTAATTATAAAGCATAGAATTACACAAAGGGACAGAGCTGGATGTGGGAAAGAAGAAATGGTTTGTACCCAGCAGTGACGGTAAGTGAGCCAGGGAGAAAGACCAAGCTGTCCATCTCTTCCAGGTGCTTCCTGATCTGCAGTTGGCGAGGCTGGCAGGTGGCTCTGGAGGGTCGGGGAGGCAATACCCGAAGAAGTTAGGAGCTTGCATAAAAAGCCCAGAGAAAGTGGGACCCCAGGATCTCCTCAGCCACTCAGCTCCACCCCCTACTGATGATTGACATTGGCCCTATTGGTACCCGTGTTGTGTCTATGTGTGGCATGGTCACCTCCCTAAGCCTTAGAGTTTGGAACTGAAAATCCACAGGGCTTGGGTGATCCCTAAGGTAATCCTCCCCCGTAGATTTCTTCTGACAAGCATCTTTGCACTCAACTTTAGTGTCTGGCACAGTGCTTGGCACGTGGGTATTTATTGAATGAATGCCAATAAATATATGAATCATAGGGACCACGAGGACAGGGGTGCTTTGTTATGTTTTGAGTCTTGCTATGTGGGACAGGCTGGCTTTGATCTTGGGATTGTCCTGCCTCAGCCTGGTGAGGAGTTTTGTGCCCTTTCTAATGGCTCTGCCTGTCCTCAGCGGGTGGCACAGTGTCAGACATAGTACATGCTCACTGGGCATTTGCTGATTGACTAAATGAGTGTGAAGAGAATGGATGCGGAAGTGTGAGACAGTGGCAGGGAAAACCAGAATGCTCGATGGATGGCAGGGATGGCAGGCTGGGGGAGGGGAAGCTGGGACAGAGTTCTGCTCCTTGTAGGCATAGCTCTGTGCCCATGCGGTCCTTGGCAGTAGCCTCAGGACCATCTCTCCTGTCTTTTGGGGTGATGGTTCTCAAAATGCAGCCCATAGATTCCCAGCTCAGTCTCTTCTGGGAAGACTGACCTTAGCCCTTATTTCAACTGAATCTGGAATTGAGCCTGGGAATATGCACTTTATGGAAAATTCCAGAAGGTGGTTTTTTTTTTTTTTTTTATGCCTCTTAAAATCTAGGAGTCAGTGGGGTACGGCTGTCTGGAAAGGGATTTGTTGCCATTCTCTGACATTCTGGGCTAGCTGTAGCCTCTGCTTACTGAGGGCATGCATGCTATGCCGTCCTACCTCGTGAGGTATGGGTAGTGCTGTTCCTTCACATTTGGGGAAACCGAGGCTCTGACAAGCTAGTGACATGCCTCGGGTTACAGCAGGGAGCCTAGCAGGGTCAGGGTGCATGCTTGGGCTTTTCCTGATACGGCCTCTGCATTCCTAGAGGGTGATCTGCTTCACGGCTAACCCTCAGCCTGCTTTCGCTCTTGTCTGGACTTGGTGGCGGAGAGCTGTCATTTCCATTGCAGTGACCTTGTGCTCTGGCCTGTTTGGATGGACACATGGGAGGTGGAGGGCAGCCTCTCTCTGCTGACAGGCATCAGTCTGTTTTCACTGAAGACTGACATGCTAGTCCCAGTGCCGAGGGAGCGTGGGGCTGGCGGTAGGTAAGGTCCTGTAGGAAGCAGCCCTGACCCTATGGACCAGCCTGACTGTCCCTCACCCCTCCTTATATGTCAGCAGCTGTCACCCGCTCGGCAGATGGGCCGACTGGCAGTATTCCTCCCTGGGCTGTTCCCAGATTGGCTCCGATGTACCCTGGCTGCCCCTGAGCTACAGCCATCTGTGCCTGAGAGAGACTAAACATCACAGAAGGGCAGACAGGGCCCTCGCAGCCCTTCCAGGTTATGAGGAGAGAGTTTGGGACCTCTCAGTACTTAGAGTCCTGTGCTCAGTTCCGGCACCTGAGGACCAAGCACAAGGCTGGGTCTGTTAAGCCTTTCTGAGGTGGAGACTACACTTCCTTGCATCTAAGTCATTTCTTTCTGTGGCTTTCTGTCTGTCAGCTAAGTGACCCTGGGCGTCTCTCCACTGCAGTCAGAATCCCTGGAAACCCTCCTCTGAGGGAGATGACCGAGAAGAGAAGAGCGATGCTAAGTCTGTTCCTGGTTTTAGTCAGCCGTTCTTCTGGCTTTATTTTCATAACTGATTAAGCTTAGCGCCTTTATTTGTTTGTTTGTTTGTATTTATGAGATAGAATCTTACTATATAACCCAGGCTGGCTTTGAACTCATGATTCTTATGCCTCAACTGGCCAGGAACTGGGATTTCAGGCCCTTGTTCTGTTGCCTGGCTGCTGTTGCTGTTCTAACAGGAGATGCAGAGCCGTGCATTTCCTGACTGTAAAACTTAAAGACCAGAAGAAAATGAACCCAGGCTAAGCATGCAGGGGGGAGGAAGGTCCTTGCATATGCACCCCCTTCCCCAAACCCTGCGGCTTACAGTGCATTTGGTACTGCTAAAGAAGAAGGCACTGTTCCCGCTGCAAAGGTTCATTAAGAGAAAGAGAGAGTGATTGATCTTTGGTGAGCCAGCCACTTCCCAGCCTCTGTGTGGAGGAGCCTCAAACCCCAGCCCCAGGGACCCGGAAGCTCAGAGGTGCTCTAATTCAACGGACATTTATGTTCAGTCTGTGCCTGGCTTTTAGGAGGGGAAAAAATCAGCTTCTTGTTCCTCTGACCAGGAGCAGGGTCCAGGGGCTCTTCATGCATAGGCTGGTGTCCTTGATGGGAAGGAGTTGACATATTCCCAGGCAATCTGGCCACCCCTTTTTGAAAGCATTTGGCTTCACATTTCCCTAGAAAAACGAGGACTTTCAGGATAAAAACTAACATCAACAACCAAAAAAAACCTGGACTACTGCATTGCAGTGTGGCTGAAATGCAGGCTGCCCGGCAGAGCACAGGGACTCTCCGCACTCAGCCTCCTCGCCCCCTCAGGCTGCTGCTGTCACAGCCCTGAAGCCTAGAGTGGTGAGGGGGCTCCGGCTCTCCGGCCACCGAGCCCTGGACTACTGCCCAGGCAGAACTCAGGAGGCAACAGTAGAGACCTAGGTAGGGATGGGATGGTTGGGGAGGGGGAGGGCGATGGAAAGGGGGAGGGAAGCAGTCCTAGATGGGAGAGGTAGGCTCTGCTCTCTACCTTGTGTCTTGTACTCAGAGAACCTTCAGTTAAGACCTATGTCGAGGGCCCCGTTGAGAGTGAAGACACCCTCTTAATTCTCTCCAGTCTCTCAAAATCAAAAAGGGAGGGGGGATGTCTTTTCCATCCACCCACTTAGAGTATCCCAGCTTAGAGATTCAAACGCATGGACCGTCGGGGCTGAAAGGGAGCTGAGAGATCATCTTATCCAGTCTCTTTATCCACAGGAGAAGCCGGCAGCTTAGCCAAGGTCACTCAGCTGGGACAGAGCTGGAGGTGGAGCCCAGGGGCAAGGCAAGGAGGGATGAGAGCTGCTGAGGGAAACCCAGCTAGAGGGCTCTCCACGGGGGGCCGGCATCCTCCTGACTCACTAATGAACTCATCCAGTAGCTGCTGCTCAAGGCAGCCGAGGAGGTGAAGCAGGGTTTGTGTGCTGTGTCCCCTCCCTCCTGCATGTATATATGTATGTGTGCACAAATATGTATGTATGGGAGTAGAGGTGTGTACATGTGAATACGAATGTGTGTGCACATAAGTACACGTGTGTGTGTGTTTGTGTCTGTGTGCATGCACACGTGTGCAGAAGTGTACACATGGGTAAGTGTTCCAAAGCTCACGCCCTACCCGACTGCCACACTGTGTTCTAGCACCACTGATGACACTGGCCAGGTGCTGGAAAACACCTCTCGGCCATCTGAGGGCTTCTGCAGTCCCTCCTGGACCCTACACAGCCCTGGTGAAGTCCAGGCCCTGCCCCAGGCTTGGACCTTCAGCTTCCTTGATTTGGGATCCCAGGCGTGCACTGGGTCTAGGGTGAGAGGCGTAGGCGTGGGCAGGATGTGCTCAGAGCCCCTTTGCCCTTAGGTTTGTACAGTAGCACAAGGCGTCCAGATGCTTGCTTCTTCTCTTACTGCCTGTCCTCCAACCACAAGCTAGTGCCTTAGGAGTTACTTCTGAAAAAAAGTTTTTATTATTATTTACATCATGTGAGTGTGTTTTGTCTGTGTGTAAGGGTGCCCACAGGGTCAGATGTGTCAGATCCCTCTAGGTCTAGAGGTATGGTAGTTGTCAGCGGTTTGATGTGGTGCTGGGAACCTAACTCCAGTCCTCTGAAAGAGCTGTGTCCGCTCTGAACCATCTCTCCAGCATCTTCTCTTTCCTCACAGCCCGGCCAACCCCAAAGCCTGGTCCAGCGATTAGCACAGTGGTCCTCAACCTTCCTAATACTGCGACCCCTTGATACAGTTCCTCATGCCGTGGTGACCCACAGCCATAAGATTATTTTCATTGCTCCTTCATGACTGTAATCTTGCTATGGTTGTGAATTGTAATCTAAACATCTGGTGTGTGAATGGTCTTAGGCGACCCTTATGAAGGGGTTGGTGATCCCCACAGGAGTCGTGACCCACAGGTTGAGAACCATATTAGCATCTCTCCTGTGTTATGCACAATCTAAATAATCTGCCTACAATACACTTTCTACCTCACTGTACTGTTAATATCTGTTCAGCCTCCAAATCAGATCAAGCCTTTCTTCCTCCAGGAAGACCCCTTGATTTCCCTTTGTTGCACAGCACTGTCCCATACATTTTTTTATATTACTGGTTGCATCACAGATATAAAGGCACTCGGGGATCTATGTGAGTGGTCACCTCTGCAAGCAAGCCAAGCACTCCGTGAGGACAAGGCCTTGTTTGCTTTTGCTTGTCACTGATGCCTCAGCTAAGCATTAACCATAAGTTGCTGAGTGGACAGGGGAATTGGCAGGTAAGTTGAGGCAGGCTTTGTGGACAGAGGCAGGTGGAATGCGGTGCTGTCAGAGGTGGCCTGAATGCGGGGTACAGTGGCTGGGTCCCCAGCACAGCAGGATGCTGGTCTATCAGTGGGGGGATGCAGACAGCAGAAAGGCCATGGAGAGTGTTGTCTCCTTGGGTCATATGACTGAAAATATTAGACCCTGGGAGCAATTAGTTAAGTTAATTAGCTCATTTATTTAAGCAGCAGCTAAAGCAACAGGGCCTGAAGACCATTTTGGGAAAGACACTCAATTATTTGCACCAATGTCACCCTAATTTCCCAGTAAGCTGGGCTGTGCCTGGGCAAGGGAGGAGGCCTGAACACTCAATTAATTTCCCCATTTGGAGGCTGGAGTGGTAGGAAGCTGGCGAAAAGCGGACTGTTAGTGCCCGGAAGCCCCAGTGGCCATCTTACTACTGAGCACTGACCCTTCTGATAAAGACACAGGCTGAGTGAGATGTGGCCCAAAGAGAGACTGATTTAGTCAAGGTCGCCCAGCAAGTCAGAGCCAGTGACATGCCAGATCCCAGGTCCCTGCCTCCCAGCCCAGGACCTCCACTTCACTGCCGGGTATCACCATGGTGACAGTGATGCAGCATGGCTCACCTAGGGTAATGTCCAGAAATGAGGCCACACCTCTATTCTGGATTCTGGGCCCCTGTTTTGTCCAGTGCCTATCTGAAGAGGTGTTGGATATATAGTCATCCCCTCTTCTACACTATGAGGAGAGAATAGTTCATAGTTCCAGTTGCTCCCTGATACAAGGTCAGCAGTCAAAGATGACAAGCGTTTACTGTGTGCCTATGTTGTGCCGGCAGAGGGGGGAATGGCAAAGAACCTACAATACACCAGCAGAGCCCCTGGACACTGGTGAAGGACAGAGCAGAAGGAGGCTCATGAGGCCTGGGTGTTGAGGGCGGGCGGGACTGAGGAGCTCTGACTGACTGAATCAGGAAGCAGGGCAGAGTTGGGGCCAGAGGCCTGAGTGCTGAGTGACCAGGTGGGGCCATGGGAGGGGCTTTCATCGGAGCACATTGTCTGGGGACTTCTGGGAAAGAGTAATGTTAGGGGATTTTGTTTGTTTTTTTTCCCAGTTAGAATGATGCCATTGAGATAGTAAACCATATATTATATGCAAAAAGACAAGGACATTCTGCACTGGGAAGGGGCTTATCTCCATGGATTGTTAGTTAAGGGCTTGCACTGCTGGCTTAGGAATCAAAACTTAAAGGGGCAGTGGGAAAGAGAATTAGTCAGCACCTGAGTCCAAAGATCCAGGATAGAATCCAGTTACGGGAATGGGTTTTTCCTCTAGGATTCAAGAATAGGTGTCTTCCAAAGGCATGTGTCCTGACGAGAGCTTCTTCTGAACTCCACATCTGCATGCGTAAGTGCCTGCAGGGTACTGGTCCCTGAATGCAGTCTAGACCTCTAAACTGGGCATGTCCCAAACCAAACTCAGGCTCCAGTCTCCCCGCACTCTGGTGACAGACTCCGCCATTACGGCAGGATACACCCCAGAGTCCCAGAAGTTGTCCTGGATACCTGGCTCTCCCTTGCTTTCTGCTGCAGCGTCTCAGTCAGCAGGGAGCCTTCTAGCCACTCCAGCCCACTCCTGGCCTTTCTACCTGCGCGGCCCTGTCGCAGGCCGCCTGTTTCACCTTTCCCAGGTACACAGTACTTTCTACCTGCGCGGCCCTGTCGCGGGCCGCCTGTTTCACCTTTCCCAAGTACACAGTACTGGTTCTGCACTGTCTGGGGCTCTCTGGCTAACCCACCTTCAAGTCAAGCCCTGATGTAAGCCTTTGACTGTACCTTATTGTTCATGACCTGACCTCCAAGGCCCTTTGAACCCTTTGAGTTCAGGCCCCTGACACTGCTCGAGTCCCATTCTGTTCCGTCCGACCCTGATCATTCCTCCAGTGTGCATGAGACTGCGAGTCCCTGTCTTTTCAGTGGGATCAGAGCAGAATCTGAACTCTGGGTCCCAGCGAGAGGCTGTCTGTTGTGGGAGTTTTCTCCAAGGGTGAGGGCCAGCCTTTCTGCTTCTAAGGAAGCACCCTCCCTCACCCCATGGGCTTGCCCTTCCCTGCAGCTCGTGTGCCTTTCTCTGCTAGTAGGTATGGTGACCTCCAGCATGTCGTTCCCAGGCCTAGTAGAGTGTGAGGATCGTGCATCCTCAGGAATGCTTATCCAAAGAATGTGGGACAGAAAGTTCCAGGCTGCATTCTCTGCTGGAAACACCCCAGCTGTACTAGAAGGGATCATACCGGCTGTGTGTTCTGACCAGTAGATGGCGATAGAGGTCACTGTGCGCGAGCAGCCCCCACCCACCAGCCCCGTTCAGGTGGGCAGGCTTACCTGGAGGGTTCCTCCCTCCCACAACTGTGGGAGGCTGTCATTTTGGCTTCTTAAATTCTCTGGAGAGAGGCTCAGTGTACAGCTCCAGTTTCCTTTCCCTCTTCAAGACCCCTCTGCCAAACATGGATTCTTCATAGATGGCCTGGGAATTGCTACTCATGTCTAGGAAAAGCTCTCCTTGGGGAGACACGGAGGAGATGCTGTCTTTGAGTACAGCTGGCACTGGAGCTATGACGGGAAGTTGCTAAAATTGGCAGTTAGGTCTTGGACAGTCCCTTCCCTCCCCAGGAGGTGGGTGGCTGTTGGAACCCACAGATCAGGCCTTGAATTCCTTGGGCCCTGGCTCTGGAGATGGGAGCAAGGCAAGTCCTTGGTTTTTTTCAGAGCCTCGGTTTTCTCAGCTGTGAAGCCTGGTGCTTTTGGACCTGGGGGCTGCTGCCCTGTGCCTCAGTGACTAGGATGGGTGGAAGGAGGGGCAACATGTTAGCACTGGAGATGGTCCCGGTGGCATCTGCAGGAGTTGACGCTGTTTGCAGAAATCTTAATTTCTGTGTCTTTGGAAGGGAAGCAGCGGAACTGTTGCTTTGTCTGGACAGGCAGGAAGTGGGGACCCGACCCGTGTGTTGTCACCTGTCCCCTTATCCCTCTCCCCTTGCTCAGGAGAAGCCGAGGGGTGCTAACTTCCAGCAAGGTTTCCTCTGCACTGTGTGTGCAGCTATATCTTAAGCTACTTTGCAGGGAACCAGCTGTGGTGTGCTGGGGAGTAAAGCCCCAGGGGAGGAGCCTCCAGCTCAGGTGGCACAGGCAGGAAGGAGGACACCTGGGTAGCAACAGGGAGAATGCAGAGTGGGTTTCAGGGGACCCCCTTCTGTGCATGATCCCTCCCATCCCCCCACCCCCCACATTCCATCCAGGAGCTCTGCAAACAAAGGCAGGGGTGCGCTGCTTAGATGCAAACAACCAGCAGCTCCCTTGTCTATGTGGGAGGGGCTTAAAGCTGCCATCTCATTGGACTGGAAGGAGACAGATACTTTGCTCATAGTATGTGGACTCAGTTGGAAGTGGCCTTGGTCATGAAGGAAGAAAGAACCTCCTACCCCTTCCCTGGTCACTCCTGGGATGGCCAAGGCATACGATCATGGTTTGGAGCTGGGTTGGTTTGAGTTGGCACCTGAGGCTACCTCAGGGGGAACACAGGGAATTGGTCCCAGCCTTGCAGGGGTGAAGACGGGGAGAGGGGGAGAGCTGGTCCCAGCTGCAGTCTACTTTCCCCAGGAAGTCTAGAGCAGAAGTCAGGGGCTCAAGAACCAGTAAGTGGCATGCATGGCAGCTGAGGAGTTTGTGGCCTAGGGAGATGCTGAAGGCAGAGGAAGGCTGGGTTCCTTCACCAGCGGGAGTGAGCATCTATACAGCTTGCCTAAATTCCCTCACACCTTCCATCCCTCAGTCCTTAGGCAACTCCAAGGTTACTGGTGAGAAAGATGCTTGGATCGGTTTTATTGTCAAGTCACATCATGGATGTGTGGAAGACTTGGCATTGGATACTCAGCCTCAAGGCTACACTTGCTGAGGGTTTTCTGTGCCTGGAAGCCAGACTCAACAGGAAGTCCTCCTGTGGAGATGACAGTTAGAATTTAAGAGTTTGGAAACAAGTAAGGACAAGGGGAGGGGCAGGGAACTGAGGCTAGTGGGGCTGGGGGTGGAGCTGACATGGCGGGATTGTGAGAGGAAAGAGGATAGTGCCCTGCTCTGAGAGAATAGCATGCTCAAAGGTCCTGAACAGGGCAGGGCGTGGCCCTTTCAGGTCCCTCAGGGCAGTGAAGACATCTGAGAAGAGGGGTGTGGGCCAGGACAGAACCAGCAGAAACTGAAGGGTGGGAAAAGGCAGCACCGGAGACCCTGGTGCAGGAAGCTTGCTCGGAGACAAAGGAGGAGGACAACTGGATGGGAGGAGCACAGGGAGGAGGAGGAAGGTATGGATGTGTACTCAGCCATGCAGACTAGGGAAAGACCAGCATCCAGAACACAAGGCCTCCTTGGCTGAATCACCCACAGTTTAGGGGACTCCTGTTCCTTCATGGCAGAACAAAATATCCCTGCCTTGCCCCAAGCCTCCAGCAATGGTCTACATGGATTAAGAGATCAAGGCTGTGAGGTCCATTGTTACCCCCTCTGCCAGGGAGGGAGCCAACTATAGATGCCTTTCTCAGAGGACCTGCCCCATCTGCATAGATGCCACCAATAGAAGTCCACTGTCCCTCCACCCCAGGAAGGGACAGGCACATGGAGGCAGTCTGTAAACTAAACAGGTATTTCTAGAAAGCGTGGACATAGCTTTATAGATGGACTCCATCTCTGCCTCAGACCTCACACTGCACGGCAGCAGTTTTGAGGAAGGCTCGGGGCACCTTCCAGTTCATGTAGGAGTGCTGATTTATCCATCCCGGCATCATCACATTTACCCATTCTGAAGGCATGGACTCTCCTAAGGCAGGATGCTGTTGGGCACTCTTAGCTAAAGGAAATCCTCTAGTCTAACCTGAATGCAACCTACTGAGCCTCCCTCACTGGTGGAAACCAGAGAGGGGTGCTGCTAACCTCATGGAGGATAGCCCCTTACACTTCTCCAGCCTGCGCACTCACAGAGAGCAGTTCTCAGCAATGTGTGTGGCATGGGCAGACATGGGCACGCGAAGACGCCTAGTGCTCCTTATAGTCTGACCTTGAGTTTTTGACCCTCAGGCCACCCGATCTTTCTGGAGAATGGACCCCTGGAAACAGCCTTCCCAGCACCATGGGCAGCCCTGGTCAGGTGTCCAGGAACATGCTCCCACTCAGGCATGCTGCATGGAATTCCCCAGATCAGCTCTTCTGTAGCCTAGGGCCCTTCAGCGAGCAACGGCCATTCTAAAAGGAGTCGCTAGCCCTACAAAAAGCAGCAGTTCTGCCTGCTGGAGCATTGCAGCTGGCTGGGGACTGGGAGGGAAGGAAGAAGGGGTTGATGGTAGATTGGAGATTTCCTGTCTTCCCTAGGTATGCCCATGGAAAGCACAACACACACACACACACACACACACACACACACACACACACACACACACACACACGAGATCATCACTTCCGGCATCAGGTCCTGAACTTGATTCCTGTTTGAGTTTACAGAACAGGAGGGAAAGAGAAAGAGGTGTTGCCGCAGAGGGTGGAGCAAGTGGGACGGGCTAGAGCAGAGGTGGGCTGGGCTGGGTAAGCCTGACACTCCACTAGGGGACTGGGATCCTGCGGTCTTTGCAGTAGGGGAGTTGGGGACTGAGGTTAAGGCACAAGGGTCAGACCAAGGCACTGGGGATGAGAGGGCAACCGTGGTTTCAAGCCTCTCTGCCACCCCCTACACAGTGTCTCCACTCAGGGTTTGTGGGAACACTTGCCCAAGAAGAAGAAAGCAAGATTTGGGGCAAGCAGGAAGGGCTCTAGGACACAACCCTTTTACGGGTAGCTTTTCCACTTCCGCGTCATCCCCCTTCCCATAACTACCTATGGAAAGACCCCACACCCTGTCCTGACTCCACCCTCCAGAGATCTGGTGCAATGCCACCTGGACGACTCCCCCTCCTTTCCTCCCTTTGGTGTCTCCCCCCCCCCTTTTGTTCTCCCTCCCTTTTTTCTCTCTTGACTCAGGAAAGCCTTTAAACTCTATCCCTGAAGCGCGTCACCCCTCTCTCCTCTCCCCTGAGATTCCATCAGGCGGAGGTCCCCCTCTCTCCCTCCCCTCCCCCAGCCACTCTTGAGCTCCTAGAAGCTCCCGGAAAAGCTTGCAGTAGCGGGGCGGGTGGGGAGTGTCAAAGGAGGGCACTGCGTGAGTGGTGGGGATTCTCCGCAGAGCCGAGGGGGAGCCCCATGCGGTTCCGGGGTCTGAGCCGCCCAGCCTGCAACTTCTGAAATGACCGCATGCGGCTAAACCCCTCTGCCTGGTGATTCCAGGCAGCACCTTCCCGGGGCGGCCCCTTCTCAGCCACCCTCCGCGGACTGTCCTGGCTGAAGAACGGGGTTTGGGGCTGCCAGGACAGGTCCCTGCTCCCCGAGATCCAGGATCTGGATCGGGGATCGCCTCCGAGGGGCCGCACGCGCGTGTGCAGGCGGATGTGAGGCGCATCTCAATTGGCGGGCGGGGGAAGCGGATCAGGTTGTTACTACTGCAGAGCGCGCGAGCGAGGGAGCGGGAGGAGAGCCGCAGCGCTGGCCGGCGCGGGAGTGGGAAGAGGGGACCTGGACTTCGGGGCGGCAGACTCCCGCTGCCTTCTGCACCAGCCCACGCCGATCGGCTCCCGGAACGTCCCCGGGTAAGAGGGAGCCCAGGCAGGGAGCCCTGCGGGGGCATCCCATGCCCCGCAGTCCCAAGTGAGGCCACACCCAGGACACCAGCAGCTTCCCAGGGCCTGGTGTTGGACCCCTGGGATGCTGGATCACCAAATGAGACCATGACTTTCAGGGTTTGGCACTTGCTGAGGCATAAACTAAGTGCAGGATCAGCCCTTGGTGAGATCGGGCTCCGGAAATCCACTTCTTTGTCCCGGGGGACATGTCCTGAATATCCCAGGAACCCCTCCACCTAGACCTGTTCAAGTGCTGTGCCTAGGATACCGCATCTGTGCTGGGACAGGGAGCTAGCTAGAGAGCGAGGGCACTCACAGCTCATCCTGGGAAGAGGTGCCCTGGAGGGCGGATGGAGTGGGTGTGTGGTGAGAAGCATGTGCAGGGAGTGGGGGGCCCTGCTTGCCCCCGCCGCAGTGAGGACGAGTTGGTGGATCCCACGTGCTTTGGTGCCCCCTGGTGCAGAGTGGAGCGCAGTGGGGGTGCTGTCAGGACTCGGTGTGCCTTACACCCCTCGGCCTGGTCTATCCAGACCAGAATCTGCCGTGTTTTGTGTTCTCTCCCGAGAACTTTTTCATCCTCCAACCAGTGCCATGGCTTTGTGCATTGGAGGAACGGGCTTCTCAAGGATCCTGGCAAGCAGCCATGGATGGGAGAGGGGACAGTGGCTCTCTGCTGGGTTTGCTGTGTGACCTTGGGCAAATGGTGTACCTCTGGGAGTCTCCATCTGATGTAGGGGGGTGGTGCACCACACAGGGGTGATGTTGGGGAGATGGGGAAGGGGAGGAGGAAGGCGGCCTGGTGGTGAGTCTGCCAAGCATTCTGTGCCTGGGAATTCACTGCCTTTGATTCTTGGCCTCTGCAGAGAAGCCTGTGCACACTTGGGAGGGTAACAGTGTGAAACTCTGAACCTAGAACCTCAGGGGGAGTCAGAAGGCATTCTGACCTGTTTGCTGACCTTGAGTAACTCATTTACTCCTCTAGGCCTTAGTCTCTAGATCAGGAAATTGGGGTTTGGGACATCTAGGATCTGAGTCTTCCCCATCCTGATACCTCCTGTCCCAACTGAAGGGGAAAGGGAAACGGTACAGAAGGCTAGTCCCTGGGCATGTAGTTCTTTAGCCTTCCAAGTGGCCTGAGGCCTAGAGTCACTGCTCCTTACAGTCTGCAGCCCTGACAGGCCAGTGTCAGCCCAGAACTGACGCCCTCTGCACAGGGCATAACTTTCCCTGGGGAAGAGGGTCCCTGGGGGAGACAGGAGAGTCAGAGGCCTCCCAAGGTCATGCTGCCTACTCTGCTGTCCCATTACCTCAAGATTCCTTCCTTCGTAGAAAGCTCTCCAGTGTGAGCTATACCAGCCCATTGCACAGCCTGGACTGCCTGCGTGGCTTCTCACCCCGGTCTTCCGTGGAGAGAACATGTTGGGACTTCAGCTGAGATAAGTCCCTAGCATGGCACTGGGTCTCAGGTACTTCAGGAAGACTCCTGGGCCAAGATAAGAAAGTTAGACTGAGTTTTTAGGCTTCGCTTCCCATTTGTACGATCTTATGTGACCTTGGGAAATACCCTTTCTTGCCTTCCTCACCTGTATATGAACAGAGTCCAGCCAGAGAATGCTCCAGAATCCATTCATCTCTGAAGACGTGTGCCCGGAGGTCAGGGTTGGTGCTTGCTGAGTACCGGGAGGGTACTTGATGGGAGCAGGTGGCCTCTGGAACTCCCAGTGCACCGCCCCTCCCTGCTTCTGTCTCCAGAGATGCCTTGAGACATGGTCTGAGAAACAGTCCTTTCCCAGCCTCTACACAGCCCTGGAATGAGACCTGGGAGCTCCCAGTCTGCTGGTTACCATTCAGTGACCTTGAGTGAGCGCCTTTATATCTTTGAGCTTCAGTGACTTCATTGTCAAAACACAGTGATAAAGGCGACAGTATTCTAGTGTTCCTATGGAGATTAGAGAAGAAACGTGTGAAGTGCTTAATACAGTGTGGATCCCACAAGAGCCGGGAGAGTCTTGGCCATTATTCATAGTATCACTCAAAGCCCTTGGCAAATTGGCAGTGGGGCAGCTGGAAGCAGTGGCCAAGAGGATGGGGCGTGGGGAGGGCTCACAGTATCAACCCCAAGGAGCTCAAAGCTTCAGCCAGGTGTGGGAGTAGCCACTGTCTCTGTCCCTGTCCCTCTGGCCACCGGGCACTGTGCAGTACGAACTTAATGGGGAGGAGACACTCATGGCTTTCTTAGACTGTCATACCCACTTTTCCTCAGTTCTGCCTTCCTCATCTGATGTCGCTTCTGGTCCGTTCTGTGGTTATGACAAATGGCCTTTGACCTCACTCCCCGAACCATCCAGGAACAAGCTAGCAGGGCCAGGGTTTACCCGGACTTGCTGTGTGATCTTAGATAACATCCTCTCTGGCTCTCAGCTTTCCTTACGTGAAGTGGAAGGCTAGCCTAGAAGAATTGGTGTTGGCCTGTTGGCTGTTGGGAAGTTTGCTAGGATCAGTCAGGCCTCTAATGTTCACTGTCCCTTGGAATCCATCTTGTGACTCAGCCTGACTTGGAGAGGTGATGACAATGTCCAGCGAGCCTTGAGGGTTAAGAGCAGAGGTTTCAGTCTTGGTGCATTCCTTAGTAACTGTGAATTTAGGTCTGTTCTTTTATGTCCCCAAGCCTCATTTGTCTCATCTATGAAATGGGCATCATGTTCCTTACCTTTTAGGTTTCTTAGGAAGGTCACAGGGATAATTTATGTAAAACTCTTGGAGTCTGAGATGTTCCTAGTGTGATGATCGTGGATGCTTCTCTGTCATACACAGGGAGATCGGAGTTCACAGTCTTCCAGCTGCCACATGCACAGGCATCTGAGAGAGAGCTGTGTCTCCTGTGTCCTCCTGCTCTGCATCCTGGAGTGTGCATGCACTGGTCCTGGCCACAGGCGTGTGGCGGGAAGCTCAGTCGTGAGGTGGCCATCTGAACGAGGATGTCAGTGAGGGCTGAGGGCGCTGGAGGGAGAGAAACAGGTGCAGCATCCTCCTGTTCCAGGTTCCCTGTGAGGAAAGGCTGATGGAGCCAGGACACTGCTGCCTGCTGGGGGTCCCTGGGTAAGGGGACCTCGGAACAAGGCATCCAGACAGGCCTCAGGGCCATCTCCGTTCGTTCCTTTAATTCTGACTGGAGGGTGACAGATTCTGGGAGAGCACCTTGCCCGGTGTTAGGAGGAGGATGGAGCTGAGTCAGCACTTTGGGGCCCTCCCTCTAAGGCTCTTTCCGTTTTCTTTTTAAAGCACAAGACAGCTATTTTCCATCTCTTCTAGGATCAGAGCACGAGGTACAGTGCTTTGATGGCCGGAAGGACATGGGTCCCGAGAAGGGACCTCCTCATCTAGACACTGAGTTCTCTGAGTCTCACAGCCCCGTTTTGCTGCTGAGAATGTTGGGTCTTTAGAAAAATACAAAGCCAGCACAAAGTTCCTCAGTGTGACCCCAGGGCTCTGTAGGCACGCCAGCCACCTCATTCCGCTCCCCTCAACCCGGACAGGACGAGGGGATGTTCAGGCCACAGGGCAGCCTGAACATGGGAATGAGCCATGTGGGCTTGGAAATGGGCTGGAAGGGGAGGAGACAAGGGCTAAAGGACAGACATCTAACTCCACCTTCTTGACCCATGTGGGATGGCTGCCGCCCGCCCAGGGCCAACCAGTTGACAGCCTGCCCTGCCTCCCAGAGGAGGCTTTGCTCTCAGTTCCACTGGCCAGCGGAGTGAAAGAAAGTCAATATTTGCCCAGCCGCGAAGGACAGCAGGACCTGGGCTGGGCCAGGGAGGTGGAGTTGGGGCCTGAGTGTTTGTATCCTCCCGGGTCCTCGTCTAGTGTCTGAGTGAGTGCATCCTGAGCTGGTGTCTGGCCGGCATGCCCGCATGGCCTCCCTGCAACACTCTCCCCCAATATATCCCCTTTATTACAAGCTGCCACCGCCTCCCCAGCTTCCAGCCCCCTAGAGAGATGGGATTTGAGGCTTTTTGTAGAAGGTCTGGCAGCAGATGGCCCATTGAGCTGCCTGCAGAAGATACTGCAAAGGCGCAGAAAGACCGGCTTCCATACTGGATCCCCGAGCCTGGGGACAGATGTGCAGAGTCCTTGGCCGGTCAGAAAGAGAATGGCTTCTTTTTGCCTTTGTTATGCCTCCTGTGATGTTTTTCAACTCAAAATCCCACTCCTGTTTTCTCTGTCTTGAAGTCGCAGAGGGACTGCAGGGGGACAGGGCCATGCCGCCTCCTCTGACAAAGTGACACCTGCCAACTGTTTGAATGACTTCTTTTGATTTGTGTGGCTCACCGAATCTCGACCTAGCTACTTAACAAAGGGGTGCGTCTGGTGGCAGATGCCACTTGTGCGTGGTAACAGGGTTAGACTCCAGCAGGATGGGCTTGTGTGAGGCAGAAGGAAGGGTTCCGACTGTGGTAATCACCCGTGAGTAGTGAATCTGCCAGAAGGGAGGCGACCTATGCAGCTTGCTTACTTTTTTAGGGTCAGTCAGCATTGTTACTCAACCCTGAAGGGGACAGCACCTAAGAGTAAGACTGGCCACGGCCACCAGCTCTAGGCAGCAAAGATCAAGAACGTCAACAGGAGTTGCTGTGTGGTCGAGGCCGCCAGCTCCAACCTGTCTCCAGCTTGGACTTGAGGATGCTCTGCTGCCAGAGACAGATTATAGCCTGGCCCTGGCCTTCCCTCTAGCACAGGGCTCTTAGCACACTTCCTTTCTGGCCCCTGTGATTCCAGGAACCCACAGGATGTCTTGCCGTCTTGAACATAGGTTAAGCTAAGGCCCCAGGTACTTGGGAGGAGGTTCTGTGTGCGAATCTCAGCTTCTCTGGTACTTTGTCATGGGGTAGGGGGTGGAGGGACACTTTGACTAACTATCCTTATGTATAGAAATAGAACTAAAGCAGTTCGGAACCTGTAGGGTTGACATGAGGATTTAATGTATTAATATTTACCTAGATCCTGGCGGGTATTAGAGACCATGAAGTGATGCAGTAAAATGCTTCCATGGTTGCTATAGTTTGTTCCATAAAACAGGAAGGAGCGTGTTGAAGAGAAAGGAGTTTAGAGTTGAGAGTGGGTGAGGCAGGACGTGAGTGAGTTTGACCGGAAGGATCTGGGGTATGGTGGCCCCCATGAGTGGCTGTGGACAAGCTGCTGGATATCCTTGCCTCTACAATGCCTTTGTATCTCAGTCAAGTGCAATGAAGGAGGCCGGTTTTCCCTCCTCTCCTCCAGTGTCCTGCAGTGCGTGACGGCCTGGCAGAGCCAGCAGGCCTGGCAGATCCACAGGGTGGCTTCTTCCTGCCTCCTCTCTGGACTCATGCAGGTATCCTGGCTGAGTCCCTGGCACCAGACCCAGTGAGCTGCTCTCTCAGTGAGGTCGCTTGGCTTCTGGGTGGCTTTGGCTGAATCTGATTGTTTCTTTTCTAGTCTTCGTTTATCTAGGGAAACAGTCTGGTGGTTTTGTGCTCTGAAGTGCCGAGGCAGGGGACTGCTATGTTGCTGTGGCATCATGGCCAAGCAGAGGGCAGAGCAGAGGGGGTCTTCCTTCAAGCCTAAATGCCCTGGCTGAGAACCCTAGACAACCGGAGGTGGAGCCTTCCTGGGATGGCAGAGGCGGGGGCATTCCCCTCCTGCTAACCAGCTCACAGTAGGCGATCCAGAATCACAATTTTGGTTGACACCTCATCTAGCACCTTTCATGTTTGGAGAGTGAACTGCCTGTCCCTTTGCTTCCTTCTTCCTGAGGTAGAGCAAGTAACCAACAGGATCTACTGACAGTATGTAATCGACAGGCCACAAGCCTCTCATACATCTGCCAGGGACCGTGGGGTGACCAGGCTGTGCACATTCAAAGCCAGCAACTGGGAAATGCCCACTGCTCCTTAATTCTCCACCTGGTCATGTGGGGTGACTGGCAGGCTGGAAGAGGGGAGCAGATTGTTTCAGTGCTGTTCAGGATCTTGTAAAGGACTGCTTAGGGGTTGTCCCCCAAGTGTCTCCCCAAATATCACCTCACCAAGAGCCCAAAATACGAGGTTGCTTGGCCAAGGTCACTTCTAAAATCAACTATGAGCTCATGGCTTGGCATCATCTGCCCCATTCCCCAAGCTTCACTAGATAAGGCTTCAGCATTGGCTGGCACGGTGGGGTTCTCCTTCGGCACTTGTCCCCTGTGACCTTGGTCCTGACCTTTAATCTCCATATATATGATATATAGGATATCATATATCCTATGATGATATATCCAAGGATGAGTGATATATATATATATATGATACATAAATATATAGGTATATATCTATCATCCTTGTGTAAATTGGATGTGTTTAGACTAGATAACAGGTAGAACTTTCCTTGCGACATCCTTGGTATGGGTGATAGAGGCTCTCCCCATTATATATGTATGTATACATAGACATATATGTATGTATGTATTTGAGACAGTGTCTCTCCATATAGTCCAGATGTTCTCAGGTTCACCATGTGTCCCAGACTGGTACAAGGCTCACTATGGAGCCCAGGCTGGCTTCAATTTAGACTTGTTGCAATCCTCCAGTATTTTCCAGGGTCAGGATTAGGGGCACGGGCCACCATGTCCTCTTCTAGGACCTTCAAGGACAGGCGTGGTCTCCCGTGGATTTGGGCTGATGTAGGCTGTAAGGAAACTTCAGAGAAGAACCCTGGACTTGAAGTTTCAGCTGAGATGGTAAGGGTGCCTGCTGTCATGCCTGATGACCTAAGTTCAAACCCTGGAACACGTGGTGGAGGGAGAGAACCAACTCCTGCGCATTGTCTTCTGACCTCCACACATGCACTGTGGCTTGTACACCCCCCATATGTGAACATGTCCACACAAATAAATAATATAAACTTAAACAAAAAAGGTCCAAAATCAGGTCCTGAACCTACTAGTTTTGTACATGTGACTTTGGGTCTCATTTCTGTTTTGTTTTTTCTTTCTTTCTCCCTCCTTCCCTCCCTCCCTCCCTCCCTCCCCTCCCCTCCCTCCCTCCCTCCCTCCCTCCTTCTTCCCTTCCTTCCTTCCTTCCTTCCTTTCTCCCTCCCTCCCTCCCTCCCTCCCAAAAGTTCCTCCAGCTTTGAACTCATTAGGTAGTTAAGGATAACCTTGAATCTGTCCTCCTGTCTCCGCCTCCGGAGTGCTGCGATTAGGGTATGTTCTATTGTAAATAGCTTTACTTGGTGCTGGGGATAGTACCATGCCCTGTGCATGCTAGACTAATAGTCTACCCGAGCCCCAGCCTAGTAGAATTGGCACTACTTACCGAAGTTTCTAAGTACCCGCCTCCTTTAAAAATACAGTTCGATTAAGACATTGCTCACATACCAAAACACTTACACATTTTAAGCTGCTGCACACCTCGATGACATCATCATCACCATACTCAATTCTAGAACATTTTCATCCCTCCCCCAAAACCCTAAGTATGTTGCAGTTCCCCTGCTTTCTATTCCTCTACCCCTAACCAGCTAATGACCAGTCATCAGCTTTCTGTCTCTATAACTTTACCTCTGACTCTTTCCCTAAGCCGGGTCCCACACTGCATGACAGTGCTCTGAGGTGCCCTGGGCAGGGCCAGGCTCCCTCTGTCTCTGGGATGGCCTCTGGATGTGGACATGCACTGTGTTCATGTCTCCATCAGCTGACAGGCATTTGGGGGACTGTTTTCGGCTTCTGGACACCACCAGGACTGGGGACACGGCTGTTAACACCATACTCCCATTCCTCGCGGCTATGTACCTGGTGTTGGAATCCCTGTATTCAATTATTTATTTTTAAAAATAAATCTTTAATTATACTTATTTCCTTATGGGGGTGGCACATGTCACAGTCCCCATGTAAAGGTCACAGGATAACTCACAAGACTCAGTTCTTCCACATTGGGTGTCTGGGAATCAAAATTTGGTCATTAGACTCGGCAGCAAGAACTTTACCTGCTGAGGCATCAGGTTGGCCCAAAGGTTTGAATGATTGGTTGTAAGCTATGTAGACCAGGCTGGCCTTGAACTCACAGAGATCTGCTCACCTCTGTCTCCCAAGTGCTGGAGTTAAAAGACTTGTGTCACCATACCTGGTCAGATTTATCTTATTGTATTTGTGTATATGTGTATGTTTATACACTTGTATGTGTGTGATACCTGTGGAGATCAGAAAATGGCATAGATCTGTAGCTGAAATTATAGGTAGTTGTAAATTGATTTATGTGGATACTGAAAGCCAAATGTGTATCCTCTATAAGATTAGCAAGCACTCCTAACCACTGAGCTATCTTTCCAGTTCAAAGGATTTATTCTTCAGTGGCGTATTAATATCCTAAGGCCCTAATCTGAGTATTCATGTGGATTAGCTCCTTAATCAACACAAGGCAGGTACTGCTATTATCTACATTTTCCAAGGGAGGAAACTGAGGCATCGTTTGCAACACCTTCAGTTAGAGCTAGGATTGGGATGCTAGACTGTTAGGTCACCACTCTTGTCTTTGTGTGGGCAGAGTGGGACAGCACTACCAGTTCCTGCCAGGCCCACCATAGGGGCTCCATGCCCTGCTGCTAAGTCTTGGAGTGGTGACCAGACACTGCGCGTTTCTCCTTCTGACAACGGTGTGGTTTGGGGGAATTTATTTGACCCTCAGTTTAGTTCTCTTTGAAATATAAAGCATGGCATCTAGTAGGAGGGAGGGAGGGAGGGAGGAATGGATGGATGGATGGATGGATGGATGCTGGAGAGTCCAGTAGCATGGAGTCTAGCTCTGCCTTCCTTACTCACCCAGAAAGCAGCCTGGCCTAGAAGGGAGTTCGTTCCATGTTTGGGCCTTGGTTTCCCCATTCTTCAGTAACAGAATAATCAATGCTGGAGTTTCATCTCAATCTCATGTGCTGTGTAAGCGCCATGTTCCCAGCAGCCCAGGCCCTGATGCCTCTCAGCAGCACCCTCACCCCACCCCCCAGCAGTGTAACAGGACTGGGGCTAGGTGGGGGAGGTCGGCCCCTACCACAAGCCTCCCTTCCGTCACAGCCTTGCTGATAGAGCCTTCTGTGGCCTGCTATTCTCTTGTGAGTCCTTTCTGACTACCCCTGCCCCTGGGTTCTGTTCCCCCTGTAGCTGCTGCAGCCCCCTCCTGAGGCTGGCCCAGCTCCTGGTGTGAACTCCGCAGAGGGACGGTGCTGAGTGTCTCCGGATGCCCAGCATATGTTGGTTGACTGGGGCATGGCTCCATATTGAGTCAGTGGTCGCTGCAGCAGCTGATCCCCAGGGCACTTTTCCGAACCCCTCTTCTGTGACAGCATGACTTGCATCTGCACTGGAACCCCTTTTCAGGGAACATGACTTGTACTCTTCTCTAGCAAACAAGGCAGCCACTGCCTCGCTGCATTTCCAAACCGGGACATGCATGTCCTCCAAGTGCCCCCTTCCCTCCTGCCTGCCAGTCAGCTTGCATCCTGGGTTTCAGTGGAATGTGCAGGTGCTGCGCATAGCATTGTGTGCCACAGAGTATGGCATCTCTACGGCTGAGGAAGCAAGGTGAGGGCAGAGAAGGGACCTCTCACAGGCCATCCCGCTGGAAGGAGGCTAGGGGAGGATTTGGGTGAAAACTATCTAGTCCTGATGTCTGTGGCACCAGGCTGAGAAGAGTGGTTAGGACTTCTAAGGGGGATGCCTGGAAGACCCAAGGCTGCCAACTCTTGGTAGGTTCACTCTGCCTTCACCTAGACCTCTTGTCTCTTTAACCTTGAACCAAGCGGTGGTCCCACTTGGCTCTGTCTGTCCTCTTCTGAGCCACTGTCTTCCCTCAGTTTTTTTTTTTTAAAGATTTATTTATTATTATATGTGAGTACACTGTAGCTGTGTTCAGACACACCAGAAGAGGGCGTCAGATCTCTTTACTGATGGTTGTGAGTCACCATGTGGTTGCTGGGATTTGAACTCAGGACCCCTGGAAGAGCAGTCAGTGCTCTTAACCGCTGAGCCATCTCACCAGCCCCCCCCCCTCAGTTTTTTTTTTAAACTATTGTTCTGTTTGTTTGAGACAGAATCTCCTATAGCCTAGGTTGAAATCAAATTCTATGTGGCTGAGGCTAGCTTTGAACTCCTGATTTTCGTGCGCCCACGTCCCAAGCACTGGAATGAATATGCTCTCACCATCACACCAGGCTTGGGGTTTAGAGACAGTATCTCACTCTCTAGCCCAGAGTGGCCTTGAGCTCACTGTCCTCCTGCCTCTGCTTCCCCCAGTATGCATTGCCACACTAGGCTTCAGGGCTGCAGGCCTCTACGGGAAGGAGCTGGGCACCCTGGCATCTTGAGCGGCAGGCTTACATGGAGGGCTTGGCACCGACCCTGTGACTGCATGATGGTGGCGGCCTCTGCCGTGCTGCTCCTGCCTCGTTAAGTCCCAGTGGAGCCTGCCTCCCCTCCCCCTCTGCCTGCGCACTTCCCTATTTTTAAGCTCTGGGGGCTTAATGATCTGCTGCTACACATCTCAGCAGTCACCTTGCTCTCTAGCAACCTCAGAAATTGGCTGGGTGCTTCAGACCCGACAGCCCTGCCCGACCTGAGGCCAGAGCTGGCCAGGTTCTCATCCGGACCCAATGGCTTCCCGATGGGCCCTTGGCTCACTTTGGGGTGACCTGCAGATCTCAGACCCTTGAGAAAGGCTTTTTCTCCTTATGCTGTGGCCTGTCTCTTTTCCCTTCCTCCCCTGTGTCAGTCCATCCTGCAAGAGGACAGTGATGCATCCCACATACTGGCAGACACTTCCCTTTGAGAACAAACTAGGGACTTAAGGGTCTGTGTAAGTGAGACTAACTTGAAGCAAGGCCTGGGACAGCAATGTCAGAGATTTAAAGACAGTGGAATAGAAAGGGGACCCTGACGTCACCCAGGCCAGTGCTGTGTCTCCTGTCTGGGCATATTCTCAATGACAGGGCACTTATGCCTCCAGAGATGCTCCTTGGGGCATCACCAGACAGTGCTGACTTTGCAAAGATTCTTCACGTTGATTCTAAGTCAAAAGTCCCACACCAAAAAGAGAGAAGGACCTCCTTTCTCCAGTCCTTGCTGCATTAGAAACGGAGAGGGGAGTCAGAGGAAATGCCAGCCATCTTTTACAAGGAGCCACAGCACGGTGCCTTGGGCAGCATCAGAGGAACTCAGAGCCGTGGACCAATGTAGTAGGCACTTTTGCTGGGGGGACTCAGCTTGGGCCGTGGTCCCCTGGGAAGAGATGAGACTGGATGAATCTGCCTTCCTGCCACTCATGGGGAGGTCCTCAGGTCTGTGACAGAAAAGTTAGAAGTGTTGAGTCACACCAGTGGCCTCTATGGATGCAGGCGAATTCTGGCTCCCCAGGGACTTGGTTTCAGCCAAGGGTCAGGTGACTGCATCACACACACACACACACACACTCTCTCTCTCTCTCTCTCTCTCTCTCTCTCTCTCTCTCTCTCTCTCTCTCTCTCTCTCTCTCTCTCTCTCTCTGAGGGCTCCAGAACACTGCTCCAAGCTGGGGATGTGTGTGTGTGTGTGTTAGGGGGAGAGCTGTGGCCTGAGAGCCAGACTGACTACTCTGTTACTCCATAGCCTTGACTTGTCACGACCTCTGGCTTGGCGACTGTAAAGTGGGCTGCAAGGACCTCCCCAGGTGGTATGGGTGGACGTGTGCACCCTGGGGTGTGATCTGTAGGGCAGAGTCCTCAGTGGGCACGTGACGGGAATAGACCCCTGCACATTTTCTGTGGGCAGCCTCCTGACACCCGTGCCTCTGGTGCAGACCGGGGAGGCTGGAGCTCTGGATATTTCTCATCTACTTAGAGAGCGACTGTTCCCACATGTGCATCCTCCCGACCCCGATGTTGACAGAAGCTTCACCTCCTGAGAAAGGCTCGTGGGGAGGGGCTCAGCTGCCCGCCAAGCCGGACTCCATAGAGCAGCTGTCCAGAGCTGTACCCAGAGCCAGGGGCTGTACTCAGTGACATGATCACCTCTCTCGCCATACAGGCATCCAAGGTGGCAGGTGCGCATAGTAGACTCTTGGTTCCTCCTCATGAGCTACTGATATGCACTTGGGACTCTGCCAGATTGCCTGTTGTCGGCACCTGGAAAACACCGCTGAGCCCAAATGTCTCCTTGAACCCCTTGCCTCAGGGCTGCTAACATAGGAAACTCCCTGAGTGGGTCCCAGCCTCTGTACCTCAGTGGTACCCATATTCCCCTGTCGGGGGGGTCCAGGAGGGCTGGAGAGAGAGCTGAGATGCTGTGTGACACTGGCCATGGCATCCTGCATTGCGGATTCTGGTTTTTGTCTTCCTCTTTATTGTATTTTAGGTGCAGTAGGAACCCACACAGAGCTTGCAGCTTCAATGCAGAGGTAGTGACCATGGCGGATGAGGTTATCAGTGTTGAGATGCATAGGATGTTGGGAGGATGGACTGAGGTTAGGGCCTAATCAGGCAGAGGGAATAGAGGCTTTGCCACAAGTCATACTTGACCAGGTGAGCTGAGTCAGCTGAGGCATGATGGGAAACGGTTTTTTTTTTTTTTGGCGGGGGGCGGGGCAGGGTTTGAGAGAGGGTTTCTCTGTGTAGCTCTGGCTTTCCCTAAATGCACTCCGTAAACCAGACTGGCCTTGAAATCGGAGATCTTCCTCTCTCTGCCTCCTGAGTGCTGAGATCAAAGGCGTATGCCATCAACGCCCAGCTGAAGGAGGGTTTCTTAGTGGAAGTTTGTCAGGTTGAGTCAAAGCCTGAATCTATTGTTCTCAACCTGCGGCTCACAACACCTCTGAGGGCATTGAACAACCCTGTCACAGGGGTCTTCTAAGACCATCGGAAAACACAGATATTTACATTATGATTCATGATAGTGGCAAAATTATAGCTATGAGGTAGCGAGGAAAGTAATTTTATGGTTGGGGTCACCACAACATGAGGAACTGTATTAAGGGGTCACAGCATAAGGGTAAGACCCACTGCTCTAGGAGTACAACAGGAGCTCTGAGCCCACCCTAGGAAATGATAGACAGTCAGTAGACAGCCCACCTTGCCTCCCCTGTTGGGTCAGGTGCAGTTGTTCCTTGAAGGCCTGTCCCTGAAGTCCCCAGAACCTGTTCTGTGCATGCATCCTGTTTTCCTCATTGTTTCCAAGTCTGTTCACTCTCCAGGAGCCAGCTTCTGTCTGCTCTGCAGGTAGAAAGAAAAGGCCCAGAGAGGTTAAGAGACCCGCCTGAGCTCACCTGGCTGAGAGTGGCCTACCTGCCTCAGCCCAGGGCTGGCTCAGCCCACTTGGTGGCATCTGCTCTGTGCTTGGCTCCTCCTTATCATCAGGTTGGATCTCCCAGGATTCCAAGGTGGGGCTTCGCAGCACACATCTTGCCCCGCAGTGCTCCCTCTGCCAGCCTGTTGGTGCTCTGCGCTTTCTCCAGCCCCGTTTCCATATCTGTTCCAGCCCCAGGTCATGCAGGAGAAAGTTGGCTTCCGGGACTCTAATTATGCCCCCAGGACTTGGCATGACCCACTTTCGTTCCCGGATACTGTGAGCTGTCAGGGGCCCTGACGGTAATGGGCATCTCCATCTGGGCCGACACTTCTTGGGGCTTGTTTCTGGCCAGTGTCTGGGAGGAGAGTATACTCTTGACACAAAGAGACCAGACTGTCCTCCCTTAGTGACCTTTCACTGGATAGCAGAACTCCCATCATGCACCAGGACAGAGTAGGATCTCTAGACTTTTGGGGACTTCTCACCTACCACCTGGCCACCCATTACTTAGAAGTGCAGCTCTCTTCATCATTTGGGAGGGTGATGTGACAGGCACTCTCTTTTGTTACCTGCTCAGCCTCAGTTTCCTCTTCTGTAAACTGGGAGTCACCAGTGTTCCCTCGGTGGGGAGGAGCACGAACGAGGTGCAGCATTGAAATTTGGAGTGCTGACGCCATGGCTCCTTTGTCTGCACCTCAGGGCTGGTACCCTTCATGTCTCCCCTGTGAGGCCAGCCTTCTCAGAGTGCCTGAGGAGCTTGGAGCGACTGATGGAAAGCAGAACCGTTGGTCGGCTGTGCCAGGACTCGGGTTCACAGTGGGGTCTTGGGTGTGTCCCATCAAGCGACGGGAGTCATGTCTGCTTCACCATTTCACAGAGGTCAGAGTTTGGCATCTCCTTGGCGAGCTGCCTTGGGACAGCGTTGGGTCTTTTTCAGCTTGTATGGTTAGCTTTCAGCACAGGACCTAGTATAGGATTTGGGGTGAAAGAAAGTATCAGAGGAACAGACATGTCCTAACTGCACTAGGAAGGGTCAGTCTCAAGGCTGGGGAAGGTAGACATTAGTGAGCAGGCTTTGCCACCCTGCCACTGGTTAGTCAGTCTGGCTGGCAGCCTTGCAGTCTGGCCTAAAACTGAAACAGAGGTTTCCAGGAGAAGCCCCTCCTGGCGAGACCCCACCTTCTCGGTCGCCCATTGCCAGGCTGTTACTAGGGTGTTTCTCTGGACAGGGTTGGGATAGAGTAAGAGAACATAGGAAGAAGAAACAAGCCATTTCTTTCTCATCGTCTTTGCGGGCTGAGGGGAGCTGGGCAGTGTGTACAGGTAACTGATACCAGGTAGCAGTGGGCAGTCTCAGAGGAAGCAATGTGAAGAATAGGGGAAGAAGACTCTGGATCTCAGGCTCCCAGCCACCCAGCTCACCCACCCATCCATCCACCCATCCTCCTACCCAATCACCCACCCACCCATCCATCCACCCACCCACCCATCCACCCACCCACCCACCCACCCATCCACCTACCCACCCTCCTACCCAATCACCCACCCACCCATCCATCCACCCATCCTCCTACCCAATCACCCACCCACCCACCCATCCATCCACCCACCCACCCATCCACCCACCCACCCACCCATCCACCTACCCACCCTCCTACCCAATCACCCACCTACCCATCTATCCACCTACCCACCCTCCTACCCAATCACCCACCCACCCATCCATCCACCCACCCTCCTACCCAATCACCCACCCACCCATCTATCCACCTACCCTCCTACCCAATCACCCACCCACCCATCCATCCACCTACCCTCCTACCCAATCACCCACCCACCCATCCATCCACCCACCCTCCTACCCAATCACCCACCCACCCATCTATCCACCTACCCACCCTCCTACCCAATCACCCACCCACCCATCCATCCACCCACCCTCCTACCCAATCACCCACCCACCCATCCATCCACCCACCCTCCTACCCAATCACCCACCCACCCATCCATCCACCCACCCTCCTACCCAATCACCCACCCACCCATCCATCCACCCACCCTCCTACCCAATCACCCACCCACCCATCCATCCACCCACCCTCCTACCCAATCACCCACCCACCCATCTATCCACCTACCCACCCTCCTACCCAATCACCCACCCACCCATCCATCCACCCACCCTCCTACCCAATCACCCACCCACCCATCCATCCACCCACCCTCCTACCCAATCACCCACCCACCCATCCATCCACTCACCCTCCTACCCAATCACCCACCCACCCATCTATCCACCTACCCTCCTACCCAATCACCCACCCACCCATCCATCCACCTACCCTCCTACCCAATCACCCACCCACCCATCCATCCACCCACCCACCCTCCTACCCAATCACCCACCCACCCATCCACCTACCCACCCTCCTACCCAATCACCCACCCACCCATCCATCCACCCACCCTCCTACCCAATCACCCACCCACCCATCCGCCTACCCACCCTCCTAACCAATCACCCACCCACCCATCCACCTACCCACCCTCCTACCCAATCACCCACCCTCCTACCCAATCACCCACCCACCCATCCACCTACCCACCCTCCTACCCAATCACCCACCCACCCATCCACCCACCCACCTACCCACCCACCCACCCGCCTACCTGTGTGGTAGCCCTGGCTTTCTTAGACAGAGCCTGGGCGTGTGGTCACACACAGCCTTCTGATAACATGTGTACCCTTCATGGGCCTGAGAGTTGGAGCCAGCCTCTCTTCTAGTTGAGATTGAAGATAACCTGGCACCAAAGTCAGGTTCCATTATTTGGCTGGCAGAAGCACCTTCTGCAGCTTCCCTTCTGCTTCTGTTTTTAGTTCCCTGGGCAGGAACCTTGCCCAGGTCTGTAGTCAGCCTGGCTCCCGGACAGACAGCAGGGGCCACTACAGGCTCAAACACTCAGATCAAGCAGCAAGCAAGCCACCATCCCTGTCACCCGGCCACTGTCCCTGCTTTTGAGACTATTCTCTACTTACATGTTGGTACTCCCTGCCAAGTAGACATACCTACCATGCCATAAATATACCCCTCTCCCACATCTGTTATACACAACACACCCATTGTACCTTGTGTCTCATGTGCCATTCACATCCCAACCCCACATGCCCTACCCATCACAGACACTATATATCCTCCAGAATACCTCCATATACCAGACTTCATATGCCCTACTTACCATACAGCATACAACCTAATGACACAACACATGTCATACCATATACACACCACTACCTGTCACTCATAGCCCCACCCCACCACATATACCCTACCTATCACACCTCTACCTGCCATGCACAGCCCTACTTCTATGCCCTACCCCCACTAACTACATGCACCTCACTTTCCACTATACACTAAACTTCATATACTATAACCTGCAATACATATATACACACATACATACATGCATGCATATATAGACACTGCACACATGCCCACTGTGTCCAGTATCTTCCACCTACCATATACCTCAGACTCTTGCCACCCACATCACTACTTAACACATACCACACATCACAGTTCCATGTCCCCATGCCCTATTATATACTACATATATTACACACATTCCTACCTACCACCCTACATGCTACAGAATCATTTATAACCCATTCCTCACATCACACTCTTACATTCCATGTCCATACGGTTGCACGTGACACCTCGCACATCCTGTGTTTACACACGTCATACCCTTCTGAAAGCCTGAGATGCTGAGCAAGGTGCTTGTGTGGTCAGGGAGGACGAGTGTCCACTCTGAAATGAAGACATGCCTCTGGTGTGAAGGACAGCAGAGCACTTGGAAGGTGTAGTGTGCTTTGTGTATAGCAGAATGTGTGCCCCCCCATCTGTGTGTGTGTGTCTGTCTGTCTGTCTGTCTGTCCGTCCATCCTCTAGGTAATCTTGTTCCCAGCCATACTTCCCTAGATCATGACCAGGGGCAGAGAGCTGCTACCCTGCTTGTCTCTCTTCCTCTCAGGCCACCTGCATACCAAGGTTCCTCAAGGCCCCATAGCCAGTGCCCTACCTCTTGCTTCCACTGTCCCTGCTTAGCACCTATGCGGGGAACCCACCCTTCCATCCTTCCAAGTGTCACAAAGCCCAGGCAGTAGATGCCCAGATAGTAGACAGTATGGCCTCCTTCTAGGACAGCTGCCTGCAGGTGCAGGATTGGGGGATTCTCTGAGGAATCAGAAACTGAGGGAGCAGTTTCTGAGGCTGGAGGCAGCTGGGGCCAGGTGACCTGGTTGGCGACTGGTCCAGCAACTTTAGTGCCTTGGCTGAAGAGGTCAAGGAAGCCTCATTCCTGTCCTTAAAGTGGCTTTTCCACTCTGCCTAGTCAAGCCAAGGCCCTTGCTTGAGGGGCAGAGAGGAGTAGTGCAATGGGGGCTGATGGGAGCGCCCAGCCTTCAATCCAATGGTTAGTTAGCCAGGAGTACAGTAGGTACTCCACTGGTAGGACTTGGTGGGGCATGGAAGGGGTGGGCAGGGGTTGGGGGTCCAGAGGTGACTGCTGTTGTTAGCCATGCGATGCATCTGGCTTGGGGGATGGTCTGGCTTCAGTTTGAGTGTCTCCAAGAGTCAGGCTTTGTCATGCAAGGTCTGAGGGGCTCCTCGGTGGGTTGAGAGCTCTGAGCCTTGGTGACCACAGCTGCCCTTCAGGCGCAGAGCAGGGTGGGTAACTCTCGCCCAAGGTCACACACTGCAACTGAACAAGAAGCAGGGCTCAGTCCCAGCCGTCAGATCCTCAGCCTGCGGCCTTTGGCTTCAGGCCATCTTTCGGGTGGCCTGAGACTTACCGACCTCGGCCTAGATGTAAAGGAAGGAAAGTGAGTATTGCTGCAGCAGGAGAGATGGAGGTTAGACTCTCAGAGGGTCTGTCCCGTTCTGAGGACCCTGGGGTGGGCAGCTTCCCCAAGTCCGATCAAGAACAGACCTTGTTTCTGTGTGTGAGGTGTGACAGCCTGTTCTAAGGCAGAGGGACATTTGGCTGACCTGGGAAGGTGCTCCAGGCCGGCATGCACAAACAGCTCAGAGAAGTGGGTGATTTATTTTCAATGTGAGCTCGAAAATTAACTCATTAAAACTTTATCCTCTGGCTCCTGGCACCAAATGTTGGACTGGGGCTTTGGTGCCAACATAAGGTTGTGAATTTATCCTTGAATATCGATTGCTTGAGCCTGGTACCAGCGACAGTCACCCTTCTGGCTAGCCGATTTCCATGTCATTACTTTGCCTTCTGCAAACAGGAAAGATTAAACACGCTGAGTCTAGTCACTCTCCCTCATGCACCGTAATGAAGGCCAGAGCTGAGCGGGTGATCGCGGAAGTCCACAGTCCCCGAATCGTATTTGATTGGTACAGGTGGCAGTGGTGGGTGTGACTGTGCACACAGACGCTTCTGACAAGTGCGGGGCATCAGACCCTCTTCCATCCTGGAGTCAGATGTGGAAGGAAGGCCCCCACGCTGCAGGACAGGGTGGGACTCTAGGGCACAAGCCTATTGCAGGGCAGAGGGGAAATGGGGCCTTTGGGGGTGAGAGTGGCCCTGGTGACCTTTCCAGCTGTGAGGTCTCTCTGTGTGAAGCCTGGTTATTGTTCTTTCTGAAGGTGGGTCCCAGCTCCTGGGTCTGTAAGGGGTGATTCTCCGCAGATGTTATTATCGGATTCAAAACTCAAAAGGGGACCGTTTCCATGGCTCCATTCCTATGGTCTCCTCAGGGGCAATGGCAGCCAGTGCCATCCTGCCTTCCAGAGAAACCTTTCCCTTTTGTACCGTGGTGTGATGCTATCTCTGTGAAGATTATTCCATGTCCCTGTATGGAAGCGAGTCTGCTGGGATGGTCCCGCAGAAGTGAATGACTTTCTTAGGAGGTCGTCTTCACCTCTGCGCCTGGACCTTCCTAGACGTGCCCAGAGCTGAGTGTGAAGGCAGCAAGGCCTTTCCATTCTCACCTAACTGCTCTCTCCAAGTCTAAGGGTACAGAGAGTCCGCAGACAGGGGCTGTTGGTGCTGTAAGGTGGAGGAGGGCCTCCGTCTACCATCTTGGGATTTCCTAGGCTTGCTCTCAGTGTCTTCCCTGCCCACTCACAGCCCCGCTTCTTGTCCCAAGAGGCAGCTTCCTGCTGGTTTGCTCCACAGACAGGAACAAACAGATAAAGGGGCTCTTCTACCAACCAGGTGGTCACCTGCTCCCCAATCCATTCACCTCAAGCCAGGTTAATGACCGGATAGAGTGAGGGGACTCCTGGTGTTCTAGTCTCACCTGCTCAGTGGCTCCCAGCCTCCGGCCATGGCTGCCCTGTGCACTGAGACTGACACTGGCCAGGGAAACGAGGGGGCCTTTTGTACCTTCTCCTCTGTTTGGTTCTCCTGCAGCCCACAGCTCCTCCCCTAGCCTTACGCCTAACAGAGTGGAAAGGCAGATTTGGGCTCGAATTGTTGTTCTGCTGAACCGAAAGTGTGACCTTGGGCAGGCTGCCACTCACCTGTCTGCCAGCAGCATTAGCGAACCATGCCTATCCTGGCCTCCTCTCACACCATGAGCTGTGGTCACTAAGCTGTTGCCATGGTGTCCCGCTACTGCCATGGCACCTGGGTGGTTCCTTCACTCCCCGCCTCTCTTGGCCTCTGTTTCTCTGGTAGGTCTTTAAAAATCACATAGAAATCAGTATCCAGAGGACATTGGAGTGAAGTTGCAATGCACATTGCCGGGCAACATTGCAGCCTGCTGGCCTGCTGCTGCAGGTACCAAAGGGCATGTGCATGCCAACCAGTCTCCAGGGCCACAGTGGTGACATGCCTAGGAGGCCCTTCCCCAACTGGCCTTTACCTAAGCGTCCACTTCCTTGGTCTTCCCTCTACAGGCCTTGACCCCAGGCCCTGTATGCAGGGCATCTCAGCCGGGCTCCTCGAGCAGCTCCGGCCTCCTCTACCTAATGGAGCCATTTCATGCTTCCCTGGTCAGGTGATTCCAACCAGGCAGGAGCTCCTCTGGTCTGGGAGCACCTGGAGCCGGATTCATTTATCATCTTCAACTGCTCAGCTGGCTGCCTTCTGATCCTTGCTGGGCCACAGGAGCCCCGCGTCTCAGAGTTTCCCCAAGCTGGAGGGTGCAGTGGTGTGACACGGGGCGCAGTTAGGAGCTAGGGCTAGGGGTCCTGAGACAGATCCTGCTGCCAGTCATTCATGTGATTTTGATCCATCATTTCCCTCTCTGGCCCTCCTTTTCTTATGTCTTCAGCCTCTTCTCTCCTGGATTCTCGAGCTCTGTGGGGATGGAGACTACAGTCTCTCCTCTTATCTAAAGGCAAGAGGAAGGTGCTTTTCTGAAGCACTGTAGAAGTCATTGGTAAGCCGCTCACACTAAGATATCCCAGGAGAGCAACTGTGGACCCAATGGGTAGAAGAGCCACCATCCAGTCTTGTCACTTATTTACTGAGCACCTATTAAGTGTTAATCCAAACTCCAGAGAGTTTGTGAATCTTGAACTCTAGGGAATGGAGATGGACGGATGCGGTTGATAAAGTGTCTCGGGTGAGCAGGTGGTGAAACGAAGTCTGGGAAGTATGAGGTGTCACGGTTGGGCAGAGATGCTACTTTAAATGCAGTCTTCCATGATGGCCTTTGCCATCTGAAGACGTGAGCTCTGTAGACCTGGGCAGGAAAGGGTGGCTTTTTGGAGAAGGAACAGCAGCTGTGTGGCCTGAGGTGGTGTCTGGCATGTTTGGGATATGCAGGGAATCTGATGTCACCTGAAGGAGGATTAGGAGACCTGTGGGAGAGATGGGTGAGGGCCATTCTTGGTGCACGGCCCCAAAGGCTGGCGTGAGATTGTAATCATAATATAAACAAAAAGCAAGTGATGCTTGCTTGTAATCCCAGCACTTGGGAGACTGAGGCAGGAGGATTACAAGTTGGCTGCCAACCTGAGATTATAGTAAGAACCTGTCTCAAAGCAACAGCAACAGCAAAAAAATGGCACTGTTGAGTTGTTTTAATCACAGAGCCACTCTGGACAGAAAACAGACTCGGAGAGGTACTAGGGTCAGGAGATGCCCCCCCCCAGGGGGGTGCTTATACGCAGGTTGGCGGAGCAGACGGGGAAGGAAGGCAGATACCTGTCTCTTTTTCCTCTTTGGCTTTCCTTGTATCTACTTCTAAGAGGATGGGGGATGGATGACAGCTAGGGAGCAGGGGTAGTTGGCCACTTTAGGGCTAGGCTGCTGAGGAAGTCTGAGTCTCTGCTGTAGAGTGTGGGAAGATAGTGAGGGCAGGCAGACTCAAGTAGATGAGGGGCCGGCTCTGCATTGGGCCATTGGGCTGGTTGTGTGGGTTCTTGGCCTCAGCTAGTCTAATACCAGCCCCAACCCACACTGGGTGTCATAGTCTAATACCAGCCCCAACCCGCACTGGGTGTCATAGTCTAATACCAGCTCCAACACACATGGGTGTCTCATGGTTCAGAAGCCTGGTGTCTAGGGAGGAGAAAGAAACTACCCCAGGTCACATGACTGGGGTACTGGACTGATTCCAGAGCACGAACCCCTGGTCATGTTATGACCAAGACAGAATTTCACAGTACTTCTCCCTGTCTTGCCCTTACTTTCTTTCTGTTTTCCTCTTCCAAGAAGAGATGCTCCCTGAGCCTTGGGTTGGAGTGGGCGGGTTTGATATATAAGTGTCCCATTTAGAGTTGAGCACTTAGTAGTGAATTTATTTTCAATACTTGTACCGACATTGACTGCTACAGAAAGCAGCTTCTCTGGCCAAGGTTGGGGGCAGTACTAATCTAGTGAGCAAATATAAATACTTAGAAAGTGGTTGATGATATGTCCATATAGGCCCTAGGGTTCCCTCTAGGGCCTATGCCCTCTGTACTTAAAGGCTTTTGACCTATTTTGCAGAACAAGGTATGAATTTCGTCCTGTGGAGTAGACCTCAAATCCAATCCAAAACTGGTTGGTTTCCCACGTACCTGTCATGCCTCTATTATAGCAGTGGGCACATTGTGCCTGGAAAGTCAGTATTGTAGCATGCAGTGCTCACTGCAGGCTTTTCTCCCTCAGCAGCATAGCATATGGCGGCACTATGAGAGCTAGCTGTCTTAGTTACTTTTCTGCTGTGGTGGTAAGACACCATGAGCAAGAAACATAGAGCAGAAAAGGTTTATTGGGGCTTACAGTTTTGGAGGTTAGAGTTCACGACCATCATGGTGGGAAGCATGACAGTAGGCAGGAAGGCATGGTGCCAGAACAGTGGCTGAGAAGTTCACATTTTGAGACCCAACTAGGAGTCAGAGAGAGCTACCTGGGAATGACATGAGCTTTTGAGACCTCAAAACCTACCCATAGAGACACACCTCCTTCAACAAGGCCACGCCTCCTGATCCTTCCCAAACAGTTCCACCACAGGGGACCAAGTATTCAAACATATGGCCTATAGGGGCCATGCTCATTCAAGCCACCACACTAGCTATAGGAGGAAGTTTTTAGGTGATCCCAGCTTGATTTCTCTGTCCTGAAACCAAGGCGTGTTAGGTCCCTACTATCAAGGTCTGGTAGACAACCAAGAACAGTGGTCATAGTGTGCTGTTTCGACATCTTCTGAGGCCTTCCTGACTAATGATACCTAGGGAGACATCCCACACTTGGCACCAAGATTTTCATTAAATAACCATGTCTTTTGTGAGAAGCATTGTCCACCTATATAACTCCCTATATCTGTGCTCAAACTCCTTTAAAAATTATATTTTAAAATAAGCTTACCAAGTAGTGGATTTCTAAAGGATTTGTCATATAGCCTAGGTGACTCATTCTCCCCTGTGTATATCCTTTTTAGCTTTTTGTTCATTTGTTTTATTTTTCTTTGCAAATTTAGAAGACATTCTTAATGAAACTGCTTTGTATTTTAATGAAATCCAGAAAGCTATATCTGAAATAAAGGCAAAAAACATATATAGCAGCCATGGAGATAATACGTGTTTTTTTTTTTTTTTACCAACGAATTTAAATGAACAAATTTGTTAAAGGTTTAAGTATTTAGAAACTGCATTTGCTTTTAAGAAATTCATTTCTTCGGGCTCACGAAACTACAAATCAGGATAGAGTTCTGGATTTTTGATTTTGTTCAGTGTCTGCCCCTCTCCTGCGGTCTCCGTGTGTACCTCTGCAGGTGAGCATCTCATTACTCAGGGAAAGCTGACAGTACAGCCGTAATTCATCATTCCAGTTTGGGCTGCAGGCCTAGCAGAGCCTGTAGAGCCCCGTCCTTGAAGAGAGCTGTGCCCTGGATCAGGAGTCCTGGTGTTCTGAAAGCCGGGTTATTCACTCAGACAGTAGAGACTTCAGAACGGACACGGACACCAACTAAATCACACCTGATCGAGGCTGCTTAGTTAAATATACACTTCGCTTTTTATTTTACAATCTCAGTTACATTATAAACTGAAAGGAATTTGTGACAACAACACCTTTGGTTTATGGACCACACGAACGATATAAAAACACTAGCACATGTCGACCGCATGCGGATACATGTATAAAGATAGGACAGACCTTTAAAATATCAAGGACTTTGTAACTCTTGTCAGCTTTAGGTTCAAGTCAATCAGGTCATTTTTCATAGCATAAGCAATCCTTAACCCCAAATCTAGACCTTTAGAGAAATGACTTTCAGTATAAGTGAAATAGGGAGCTTGTAGTTTTAAAGGCACAGAGCCTAACATGCTCAGTCATGGAGTTTAAGCAGGGTGAGCAGGCACAGATGCTCAGTTCTGAAATCATTATTAATATTATTATTATTATTATTATTATTATTATTTTAATTGAATGAGACAAGAGCCTTGAGCAGCCTGATTTCAGAATGGGGAGAGCACAGGTGAACAGGCAATGTCTTTTGCATTTTATTGTCATAAACTGTACCTTAAATGGTAGGCATTACTATTACTTTAAGATTTAATAACAGCCATTTTTATTGCATTTGGAATGAGCATACCCAGATTTTAATTTACTGCTGATTGGGATTCCACTGCCTATAATTTTCATTGTGAAAAGGAGATTTAATGAAAAGATCTTTGGTAAACATTTTACCCATTTTTGAAGGAAATCTATGTATCGAATGTAAAATTTCGTGGAGCCTTTTATCTTATGACACAAGTGAATATTATTTTACGTAAGCAAATAGCATTTTAGAGTCTTATGAGGGGCTGGTTAGATGTGTCGGGGATAGCGGGATAGCTGTCAAGCCTCATGACCTGGGTTGATCCCTGGGACACAAACAGTAGAAATAAAGACCTGAGTGTTTCAACTTGTCCTCTGACCTCCACATGTGCACTGTGACATGTGAGTAACCCCATCAAACAGACAGACAAACAGACAAACCAACAAATGCTACATTTTAAAAAGCTTTATGAGATGTTCAGTAGACCCAAAGACACCATGCTAACATGTTTTGGGTTTTTTATACTTATATATTTATTTTATGTATGTGAGTATACTGTCGCCATCTTCAGACACACCAGAAAAGGGCATCGGATCCCATTACAGATGGTTGTGAGCCACCATGTGGTTGCTGGGAATTGAACTCAGGACCTCTAGAAGAGTAGTCAGTGCTCTTAACTGCTGAGCCATCTCTCTAGCACCACTAAGAAATTTTAAGAAGTTAAGAATGCCTATATTCTTAAGGCAGGGTGCCTCTACTAGGCCTTTTAACATAGTTCACAAATACTCATATTTATACATAGACACATGCAGTTTTAAAATAGGCCTGCCAAAAGAGAAAAATAGAAAAGAAATTTAGTGCACATTAAAGAATAGAAAAAAACCTAACGTAGTAACAGGTTTTGTTCCCCAGTTGAGTTGGGGGAGGGGTTCTAGAGACAATGACATATGATAGTCACGTGCAGGCAACTGTGGACACACATGACACAACTGTGTTAGTGAAGTAAAGTTTTTTTCCCCCTGTCTTTGGAGGGAAAGAGGCTGACTCCTGGGATATCAATAATTTGGTCTTTTGTTTGTCTGTGTTTTGTCTGGTACCTTCAGTTCTGTCCTGTGAGGTTGTTACATCAGGGCCCCTTCCTCCAGGCTGCAGTGTGAGTACCAAGACCACAGTGTCCAAACGCTGGCTTTGTGGGTCTGAAGATAAAGTTCCTGGGCTAAATATTCATTTGGGTTGGTGAGTTCTGGAATCATCTTCGGACAGTAAGATCAGAAGGAGCAATAGGCCTGGCATGAGGAACGCGGTTTATACCCCTGGGAGAGCCAGGAGGAAGGCCAGAGACAATCAGGCTAGAATACAGACTGAGGCATGGCAGTTCGTGTGTGCTAGTTCCTAGTCATGTTCTGGGGAGCTTTTCGAGAGCACCCCAACTTCTTTCTTGTATGGCTAAAGTTCTATGACTGAAGAAGGAGCACGGACTCTAACCATGTCGTGTTCACACACTTCCCTAAGGGGAGAGCTGTAGGTGGAGGAGGGATGGGGGATGGTAACTGTCCTGTGTGTCCCACAGTCCTCCCTCTGCTGTGTTCCACACTCCTCCTCCTTCTGCTGTGTCCCTCAGTCGCCCCTCTGCTGTGTCCCACAGTCCTCCTCCCTCTGCTGTGTCCCACACTCCTCCTCCCTCTGCTGTGTCCCACACTCTCCTCCCTCTGCTGTGCCTCACAGTCCTCCTCCCTCTGCTGTGCCTCACAGTCCTCCTCCCTCTGCTGTGCCTCACAGTCCTCCTCCCTCTGCTGTGCCTCACAGTCCTCCTCCCTCTGCTGTGTCCCTCAGTCGCCCCTCTGCTGTGTCCCTACAGTCCTCCTCCCTCTGCTGTGCCCTACAGTCCTCCTCCCTCTGCTGTGTCCCACAGTCCTCCTCCCTCTGCTGTGCCTCACAGTCCTCCTCCCTCTGCTGTGTCCCACAGTCCTCCTCCCTCTGCTGTGCCTCACAGTCCTCCTCCCTCTGCTGTGTCCCTCAGTCGCCCCTCTGCTGTGTCCCTACAGTCCTCCTCCCTGTGCTGTGCCCTACAGTCCTCCTCCCTCTGTTGTGCCCCACAGTCCTCCCTCTGCTGTGCCTCACAGTCCTCCTCCCTCTGCTGTGTCCCACAGTCCTCCCTCTGCTGTGCCTCACAGTCCTCCTCCCTCTGCTGTGTCCCACAGTCCTCCCTCTGCTGTGCCTCACAGTCCTCCTCCCTCTGCTGTGCCCTACAGTCCTCCTCCCTCTGCTGTGCCTCACAGTCCTCCTCCCTCTGCTGTGCCCTACAGTCCTCCTCCCTCTGCTGTGCCCTACAGTCCTCCTCCCTCTGCTGTGCCCCACAGTCCTCCCTCTGCTGTGTCCCTCAGTCGCCCCTCTGCTGTGTCCCACAGTCCTCCTCCCTCTGCTGTGCCCTACAGTCCTCCCTCTGCTGTGTCCCTCAGTCGCCCCTCTGCTGTGTCCCACAGTCCTCCTCCCTCTGCTGTGTCCCTCAGTCGCCCCTCTGCTGTGTCCCACAGTCCTCCTCCCTCTGCTGTGTCCCACATTCCTCCTCCCTCTGCTGTGTCCCACACTCTCCTCCCTCTGCTGTGCCTCACCGTCCTCCTCCCTCTGCTGTGCCTCACCGTCCTCCTCCCTCTGCTGTGCCTCACAGTCCTCCTCCCTCTGCTGTGTCCCACAGTCCTCCTCCCTCTGCTGTGTCCCTACAGTCCTCCTCCCTCTGCTGTGCCCTACAGTCCTCCTCCCTCTGCTGTGCCCCACAGTCCTCCCTCTGCTGTGTCCCACAGTCCTCCTCCCTCTGCTGTGTCCCACAGTCCTCCCTCTGCTGTGTCCCACAGTCCTCCTCCCTCCTTTTCAGGTAAGATGGACTGAATAAGAGGCTATGGAAGCGGCCTGGAGTTCTGCAGAGTGAAACAGAACATGTTACCTGGGTCCTGTTGCCCACCATTTCTGTTTAAAAAGTGGGCTTTGGACACCAGCGGGGCCTATGTAGGCCGTCAGACGTTACTGTTTCTCTTTGCATCTCCCCTTGTGCTCATAGAGAGCCACAGGAGGCTTCGGATCCCTTCTGCCTGTTCTTACCAAACCTGTCCAGCTGCAGGATGATGTTCTCGTCTAATTTCCTGTCTTTATCTGAATTTCCCCATCACCCACACCTAGCTTGTACTGAGACCAGAGAGGATTACAGGAAAACAAAACAAAACAAAACAAAAAACCAAATAGTTCCTTCCCCTTCGTGCTTTCAGGAAAAACCTTATCCCTATACTTGAGGCTGAAGAGTCCCACGGGGTCCAAGGGACAGGGTTAGGTGAAGAGACAAGCGTTGGGGCCTCTGGAGAGAGGCGTTCCTCATGCCCGTTCCAAGGCTTTAAGGACATCTGATGGCTAGAGCTCTCTTCTATCACGTGTTGCCCGGGCATCCCACGGCAGGCCCAGAAGCTCCGGTGTGGACCTGTCAGCGTGCCCTCGCTTACTTGCTCCCCGTCAGGGTCCGAGCCTGTGTTTACAGTTGTCTCTCTCAGAACTGAGTCCTGTGGTCCAGTCCCCGCTGTGACAGCTGCGGGGTGATTTCTTTTCTCTTGATGAGTTATGATAATTCTCTCAAGAAGTGGGGGGCAACCAGTAAAGTTCTCAAGCTACTGGACTGTTCTGTCAGAGACGGCACTGAGTTTTATGAATGGCTTTGGCTTTTTTATTTAGTTTTAAATTGTCGTGGAGGTTAATAGTGCAAACGAGTAGCTCTCCCCTCCTTCTTTGGACCTCATATTCCGAAGACTGTCTTGTCACCTGGGAAACTTTCTCAGTATTCTTGGGGATAATCTGCAGTAAAGGAACATGGAGGAATTGAATGCACTTAGGGTATAATGAAATAAACAAGGCATTGATGGAGTGATGTGGGCAGACAGAATTAACTAAGAGTTTCTTGGCAGTCAGCATGTGGAGCCGGCAGAGTCCATGTGGGCTCTGGGGGGTGGGGGGACGGGGACTATGTCTGTGGGATAAGAGGCTGAGTAAGAACCACTGCAGTGACCTGTTCAGAGCCCTGCCCACCTCTCCTGTCATCTTGATGGGTGCTGGGGAAGGTGAAAGGAAGGAAGAATAGAAGAGACCGAGTGACTGTTAACGGCACAGGAAAATGTGAGTGTGGTATGGTCTCATTAGCACCAGCATGGCTGTCCCCTATTTGGTCACCCATGGATCAGTGACCATGTGGTCAGCGGTCAACTCCATGAATTTCCCAGATTCAGCCGATCTGAAATGCCGCTCTACTATACAGTCTACACCCGGTGTGTGCATCATTGCCTTGACTTACATCCCAGGAGGGTGAGAGGAGGGCCAGGAATATCAAAAAGACAGGAAGGGACAGGTGCCCCCACGCTACCTGTGTGTGGAAGCTTGCCCACTTCCAAGTGCTCTGGGCAAAGAAGGAAGGGAGGAAGGAAGAAGAGACAATCCCTATCTCATCCCTGGCCGGCTTGCCAGCTGACTCAGACACAGATCTGCATCCAGGGCTTACCTGCTGAGATTTCAGGATCTTGTGACCCAGAACAATAAATTAGACAGGGGACACATAGAAATAGAAATGAAGCCAGTTTATTAAGAGAGGAAAAAGGTCCCGCTAAAGGTGGAAGCAGGCTAGTGATTTGGGAAGATGGATTGTCCAGGGTTGTGTATTTGGGGCATTTACATAGCACCTGCTTTCCGACGTTGGTGTGTTATGGGCATTTCTCACGCGTGCTCTGCTCTGCTTGTTACATGTAGCCAGAAAGATGCTGCTTGCTGTGTCAAATGGACAGTCACACGACCCCTTCCTTCCACATCACAAATACACACCATCCAACGTGGCTGTCAACTTAATGCAAGAGCTAAGTTTATAATTGAAAACTCTAAAATAAATCTTGGTGACATTAGCTGTGTGACTGGTTCTTAGCCAACACCACTGAAAGCAAGCAATCAAAGAACTAGACTTCATCAAAATTAAAGACTTTTGTATTTCAAGGTTCATCACAAGAAGATAGAAAGACTAAGGTTAAAGGATCATTTTGTAAATCGTGTCTGTGTCTGATGCTCCCCTTGCTCTCGGTGGGGTAGAGACATTGCCGCTGTCTCTTGCAGCAGTGCGGGTAGAGAATGCAACCTGTCAGACCATAACTCCCTGTCTGACAGGAAGCTGAAGTCCAGAATCTGTAAAGGACACGATTCAACAATAAAAAGACAAATATTTAAAAGGGTAGAATAGATTCCTCAAGCTGTCCCCTGATCTCCACAGTTACACAGTGGCACACATGTGCCCTACCCAGTAAAAATAAAATGATTTTTTTTTTATTTGACAAAGAATTTGAATAGACATTTTTCCTAAAGAAAATAATCAGGGCTGGAAAGATGGCTCAGAGGTTAAGAGGCTGCTCTTCCAAAGGTCCTGAGTTCAAATCCCAGGAACCACATGGAGGCTCAGAACCATCATGGGATTCGATGCCCTCTTCTGGTGTGTCTGAAGACAGTGACAGTATACTTATATACATACATACATACATACATACATACATACATACATACATACATTAGTCATCTAATAGCTGATGAGTGGTGCCCTGCTGCCCACCCGACAGGAGGGAAATGCGGGTCATAACGATAAACAGGAAAAGCAAACAAGCCAGATGTCAAAACCGTGCATCTTAGGACAGAGCATATGTGACACAGAAGCAGCCAGTGTGAACACAGCACAGCCCTGTCCTGTCTGGACATGAGTTGAAGAGACACAACCCTTTGAGAAGGAGAGTAGTGTCAGAGAGTGCACAGAGAACAGGGGAGAGTTTGGGAGCTTAGAAGAGCACAGCTTTAAGTGAAGACCAGGGTTTGTGCTCATCTTGCTATAGACGTGTGTGTATAGATATGTGGTTATAGCTACACATATATGCATAGTATATATAGCATATATATCATGTACAGTTATATAATATGCATATGTAGTTATATACGTATATATCTATACACATATATTATACATACACGTGTATGTCTGTATAGTGGTGCTGAGGACAGAACTTGGCAAGCACATGCTAAACAAGGACTACCATTTAACTCTTCCTCCAGCCACATAGCACTGGAGTGAAATGGAGTGAAAACCTCTCGGTACCACCATGAACAGTAGGAGATTGTTCAGCCATTTAGTGATGAAGACAAAATGGACTCATAAAGGAAAAGAGAAATCAGAGTGCCAACTTATGTATGGCATGGTCTAGACACATAAGACAGAATGGATGTGGGCACAAAGTGTGCCAAGGGTCTTAGTTCTCTGGTTGGTGAGATCGTTGGGTTCCCTCACATCTCTGCCTCTGTCTTTTTTTCCCTCTTCTCTGGTTTCCCAACCAAGGAGGTGAATGCTACCTCTCTTTGCTCTAGGGCTGTTGGGAGGAGCAGGGCTAGAGACATGGATCTGGAAAGGTTCAAAGCAAGGGCTGGAGGCCAGGGGGCCATGGTGCTGGTTGAGCCATTCCGTGGAAGTCAGAGAGCACCGAGGTGGACCTCCATGAGAGCCTTGCTCCTCCCTAGAGCTGCGGGAGGCTCGATGTGAACAGCCCAGGAAAGCAGCATAGGTTTCCGAGCCAGGCAGAGTCTGTCAGGCTGGGTTCCCACGGGCAGCCGGGGGCCTCAGGACAGTTTAATCTCTGAGCCTGTTTCCCCAGCTGTTAAGTGAGAAGAATGTAAACAAAACAAACAAGAACAACAAAAGAGCCTCGGGTTGATTGGTTGTAATGGCTCACACACACAGCAGGTACCTGTCGCTTTCCGAGCATGTCTGCACTACCTTACTGAGGGATGTTGTCCCTGCACACTGTGAACACTACGCCCGCAGAGGGAGAAGCAGCCTTTGCCTTTGGCTTGGAAATGGTTCCTGGTCCCTTGTGCAGAGCCTCTGGGATACTTACCCTGCTTTTTTCCTCTCACCCCCAGCTGTCCCCTCTGCCACCATGAGAAACATCTTCAAGAGGAACCAGGAGCCCATTGTGGCTCCGGCCACCACCACTGCCACCATGCCCCTTGCACCCGCCGCGCCAGCCGACAACTCTACAGAGAGCACGGGCACCGGGGAGAGCCAAGAAGACATGTTTGCCAAGCTGAAGGAGAAATTCTTCAATGAGATCAACAAGATCCCCTGTGAGTGTCTCTGTGGCCAGGAGGGTTACTGGTCTAGCCTGGGAGGCCTGTGACAGGCCAGAGGGGCTGGGGAGCCACTGGGATGGGATCTGCTGGCTTCTTTCTTTGGATCTCAGCTTGGACTTTTCCCTCAGAGGCATGGGTTGGGAGTGTGATCTGGAATTAATGAAAGCCACCAAGGGAGTTTATGTTACACGCCCCAAGCTACAGGGGCTAAGTTGAATTTCAAGTACAACTTCAAAATCCCTCCTCAAAAAAGGTGAAGATAAAAGGTGAAATATGCGGTATCATTCAGGGTTTCAGCAGCATGTGGAAACTGCTTTACTTTGGAGTGTGGAAAATGAGGCTTTCAGAACTCCCAGAAAAGGCTCTCTGTGTGGAACCAGGATCTGCTTTGCAGGGTCAGCCACACTGGTGGGAGCCAGGGCTTCAGGCACCATAGGGAATGGGGTAGGTATTCTCCGGCCCCTCTAGCTAAGCAAGGCCAGTCTTCTGGGAGAACTAGGGCTCAGGAAACCTACCTCTGAGGACTTTCCCAAGGCCAGGGTCCACAGGGCTCGCTCTTCCCTTGGCTGTGGTGAGGATGAGCTAGTTGTGGAAAGATCGAAGTAACCAGAAAACCCCAGCAACAGCCTGAACTCTTCCACATATACTGCTGGCTGCTGACTTGGCAGGCTGTGTCCACAAGGGGGCAGCAAAGAGTGAGTTACACACACACATACATACACACACATATACATACACACATATACATATACACACATATACATACATACACATATACAAACATACACACATATACATACATACATACACATATACATACATACACACATACACACACACACACACACACACACACACACGCGCGCACACACACATGCACACGCACACACGCACACGCACACGGGGCAAGAGAATGGGGGAGTCCCAGTCCCAGCTCATGCCATGCTTGGGATGAGGGCCGGTGAGGCTTGGCTGAGTGTTGACGCTGGGGCGCTCTGTCTGCAGTGCCCCCCTGGGCTCTGATCGCCATGGCTGTGGTCGCTGGCCTCCTGCTGCTCACCTGCTGCTTCTGCATCTGTAAGAAGTGCTGCTGCAAGAAGAAGAAGAACAAGAAGGAGAAGGGCAAAGGCATGAAGAACGCCATGAACATGAAGGACATGAAAGGGGGCCAGGTAGGGCGCTGGGGCGCGGCAGGGCTGAGAGGGGCCCTGCCCGGCTTTCCTGTGCTGCAAGGTGAGGCAAAGGCTTCTGGGGTAACCACCCCCTCCTTTGTATGAGCTGTTCCGCACCCTCTAGGCAGCGGCCATATCCTCCACGTGGGCTCCAGTGGCTGCACCTGTTTTCAGGTCATCCACCCCAAGCTGGAGGGAAGGGGACTTACCCATGCCAGCATGCGCTCAGCTGTGAAAAGGCGGAACAAGGGAACAATGTATGACTCCCAAGGAGGCCACTGGGACAGAGTGTAGACACCCATGATGATCACCAGGAAGACAGTTGGGGAACATTGACTTTTCCTTCCAGGAGAGAATGAAGGACAGATACATCTAGCTGGGCGGGGCCGGGGCTCAGATGAGTCGGGTTCAGGTTCGAAGGCACCAGGACAGGACCACGTGGCATCCCTCACTATCAGATAATGATGTACCAACCCCAGCCTGTTGGTGTTGGTGTCAACAGGCCCTTGACAAATCGGTGCCTCCTCTAAGTTCAGCCTGAGGCTTCACTGTCGTCTGTTGTCTGTCTGGGGATGACTGGGGGGAGTCTGTTCTCAAGGCATCATACTGAAGACTGGGAGGAGGGACTGAGCCTGAAAACCAGCCAAGGGTCATGATGGCCTTTGAATGCTCATGTGTCTGTGTGCCTATTGGTCTTCAAAGCCCACAGTGTATGTGTGTGTGTGTGTGTGTGTGTGTGTGCACAGATGGTGTGTATGTTTGCTCATGTGTTAGTATGTATGTACATGTATGCATGTATATGTGCATGCATGTGTGTTCCTGTGTATATACATGTGTGTGTGTGTGCAAGCATGATGTATGCATGCAGCCCAACCTGATCTCACCAAGCAGCCATGACTTCAGGGCTCGTGTGAGTGGAAGGATTTTTCTCTTATACCACTTCCTTCTCTTTCTGCCTCTCTGGACTCGGCCTGTTCCTGACTGGACTGCAATCCTGGTATGTCACATCCAGGTTGGGTAAATCTGAGCTGGGTAAAGGCCTGAGAGGGTTTTACAAGGGAAGTGTGCCCCTGCCTCTAGAAGCTGTCTGGCCTGTGGTGTGGTGTCTGACCCCACAGGGAGGAGAGATTCTTGCACAAGCCAGAGTCATAGCTTCCAAGTGTGGGACTGTGGTCTGCCGGGGGTGGGGGATGTCCTGTGAGCTGTTGGGGAGCTGATCCCTGCACAGGCCACTCTCTCCCACCTCGAGTGTTGCCTGCCTTGTACCCTAAGGCAACACAGGCCCCAGTCGGTGGATCTCCCCGAGGCATCCCGGGGAAGTGCTCCGAGTTGGGCTTTGGGGCAGCTTCTGCTGTCTTTGTGAAGGGCTGTTCTGCTTCTCCTTTAACCTCTCTCCCTGCCTACAGCTCTCCTAGGATGACGACGATGCAGAGACGGGCCTGACTGAGGGAGAAGGTGAAGGCGAGGAGGAGAAAGAGCCAGAGAACCTGGGCAAATTACAGTTTTCTCTGGACTATGATTTCCAGGCCAACCAGGTGTGTGGGCCTGGGGAACGGGATAGGGCGTGGGTTGAAGCGGTTACCTTAGAGACAGGTAGGCCTTGTGCGTCTTTCTGTGGAGTGGGACAGCTGGAAGCCACAGGGCAGATACACCTTTAACCTTGACCCTGGCTTTCACCATAAGCCTCTACTGGGGAAAGTCTTAGATGAACTCTGTTATTAACTTACTGGCCGAGCTTGGCCTGGCCCCACTCCCAATATTCCCAATTGGGGTGAGGCTGGGGTGTTGGCAGGAGCCTGGTCTGGGACTAGATCTGGTGCTGGAGCAGTCCAGAGGCTCAGACACATCTCCTTTCTCCACAGCTCACCGTGGGTGTCCTGCAGGCTGCCGAACTCCCTGCCCTGGACATGGGTGGCACGTCAGACCCTTATGTCAAAGTCTTCCTCCTCCCAGACAAGAAGAAGAAATACGAGACCAAGGTGCACCGGAAGACACTGAACCCAGCCTTCAACGAGACTTTCACTTTCAAGGTGATGGGAACCGACGACTCAGGCTCCCTCTGCCCCTGGGTTCTGCCCACCTTGCCCTGGTCCCCAGCCACGGCTGTTGCCCTGTGACATGCTCAGTATGGCACAGTATCAGGCTGCAGTAGCCTCCCTTCCATCTCACGTGCTGGTTTTTGCAGTCGGCCTGGTACCTGTGAGCAACACAGGCCCACCAACGCCCTGGGGTCTTCCCATAGCATCCCCTGGAAGTGATGAAGCCACTTTGACCCTGTCTGTGTTCTACAGGTGCCATACCAGGAGTTAGGAGGCAAAACCCTGGTGATGGCTATCTATGATTTTGACCGCTTCTCTAAGCATGACATTATCGGGGAGGTGAAAGTGCCTATGAACACGGTGGACCTTGGCCAGCCCATCGAGGAGTGGAGGGACCTACAGGGCGGAGAGAAGGAAGAGGTAAGAATGGAGAGGCCAGGCTTCTCAACGTTGGCTGAGGCTTGCTCCGCCACAAGTGTAACAGGGAGAGCGGCCGTTTGAGTCAGGTCTGCTGGTGAAGAGTCCAGTCCCCGCTGCCTGGCTGATGGCCCAGGGGGAGGTAATTGACCCGAGGCTTTGGTGCCTTCCTTCAGATGGTTCCAGCTGGGAATGAACTGCCTGTATGAAGTCCCATGCACAGTGCCTGGTGTCTGTCAAGCAAGCCATGAAATAAGCACACCGTTATCATTTTTTCCTTTTAAGGTCCCACTGCCCATCATACTCTGTGCCTCAGTTTACCCTCCAGAAAAGCCAGCCTTGATTCTATAGGATTCTCAGTGTTTGGCTTGGCTTCTAGCCACAGCAATCAACCCCTCATTTGCTGTGTGCCAGAACTCCCATCGCAGCTACCGTGCCAGCACCGGTGTCCTGTTATAGCTTGCATGGTGTTCAGTGGAGGTGTGGGATAAAAGCACTTGGACTCCTTCTGTAGATGGGGCTTTGCCTGTTGTCAGAGATGAAGGCCTGCATACCTGAAGGAGGGCATGAATGGTTGGTCTTATCTTTACCTTGGTGGCTCCATCCCTGAGAAACTGGGGGCCGGCAGGGCCTTAGGTCAGGGGTCCAGAGACCTCTCCTGCCCAAAGTATGCTGCTGTCTGACTCTGAGGAACAAGTCTCCCTCGCAACCTGGATTCCTTGTTGGTTACAGAGTGTCCCTGCCTTGTCACATAAAGGTTTAAGTGACATAATATATGGAAAGGGAAATGTTCTGAGAACCACGTCACCCTGCCAGCCCCATAGCTGATAGAAAAGGATGGTGGGGACAGCGGTGATCAGGGAAGAAGCACCCTAACCACTTGGCAAACCAGCACTTGCTTCTTGTGCCCCTTTTACACAGCTTGGTGGGGATCCGAGCATACCCTACATCCACCAGGCCTGCCAGGTCCCTCCACTATAGCCTGTCCTCTGCCTTCTTGAATATCAGCTTCCCCAGGCCATGACTGCAAACTGCAGTGTGAGGTACTGATGTTGCAGGCTGAAGACCACCTCTGCTACAGATGTGGGAGCTGGTGACTAGGCAGAAATCACTGTGTTGTCAGTCACACTAGAGGCCACTGGGATAGCTGAAGTGACCTAAATCCTGCTTCTTCCCCTGGACAGCCAGAGAAGCTGGGTGACATCTGTACCTCCTTGCGCTATGTGCCAACTGCTGGGAAGCTCACCGTCTGTATCCTGGAGGCCAAGAACCTGAAGAAGATGGATGTAGGGGGCCTTTCAGGTGATGCAGAACCACTGGGAGCCAGTGTGTGGCAGCAGTGAGCCAGTCACCGCTCTGAGTCCCGGGGGTGGGTGGGTGTGGGGGGGGGGGGCAGAATAGAAAGTCTTACCTGATTCCGGTTACAGGCTTTCCAGTCCTCCCCAGCTGCCTGTCCATATTTGAGTGTTTTCCCATAAATAACCCTCTGGCCATGCTCTGTGGGCCACGGAGGAGAAGATGGAAGAATTCCGGTCTCCAAATGAGCTAACGACACAGAACTTTTCTCGGAACGTGTCGGAAGTGGCAGGGCAGGGCTTAACCCACAGTCAGTCTTTCTGCTGTGCCACCAGAGTAGGAGATGCTTTTCTAGAAGAGGCTGCAGGCTCTGCCAACTCTGATCCGGAAGCGGATGCTGTGACAGTAAATCGGCACAGGGCTAGCCTGTGCCACAGGATGCTAATGGTCAAGCTTACTACCCCTGCTGAGCCTCCTCAGACAGTGAGCCTTGTAGCTGGGTTTTGGCTCTTGTCACTGAGCAAACTTGTGACCTTGGGATGATCATTTCCCTCGAGTGTCCTCAGATCCTCATCAGTCAGGTTAGGAAGACAGGATATGCAGGGTCAGGACTTGGCAGAAGTGCGCTTTGACTTTCTCGCCTCTCAGTCACCTCCTAGCCCAGGCACCTGACCAGTCAGCCCCCACCCTTCCTTACAAGGCCTTTCTTAGACTCAGAAGTTCCCCTGACTTTGTGCACTGGGAGCCTCTAAGTGGGCAGTTAGAGATAGCCCGCTAGCTTTCCTACCCGTGACCTAGGTGACCCCCTCCGCTTCTGGGACTTCCTGTCCCTCCTCTGGGCTTCCCAGCGGCCTGGTTCCAGCGGGGCGGAGACCGGGGAGCACTAAGAGGGTTGTCGGAGCTGAGGCATGGCTTGGGTTGGGACTCTCTCTGCAGACCCCTACGTGAAAATCCACCTGATGCAGAACGGCAAGAGGCTGAAGAAGAAGAAGACGACGGTGAAGAAGAAGACCCTGAACCCCTACTTCAACGAGTCCTTCAGCTTCGAGATCCCCTTTGAGCAGATCCAGGTGCTTACGCCTCAAGGGCCTTGGGTTCTTGGGCCCTGAGCTAACCAGCCAAACACGGGGAGGTGGTTAGAGGTTATTCCAGTGGGGAAGGATCTGGGTCTGACAGTGCTGGCTGGGGCCCTGTAGAGGACCCTTTTGAAGGGCCTCTATTGTCTGAACATGAACAGTTTTAAAAAGTTGTATGTCCTTGTATATCCATACCATTTACAGTATAGACTGACAGGCGAGAATATGTATTTAAAAAGTCATTTGTATTTGAGGAACAGTTTCGTGTTTTTTATTATGTATCCACTGACCTCATTAGAGGCCACTCCCCTTCCATAAGGTCTTACAGTGCCTAGAGCGCTGTGTATGTTCAAGTGCACCTGCTGGCAGAAATATAGGTTGCTTTAAAAAAAAAAGTTGTGGCCTTTACACTGAAATTTAATTGGAGTTGGACTGGGAGCCAGAAACCTGGAAGCATTTCCTGCCTTATCATTTGCAATGCGGAGTGACAGAGGAGAGGGCATGTCACGGGCTCCCACTTCTCCTCTGAAGTCCTTCGTTCCTCTGCTTGCCTTGCAGAAAGTCCAGGTGGTCGTCACCGTGCTAGACTACGACAAGCTGGGCAAGAATGAAGCCATTGGGAAGATCTTCGTGGGCAGCAACGCCACAGGCACGGAGCTGCGGCACTGGTCCGACATGCTGGCCAACCCTCGGAGGCCCATCGCCCAGTGGCACTCTCTTAAGCCTGAGGAAGAAGTGGATGCTCTTCTGGGCAAGAACAAGTAGGCTACGGCGGCTGGGGCCACGCCCCCGAGGACATTGCCGAGATCCAGAGCTATCAATACCTCAGTTACGCGACCTTAGAGGTTTCTTCATTTGTTTGCGGTGTGTCCTGTTTTTCCTTCCTCTCTTCTCTTTTTAAAGACCAACTTCCTTTTGGTGGCTGTGTGAGGAGAGTCCCCTAAGACGTGAAAGAGAAGCCTGGCTCTGTCATTGGCCCAGGAGCGGTCCTTTTTGCATGCCTACCACGGTTTCCCCTCACCCCAAGTGGGGCCCTTTACTGTCCGAGTTGAAGCACTTCCTGCTTTTCCTGGGTGTTGGACCAACAAAATGGCAAGCACATTCTGTTTCTTGACTGTGAAGGCAACATAGTGGCCAGCATTGTGTGTGTGTGTGTGTGTGTGTGCGCGTGCGTGTGTGTGTGTGTGTGTATGTGTATGTGTGTGCTCGTGTGTGTATGTGTGCGTGTGTGTGCGTATGTGTGCGTGTGTGTGTGTCCATCCATCCCCACCTGCTTCTGTTTTGAACATCTCTCTTCATTTCTGGAATGAGCCATGGACAATGGCGGCATGTGAGAGGAGAAAGTCTTCAGAGACTCCAAGGTAAAGAAAGCCCACTGCCTAAGTGGGCAGATGCCTGAAGCTCTCATAGTCCTTGCGAATGGCCACTTGGAAGGCGGCAAGATGTGATAACTGGATGTTTTCAGATCTAGGACCAAAGCCCTTGATGCTATCACAGATTCCCCTTGTCAGTCATGGCTTCCCCCCAGGGATGGGGTTTTGGGGACATTCATGGAAATAAACTATTCACCAGATTTGTAGGACTCTACTAGGGACTGCCAGTCCCGGGATGTCACTCTTGTTGACAACATCAAACTTTGAAGAAGCATAAGTCCCATTACTCAGAAAGCCTACAGTTAAGCTCCTGGATCTTTGCCTCGTCCAGTGGGGAGCCGATGCTTCCCCTCTGCAGAGTACAAGCAGCGCGTTCATTTGCATTCACACACCATCTTGCTTTTACCTTTGTTTCCCTTTTTGTGTAAGTGGAAAAATACCGTCTGAAGACAAGGACTTTGCACAGAGCCAGAGACCCGTTAGAGGGATGCTTGAGTGTTTGGTTCCCTTGAGGTCCAGGTAAGGAGGCGGTGTCAAGAAGGGGAACTTGGGTGGACAGTGGCCAGCTGGATAGTGCAGAGCTCCTCCCAACCCCCCTTCCTGACCTTCTGGACCCTTTGACCCTCAGTGATGGTAGCCGGAGAGGCCCAGGCCAACCTGTGGAGAGGCCCCGTCCCTCCATTCCTTAGAGATAGTTTTCTCTGAATGCCAGGAAACACGGGGCATTCATTTCAAATGGGAGGTGGAGAAAACGTGCTACCGTTTGTACTCTGTGTTCAGTTTGCGTCCCCTCCCTGTTCCCTACTTGTCCCCAGCGTTGATAAAAAGCCATATATGTGTTAGTGAGGCTTGCACTAAGTACCCTTCCCAACCCTCAGCCTAGGTAGGGGGCTTAGGCTCCATGTAGCCGGAGGCTGCTCCTTTCCCTTGGTCTTGCATTTGTTATTGATTCTCTCAGGCCCTTGTTCTCTTACCACAGAAAATATACGGCTTTCCTGAATCTGGCGGGGGCTGGGGGGGGCCACGCTCTTCAACAGCAAATGTGGCAGGGCTTCTGCTCTACCCCTCCTGGGTCCTTCCGCTTCTTGTAGGTCTCAGAGACGGACGGTGTTGTAGAGTTTGGCTTTGAGAACCCAGCATGGAGAAGGTGCAGTGTCTTAATATTAGTGAAAATGAAAATGGGGGATATGTGGGCGTGCTTTGCTTTTTTTGGTTTAAGTAGGGAGTTGAGGTAACACTTCTACTAGAAACAGACTGTGAAGTAGGTTGGACCTGCCTCTCTTTTAGAGAGCCTTTTTGCTATTGGCCCTTGGTACGTGGGAAGTTGTGTATTTCATATACTCTCTGTATGTGTGTTTATGCTATACACTGAGAAAGGAGGACTCTGGTAGGATTATGGGCTGTAGTCCTTGGGACCAGAGTTCTGGTCATAGTAGAACCTTGTTGGGCCATCGGACACACTCAGAGTTCAGGTGGTTAGAGAGTACCAGGGTCCTGGTATTGACATCTCATGTCACTGGATTCTTTTCTGTGGAATTCTGGTGCTTTCCTGGTCCCTCCCCACACTGGCTCTTCTCACCCACATTCCACGAAGCCCATTCACAGAAACTCCCCTGACAACCTTACCCTTCTTCCCGTGATCTCCCAGCCTTCCCCAGCCACCGTTAAACTCTTCTGGCTTAAAATCTCACTCAGCCCTTCCATAGTCCACAGTCCTACTGCGCTGCTGACAGAGGGAAGGAAGGAATGGCGGGTGCCTCTGTGGTTTGACTGTCCCTGGGCTTAGAGACAGGCTAGAGCTCATTACTGTGGGCAGCCTGCTGGGGCTTTTTGACTCTGATCACTAGTTTGGAGCCAGCATGGATGCTGGGAGTGGTTCTCCTCGGGCTCCCCGACTAGCCGCCCAAGCAGATGGCACCTGTCCAGGTCCAGGGGCTGGGCAGAACATGCTGAGGGTTCAGTTTTTCTGCACTGGGGGCGGGGGGTCTGATATGACCCAAACCCCAGCACTGCATTCCAAACCTTCACTGCCACAGGGGTTTATTTGTGGGGATGCCAGGGTCCTGGGGTATCGAGGCTAAGCAGAGACAGTCAATGCTTCTGACTGGTGAGGGATTCTGGAAACTTCTGTGGCTGGAAGTTTTTTTCCAAAGAGAGGAGAGTATTTACGAGAGGGGTTTGTTTGTATTTTTGTTTTTTGTTTTTGTTTTTTTAAAGTGAGCTTAAGACCATGAAAACCCAAACTCCACTCCACTCGGGTCCGGGGCACACGTTCTCCCTCAATGATCCTCCCAGAAGAGAAGTAAGCTCTGCAGTGCTGAGGCAGTTTTGGAGACGCAGAAACAAGGGCTGAGACTTGGGGACGAGGGAGCTTCCAGCCATGCAGGTGCTTAGAATGAACAGGGCGGGCGAGGCCCGGCCAGAGACCTCTGCCTCTCTTCCCAGGAAGCCAACACGTCGGTTTTTGTTCTGGTAGAAATGATGTGTGGAGATTTTGCTGACCCAAGATTCAGTGAGGGAGTTGGGAAGGTTTTTACCACAGGCCTCTTTGTAAAGGTAGCTTTTGTAAACATGCCTCCATGCTGGATGTAGGAGTGGGTGGTGCTAGCAAAGAGGAAGGAATCCCTCGTTTCATTTAATGTCAGTTCTTGAGAATGCCAGATCTCTCAACCCTGTAGGGGAGCCTGACCTCTTAGCAGTGGTCTTCCTGAAGGTAGGAGGAGCTGGAACCTGCCCCATCCCCTGCTCCCCATCCCCTGCTTACCGGTCCACAGGCTCTGTCTCCCTCTCATTGCTGCTTGGGGTCTTTTCTTGGAGCCAGTGAGTAGCAGCAGGTGGCCCACAGCCCCGTAATGGCTGCCAGATTTGGCAAATACAAATACAGGATACTTGGTTAAACTTGAATTTCAGATAAGCAAATAATTTTGAAGTACAAGGACGTCCTATGCAGTATTTGGGACATATTGTACCATACAAAGCGATTCATTGTTTAATGTGAAACTTCAGTGTAATTGGCTAATCCTGTATTGTGTCTGGCAATGTACCCTCTGGCTCCTTCGTCCCTCTTTTCTTCAGTCCCAGGGGCCAGAGGCTGGTTACCAGTTTTGATTTAGCCTGTTTTTTGAACTGCAATATTGAGAAGGGGACACTGTGACTTGAAGATATATGAATATACTTTATTTTTGAAATAACAACAAAACAGGAACCTTCTGAAGCCATTGAGCCTCACTGGACCCCTCCTCACCACGTTCATTTAGTTATATATTATAAAAGAAGATGCTATCTATAAACATATGAGCAGAATCTTGTTTAATCAAGATGCATGTCTACAACTCTGTAAATAGCCGCATGGCAATGCTGAGAGTTCCCTTGATCTTCCAACCCAGACCCGTTTTACAGAACTGGCTGCTCCTTGATTTTATGTTGTGTAAAGTCTTTGTCCTTACCCCCCCCCCGTCCCCCCTTACAGGGAATGTTCACAGTGGGAGATACTGTTCTGGCCCAGGTGCCAGCCGTGCCCAGGGAAGATGCTGAAGGACACTAGCCCCGAAGGCAGGTCTGCTGCACGTCTATAGGGCTAACCCTTGGGGCTCAGTGCACTGTCTAGCCTGGCGTCTGGTGTCCCGTTGCTTCTGTGTTCCATGTGTGTGATGTGATTCCTTTCTTCCCACTGTCTTGAATAACTGAAAAGCCATAAAGGGGCCTCCTACTGGAGGGTGCCCTCAACTCCTTCCAGGAGTTCCCCTGTCCCTCTAACTGGCTCCCCACAGAACACTTGTGAAGGGCTCACCTGTCCGTCACCCTTTCTTGCTCCCTTAGCCCTGTGTCATGAGGACAGTTGGTGTTTCAGGGCTTCTGGTGGGGTCTCAGGAGATGCCCCTGGCTGGCTTTTGTGGCCTGAGTGTGACGGTGGGACTTACAGGCAGGGCAGTGGTTGTGACTCTGTGGCTTGGATATCCTCTTAGGAGGTCTGGAGGCAACCAGGGTTTTCAGAAGCCATCAGCAGTCCAGCCTATAGCCAGGTTCTCAGTGGCATCCTGGGATGGACACGGTCAGGCCTGCCTATTTTTCCCTGAGCTGTCAGGGCCCACAGAAAACAGTGGAGGAGTGGCCCACGGGGAAAACCTGGCACTGCAGTGGTTAAACTCTCCACCCACTCTCTCTTTTGTGTGGCAGTGCCACAGCGCAGGGTGCCCCGAGAGCAAGCTGGGAGGTGTGGTGATGATGATAAGGGGTCACTCACAACCAGGCTCCGACCCTCACGTTGGCTCCCAGGGCAGCCTGAGAAGGCATGGCAAGTAGTGAGTGGGTGGGTAGCAGCTTGGGCACCCACAGGAACCCCCAGAAGCCAGTCATACGTTACTAATCCAGGGGACCTCAGGCAGAATTGGGCAAGTGTATTGGACAAGGCCAGGGAAACAAGGTGGGGTTGGATGGAGATCTCCGGTCTCCACAGAAACTGAAATTGGGAACTGTGGCAGCAGAGCCATGCGTGGGCCTCAGTTTCACCCTCAGCTTTCCTCAGCAGCCAAGAGTGCAGGGAAAGGGCCTGGAAGCCTGACCGTTCTGCCCTGACTTCTGCTCATCTAAGGATTTGCTTTGCTTTCTGAAAACCTTGGGCCCACAAACTTTCAAAACTGGGGCAGAAGCTGAGTGTGCAGTGTTCGCCCTGGAATACACTGGCCCCCCCCCCCAGGAGCCCTCCCTGTCTTCCTAGGAAGGACACGTGTAGCCCTCCCCCTCCCCACCCTGCTTGGCAATGCTCTCTCTCTCCATTCCCTTATGTGGACTCTGTTGTTCTTGTCTGATCTCTTGTCAAATTCTTATTTTGTAATGAGCTGCGTCTCCTTATTAAAGAAAAGAGCTGAAAGCAATCTGGGGGCGGGGAGTCTTTCTACTTTATTTTTTAGTGGGGGGGGCAGGGAGCTGCCCTCAAGGGTCAGCAAAGTTGGGGAGGGAGGTGAGCTGGTTTTGGAGCTCTGGCCTTCAGCTCAAAATGGAGTCTCGGCCTATTCTCTTCTGGGTTTGGTGGTGGGGTGGGGTAGATGGAGTTTCTGGTGGATCGGAGCCACACGGGTCTACCCTCTGGGACAATTAGGACTATCCTACATCCTTAAGTTCCCTCTAGAGGACCTGGGCTTAAGGGACAGCATCAGTCTGACCTTGACAACAGGGCGGCTAATGGTCCTCGGGTGTAGATGTTTAAAAGTGGAAAGTACAAAGTCTAATCTTATTTTGTAAGGACTGTTGTCTGTCTTTGATGAGGCAGAGATAACAAGGGCCAGTAAGGCTTCAGAATGCTTAGGGACAGAGTCTGGGGTAGTATGGCCAAGACCAGGAAAGGAGTAAACTCTGCTTTAGTTCCTAGCCTCAAAGGCTGTCACTTCATATTATGTGACCCTTGTCTAGGACCACAATGTACTATACTTTCTTGTGTTTTGTGTCAATCCAGATGGCCAAGGAGTAGTCAGGCAGGTGGGCGGAGGGAGCACCTGTGTGAGCTGCCAGGGGCCCGCATCTGGCTGCCGGGCTGTTTCAGTCCCGCTGGAGGCCGTGTGCTAGCTGGCCTGGTCGCACGGGGCTGAGAATGTGGGCACCTTGCTCTGCTGCAGAGGAACCAGGAAGGAGGCTGGCATCTGTGGGCAGTAGAGCAGTCAGTGGGGTCCCAGAGGAACAATGCGTGTGGTCCATGGGCCCTGTGTCGGACAAGCTTTCTTCTGCTTCAAGCCCCAAGGCCAGGGCTGAACTCTTCAACCATGACATCATCCCTGTTTCTTCTTGCTGCTTGAGCTACAAACAGCTGGGTGACAGCAGGGGAAAAGAATCTTCCCTCCCTTCCAAGTCAGTGACCAAGGATTTCCACTTGGCAGAAAGCAGACCCAAAGCCTGGCCGCCCACTCCCCAGCCCTGCCAGCAGCCTGTGCAGTGACTCCCCAGCTAGGCGCCCTTCCTTCCATCAGGATTTAGAGCCAACCTCTAATGACCCCAGAGTTAGTTTCATTTGCATAGTTTGGGAGGGGTTTTTGGAACTTCTGAACCGGTGACAGAAGGAACCCTTACACAGTGGAGGACTGAGGTAGTTGGAAGCTTGCAAGAGCCCAGCACCCCAGCTTCCCGTGTATGGCTGCCAGGGTGTATCCAGGTGGGCCATACACCTCTGCTTTCCACCTTTAAAGAAACAGCCACCACCTTAGGCGCTGGGAACCCGTATTTCTTCTCAGGGTTGTTCCAAACCTTCACTCTAGGCTTTTTCTGCCAATCAACCCAGGATATATGTTGGTGCTCCGAGAGCCCTTGCCTGGGGAGGGGCGGGTGGTGACTACAGACTTGTGGCTGCCTATGGCAGAGACTTCTCTGTGGCACTGTTGGGGGCTGCCTGGTGAATGGGAGGTTCTATCAATCTCATGGCACAAAGGTAAAACACAGTTTTATTTACTCATTTATAAATACTGTTGTGTTTACAGGCATCATATAGATGTGAATATTATTCCCAAACTTTCAAACACAGAATACTTAATGCTATATAACAACAATCAGTAAAACAAATTCATCCATCTCAGGGTTGAAAAGGCCACTCAAAATTGCATAAAAATACATTCAGTTCGAAAGCCGGTCTGGCTTCCCTCCCTCAGGACCTCCTCCAGGTGTATTTACAGTTGACTGAAGTTAATCCACACAACTCGGCTGGCAAACAATTCCAGTCAGTGCATTAAGCGTGGGTGAAGGGTGGAGAAAGGAAATACGAAATGCTAGTGCCCAAGATTGGAGCGGAGGACACATGCTTGGAAGAAACCATAAAGCCAAGGCTGGGGTCTGAACCACTGACCCTGCAGAGGGAAAGGACAGTGCTCCTCTCTTCAGGGAAATCACGGCTCTGCTCGAAGGTACCAGCCAGGAGGGCTGAGCTGCCAAGGGCTCAAGGGATGGTGACTAGAAAGGTGGCCATGTTGGATGGGTGCATCCTTCTGGAATCTTCTCCCCTGTGCCTTCTGGTACCTTTACCTACAACTCCTTTCATGCAGTCTCCCCATCCTAGGATAGGCTGGGTAACTTCTGCTGGTCGTCTCCGGGGAGCAGGGTGGAGGACAGCACAGACACATGCACTCTGGAGAGTCACGCTGCTGTGAGCCTGAGTGTCCCTTGATCAGAACCCACGCTCTGATCCCCAGCTCTGGGTTCAAGAGCTTGTTGGAGGCTCTTCTGACTGCTCCTGGCCAGGTCTCTGTGGATCTTCTGCCTGGATCAGTGGCTGTCACTATGCAAACAAACTCCAGACTGCTGAGGAACACTTAAGCCAGTCACATCTTTCAGAAAAGACAATGAGCAGATGCAACCCTGAAACAGAGGGGTCCGTGCTGACCTGGTCTTTGAGGGCCGCTAGCACACCCAGGGAGTTTTGAAAGTGAATGGGGCTAGCCATGGGTGGTGGGCAGAAAGATGTGCTGTTGGCATTTGAAAATCCTCAAGGACTTCTGGCTGATTAATGGAAAACCTCTTCCCTTGAGCACCATCAAGTCCAAGTGTAGAAAAGCAAGGCCTAAGGCGGTAGAGGGAGCGGAGAGGGAAGGAAGGGGGAGGGTGTGCTTATTTTGGAGGGGCCTAGGTTAGCATCTTGGTGATACCTTAAGAAGCCACCCAAGCAAAGTTTTATTGGAAACATTAGGGGAAAATTTAGAGGCAAAATAACAAAATGTCGTTCTGGCAGATTCCCAGTCTGGAAGATAAGCCGGGGGAGAAGTGCTTTGGGAAGCTGGGAGGGTGAATGAGAAGCAAGAGACAGAACGCACCGGGCTAAACTATCTGCATTCCCATTCTGATCAAGAATGGGATCCAGGCGCCGGGTCACAAGGCACCCAGGAGATTTGCGACCCTTAACCACAGCTCTCAAGGAGATGTGGAGACAACTTTCAGCTACTCTCTGGCTTGTCAAGAATCCAGTGGATTCTCCTCAGCCCTCAGAGACCACTTCATTCCTTTGTAGCTGTGACAGTGACAGCTTCTGGCTTATAATGAAGTTGATCTATTTTTCCAATCTAATCAGCAATCAATAGTCGTCCCTGACAGAGTCGACTGCTCCGAGCAGTGTCAATACCCATTAGAGGAACTGATTAAAATCTCACTCAGCTGGAGCTGAGGGACGAACTCAATGAGACGGAACACACTTCAGGTGCAGAAGCCTGGCTTCCTTTTCCCCAGGCTCGGACCTCCACCCTGTTCCACATCCACAGACCTTCCTCTGCCTTTTACCCACTACAGCATGCAAGCGCCCAGGTCCAGGGTTTGTCCCTTTCCCTCACATCCAAGCCCCAACTGTAGGCGTCTGGCTAGAGCTGGGCACAATCTGTGCTGCGGCCATGGTGTCTCCTGAGAAGGGCGCCTTCCAAGCAGGAAGTCTGCTGCTTGGGTGCTGAGGAGCAGCGCTGGTCACATCTAGGAGAGGTGGCTGAGCAAAGCCGCCAGCAGCAGCTGGCTTGTTTCCTAGTGTTGCACACCGCGTCCTAGGGCGGGTCTGTCCATCCCTACCAGTTCCAGTCTCCACCTCTGCAGGTCGGTAATATTTTTACTTAACCACCAGGAGGGAAAGCAATTGTACCATTATTCAATTGCTTTCAATGTTAACTCACTTTCCAGCATGGAGGGGAGGTCGGCCTTGACAGGCCAAACTTAAACAGCTTGAATTTGGGAAAAAAGCAAGACTGATCTTGAAAATTCAAAGTTAAGCAATTTTTGAAGCAGAAATCTAAGTGTAAAAAAAGTCTTCATCTTTGAATAAATCACAGAATTTTAAACCAAGAGGATTTTAAAGTATCCTGCCCTCAAAGCTGCCTCACTTCCTGGGTCAAGGGACCTGATATTGTTTGAGGCTTTGCACCTATCTTCAGAATAGAATGGCGACTGAGCTGCACTATATTTGGGTGTGGCTCTGGACAGGGCCCACCGCCAGAAAGGCATGCAAGCAATGGTTGGAGCTGTCTGTTAGGAAAGGCTGCAAAGGGGCCAGACCAGTGTCCCCCAGGGGCAGGGCTTGGAGAGGTCCTTCACTCGGGTTCCTGTGCTCTTCTGAGACCTGCAGACTGCTCCTGTACTTCCTGAGTGAACGCTGCCAGCAACCCCAGCAAACAATCGGAGGACTGGAGGTGCTGAGGACTGGGGCAGAGGCAGGGAAAGCAGGGTGAGAACTGCTGGAAGGATCTTCAGATCCTTCAGAGGCAGCACCCTTGCATGTGCATAGCTCCTCCCCTAGAGACTGGGATGGAGCTGGGGATCAGCACTTCCAGGAACTGTCTGGAAAGGCTTTAGACCCCTGAAAGCCAAATAAGCAAACTCCAGCCAGAGATTCTCTGGACTGACCAGTCATTACCCTCAAAGCTGGCTTGGGCATTGAAAGCTGTCAAGTGAATGAGAAGATTCTTGTCCCTACCTGAATTTCCCACGAAGCCTGGTGTGACAAGGCCGAGCCCTTCCTGCCTGCCTGCAGCGGAACAGTAAGCTCCAGCCATGAGATTCCCACGAGAAGTCAGCAGGTGAGGCTGGTGGCCACTGGGGAGACCCACAGTGTGTACCTGGCCAACCAAGCAACACGGGAGGGCGACTGCACACACTCGACAGCTGGCCTCAGGAGTCATGTCTTTCATGGGGGTTTTCAGTCAGTGTGAGTTTGAAGAAATGGAGTTCTCTTCTCTGGAAGAGACCAAATTCACAATGCTTCTAATAAAATTAGTGGCCTGAAAGGAGTTGTCAGGAATGGCTTGGGACCATGTGTGCTCTGATGGGCTCTTAGCCACAGAGGGTAGTACTCTGAGACTGAGAAGCTTGCCCATAGCTTGTCACAAGGAAACCTTCCTGGCAAGAGGTGGCACCTTACCATGAAGGCCAGGGGTATAATGCCCATTTGTATAATGCCCATTTGTGAGTCTTTGAGAACCTTCCCTACACTTCAAAAGGCCCAAAGGCAACACCTCTGGATACCTTCACCTGGCCTGGGAATGGAGGAGGCTCAAACTGTTTTCCTACAATCCCATTTTCTTTTTCCAAGAATGGGGCAGCAATTCCCTCTTTCCCAATATAGAACCCGTGCTGGGAGAATTGGTTGGCTGGCATCTTGTTGACGTCTCCTAGCGAGAAGGGAATGCTTCCTTCCTATAGCAGAAGCCAGGTCTTTCTCATGGAGGCTCAGGGTTTCACAAAAGTAGAGCAGTCCAACACAAGACTCTTCAGAAGAACGGGCTGAAGTTGAAAAGAGAATCTTACGTGTGCTGAAAGCATCAGAAGAGATAGTTCCCATTCTATACCACGGACCCTGAATTACAACTTCTGTTTAAGACCACATGAAGTCTGCAAGGGCCACAAAAGAGGACAGTGGTGTCCTCATGAAAGAAACTAACAGAGGCAGTGTTAGAGTGGTCCACACCACTAGCCACCCTCAAACAACGAGGCATTAAAGGACGTGTCCTTAATGTGAACCAAAGGACAAAATGCCTACAAAATCCACATTATACCCACCAGCACTGGATCATCGACAAGAGCTAGCAGTTTAACTGTGTGCTGGAATTATGGAGTATTCTATAGAGGCTGAGGCATGAGAAGCTAAAGGGCTGCTTGTCTAGACTCTAGAAAACGGTAGTCAAGATGTGACAGGCATCAAAATCACAACATCTGAGGAGGGACTCAAGGGACTAGGTAAGTAGAGACTACTACCCACCCATACCTAATGTGCTACCCTGGCAGGAAGCAGCAGACCTCAGCTCCTGTTGGTAAAAGATGTAGTAGAGGTGCCCAAAGTTCAAGTAAGACATGCCCAGCTCCCAGAGGCTGACCTCAGGTCAGAGTTCTGGCAGCAGGCAGCACAGGGACGCTGGGCCAGACGATCTACGGGGCTTGCCACTCCTACGAGTCCACCAGTACTCTTCATCTTCAGTCTCTACCCAGCAGTCACCTCTCCTGTTGGCTGCTAAGAAGGATCTCTCCCCTGAATATGACCACCAGAAAGCAAGTTACCAGCACTCTGGCAGTGTACGCACAGTGCTCCAAGTGTCCTCAGATGCTCTCCACGTCTCTCTGGCCTGCTTCCATCCCCTAGTCTAGCTTCCGCCCCGGTTCTCGCCCAGGCCTCCTTGCAATGACTCCACTTCTCATTAGGAGCAGGGGCCTGGGTGGAGAAGAGAACAAAGCCAAAGGAAGGAAGGAAGGCAAACTGGAGCATTCAACACCCAGGCTTCCTTTGTCTGGAGAGAGGGTCTTGCCATGTAGCTGGCCTCAAACTCCCGATCCTCCTGCCTCAGCTTCCCGAGTGCTGGGATCATAGATGTATACTACTTGTACAACTTGAGTTCAGAAAATCATTTTGTAAGCAGACAAGTGGAGATATGAACAACGGGCTGATCCTTAAGCTGTCCTCTAGCTTCCCAGGGTCAGGGTCATGGCACCAAGGCAGCAGAGTGACGAGTTTCCAAACAGCTGAGGTCGGGAGCTTGGTTTCAGCTTTTACGCCATCAGAGCGGGAGGAGAAATCACCAAAGGACAGAAAGAAAAGGAGCAAGAGAGTCATAGGCTGCCCTGGCCTTGCAGAGAGGGAGAAATGAGGTTAAGACTAGTCAGCGATGTACCTAGGTTACTGATAGAAAAGTAAAAACAAGTCAGTTCCTGAGAGGTGAGTAACAGCCTCAGCACAGGGCCATGGTCACCTTGGACTCTAAGCAAAGGCAGTCTGGAGAGCCATCCCACATCCCACCCTTTCTCTCGGTACCCAGAGAGGATCCCAGAGTGGCCACCGCAAGACTCACCTATATAAAGAACAGTGGGTCAGTGTAAAGGCTATGGGTCAAAGCCTTACATATCTGGACCAAAACCAATGTGGACAAAGCAGCAGAAAGTTGGGAGGTCACAGCTGAGCTTGGTGTGCCCCACAAAGCTTTCTCCAGATTGTTTGAAATGGTCACAATCATGCTTCAGTTAAAACTGTTGTAAAACTTGGGATAGAGGTACGGGGGCACTGGGGCATGGAGCCTACAGAGACAATGTACAGTGCAGACGAGGTGACTGACGAGGGACAGAGGGAGGTGCCCTCCTCCTGGAACATTCATGTCTTTTGGCCAAAAGGCCAGAGCTGGAAACGAAGGGTGGGCAGCAATGCTGTCCCCTCCTCCCAGGCCTGACCTCAGCTATTTGGACAGTTTGCTGATGACTCTGATGAGGGCACCGTTTTCATCTTTCAGCCGCTGATTGTCAGACTTCAGTTCTGTTAGCACCTGTGGAGACAGAGGGGACCTTGTGTCAGAGCCCAGCACGGGGGCTGCCTTTGCCCTCCCAGGGCCTCCTGAGAGCCACGTGCGGTCACTACCCTTCTGCTCAGGGATAAACCCCTCCAATCTTCCTATTTACTGGGTCTGAAATGTAAATATTTAGGGAAAACACAGCTGCTCACCTTTTGAGCCAGCCTCACATCCCACATAGCCTATAGTTAGTTCTGTTCTACTGAGCCAATAGCTGTTTGCAGCTGTTCCTGCCCTTGACCTCACCTGTGGCCTAGAGAAACAGGGAGACAGACAGAGCAGCTGCTGAGTACACAGGGAAGACTTCAGCAAGGAGTCAGAGAGACGGTGGCCTGAAGAGTCAAATGGCACTGTTCCCACCCTAACAACAACATGCAAGCCGAGAAATAGAACTTGGCCTTACTGCCACATGTCAAGATGACCAAGGTCATCCTGCTGTCCAGATTCTCACTGGTCATACTATACACAGCTATTCTCATCATTAACATCCAGAGAATTTACAGCTATGGTGAAGACCCAGGGCCTTCACCAGAACTTCAGTGGATGGTGTTATAATTCTGTCAAGCAGAGGTTTTGGGAAAAGGGATGGAGGGGAGATCCCATCTGTCAGTTCTTCTATCTTAGAACATGACACACATTGTTGCTCAACTCAAAGAACACAGGAAAATCAAGTTCCAGCTTGGACACCCAAGTCTTTATTACATGATCAGGCACTTGAACAGATATTTTGTCTACCTGAAAAATCTTAATGAAGTATAGTTCATGTGTGGAGTACTATTCAGCTATTAAAAACAATGAATTCATGAAATTCTTAGGCAAATGGATGGAACTAGAAAGTGTCATCCTGAGCGAGGTAACCCAATCACAAAAGAACACACATGGTATGCACTCACTGATAAGTGGATATTAGCCCAAAAGCTCAAAATAAACAAGTTACAATTCACAGACCACAGGAAGCTCAAGGAGGAGGAGGACTGAAATGGGGGTGCTTTGGTTCCTCTGAGAAAGGGAACAAAATACTCACAGGAGCAATAAAGGAGACAAAGTGTGGCGTAGAGACTGAAGGAAAGGCCACCCAGAGACTGCCCTACCTGGGGATTCATCATATAAACAGTCACCAAACCCCGACACTATTATGGACAACAAGAAGTGCATACCGAAAGGAGCATGTCATGGTTGTCTCTGGAGGGGCCCTGCCTGAGCCTTACACATACAGAGGCAGATGCTAGCAGCCAACCATTGGTCTGGGAGTGGGGTCCCCAATGGAGGGATTGGAGGGCAGACTGGAGGAGCTAAAGGGGTTTACAGCCCCATGGGAAGAACAACGATGTTGGCCACCCAGACGCCCCTGGACTCCCAGGGACTAAACCATCAACCAAGGGGTACACATGGTTCCAGTCAAAAATGTGGCAGAGGAATGCCTTGTCGGGCCTCAGTGGGAGGAGAGGGCCTTGATCCGTTGAAGGCTCAACAGATGCCCCAACAAAGGGAAATCAAAGGGAGTGGGTCGGGTAGAGGGGCATATACTTGGAGGCAGGGGGTAGGAGGAGGGGTTGGGGGTTTTGGGGGAGGGGGGAAACTGGGAAAGGTTTTAGCATTTGAAATGTAAATGAAGATTATATTCAATAAAAAATATATTTTAAAAAGTTCCTCTTATGTGTGTGGCTGTTTTGTCTGCATGTGTGTCTATGACTAGTGCCTGTGGAGGCCAGAAGAGGGCGTTAGGTTCTCTGGAACAGGAGTTACATATGGTTAGTTGTGAGAGCATGTGGGTGCTGGGAATCAAACTTGGATTCTCTACAAGAACAGCCAGTGCTCTTAACCAGGAGCCACCTCTCCAGCCCCTGAAAACCCCATTTCTTAGCAGGACTGCGCAAGTATGAAGAAGCTGTAGATTGTGTTCCCTGCTCATCAGAATTGAGCTGCTTTAAAAAGGAGGTACAAGTTGTTGAGTGTTGGTGATTTTCTTTTCCTCATTAAGAACTCAATTCTTTGGGGGCTCGGGAAGAGGAACAAGAAAATTTCATAGCTGTAATATCTAGCATCTTAAGAAAATGTAAAAAAGTACCAGTGGCATACAGAGACCAAGGAAGGGGCACATAGACTCCACGCTCAAAGAGAGGGGCAGGGAGCAGTGCTGTCTGACATTAGGCTGGTCAAGACCATGTGTGAAGAACGATGCAAGCATGAGGTTACAGAGTGCATCTTCACTCTCTAGATTTCAGCTTCTCCATTTCTAGCCAGTTTGATGTTCAGAAACGTCAGAGTCAAGTGCATGCTTTCTTAAATATTACTTATCGTCTATGATGAAGACTGAGTTAAAGCAAGGGACAGGGCTCCTAAAGCTTTAGGATGTCCCAGGGCAAGGCAAGCTGTGGGGGAGGGTCTCACAGTAAGCTTTACCTGAGCTGCCCTGTGTGACTGGTAGAGCTGCCTAACACCAAGCGCTGGGGTAAGACTTTCAGGGGATGATTCAAAAGGGGTTCAAATCTCTTGATCACACTGCCAGTTTCTTTTCTCCTGGCAGGAGTCAGCTGGCAGGCTTTTTATGTCAGGGTCTGCACGGTAAGTACCTTAGACTAGACTACAGGCCACACAGTCTGGCTCTGACTACTTCATCTCCTGAGTGTGGCCTAGCAGATAACACATACTCATAACGCAGACACTCAAATTTTGATTTGCTTCCAATAAGTCTTAATTTCTGGACATTGAAATCTGAATTCCATAGGAATTTTATTTGTCAAATATAATTCTTTTGATTTCCTTTTTAGACCGCTGGCATGGCTTGTAGGCCATCGTCTACTTTCCCTTATCTCAGGTCATATACCAGGCAATGACATCATAGTGACACAATCTTTTGGTAGGTAAATGTTTTTTTTTGGAAACTGAGTCTTTGTGCACCAGGCTGGCCTCAGACTCACACAGCTCTGCCTGCCTGCCTTCCAAGTGCTGGGACTAAAGGTGTGCGCCCACCACGCCTGGCTGAAACTGGCCTATCAAGTCAGGGTAGTGAAAAAGTACCATTCTGTCTGACTCCTCTGCTGCAATGCTGTCCTATGCTGTAGTTGCTTGACAGGTTGTTCCTACATTGTTTAGACTATGTGCTTAACAAATGGTTAAGACTGTAAAATATGCAGATGGCTTATATCACAGTGTGCAGAGTGCAGACTCTGGAGCCTAACAGTGTTTGAGCTTTTCTTCAACCGTTTACTCTCCTAGGGACCTTGGACTTGGTTCTTATTCTGTAACCCATGTTTTAAATACACACACTGGTGCTGAGGAATCATTGAGAAAACAAAGCACTCAGTCTACACTTCAATAAATGCCAGGATGACATTAATTTTGTCCCATGTCCTACACTGTCTGCAACAAACAGGGAGACCAAAAATAACTGGGACATCTTTGGGGGTCTCTATTTCCCATGCATGCTAAGACTGAACCAAGGGTTCAAGGGTGAACGCTAAGAGCACACTCCACCACAGAGCTACATGTCAGCGCCCTTTCAGGATGTTTGAGGCTAACTGAAACAGAGCTCAGACCCAGTGCTGGCTGCCCACTGCCTGGCCACAGCAGCACATCCCTTTCCATTTTCTTTCTACCTGTGATAGCACCCGGGAGAGGACATTAGCTCAGCCCAATGGTAATCTGGGTGCTTCAGTACTAGTGGGTATTAGTTGCCGGCTACTGACCCCAAAGGCAAATGCAAATCGGCAGAATAAAGGACAGGCCCTAGCAAGACTAATTAGATTGTTGCTGAAAATAAAAAACTCATTTCGGGCATCGTGACCCATCACACTATCTTTGGATGGGAAAAAAATCTGTGTGTGAGCCTGGTTCTCAGATCCATGGCTAGAGGAAGGCTCTAGTTTGCCAAACACAGTTTTTGGAGGGGTGGTTACAGCTGAAAACAAACCTTGCTCTCGCTCCACTACCTGTATCTCCTTTGCAAGCCAGGCCCCTTAGGAAGGGCTCATTTTTACCGCCTGCACCTGTGTTCTGCCTCAAGGCCCACACACGAGGGGCAGGGAGGGACATATCCCTACAGCCAGGAGACTTAGGAGGGGAATGAGACGAATGTTTCAGGAGGAGGATGATGAAAGCAAAGACTCAGAAGGAGGTAAAGAGTGCTCATCTAACTGCCCCAGTGGTACAATGGACGGTGTTTTACTGCTAACAGAGGTAGGCTCAGGGAGGCAAGGCCTGCAGGCCTAGTCCTTTCCATCAGGCCTTGTTGTCACTTGGGATTAAGTTCCATCTGGTATTTAAAGGGCTGTGATTCTCAACCATGGTCACATACACATCAGTAGGGGAGTGCTAGAAAATACTGATGCCAGGTCTCAATCAATCCACACCACCGAGCATTGGAATGGGCCCATCCATGGTGTACAGTGACAGCTCCCAGGAGGATCTAACAGCACGGTTGAGAGCTCTTACCCTTGGTTAGTTTAGGCCCTAATTGGTACACATACATTTGGGTGGCTATTGGCTGAGAAAGCTCTTGGCAAAGACCCCATCAATGAAATAAATGTGTGTACATGGATGCGCACAGTTGTATATCTGTGCAGCTGAGTACGCAAATCTGTATTCAGTCTCTAGGGGAAGAGAAGGTAATATGGCAACTTTAACAGTGACCCTCTGTTGCCCACTCCCACCCTTGAACTGGGTTCTCATGTCCCATTATGTGGACTCCACCTCCAGACAACCAGTTTTACAGATACCTGGACATGGAGGCTCTGATGGAAGGGATGGGTACTGAGCTTCTGGGACCAACAAGAAGAGTAAACCTGCCTGGAGTAGCAGAGGAGGGAAGTGAGGTGGAGAGGAAGGGCAAGAGCTAGAGCTCCTGGGTGCCGGAGGACTCGATGGACTTGGAGAGTCTGGCCACCACTCGGGTCAGGGCCCTGTTCTCAGCCTGCAGTTGCTCGTTCATCTGCTTCAAGGTTTGAATCTGTTTTAGCTGGTGAAGGTTCTGCAGAGAGTGAGACATGAAGGAGACAGACAAGACAGACAAGACAGACAGAGGGAAAAAGTAGGACAAAGAAACTATGTGACTTTCTGTTTCTGGTTTTAGTTTGCATGCAAGAAAGGAAATGGGAAAGGCAGGTGTAATGAGCGCAAGCTGAATTGGGAGGAGGAAGGAGAAACGCACCAGAAAAGGAAGAGCTGTCTGTGGTCCTGGGATGAGCCCTGAGCATGCTGGGATTAGCTATATGAGCACCAAAAACCACACGCGGATCACTTGAGAACGAGAGGCCAACACACGGCTTGCGTCTTCTGACAAATTCACATGCAGAGCCACAGCCTGGGGACTCTCCTTCATTGTCACTGGGACTGGGCTGAAGATTTAGGAGGGGGTTCCTAAATCAAACATCACCCTTCTCTCGTCTTCATCTTGTCCTCACACTTGATCCCCTACCCCTATTTGTTTTCTTCCTTAATTAAAAACTGCAACCAGAGGGGTGTTTTCTTTAAGCACTTTCTGCATACAGCATGCATTAGTAAGGCTGATGTGACGCCTGTCAGGTGGCTTTGGGTGGACCTGTAACCTGTTTTGCAGGAAGCATAATCAACCTTCCCAGTTCTCCCCAATAGCAGACAGAGCTCGTCCAGGTCCTGCAACTGTCAAACAGCCTCTGACCTACTATACGTGACTGTATGTATCACAAAGTTCACAGCTAGATTGTGCTCTCTGCCTTAGTTTGTGTTGAGGCTTGGAACTACATAAACATGTTTAAACAGATGTACACTCTGGAAATTATGAATGCACAAAAGCAGAGACCTCATAAATGCAGGTGATGGTGGGACTGGCTGGGTCACTGTGGTGGTCTAGCCTCGCCTAGACATCAGTGTTGCAGAGGAATAGATAACTGTCACAGTCAATCTTCCCAGTATTTCACAAGGGACTCCAACACTTCAGTAGAGGGATCAGAACACAGGTCTGCCAACTCTGCCATGTGCTTTTCTAAGGACCCTCTGCACTGACCTTGAAACTAAGACTCTCAGCTCTTTTGGAAGAGGGAAATGACTTTGTTATGCAGGGTTTGGGTTATAGTGATGACAGAAAGGTTCCAGGGATCAGGGCAGTCTCTCGTACTTCATACACAGTGAACAAGGGCAGAAGTGAGAGATTAGTGGGGCAAGGGTCTAGGAGTGAGCCAGCAAGAAAATGAAAGTAGCATGAGAGAAACAGTAAAAAGGACAGACAAGCAGACACAGTGCTCAAGAGTTCTTGCCCAAAGAGGAAGAATGACTACCCCGGGAAGGGAGGGCTGCCAGGCACCTCTGCCAACTGTGAGCTCTTGACCATGGAGGGGCAGGTGAGGGAGGTCATAACAGCACACGGAGGAGTTTAAAGACATGAGTAGAAACACGGAAACCCCGGGTAATGTCGTTCACTGATGCTACCATCTGACCAAAGCTAGCAGTACACTCACTGTCATGATATGAAGTGGCCTTTGCCTCCAGGGGACATTACAACAATCAACTATGGAAGTGACTTAGTCTAACATGTGGACGCAGGCAGCTCTAGGTGGAAGAATCTGGAAGCTATCAGTATGGGGGAGGGCGGTAGGGAGCATCTGGTGGAAGGTTCTACAGACAACAGTCATGAAACAAGCATGGTAGAGAAGACAAGGAGGAGGGCAAGCTGGTGAGCATACTTCCAGAGTAAGCAAAGTCAAGTCCCAGAGCAACTTATGGGGATGGCTGCTGCTGCCGGGCCCTTCGCATGCAAGGGCCTGAGACAGGAAGCTGAGGCTTGGGGGAGGAAGCCCCAGTAAAGTCAGATTGGATGTGACATCCCCAGACAAGTGCAGAGCCAGCCCAGCTCACACTGGTGCACACCTGTCAGATCTGGCAGATAATTCTACTCTGATCTGGTGGAGTGGAGTTTCTCCTAGGGAGAGGCATACTTACCCTTCTGGGTAGACACCATGACCGTGCCCCAACCACAGAGCCCTCCATATACCTGGGAGGGCCCATCTCATGGACCCATCTCACTGGACCTTTGTATTTTGTTGGTGTCAGGAGAACAGGCAGTGATGTCACTTTCGGACGTGAGCGCCTACTGAGCTCTCAAGCATGCACAGGAAGTTACCCCTACAAATGGCGCCCTATGGAGGGCTCTGGTAAAGACTGAACTTTATATATGAATATGCACAAACAGAGCAACTGGTCCCAAGAACGAAGGGATTCCACATCTGGTAAGATTTCCTAGACTTGACAATTGTACTATTCACTAACTATCTCATACAAATGTTTCAGTCACTAATCCTCAAAAAAGTTGCTGAGCATACATGATAGCCTAATGAAGACCTTGGGAACTAAATAATCACTTTCTTCAACTCCTTTAGAGCCAGTCTCAGAATTTCATAATATATTCATAAATTTGAAGAAGGTTCAGACAGAACTTAACTGCAGAGTGACTGGGACGGTCTGATGCCCTTCCCCCTTAGACCTGTACAAATTATGTTTAGGGGCAGTACAGTTTGTAGGCGTTTCTTCTCCACTTGGCTTTGTAACTGGCAGGAGAGACTAATGGGGACTGAGTGATAAGGTGGATTTCTAACAGTTTCAAAAGCAGCCTACTGCTGGTTTGGGGTCGGTCATGATCTGGCTTTACTTGATAATTTATGTATTTTTCCCCTTTATGTGTATGGGCTTTGCTTGCATGTATGTCTGTGTACCATATGTGTGCAGTACCAGAGGAGGCCAGAAGAGGGCATTGGGACCTCTGGGACTGGAGTTAGAGATGGTTGTGAGCCACAGGTAGGTGGGTGTAGAAAATTGAACCCAGGACCTCTGCAAGAGCAGCTGGTGCTCTTAACCTCTGAGCCATCTCTCCGGCCTCTTAAATTTCTTTTTTAAAGTTTTTGGCAAATGACTTTCGATTAGAAAGAATAAATACTTTCATGTGTAGTAAGCTCTGGAAATATTGAAGAAATTAACTCATGGCCTAGTTTAGAAAACCACATCTTGATCGGATAAGAACACAGAAAGAAACATACAAACCTGTGTCAACCCAAAGGATCAAGAACAACTTAGAATAACACAGAGCTTCTGTACTTGCCCGTTAGAATGACAACAGGAATAAGAAAGAACCCAAAGGTCCGGCATTTTTTTTTCTTCTTCCCACTTTTGAGTCTTTATATGCGGCTTACATGAAAAGGCACAAAATGCCTGACTATGGGCTTCAGGGCACTCTGTGTGTGTGTGTGTGTGTGTGTGTGTGAGAGAGAGAGAGAGAGAGAGAGAGAGAGAGAGAGAGAGAGAGAGAGAGAGAGAGAGAGAAAGTATACTTCTGTTTGATTTACAAGTTCCAGGTCCTTTCCTTCTGCCCACTGCATCTCTTCTCCCTCATTTTTGAGATCAGGTCTCATATCCTATGCTGGCCTAGAACTTTCTGGGATTACACGTATGCACCACCATACTGGTTTATGTGGTCCTGAGGATCCAACCCAGGGCTAACTGCATGCTAAATAAGTACTCTACCTACTAAGCTACAATCTTAGCTCTTTTTTCTTTCTTCTTATTTTACATATTTATTTTTTGAACTTAATTATTTTCTTCCTTTCTTTCTTTGAGACAGGGTCTTTATGTAGACCAGGCTGGTCTTGAACTCACAGAGATTGTCTCTGCTTCCCAAGTGCTGGGATTACAGGTATATGCCATCATACTCAGACACAGGGTTTTACATATTTTAATATATCTATATTTAATATTAAATAATAAATACTTAACATATATTTTAATATAAATTTAAAAGATTTACTTAAGCATCAACTTATGTGCATGAATATTCTGCCTGCATATATGTATATGCACAATGTATATGTTTGGCTAGAAGTTTCCCTGGAACTAGAGTTGCAGATTATTATAAAACATCATGTGGGTGCTGGGAACTGAAGCCAGGTCTTCTGCATAAACAAGAAGTGCTCTTCACTATGGAGCTAACTCTCCAGCCGTCCTTATACAGGCCATTCTTACCAAGCACTACGGACAGCAGCCTGACTGCAGAGTAGAGATGGCACAGCTGAGGGTTTCGGATGGGAAGCCCTCATGCATATAGAACCATATGTGGTGATTCCTGAAAAACTGTTTGGCAGTACTAGCACACTACACAAAGAGGTAGAAAATACTACTGTAAGTAAGGTAGGTTTGGAAAATCCAGAAGATGAAAAAATACAATGTGTTTGTGAGGGTAGTGGGCTGTCTGCTCAAGAGAATCAAACACTATTTATACTTCCTGGTATTTTTTGAGTCAACCTGGTAGTAGTAAAGTGTCTGAAGGATAATTAGTTATTGCTTTCGATTCTACACGGCCATTACTAGTCACACTGTGGGTTGGTGACCAGGAAAAGAGGGGCAGGCTTGGCATCTCCTCTTCACTACAACTATAAGGGGTAAAAAGACTGAGGGCAGGTTCTGAAAACTGTGTGTGTGATGAGGTATTCATAAAAAACATCTTTTTAGGCCATTAAAACGACAACTGTCTCTTGGAAAGTGATCCATTTGCACACCAGAGACCTTACTCACAGGAGGATATTTGGGGACTTGTCTGACACTGCCCCAGGCTTTCTGCCTCCTAGCTACGGAAATCTATGTCTGACTTGGCATTACATATCCACTAAAATAACATTCTTTATTTTTTTATTTTATTTTATTTTTTTGGTGTTTTGAGACAGGGTTTCTCTGTGTAGCCCTGGCTGTCCTGGAACTCACTCTGTAGACCAGGCTGGCCTCGAACTCAGAAATCTGCCTGTCTCTGCCTCCCAAGTGCTGGGATTGAAGAAGTGCACCACCACCGCCCGGCTAGAATAACATTCTTGAAGAAGGAAGAAGCTGAGCAAGCTCACAACGCTGTGCAGCACAGCGCACGTCAGGGCTGACAACGCTGTGCAGCACAGCGCATGTCAGGGCTGACAACGCTGTGCAGCACAGCGCACTTCAGGGCTGAGCTGCGCCCACACCTCAGACGGTGGCTCCCCTGGGAAGCCCCATGTTCCTCCCTTCGTCCTACAGCAATGGACTGGCACTCAAAATTGGCAACAATCCATTCAAGAAGTTAAGGGAGGTGACAGTTGCTGTCAGTCATCCTCGAGAAGAGGGAGGTAGTAAGCCCTCAAGCAGGTCACGAGGAGGCATGAATTTGCTCTAGTGGGTGAAGGCCAAGAATTCTGGGATACTGCAGAGGAAATGGCCTAGGACAGGAAATCAATATGCAGACACATTTCATACTGCTGTAGAATGACTCAGCTGTGCTCCTCCTGCAAGAGCTGTGTTTGGTGAGAAAAGCCTGTGGCCATGCCCAGGCTACAGGGAGCTCCCCTAGCGGGGACTCTGCAGAGTGGGGAGAAGTTGTTCTAGCTCTTTCACCCAGTCTCCCCAGGGGGAAGTCACTGCTTTGAAACCTTGGAAGTTCAGCTTGGGATTTTTGCCTCCAGCCTGCTCAGAGTCTCCCCATACCCCATCAGTTGCTCCTACAAGGCCTCTGAGGCAGTCATAGCGGGTGCAGCATGAACTGAGAGAGCCCAAGAGATGGCTGAGGAGAAGCGCTCCCTTCCTCACTCCAGCATCTCTTCCTGAGGGTGCTCAGTTGGCAGTAACATTCAGAGCGGGCAAGTCTAGGCTCAAGTATCTACTTTAGGCAGGCATTCAGACAACAGACAAAGGCAATGTCTTCATACCTTCATCTCTTCTTCCATTTCTGACATTTTCCGTTCCAGTGCTCGCCTCTCCTATTGAGAAACAAGGAACTTGTTGGAGTGATAATGGCTAGTGAGCCATCGCAAAACTGCCTCCCACACATCATACCATCAGCAACTTCCTGGTGTCTGAGTCTGTCTTGACTAGGGTCGACCTTTCTCCATACGTGTACTCTGCCCTGCCGCCACGGGACAGAGCTACTTCACTGATGATGGTCCTATTACCTACGTCTTCAATAAGAAAATTAGAAGATACAGGGGCGGCATCCTGCTAACGTCCTTTACAAGTTAAATTTTTTAAATGGCTGCAAGTAACTAGGATCTTTGCTCTCTAGAAACAAAACTCCATCACCTTTAGATGAGACGCCATGGAGGACTGGTTATAGGCCAAGAGAATGAAACATAAAACTTAGCTTTTCCCACAGACAATAAGAAAAATAGGAACATACTATATATATCCTTAGAGTCAGATCAGAATTAGGGTTCATCACTAAATCTGAGTTTCCCCAATCCAAGGATCAAATTCTGGATATAAACATCTGAGTTCAGGTCAGGAATCTGACTAGATCGTCCTCTGCCAGAGGGCTGACGAAAGGCTGATTGCTCAGATCTTAAATCATAAGCCCTACATCAATGGCAAAGGGTCTTGATGAAAAACTTCCTTTAAAAATATTTATATCTGAGTGTGCATGTGCGTCTGTGTGCATCTCTCTCTCTCTGTGTGTGTGTGTGTGTGTGTGTGTGTGTGTGTGTGTGTGTGTGTATGTGTGTGTGCATGCATATCCATACCATGGTAAATACGTGGAGGTCAGAGAACAACCTTTGGGAATCAGTTCTTTTGTATCTGGCAAGCACTTTTACTGTTGAGTCATCTCACAGGCTATCCTTCTTCCTTTGAGACTAGGTTTTGCTACGTAGCTGTGGATGACCTGGAACTTGTCTGAGGCCATGGAAAAGGCAGAAAGCCCTCAGACCTGTGTGCATATTTAGATAACCAAAAATCTTACAGCTCTGCGTCTGTGTGCAGTTCTGAAGGCAGAAGAATGCATGAGATGACTTCCCAAGGTTCCTTCCCACCCAAAAACTAGCATGTTCAAAGTAACCAACTATATGGGAAAGCCAAAAGGACTGGTCATCAAATTGCTGTCCAGAGTCAGACCAAAAAAAAAAAATGATTCTTAATCTGGGAACAGAATGTGGCAGAGCTCCTGCCTTCTTAAGATGAACTTTTTCCATTGGCACGAACAACAAGGTTAGAGAAGGTCAGAAGAAGACGTGCAGCAGGCGGCCAAGGGAGACAGATGAGCATACCCGCTTCTCCACCTCCAGCACCGAGGACCGGTCAGAGGTCTTCTCTTGTTTCTGCTGTGCAAACAGAAGGACAACACCTGTTGTTTAGGCTGGGTTCCCACGTGTAGTAGGGAACCCAGCTTTCTCTGGTTCACCACCAGACATCCTGAAAGAGGCAGCAGGGTTCTGGAATTTTCCTTTAGCAAGGGTCTCAAGCAAACAGACTGTGAAACTGCAAACCCTGACAGTGGCTCTGAACAGTATGCACGAGGCCCCAAGGAGGGAAGGCAAGGACAGCTTCAGAAGCCTGGCATGTGTGGGCAGATGCTACTCCTAACACCCAACTCTTATCTTCCTCTCCCTTTAGACTACAAAGTCCAAATCCTAAGCACTTACACTAAATCACCCCTGCTCTGCCCCTAGAGACGCAGCGCTTCTTTCCAGGCTGAAGTCCCCAAACTTTAACGCAGTTCCTGTGGCACTCTTGTAAACCATATTTTCCTATCACTTCTGTTCTGAGCACTGAGGCCGTTTTCCTTCTAGTGTGGTGTCTTCACATGAGGTAGTCTCCTTAGCTAGTTTCCGGTATCTGAACAGAACATTTCTACTTTTATCTGTTTGGATCCCTTCTTATCTGTTAACAAGACTATCTGAACAAAGGATTTATGGTATATATTTAGATCATCACTGACTTTCAGTTTCAACCCTTCAGAGGAGTAAAAAGATTTGGCCACTAACTTCAGGGAAAGGTCCTGCCTTCACCCAAGGAATGCAGGAATCCGTAGGTCTCCTATGGTCTTCATGTTGGAGGACTGGGTGGAATTTTGCACACTCAATAGACTTGAGTGAATAAAGGATGATTCTTCTATCTTGTCTAGCACAAGGCCCAGACTGCTGCAGTAAGTGGGGACATTAGGCTGCTCCTGCAGATGCTCCCTCCCTCCCCTTCCTTCCTTTCTTCTCAATTACTGAAGAGCTAAAACTAACAACAGAACTTAGAGTTCTGGCTCTCATCCTAGACTTTCACCTCTGCTCACAAGGTCATGGCTGTCAGCCTTTATACTACATCTCTTGAGAAGCAGAAAGGAAAGGGGGAAACATATTAGCAGATCTCAGAGTTTGTTTATAACTTCGTCTCTTTCCTAAGCTTGAGCTGGGAAGATTTCGAGATTTGTGAAATTCAGAATATAAAGAACTAGCTATTTTGTTTGCTTGTATAGTTTTAAATTATAACTCCTTTGCCTTTGAGTTGATGTTTTATATAAATGCTGCATGTGTCCATGTGGGAACTGTCTCCAAACAAATGCATGAGGCTGACAGGCCCTCCCTCAGCTTCACAATCCTAGCAAACATCTCCATTTTTGGTAAATAGAGACTTGGTTTGTAGTGCTATCATTTCTTTCTGAGCTTCAAATAGCTTGCACTTGGTAAAATTCAGTATATCCCAGCATACCTAGCAGAGCAGTTGGCTGGCTTACAATGCAGCCCCAGGGACTGGGAAGGACAGACTCGCTTCTGATCAGTTTGTTAGGCTGCTCTGGACACTGCATGGCTGGTGACAAAGAACTCCAGGGGCTCCGGGCTAGTGTGAGCAGTCCAGCCCAAGAGTGGGCTGCAGTGCTGTTCTCTGTGCTCTTAGTAGGGCACAGCTTCTGGGAGCAGCTTAGGGCTGCATTGTACTAACTGCAGCCCATCTGGAAGCTATTCAGAACCAAACTAGTCTCTGACAAGACATACCGCCTAGTTTAGTAATGCCAAGGGGAGAGTGACCATAAAATGTATTATCCTGCCTCCTACCTGACGGCCGGGCTCCTGTCCCACTCTGTGCTCCCTTGTGCATCCCGTCAGAGGGCTACAGTAAGATGCTAAGATGGTACTCAATCCCTCCCCGACTACATAGTGCCTAGGACTCCAGGAGCCTATAATTTCATTTTTCATTGGGGCTATACCATATTACCAGATTAAGTAGATAACTCTGGTTTTCATTTTATATTCTCGTAAAGAGCCCCCCCTTTTTTTCTTAACCTCAGTTCTGCTTTTGAAATACTTAGTCCGCAGGCATTCTGGGATAGAAATAACTGAACAGGCTTCCTGTTAACTCTGCACTAACCGAGAGCATCTCCTGGCCTGTTCCCTAGACAGCTACCCCACCCCTGCCTGTGTGCTCCTCCCCCTACCCCCTGCCTGTATGTGCTCCTGCCCCCACCCCCTGCCTCATGTGTGCTCCTACACCCCCCACCCCACCCCCACTTTGTTCACCCTTCCTCACCTGGGCCATCTTCTCAAGCTTGGCTTTTATGTCAGCAAGCTCTAGCTGGGCCTCCTGAAGTTTTGTTTTCAGTTTTTGGTTTTCGGTCAGGGCACTCTCGTAGAGCTGTGAAGGGGACAGAACCAAGTCACTGGGTGGGCTCCTCCGGGAAGAACACGTTTTTGCTTCAAGTCGCCACCATCAACCAGGTGCACAAGAGGAGGGTGGGCTATGGAGGTCACTGCTCTCAGCTGCTGGACACAAGGCGAGAGATGGCGAGCTCCACTGTCAGTGAAGCTAAAGCCTGGGAGGAAAACCACATCGCCATTTCTCCCACTCGCCTCTGCACTGCGTGAGGTGTAGTTTCGAGACAAAACAGAATTATTGTTTCTGGAACCAGTTTGTTGATTTTTGTCAAATTCTGCTTAACCAAAAAAAAAAAAAAATCAACCAAGAAAAATTTCCTTAACCAAAATGTTTTGGTGCCCCTGCAACTCAGACACCTGAGAAGGAATGTTTCCAAAGACCGAGGAGCAAGAGCCAAGAGAAGTGAACGGTAATTTTTAAAAACTAGCACCAAAAAGTATCTGGTTGATAATCAAAACACCTTATTAAATGCACATGTTTCTTAAAAATAAGTCTAACTAGATAATTCTCATGAGCTCAGATACACAGCATTGTGCTTTTTTACTCTTTTGAAAAATAGTACATTTCTTACTTTCCCCTATACTTCTAAGTATTTGACTCTAGGCATATACTTACAGCAATCAAAACAATACACAAATAGTCTTTAGTGGGTAGAGAGGTGAAGCAAACAGAGAGTACTTCAGGAGTACCTTTTTCATTCCTTATTCGTAATTTTGCTTATTTTTTCCTGCTGGTGGGAAAGGCTAAGAGGTTTATATAGCATAAGTCAAGATCAGAAAACTGGAAAGAGATCCTACTTTTTTATAATCCCTGTTGCTGTCCTCTTCTGCCCGGCTGGTCAGGCTGGCTAGGCGAGCCTCCCTGGCCTCCCGACGGGCTCTGGCTGAAGCACGGTCACTGTAAGAATCGCTGCTGGTCGGGTTGGTGCCTCCTGACTCCAACCTATAAGATACACGTTGAGGATAAAAGTTGGTTTTGATAACAAAGTGTGTGTGTGTATGAGAGAGAGAGAGAGAGAGAGAGAGAGAGAGAGAGAGAGAGAGAGAGAGCGCGAGCCTTTTCTAAGAGGCTGGGACCTCCGGCCAGAAACGTGCCTTCCTTGACCCTCTAAGTCAGCATGCACAGGTCTCATGGCCACCCTGTCAGTGTGCATATAGCAATAACGCAGCCTGGGGAGAGAGGCTATCATTTGCTAAGACTGGAGCTCACTTGAAAAATTGGTGGCTTGGACCATGTGCTGCTTTAAATCTTAGAGCTTTCAAATTAACTGGGACTTGAACAGCTTCCCTAAAGAGTGTGCCTTTAAAAGTCAAAGTTTCGGGGCTGGAGAGATGGCTCAGCTGTTAAGAGCACTGACTGCTCTTCCGAAGGTCTTGAGTTCAAATCCCAGCAACCACATGGTGGCTCACAACCATCTGTACAAGTACACTGTACTCTTGTACATAAAATAAATAAATAAATCTTTAAGAAAAAAAAAGTCAAAGTATCTTGGGTCTGAAGGGCTCTTGGAAAATGATAACAATGAACGGTCAGTGAACCAGAAACACATGGGTCTGGAGAAGGAGTCACTGGAGAGGGAGAAGGAATGGCACCCACACAGGACACTTGGGCTTCTGGGTGCACAACGGGTCTGCTGGAGTCAAATGTGCCCCGGAGCCTGTTTTCTCCCCTGTACTCCATATCAAGATTTAGGCTTGCCATTAGGACTTCTATGCCTGCAGGTGAGCTCTAGAGCTGTTGGTGGCTCTCCCTCCAGCACTGCTAAGTGTACAGGGAGGAGCTCAGCTAATTGCCCTGGTGTCCTTTCAATCCTTCATAGCAGCTTGTGGTTTCCTGTGCTCTGCTCACTACTGGGCAGCACATACGGAGTGCGGTAAGCGAACCCACCCTCCAGATCACTGTCCCCTCAACTGCTTTGGTTTGCAGCATCACAGCTGTGAGGCTGTCTGGTTTCTGCGGTGGCCTCGGGCAAGGGGAGGAGCTGGAGTAAGCACTGGGAATGGCAGAGGAACAGGTCCAGGCGGGCAGTGAGGCGAGCGGAGCGGGCAGCTGCACAGGAAGCTTTTCTCTTAGAGATGCCAGGACCTGTGTTCCTGTTGCCCTCCCCACTCCCTGTTCACAGAAATCTCTGCATTGGTGATTTTTCTGACTACAAAGCAATACATGAAGTAATAACAAAGTATCTACCCCATAATCTTACCCAAGAAATAACTGCTATTAACAGTAGATTTCATATACTTCTGTAATGTCAAATACAAAAATGTTAAAATACACATTCCTATAAAGCCAGATAAGACCTACATTATTTAACTCCTCCCTATACTTATGATTCTGTGAGCATCTTCCCATAAAAATAAAAATAAATATATTGCCTCCTTAAAAATGACTATACAGTTTATTCCTTGGGTATTTGGTAATTTAACCAAATTTCAGGTGATAGACAGACTGCTTCAAAGCTATTAACATATCTATTAACAACACTAAAATGTACAGTATTATTTATAAGTCTTAGTTCAGTTGGCCAATTCCTTTATTTATTTATTTATTTAATTTGGTGGTTGTCTTCTGTTTGAGACAGGGCCTCATATAGCCCAGAATAGCTTCAAACTTGCCATATAGCCGATGTTGAACTCCTGATCCTTCTGTCTCCACATCTTGAATGCTAGAATTACTGATGTGTGCTACTTGCCACTTTTTAAGAAAAATGTTTAGAAATGTAAATATGTGATCAAGGCTAACTATATTTTGAACACTTATTTATGTAGAGCTATACTGCCTTCCAAAGAGATTTATCTCATTCCATCTGTCCTGGTTTGCTTTCTATAGCTGTGATAAACACCATGACCAAAAGCAACCTGGGGAGGAAAGGGTTAATTTTAGCTTATAGGTTATAGTCCATCATCCAAGGAAGTCACAGCAAGAACTTGAGGCAGGAGCTTCAAGCAGAATCTGACTGGGAATCCAGGTCCACCTGTCTAGGGATGTCAACACCCACAGTGGACTGGGCTCTTCTATATCAATTAGCAATCAAGAAAATGGCCCACAGATATGTCCAAAGACCAATCTGATGAGGATAATAAAGAGGGAACTCTTCTTAGGTATATCAAGTTGACAACCAAGATTTGCCATTGCATCAAGTTTACAGGAAAATGGTATTCTTATGTACTATTTTAGTATTTTAAATTGGGAGGTCGTTCAGTGTTTGGTTATTTAGTACAGTTGTTTCTGGATGGCTTAGTCACACGTTGTGAAGTGTGTGTGCAGCTTTCTCATGTCACACCTCGGGAGGATGGTCTTACACAGTGGGGCTTTGACAACTGTCTAACACATCACACAAACTTTTCTCCTCACTTTACTTTTTGATGCTTATAGAAATTCTCTTCTTTTTCTTTATTTTAGTTTCTTTGAGACAGGGCCTTGTCTTGCCTAAGTTGGTCTAGGACTGCCTATAGGTAGTCCGGGCTGACCTTGAGGTCCTGATCCTCCTGCTTCAGTCTTCCAAGAGCTGGAACTGCAAGTTTGAGTCACCATGCTCAGCTAGTTACAGTTCCTTTTTAATAACAACAGTGTAAATTTACATAACAAGACTTGATACTTTATAATTTTTAGGGTACTACTTGGGAAGATGCTTCCTATATACGGATAATAAAATACTGTCTTGTGCTACTTTTGTAGAAAGGGCCTTTCTCTTTAAGCATGTAACTATTTGAAATATATTTCTGTTGGTTTCTTTAGTATGGATTGAAGGAAAAATGTATTTTCTCAAAACAAGCAAACAAACCAGAAAACCAAAATAGTACATTTTCTCAGTTAGGTACTTTATATCCACCTGTGAGATGCAGATTCACACTGTACATCTGACTTTTGACGGTATTATGGTATGGATGGTGTTCTGTCAATCTCTTTGCTTTTTTTTTTTTTTTTGGTTTTTCGAGACAGGGTTTCTCTGTGTAGCCCTGGCTGTCCTGGAACTCACTTTGTAGACCAGGCTGGCCTCGAACTCAGAAATCCTCCTGCCTCTGCCTCCCAAGTGCTGGGATTAAAGGCGTGCGCCACCACCGCCCGGCTTCTTTGCTTATTTTTACTTTTGATACATTTATGTATATGTGTATGTATGTATGTGCACATATGTGTCTGAGTATGGAGGTCAGAAGACAGCCATTAGGAATTGGTTCTTCCTGTCTGTCATGTGGCCTTGGGATACCACTCAGCTGTCAGGTGTGGTGGCAAACCGCTTTCCCAGTCAAGCCATCTCACTGGCCCTCTGGCCTTACTCTTGAACTGGTACACCAGTATTTTAATCATAACAATTTTATGATATATTTTAAAGTCTGCAGAGAAAGTGTCCTTCAATGTAGCCATTGTAACATAACTGAGTTTCCTAAAGATGAGATATAGCAAAATACTTCTCTTTGCAAGTTGCAAAGCAAAGTCATTTTATAGTACTTGGCAAGTAAATTATTCATTCTTGGCTGGTACTTGGTGAGAGGGCAGATAGAGGAAGAATACATATAAATCTTAGCATATATTAACAAGTTCAAACTAGCTCAAATACCAAAGATATTTAGAGGCCAATTTCCCCGTGATGTCCTAGAGCTACATCTGCTCCTTATCCCATCTCCTTGTAATTTCTCCATCACAGGAATAGTGGAGAAGAAGAGATTCAAACATTTAGTTCCAAAGATGCAATTATTTTTATTTTCTTCTTTAAGAAGAAGATCAACTTTGTACCTTAGATACTGTGTGAAAAAAATTATATTAATTTATTTTGGTAATTACAAATCATCCATTTGGTTCACATGATAAGCTATCCATAAGCACCATTTAGATATAAGATACAGGGCTATGTTCATTATAAAGTACCAGTCTCAGCTCACGGTCTCCTTGGTAATAATCCTGTCTTTGGGACTATCAGATTAAGTTAACTGCTTCTTCCTGCACCCATGATACCTGCCTGCCTGTCGAAATGGCACTTTCTGCATTCTTCTGAAGGGATCTGTTGTTCCAGTAGACTGTACACTAGCTGCAGGTAAGGGCAGTGCCTCATGCGTGCAATCTCCCGAGTGCCCACAGGGCCTGGTACTGATGCTCAGGAGGGCCCTTCAGTTGGAAGTATCCATGGTGAAGTTGAAGGAAGAGTGAGTTGAGGCAGGGAGGTGAGCTGAAGCTGTTTTATAACGCTGGGCAGGAGGTAAGTCTGACTATTATGGTGACTGGAGAAATGAACATGAAGGATACGAAGCATGCGACTAAACTACTACATAAAACTAACTTTAACTAGGCATTCATTCTCTCACAAGAATTAAGCATGCATATAAAACAGAGTTCTTACCTAGAAAGTCTTTCATGCTAGAGAAAGGAGACAAAAAGAAAAAGAAAAAGAAAATAGCATTAGCAAGAGACCAATTTATATATCCATTCATAAACTGTACTTTTCAAATCAGATGTGTCCACTTTCTAGTGGGGACAGGAGTTGCTAATTGAACTGAGAACACATAGGGCCACTTGGCTCTAACTCACGTATCTTTGCACCACAGCTCATCAGGAATGAGGCTTTGGAAATAGCATCCTTTCAAACGGGCAGACTCCAAAATACAAAGTAATCAACCCCCCCTCTCCACCAACTAGACAGCCAAGCTTGGGACTGTCATTGGCTTTCATGTGATACGGAGCCATTTGATGTACAATATCTGTCTAAGGACACAGGACCCCCTTGAGAAACACACACACACACACACACACACACACACACAGTAACTAAACATTTTACAATTTTACCACCTCTCCGTAATTACCATTATGCCTATGTTAGAGCTGAGTGTGGTGGCACAGGTCTGTAATCACAGTTAATCAGAAGGCTAAGGCAGGTCAAGCACATGAACAAAGTCTATGTGGGCTGTAGAGTGAGTTCAAGGCCAAGTGGGGCAACTTAGGAAGAGCTTGCCTCAATAAAAATTAAAAAGAAGTCAGGGCCCATAGCTCTGTGGAACACTTGCTTAACATGTGCAAGACCCTTGCTTCAATTCCCAGGACGGGGGTGGGGGGTGGGGGGAGGGGGGAGGGGCGGTGAGAGAAAAGAGGAGACTGAGAAGTCAGGGTGCTCACTGTGTACATTCACTAGCTTTGTGGTAAGATCTGCCTTACAGCATGTGAGTTAATATCTACTGCCCGGGGAAATGTTAATTGTGACTTGTCAAATAACTTGTGAATAACTGAGACTGAACGTCATCCTGGCCAATGTGAAGAGGCTGTTCTATACTTAAAGCCTATGGTATGCAGGAGAGGCCCAGAGAAAGGCCTAACTGGTTCCATGACACGCAGGGAGAGTCCTGCAAGCACACTTCAGGAGCCTGTCTGGAGTATGAGCAGGAAAACATGTGAATGTGCACTGTGAGGCAGGCAGTGATTCCTGGGCTCCAGTCAGGAAGCTTCTAGAAAGATGAGTTCTGAGAAGATGATGGTAGACTGACTGACTCTCTCTCTCTCTCTCTCTCACCTACTGTTTCAACAGTGACAACTAATTGTGAGTGCTTTAAAGTCTTAAAAGTCCTTCCCTGAAATTCACCCACTCCCTTGTTCCCAGTCAACATCCCGAGTGCTGACTGGCCAGGACACGGTTACTGGTAACTAAGCTGACTGAAGTGTTCATGGTTCTGAGTTCTAATTTTGACTCTCGTACCCATGGCTCTTGGGCAGGTGGTCAGCATCCACCAGTAAGAGTCACATGGGTTAACTAGGAAGAAACACATTACTAAACTGTCAGTACCCTTCCTCTTTGCTTCTCTTTCCTCAGTCATAGGACAGTGCTGGTGCTGGTGCTCACCACAGTAGTAAAGTTAACTCAGTTCCTCTGAGCCAGGAAATTCACTCAAATGCAAAGCACTGCTTTAATTTCTCACACTCCTGGGCAGGACAGCCTTTCTACACCAGATCCCTCGGAAGCAGCACTCTGCCGCCTCTCCAGAGACAGCCCTACATTCTTGCTTAGGTATAAAGGACGACTTGTTTATAACTGAGGAGACTGCTTGGGGCTGACTTTTGCTTCGTTCTACTGTAACATGAGCTGTGTGCACAGACAACGATCTGGCTAACTTTCTGACAATTAAGTCAGCTCTGTCTAGCTGACTTCATCTTTCTTCAGTTGGTTCCTCAGCTGGGAATGCTCCTTCAGTTCCTTCTTGTTAATAGCCTGCTGTGAAGTAAGATTTTGACATCTTCAGCGTGAATTTCTACTGTGTGAACTCTGCCACCCATCTCTACACGATTTAAAAGTGTCTTGCCCCACTAAAACAAGGAAGTCAGAATTTTTACTATGTACCAATCTTGACAGCTACATATAATAAAGTGTACTATCATCGCCATTGATTTACCACTGTAAGAATGAAATTAACTTTTTTCTTTTAGAATGTTCTAGACACACAACACACCCTATTATCACACCCAAGTAAAGTTCTCAGTTATTTGATTACATCGTATGGCTGTGTATATTGTATAGTCTCCACTAAGGATGCTGATGTAAAATATAAATACTTAAAAATGAAAAAGAATAGGTTAGTACTCTAAAGGACTAGCCAGAGAAAGGCCACAGGGTACTTGGATATGAATGGGCAGATTCCATGGAGCTTACTTTCCCACAGATGAGAGCATGTGGAAAAAGGCAATGCCAATGTGCTCAGATTGTGGTGGCTATAACAGCTCTTGCCCTCACAGTTTTCTTGGAAGCTGATGAATGACATTCCTCCCTACCTGGAACACTAAAAACTAGTAATAGGCATGTTAAGATTCTCTCTATCAATTCCTTCCTAGTGTCTTTTATAGAATGTATTTGAGAGGACTGATCTAACAGACAAGGCAGTAGATGGTCAACTTAGACCCAAACAGGGGAGAGAACATTTCTAAGTCAGTCCTTGACTGTTCTCAGGACATCCCCTCTAGCTTCTACCTGACTTTGCAGTGATGTAGAATTCTTGGATTTCTGATTGTTGCATTCAAGGCTAGTTCTAGCAATGTTCTGGAGTAGCTAATCCAACACATTTGAGGATGCATAAATTTCCTAAATCTCAGAAGCCAATGAGATTTGGGTACCGAAGAAGTAAAATGGTTATCTAAATATAAATATTATTTCTAAAAGAAGGGAAAACAGACTTGTAAAGGAGATAGTATTTTCTTTCTTAAAGAAAAGCCTTCCTTTAAGTTTATATGCTAAGAAGAGTATGCTTATAAACTGCAGGGTAAGACACCTGAGCCATACAGGGTTTAATGTATAATTGTCTAACTCTTGACGAAATGGATTGGGCTTTTAAATAATGCTTCCTGATTTTCACTAATGAACACCTCTAGAAAATACTGGTTTGTTTTGCTTTTTGATATTCTAGGTGATTGGAGGGTGAATGAAAAAGCAAACTACTGGTTATACACAGGCAGAAAAAGCTTTGGGTATCTTGGGTAAGCAAGGAAGTGTCATGAGAGGCAAGCACACCACAGACCAGGAAATGAACACCAAAGGGTCTCCCACAGAGGAAGGCAGAGAATAAGGACTTCCAGGACATCCAGGACACAGAGTTGAGAGACCCCAGCGGAAACTCAGATGCTCTAGAGCCTGGGACTGTGGCTACCTATGTTCTAGGAATAGCCTAATTATCTTACTTCTGGTCTCTGAATAGTTTTCCTTTTTAAAGCATAATAGTTACATTTAGTCCACTCTAGGGTCTAGATATCTCATCTCTAGAAAATAACATTACGTATTTCAAAAACAGTGTGAATCTTTACCCAATTTGCAAGTTAACACACAGATATATTATTTCATAAATTTTAATCAGGAAGTCTTGGAAGGAACATCTTTATGTGTTTTTTGTTTGTTTGTTTGTTTTTTTAGAGCATTTTGCTCTATCTTTCACTCAAGACTCAAGACAAATGAAAGATGTCCATTAAGCTAGGTCTCTGGCATGTTTGAACTAGATAAAAATTGTTTAGTGAAGGGATTACTTTCACAGCTTTAATGGCTCACGTGGAGGCAGTAGGCAGTAGATACTGGGACGGGACCCTGTTGCAGAGGAGACTTAAAGCTATTGAGAAACCAATAGGAACCCAGTGAGCTGAGGTGAAAAGAATGACTGACTGGATAAAACATGGGCTGAAAAATGTCCCAAGTTAAGAAGTAGGCTCCTTCCTTTCATGCCTCTTTAAGTACTCCCTAACAACCCCCTGCTCAGGTCTGCTTCTAATAAGAGAACAGAGTGAAGATTGCCATTAATTCAGATTGCCAGAAAGGGACAGGAACCAAGATGGTTTTGATTTCTGAAATGAGGAGGGCCTTCAAAACACCAGAGGCTAGAGCAGAATATCCCCGCAAAAGCTTTTAACTTGAAAGTTATCGAGATTCAGAAAGGCACATAATTAAAACCAAACTCTTTCTACCAAGTTTAAAATAAAGTCATGGCTCAGGAAAGCTAGGCCCAAGGGAAAGGAACAGAACAAGTCACATGGCCACTGCCGAGGTTGAGAACGCTTTAACTCACGCTCCTTTGGAGTCAGGGTCTGACCTCACAGTGATGGGAAAAAAAATCTCCTATTTACATTTCCAAAAGAAGGACTAAGCAGAAGGAACATTTTATATCACGTTTTGTATTCTAGCTGAGCCAGGGGAAACAAATTGAGCTATTCTGGGATGCCCCACACAGAATCACCCTTCCATTTTAGAGTTCTCAGACTGCAGGCAGATGAGAAACAAGCCAATAGAAGTGAGGCTTCACGGACGGAATTTAAGACCAGATTTCAAAACTCCTGAAAAACCTAATCATAAAGACACACACATGCGTGCACACATACACATGCACACTGCACACATGTACAAATGCATGTGCACATGCCACATACATGCACACTGCTAGAAACCATTATGGTTTCCTCAGTATGTCTAGGAAAGACAAAAGTGACCTAGCCTTGTATCTTTAGGAATGCCCTTCATAACTAAAATGGATAAGATTTCAAGGAAACTTGAAATAAGGATGGTATACTGCTCTGTAGTGTTGGAATAGATCCTCCTAAGTCTATATCTCTAGTAAGATAGTTAAGATCGTATACATTTTAAAAATAGACACAGAGAAAAAGAACAGATTTGTGAAAGATGTGATCGTGGGGGAGACAACCAGAGAGCTGTGTTAGCTCTCCCTGTATGTGCATCAAAAGCCACCATTTCCTTATCAGCACCACTTTCGACTATATTAGTTTCCATTACCATCAGAAGGAGTGATCATACAACTTGGGATCTCAAAGCACGCATGGCCTCAGTTTTACAGATCGCAGGACTGCACTGCTGCAGTGGCTTCTTTGTTCTCTGCCTTTGAGCTCATTGTCAGGAGACTCCCAAGTCTTAGGCTGCAGGTCCCAGGGGCTTTCCTGCTTTCAGCTAAGGGCCACTTGGGGCTTGTAGGGTTTCGGTAATCTCTTCTCGCTCAGCCCCTTCCCCTTTAATCCAGCAATGGCACATGGGTCCTGTGGGTTAAGAGTGATGGCCTGCATCTGGCCAAGACTAGGGCTGGTAGGTGAGGTGAATAGACTGCTCGAATTCGCCGGGTGGGCGTCGGGCTGTGAGAAGCTGCAGGACCCGGCTCTGGGGTTGGAGAAGGGTAGTCCGTGGGGTCACCACGGGGAACAGGCAGGGCCAAGCTTGTGGGTACTCGGGTCCCATGGGGGTCGAGGATAACAGGTTCTCACTCTTGGATACTGCAGATGCTGCTGGATGTCTGGAATGCTGAGAACAGGGTGTGGGCCCGCAGGCAGGCTCTAGCCCAGGGCCGAAGGGAAAAGGGTAGGGGGAGAGCACTGGCTGGGTCCCATAGGGATGAAAGTCTTCCGGCTTGCTCGGTAGGAAGCTTGGGTTGGTGGTAGCCATGGCTGGGAACACTGAGAGAGGTGTAAGCGGGAGACTAGACGCGGCTCTTTAGGGGAAGACCTGCTTCATTGCTCCAGCATGGAGGGTCCAGATGAGAAGAGGCAGTCCATGGTTTTAGAGAGTTTATTGTAGAGAAGTAGAGAGAGAGAAGGTAGAGAAGTAGAGAGAGAGAAGGTAGAGAAGTAGAAGCTGGCATGGTCACGTGGAGAGAGGGGGGAAGGGAATGCGGAGAGAGGGGGAGCAAGGGGTCAAGAGAAAGAGCAAGAGAATAAGAGGGAGGAGGGGGTAAGCAGCCCCTTATATAGTGGGCTGGGTCTACCTGGCTGTTGCCAGGTGACTTGTGGGGGTGGAGTCCAGACAGAAAACCAGGGTCTTGGGCTGTTGCCCTACATGACTGATGGCCACAGAATTATGGAGAGCTCAGGGCTCTCGTGTCAGAAACTTTGAGTCTGGGAGCATGGCCAACGGTCCGTCTCTTGCAGAATTATCTGCGGGGTCTCCGGAGGTTAAGCCTAGCTCAACCAGACAACAGGCTGCCTTTCACGATCCCACAGGGTCCTTTCCCCTCCATACTTTTTGCTCTTTGTGTCATCAGGTTCATGTGATTAGACTAGGCAGGCCCACTTGGGGGGAAAATCTGCCTAGCAGAAGGTCAACTGTGCATACAATAGTTACATAATCATGGCAAATCTATATTTTCACAAATACAGGGTCAGGATATGATCCGAGAGTCATTTCTAACTTTCTCCCTTTAACAACAAAACATGGTCCAGTTAATAACATCCTAGAAGAAATGGTCCCTCAGCTACGATGAGTAACCACATATATTCAGTATCCAAACAATGCTAAAAATACTGCCTTGTGCTAGAAAAAGTGCTCATCATGGGAATGTGTGAGAGATAGCAGACTTCTAAACAAAAAGTCGACAACTATAAAATCACATATATCTTCATCATATTAAGATCTTCATCATTTTAAACTGCTTGATTTGCTTGTACCAACTACTACTTAATACATATGGAAAGAATAGCTAAATGAGAAAGCCATCTTCACCACTTAACACTGTTTCTATTGTAGCTATTCCTTTCTATATTTTCATTTATTATTGGGTATGGGTGTGCACATGTGGGGACAGAAGACAACTTCATGGCATCAGTTCTTTGTCAAAAACTAATATTTATTAAATGAGTCCATGATTATAAATAAGCAAAAATGAGAGCTATCACCTTTTAGATTTGACCTACTTTTAAAAAACTTTGTATTGGTTCTTTGTAAAATTCACATCATACACCCCAACCCTACTCATCTCCCCATCCTGTTCATCCACACTTTTTTTGCTTGCAAATGTTTATTGCGGCGAGTTGGTGTAGTTCCAGGCCTCTGGCTTCTGCTACTCTATCAGTACTGGACCCTCCCTCACTGGGACTCCTCTCAGACATCCTGTTGTTGCCCTGTGTTGTGGGGACCCTGCAGCTTTGGATCACTGATGGAGTAGACGCTGGGTGGGTGGCATCAGTCCTTTCCTCCACATTACATAGATGCTAGTGATCAAACTCAGGGTGTCTGGCTTGCTAGTGCATTACCCACTGAGCCATCTCTCAGACCCTATATTATAAATATTTGGGGAAAATGTCACGTGCTGGATAATGCCTCCCTGTGCATTTTTTATTTGTTTCTTTAGTGTGGAGGAATAAACGTGAACACATCTATCACATGAACTGTATAATACTGCAGGTAGAAGAAACTCAAGTAGCAGTAGCTTGCATTTTTTACTACATCTTACCACATTTTAAAATAAAATAACTGGGGTTGGCAAGATGACTAAGTAGGTAAAGGCTCTTGCTACCAAGTCATGTAAAGTGAATGTGCTTCCCCAGGACCCACACGGTGGAAGGAGGGAACTGACTCCTGCAAGCTGTTCTCTGACCACAGCATATGTGAGCACCACCCCCAAACAAATACAACAAAGAAAAACGAGTTTGTTACATTATAGAAATACTCATCTTCGGGTGCATTTATTAAGCTCCCAAAATATTATTAGGATTTTACAACTCATAGTTTTTACAGTTCCTGAAGAATGTCTGGATTATTTTGAAATTGCAAAACGTACTTACCCTAGAAAGAATTATATGAATATACCAAGTCCTCCAATAAAATACCTGAGGCAAACCATTTTTTAAAAGATAAATCTAAGATCCTTAGGATGTATATGTGCCTTTATAAGCTCACACGTTCTCTACCTAACCAACCTTGTGCCGTGTCTAGAAGTCACAGGGTTGTACAGCTATGGCTTGGATACACCAGTGTGCACAGCTATCTGAATGTATATTGTAGTCATTCAAAAACCAGGATCTGTAAAACCTGAATGCACCTCCAAGAGCAGTTTGTTAATACTGCATACTTCAGAAACTAAGGACAGATCACTTGTCTAGCATGTGCTGAGTGCCATCGTCAACACAAGAGAAGAAGCCATGAATGTAAAAGTGCCCAGCGCAGCCTGAGTGCCTTAGCCCCAGTCGCTGGCACTCTTGTTTCCCGGAACGCCTGCATCTCAGCAGATCACACTTTTTCAAGGCGGCACGTAAGCTTCCCATGGCCAAAGCCCAAGAAGAAATGCTTTTTGTTTGATATTTTGAGGCAGGGTCTTACTATGTAGCCCTGGTGGCTTCTAACTGTGGCAATCCTCTTATTTCTACCTCTTGATGCTTGGGTTACCAGCATTCAGCCACGTCTTTCTGTGCATGTGTGCACATGTTGGGATAAGTCTGATACTATGCCTGGTTGAGACGGATCTCTCTCTCACTCTCTCTCTCTCTCTCTCTCTCTCTCTCAACATAGTAAATGCTGTAGCTTATTGGATAGCAGTCATCTAAATTTTATTTGGACCAAGCTGTTAATTAGTTTTAAAAAGAGCTTCCTAAATTTCAAGGTGTTCAGCAGATAGGGCACTTCCCCTACAAAGAGTCCAGTCTGCTGACTTAACCCACAGTAACAGTAACAGTAAAAAACATCAAAAGGAAAATAATCCCAAGTGCCTAAGCCTAAGTCACATGAGGTTTAATGTTATTTCTCAGTAACTTCTAGATATCTGGAACTTCCTCTGTTTTTAGCTTTTTCTTTTTGCCCCACAGAAACCAAAATATCAACTTATCTATTTTGGAGTTATAGATGTACCAGCATGATAAATAGGAATCATTTGAATTGCCTTGGGAAAACCATGTTCAGCTTTCAGTTCAGAAATTGCAATTTGTAGCATGCAAACCAGGTTATCTGGTTTCTATAGTAAACCAATAGGGAGAGACTGATTAGAGATCTTGGACAAGGCTTTAAGTAGGGTTTCAGATGTCCTACAGTCTGAAGCTGGTGGTCGTTAAAAATGACACTATCATGTGTGACTGATGGGAAATCTGCCACAGGTCAGAGCCACAGTTATCCCATAATATTACTTTGCTCTGAAAGGTGACACTCCCAAGAGATTAAAACAAACAAAAGACTGAATTAAAAATTATTATTCTATTTTTATTGTTCCACAGAGAAATGGAGTCTACAAATACACAGTTGTGTGGATTTAGGAGCAGAATGGTCTATTAGGATGTAGACTTCAGAAGAGGAGACACTGTAGCTGGCTTGAGGTCCTTCAGGTAAGACAACCCCCCAGTAGTTCACACTCTACTAGTCCCAAACTTATTACAACTTAATAGGTTCCAAGTTGCAATACTTGTTTAAAATTTATTTATAAAGCAAATTAATAGCATAAACAAAATAATAAAATCACCTGACTATAAAGATCGCTTTTTGAGTGCTAAAAATGGTTTTAGAGTAACAACTTGTATATCAGTGGCAGGTGCACTAGACACGATACTACCACAGGGCAGGGCATGTGTTTTTCTCCTTTCCAAAGGTAGGAGTCAATGGCTTTATTCAGACTGCAAAATGATAAGCTTACAAGGCCGTAGGTCAGGCGGGTAATTAGGAAGTGGGCTGGATCCATAAATAAAATGTTTCACTTGAGTGTTAAGGGATTTATTTGCTCTTAATTCTTATTTTAAAGTTCCAATTTTAAAAGGATATAAAATTCTTTTAAAACTTTATCTCCTTTCCAATTATTTTGTAAGTCTTCCCTCCTTTAAACTAGGTTCAATTGCTCTCATCATCTTTTTCATATCAGACCCCATAATCAGGAATACTGCCTGCCAACAACTAGGAGCTCTTGCCCCAGGAACAGTGGCTTCCACTGGAGCAGCTGCACATCTCACAGTCAGGACAAGGGCTCTGGATCCTGATTGCTGCTGCAGTGTTTTCAGTTATGAGATCTTAGCTAACTGCCCAATTCCCCCGTCTCAATAGTTTCATCAGTGAAATGGGGATACTGCTACTCTGTTTAAGGTTACTGATAGCAATTAAGTGAGGAGGTAAATGGAAGTGCTTGGTGCTTGCCCAGCTACTCAAAGTGCTAGCCTCTCCCTGCTTCCCTGCCGCCCTCTTGTCCCTCTTTGGTCCTTTGATTCTCCCAAAGCCTGATGACTACTAGAGGGATAAAGATCAAATAAATCCCTCAGCACTCAAGTAAAACATTTTATTTGTGGATCCAGTCTACTTCCTACTTACCCCTTCCAGTCTGCAGCCTTATTCTTCCTTAAAACAATACAAAAATGTTTAAGATTTACTTTCATTTACTTTACAATTTAACTTCCATCTAAAAACACTTAACTTTTCACACAGACTTTAAAGATAGCTATTTATATTGTGATGGCATCATGTAACTTAAGAAGCTTGTTGGATCGAGGGCCTATGATGACACCCAGTTATGATAACCAATACCCAATGCATAAAAAGCCCATCAAGTTCAGAACCAAAAGGGAACTAAAAAAAAAAAAAAAAGAGGAAAAAGCAAGTCAAAAGGCTGATGAAGTCCAACTCCAGTCATTTCCCCTTGGCTGTCTGAATACAATTACTTGTGAGCTTACCCAGATATGAACCAAGAGAGAAACCAAGCGAGGCCAATGTGAATGGTCTATAAACTTCTTCAAACTGTAAAAACACAGTCCCTGGCTATACAACTGTTACGTATTGAAAATAAAACCAGAATTCCCCTGCAGACTCATAGCCAACTGCCTCTCTACCATGGTCCCTGTGAGGACAGAAGCTTACTGCTGTAACAGACTGACTCCAGTGCTTCCACGGACAGGAAGGAGACACAGAACCTACCATCTTCCTACATGTGGTTCTAGTCAGAACTGCAAACATCCAGGGCCATCTCTGCCGCTGGCCGACACTTCTGCTTATCATTTAGCCCTTTCTCTATGGGGCCTTTACCTCTTCACCTCTCACAGCTCTGGTCATTACTGTCAGTCTTCTCAGTCTGAAATTAATTTATTATGTCTTGAGTTCTAGATCAACTCAAGGTTTAATATCTCTTACCTACAATATGCAAATGATACAAAGTATCCAGATGTCTCTCTGTCTGTCTCTGTCTCTGTCTCTGTCTCTGTCTCTCTCTCTCTCTCTCTCTCTCTCTCTCTCTCTCTCTCTCTCTCTCTCTGTGTGTGTGTGTGTGTCTGTCTGTCTCTCTCTCTCTGCAGATTTCGGGCATTTTCCTAAGAAATGTTGGAGATAGACCCCAAGCAGGAAACTCATTTGTTTCTCATGTACCCTAGGCATGAAGCATATAGATGCTTTTTTACTATATTTTTAGTGCACCACCATTTAATGCACATTTTTACTGTGACATGAAGTCAGAAATGGGATTTTCTCCTTGTAGCATCATGTTGGCCCTCAAGGTATTCAATTCTGAGCCTTTCAAATTGTGGCTTAGGTATGCTAAACCTACATTTTCTGAATGTCCCAAAGAACCTTTATTCTATTAAGCCTAACAAAAACACTGGCTCCTCACGTGTTTCTTCCTTGTTTGCCAACTCAGTTTGTTCTCTTTCCTCCGTCCCTTTCCTGTGTCCATTCTGCTAGTCTATCAGCCCTCAAGCCTTGTCAGCCCCTCATCTAAACAGCAGAACGCTTCCCTGTGCTCCCTGGAGAATGTCTCAGACCTGCCATGTCTTACCTGAAACCCTGCCATTAGGGGGCAACTGACTTGAGCTTTTCCTGCCCCCGCCCCCAGCATTTAGCTTCCTGTGCTTAAGTCTCCAATATGCAGTCTGGATCACAACTCAGATTGTCAAACCTGTGTCCACAGGACAGCTCCCTGCATCCTCAGAAGGAAAGACTAAGAGCCTCTTGGCATGATCCCCAATTTCCTATTATAAATACCATCTCTCATTCCAGCCACACTGAATTACAGCTCTGAAAACAAGGCCGTATTTTCTCGTGCCTTTTCCCTCTACCTCTGCAATATGGGTCTTCTTTGTCATCTAGGATCTATTCTGCACACATAAGGATAATACATTTTCTACTTGGTTCAACTAAAATACTCTGAACCTACATCCTTATTAGAAAATTCATCTCTCCTTGTGATATGAACTTCATTTTTCATATCTCAATTAAAAAATGTCTTTCATTTATGAATTCCAGCATCCGAAATAGGGGTTACAACATAGCAGATGCTCATGTGATGTTAGCTGTGAGAGGATTAATAGTAGAGCAGATTGGTTGGCATGTGGCACAGTCTATAATCATCCATTACTTGAGTTAAAGGAGGAAGATTGCCCATGAATTGAAGACTAGCCCATGGTGAGACCACATATCAAAACAGAGGAGATGACTTATTGCCTACTTACCATGGGATCATGGGAAGCAGAACAGTAAGAGGAGGAGACAGCTTGCAGAATGGAGCTGATGTCTTCAAAACACCCAGTCTTTCTGGTCCATACACCCCAGCTTCAGAAGCTACCTTATCAAGGCTCTATGTAGGGCATGGATTAACAAAGCCAGCATGTGTCTACTTAGAACCTAAGTAATGGTTTCCAAAGGGGAGTCTACTTTAATTCCTATGGACTCTACCAGTACTGCCCAGGAGATTCCTTGGACTGAAGAATTGCAGTTTATTGTCTTTTCTTGGAAAAAAAAAAGATAGTGGCTTTAATTAGGCAGAAAAAAATGGCTAACAGATTGCACCCTAATTACCCAGAAAAATGTTTCTCATTCCATGATAATGAATTATAAAGTAGAATTTAATGAAGAAAAACAAAGAATTCCAGACTGGTAATGCCTCAAATGTAGACTCCTAGGTACAAAGTATAAAACACTATTCTATAAAAGTACTTGGTGCTGGCCAGATGTATACAAAGCGCCTCCCACGGCTGGTCAATGACCAAGGCTGGAAAGGGAAGAGGTGGTATGTACCCCCTTGTCCTGAAAACCAGAGATCCTAATAAATAAGCTCTCAAGAAAGCTGCCATCTTTTACCATTCACTTTATCTAATGAATTGATTAGAATGATTATAAAATAAAGTGAATAGATTAACCATTCCCTTTGTGTGCTTTACTAATTGGTATGAAAATATTTATGTAAAGCCCTTTCAATTGAGATGTTAGACCTAAAGCAATCCAGACTAAATGCTAATGATCTTGGGTTATAAATACAGGTCAAATCCTTGTATCACAAATGAGCAATCAACTCACAACTGCCTAGTTAAAAGATTCCTAGAATTCAGATATTCAGATGCTGATTCACTTCAAGATGTAGTCAGCACAGTCACCATCAAATGAGCACTGCACTATTGGGTATCTACTAGCATGCATACACATGCGCGTCCACACATACGTATATGTTCTATATTCTCTCTCACACATGCACACACATGTATACATGTTCTATGTTTATATTTATTCTCTCTCTCTCTCTCTCACACACACATACACACATATACATATATGTTCTATATTTATTTTCTGTCTCTCTCTCTCTCTCTGACACACACACACACACACACACACACACACACACACACACTTCTTTTTTTTGAGGTATGGTCCTGTTATATAGCTCAGGCAGACTGGCTTCAATCTTGTGGTTCTTCTGCCTCAGCCTCCTGAGAGCTATTCTCAGTTATGTCATACTATATTAAAGGGGCACATTTTAACAAGCAAATAAGACTTTGATAGTAAATATATGTGGTTCCAGATTTTTAATTTTTTTCTTTTTAAGTTTTGGTAGCACTGGGGTCTGACATAGCGCCGTGCACATTCTATGCTCTAAGGCTAAGATCCCTTAGCCCTGGCTTTAAAACAAACAAACAAACAAACAAAACAAAAAAACCTTCTTATTTTGAGGCACAGTCTCACTTAGTTGCCCAAGCAGTCCTTGTATTGTTGCTCCTCCTGCCTCTGCCCCCTGAGCACTGGGATGACATGCAGGCAGGCCTGGCTGAGAATTTTTGTGCTGGAAAGACTGCTCTGAAAAGAAGCCTTAAAGGCAACTATACAAATCCTGCCTCTTATGTTCCAGCTGCTTCGAGGTAAGAGAGTTTCTACTACAGAGACATGGCTCTGCTTTCACAGAGTAACAAATCAGACAACAGAGCAATAGCTCTAAGACGTTAGACCTCAAGCAACCCAGACCAAATATTTCAGACGCAATTTTAGATACAAGACATGCTGAACTATGAGATGCCAAAGAACCCATTCAAGAAGTCGCTTCATTAACCCACAGAAGGCTTAACCAGCAGTGTCACCAACCTACCACAGCCACTCTCAGTGAGGGCTGGAGGGATGCAGGAGGATAAAGAGGAATGGAGGAACACTTCTACCTAATGAAAAGAAAGGCTGATGGTCTGGTTATTTGTTTTGGAGGATACAAGGTTTTACATGCAGCTGAGGCTTGCCTTGAACTCAACTAGCCAAGGCTAGGCTCAAATTAATGTTAACATTTTTGTCTTAGTCTCCTGAGAGTTAGGCATATGCCACTACCATACCAGGTAAGAGGTATTTTTTATTGTATGTGTAAGAATATTTTGCCTGCCGTGTATGTATGTAGATCATGTGCTTACCTGGTACTCACAGAAGTCACTGGGTTCTCTGGTACTGGAGTTATAGATTGTTGTGAGTCAGCATGTGGATTGCTGGCAATCAATCCCTGGTCCTATATAAGAATAATAAGTGCTCTCAACTGGGGAGACAGCTCTCCAGCTTTTAAGGGAGTGTTTTTTAAAACAATGTCTAAGGATATAATTTATGTTCATAGAATAACAAATATTATTTAAAAATATGAATGAGCAAAAGTAAATGCCTGTTTTGACTGCTGAGGACATATACTTCCTTTGCATATGAGGGGTATTTCCCTAAGGAGAAAGCCACACCATACTCATTCAGGCAGCAGTTCTTTGTTGTTGGCGCTGGTGGTTGGCTTTTTATTTTACATTTATTAACTTACTTTTGTGTGAGCACACGCGTTTGGGCAGAAATCAGATGACAACTTGTGGGAGTTTTCCCTCCTCTTCCATTGTTTTCTGGGGATCGAACTCAGGTCATTAGGCTTAGTGGGAAGTGCCTTAACCTACTAAGCCATCTTGTTGGCCTGGATTAGACTCTCATACTATTAAAAAGGCCACAGGCTTACTAGGGACCGAAATCTGGTATTACACAATTCAGAAAGCATCAGATACTGCCAAGAGTTCAGAAGAAAAAGTGTGTGATAAAACAGTTTCTGGTTTTGCACTCAACAAAAATCATCCTATCACTGTTTTCACAAGTTAAAAACAACACCTATTTGCCTAGTTTCAATTTACCCATAGGGCCTCTCAAACATTTGTTGAAGAACAAAATGTCCAAAATATTCTGTACGTAAATGGCCATTATTTAAGAATTCTCTGAAGACATTTTCCTTACATGGAAGCATTTCATATTTAGCACTAGAATAATAATACAATTTTAAACACTTGTTCAAAAATTCAGTTCTGTTTTGAAGAATGTTAGATCCATTGGGGGCTGTACTTCTTCAATGATTGCAATGTCTAGTTGGGGGCAGGAGCACGACTTCAAGATAGAGCAATTGGCCATGTCTTTATTGTAAAGGCCTAGTCATTTTCTTTAAGAGAAATCTGAGGCCTACAAGGTCTTGGGATCTGTGGTGTTTCTGACTCCAGAGGGCATGACTGGAATTTAAGAACCAGTCACAAGAGATTCAATTACGGCCTGTCGGTTGCCTCCCTTGGTCAAAGACACAGCATTCTTCTTCCCTGCAATTTCAACTTCCCATGTCCCTACAGCTACCTCGGTTGTTAACTATTACTTGGCCCATAAGCAGACCTTCAAGTCTGCCTACTTACACTCCAGTGTTGTTGATAGGGTTTTTAAAGTAGAGAAACCTGAGCTTAAAGTTTTGCTGCTTACTAACTAAGTGATGCTAGGTAGGCCACGTCTCTTTTATGTAACCTACTTAACTAACACCCAGCTTGCAGGGCAGCAGGGGACCTGCCTGTTGCAACTAGGCATCAGAAAAAACATGACCACAAAACCACAATAAATGCCTTGTTAAGGTACACCCAATTTTTTAAAGAGTGTCCCAATTGGTCAAATATAAGAGTTAATGAGGAGTCAAGTGAAATCTCATGAGATGAATCCTACCTTGGTAACTAGTCCCAAGTGTCAACAGCCTCCCAATGAAGACATAACGGAACACTAATGCCATATGAAAAGCAACATTCTCTATAGCCATCTGGACTCTGGAAGCTGGTTGTAGTAGGCTGATGCTGGTGTGGGAATTGAGAGCCACTGACTGGCCATTAAAACTGGGAAGCAGTCTCTTATTAAACTTACCCATGTTTTGATTTCCTGTAATCTAAACTCTCAAATTTTCTGCCACTTTGCCCTCTGTCTAAGGCAGTACTGGGAGGTAGGAGAATGAGGACGGAAAGGGTGGAGGTAGGAAGAAAGAAGCACCAAATTGCTAATGAAGGAGGGAAAAAAAGAAAACAGGAGGGTGGTTACTAATCAGGAACTTGCTGAGTGATCACAGGTATGCCGTATGCCTCTGGGGCTGTGTGTGCAATGGCTGAGCGTTAACTGGGGCTCTTAACATCCAAAGGTGCCATGGAGTACATGGGGGGAGGCAGTGAGAGGAAGCAGTAACTGAAGTAACGGTCGGTGCTCAGGTCTGTGGACATCAACTAGGGGCCACCAGAAAATATGCAATGGCTACTGCAAAAAGTACCTGAAGCCCTGTGGTAAATGGAGGTCCATGAGGGAAGAAACACCGCGGGAGTTCGGCAGTAGTGACACTACACACCACGGCCTCCCTTGGTCCTCTCACAAAAGGAAACATGAGCAAAACAGTTTCACATAAAAACATTTTTTGGCACTCTAGTAAGTAAATATCTCTGGTTGGAGTCCCAGACCAATATGCTACATTCCAAATTCTATTATATGATAACTTACACGAAGAGATACTGAAAATGAAAATAAAACAATAAAAAGAAGCTGTTGAGGTTTCTTGCAGATTTTCTTCTCACAGCTCTCCAAATAAGGAAGCCCAACTGCCCTCTTCTTAGGCTGTGCTCGCTATTCCGCAGTCTAGCTCCTAAGAGGGAGCTGCTCCTTGCCTACTACCTAATATGCCCATCAGGGCTTCACGCTGTTCTTTGCTGCTGGTAGCATTTCTTGCTTTTGACCAAGGAGGACAGTGAATTAGATACAAATGTCCCTATGTTTAAAAATTCAGCAGACACAGTCACCAGAGGTAAGGGAGAAAGTCTTAAATGGCCTTGCCTAGGATATCACAAGCACCTTAACCTAGTTGGCTGTCAAAGGTCAGAGTTATTTCTTAGGCTTTTAAGCAAGAAGTTTCCTGATGGTACCTGGGAGGAAGGTTGCATGTATCCATAAGGCTTAACTCATTCTGACGTTTTGTTACTTACAGAAACATGAAACAGGCAAAGGCGCACACCACCTTATGCATACACAGGTGAATATGCATGCAGGACTTGCATATGATGAAAACCTGACTTCCCAACTTCATGCCAGTTGGGACCTTTTCCTCTTAAAATAGTATTGATCCATAAAACATAGGAAAATAGCAATTGACAAACAAACAACCCTAAAGAGAATCTCCATAAGACAGTGTGATAAAGGCTGGGCTCTGCTAGGCATGGTGGCACACACCTCTATTCCCAGTGCCTGGGAAGCTGAGGCAGGTGGAGCTCTTTTAGTTCGAGGCCAGCCTGGTCTACATATCAAGCTCTAGGCCAAACACGGCTATATGGTAAGACCCTGTCTCAAAAAATAAAAAAACTGAAAAAACCCAACCCACCAGACAAATAAAATAAAACATAATAAAAAACTAAACAACAGATCATGCAAAGCAAAAAGCTCTCCAGAATCTTACTACCAAGTATTTTACAACAGATTAAAAACTAAAAGTCAGAAACCGTAGCCTGGATTATTTAAATCTGCTTTTACTTAAGACAGTATCAAGTACTGTGAATCCCAACCCCTTTAGGAAAAGAAAGCTAGCTGGGGCTTTACTTGCAATCTCCCTCTTTATTGACTTCTCCGTACTCTGAAATGCCCCATTTTCTCAGTCTCAGCCTGCAAGTTACAGGTAAACACAGTTCCCACCTTTGACATGCTGCAATCAGACATAAATTAAAAAGGCTTACTCGGAGTGTCTTGGCAGTCGGGGAGGGAGATGCTGGGGGAGAATCAGACTGAGATTTCCTATTCCGTGTGAATTCCTTACTCCGTGTATATAAAGAGGCCATGGTTCCTGGGAATGGAGACAGGTACCCAACCTCTGGACTCTTCACACAAAGCTTGGACCTGTCCCTGTAGATAACTTTCACAGAATTCCTCCTTTTGAGCTGATACAAGATGACTTTGGATAGAACTAAATAAAGAATAAAAGCCGCCTTGCAAATTACAGTCTTGAGCTCTGAGCCAGTCCACAGTCACAGAGCCTCCAGAGTGTTGTGTCCCATCAGTATTCCAGTGCGGCTTCAATCACAAGTATGAGCAGTAGAAGGCGTCTCATGCCTAGACTGAATCCGTGATCCTGTCCAAAGGTCACTTCTTACTCAGGCTGGCTTGGGGACAAATTCTGAATCTGGGCTCCCGACGACTCCTGATTAAATCCCAGAGGAATGGCGGTTCTGGCGCTTGCTGCAGATGAGTCTGGGGACAAGTACTGTCCCTTTATCCAGAAGGAAGAAACACACGTCCTCCGGAGTCACCCTGTCTTCCCTCAGTCTGACTCCACTGGGCTGTCAGGGTCTGAACTGCTGTGCTAAACTCAGGTTAAACAACTAAAACACAGAGCAGGAACTAAGAGTGTGTGGGAAGGAAGCACTCTGAGGAAGTGAAGCTTTCCTAAGTCCTTCCAGACGAGCTGCCTTTGCTCTAAACACTCAGAGTCATACGCACATCTTTCCCCTCCCCTCTTCTATTTTCTGACATTCCAAATCCCCATTCGCTCAGCGAGGAATGCTGGAGAGTAGCCAAGGGCAAGGATTCACTTTCAACCCAGAACTTGGTTGCCACTTGTAGAAGGAAAAGAGAGCCGCCAGTTTCTAGGAATGGAGGCTGCGGGCACACCTAGGGGTGACCCCACAACCTCCAATAGATACTACCCCAGAGCAAGCAGACAGCAGCTGCCAAGGCTGATCTCTGCAAACCCTTCTTTTGTTTATGAGAATGGTGATTTTCAGCTCTCATATCTCTCAAGGAACAGGCCCAGACAGAAACATAAAAGTACCTTCAAGTCTTTTATGTGAAGTTTTAAAGCCTTATCATTCTTGCGCTTCGAGAAAGGCCAGCAGCTTCAAACTCTGGGCACTGCAAAGTAAGCTCTGCAGACCAGAGATCTCATTGGCTAAGTCTCTATTAGAAAATGTGAGTCTCCTAGGACACCACAATTGGGAAGGAGTAAGATTTGAAGTCGGCATAAAGGTGGCAGGAAACGATGACTGAGGGATGACAGGGCTCAGCAGCACACAGAGAGAATTAAGAGTTAACAAGAAAGGAATGTCTTTGCTGGACGCTGAAGGAGCTTGCACTTGGCCTTGGAAACGTCTCCTTTAATCTCTTGCTCTCTTGTCACTGCTGCACTGTTCAGCATTTCTAAGCCAACCGCTCTCAAAGCCAGTGGGCTTCTCCTCAGAGTAACAACTCTCTCCCTCCAGGCTCCTGGGAACTCTATCCCACTCCCCCCTTTCCACATGGAATTTATACTTTTCCCCGTAACTACTTCCAACTAATGACTCATTTGCCTTGGTTGTTTTGATATCTTTCATTCCAAACACTACTTTTGTGAAGTTAAATAAGCAAAAGTGATCATCTACTTGGGGCCGGGGGTCAGAATTTAATGAATTCTGTTGAATAGGATTTACAAAGAAGTCTTGATTCACTTTCAATATGAAAACAGTTCCTTAAGACTAGTTAATCCTACAACAAGCTGGAATTACATCTAAAAGGCCAATTATTGTGAAAGTGGATGGGGGGGGGCATGATCTGGTATTGGATGGGGGAAAAGGACTGAAGCCCTGAGGGCCCTCAGAAAGAATGGAAACAGGGAACTTTGGGAGGTAGAAGGTTGGGTGGGTGGGGGGGACCCTCCAGAATGTACCAGAGACCTGGGAGGTGAGAGACTCTCAGGACTCAAAGGGAAGGACCTTAGGTGAAATGCCCTACAGTGGGGAGGGGAACTTGTAGAGCCCACCTCCAGCAGGAAGACAGGGTATCAAGTGAAGGATGGGGTTGCCATCGCACAGTCAAAACTCTGATCCACAATTGTTCCTGTCTGAAAGAACTGCAGGGATGGAAATGGAGAGGAGCCTGAGGAAAAGGAGGTCCAGCGACAGGCCCAAAGGGGGATCCAGCTCAAGGAGAGGCCACAAGACATGACACTATTACAGGGGCTATGGAGCACTCACAAAAAGGGACCTATCATGATTGCCCTCTGAGGGACCCAATAAGCAGCTGAAAGAGTGAGATGCAGATATTTGCACCCAAGCAATAGACAGAAGCAGCTGACTCCTGTGGTTGAATTAGGGAAGGCTGAAAGAAGCTGAGGAGGGTGACCCTGTAGGAGGGCCAGCAGTCTCAATTAACCTGGAACCCTGAGATCTCCCAAACACTGGACCACCAACCCAGGCAGCATATACCAGCTGATATGAGGCCCCCAACATATATACAGCAGAGAACTGCCAGGTCTGGGTTCAGTCAGAGAAGATGCACCTAACCATAAAGAGACTGGAAAGGGATCATAAGCCCCCTTTATTCTTTCCACCAAGACAGAGTTTCTCTGTGTAGACCAAGCTGGGCTCAAACTCAGACATCTGCCTGCCCCGTCTTCCGAGTGCTGGGATTAACGGTGTGAGCTACCGCCCAGCGAACTACTGTATTCTTAAATGGCCATTTTGTTCCTTCTCATTTATATCATGTGTCTATTTAAGCAACTTCTTTTTTTTTTTTTTTTTTTGGTTTTTCAAGACAGGGTTTCTCTGTACAGCCCTGGCTGTCCTGGAACTGTAGACCAGACTGGCCTTGAATTCAGAAATCCACCTGCCTCTGCCTCCCAAGTGCTGGGATTAAAGGTGTGCACCACCACTGCCCGGCTATCTAAGCAACTTCTAACAGTGACAAATTCCTTTATATCAAAGAGTTTTCATATATCCATTCCTCCCCAACTGACTTGGCCAACATTGCACAGTCAGCGAGAAGCACGCAGAGCACTACTGAGGATAAGCTCTTGCCAACTCAGCTGAACACAAGCCAATGTGAGAAGACCACCTGCCAATCAAGGCCACCAAGGAAGCCAGGGCCTTACTGATGATTAGAGGATCCAAGACTCTCACAGGAACATAATGGATCTGGGCCCGAGAGAATTTCTCCAGAAAGTTGAATCTAAATTCTCTTTGTTCACTTGGTTTGTATATATATTTAATTTTTTGCCAAAACATGTATTGTTCCTTTAAGATTTAAAAAACATTAATTCCCCCCTGAAAGTGAAAGCATCTTTGATATCCAGTGAAAAGAGCTGAAAAGAAATGCACTTGGCTGCAGTTATACAGAGAATCTAGTTTTCAAGTTTTGTAGTGTCACTTCTAAAGTACAAATTTAGAGAATCAAACAACTGCCTTTGTCTCTGCACTGACCCATCTTAAATTTTAACATCCTGGCTAAGGACATTCTTGGTATCTGTTTGGTTTCAGACCCCAGGTCAGGCGACTGAGGTGCATATTTTACACAGCAAAGCAGACCTGGCCTCCAGGTTCTTCCAGCATCCCTCAGTCCCTACCTGGCACACCCTGCCCCCAATCATGCACTTTCCAGACCAAGGGCTGAGCTGCCCTTCTCCCAGAGGCTCTTCCCTATATAAGCCAGACATTTTAGTCAGTCAGTCAGTCAGTCAGTCTGTCTGTCTGCACACATGCCCCTTTCTCTCTTTCTCTCTCCCTTTCCTACCCACCCCCCTTCCCCATGGTGACTTCTTTGGCTTCAGTCCTTGGGGTCAGTGAACTTGCCCCAGTAACCTGCCTTTAATATAATCTAATCTGGAATAAATTGGCCTATTTCACCAGCAGTGGAGAAATAACCTATCAGTATCTACCACTCAGCAGATGACATAACCATACTTTTTTCCCCCTTTCTTTTCCCTTAAAGACAATCAGCACAAAGGGATATCTGAAATTGAGGATTGCTCACCGTGCTCCTCTTTGCCTCCTCAGGCAGGAATTCTTCAGTTGATAACTGAAGCTATTCTTTTTAATTGGATCAGTAACCAAAGAGCCTAGTTAAGAAAATCCCAGAAACAGACTCCCAATGAGCTAAGTTTTGCAGAAGACATTTGCTTAAGGAATAACTTATTTCAGAGAGGCAGGACAAAATAATGGCTCAATTGTTTTATTTCCTCCAGGTAAGACAAAGCGAAGGGGTTGGTGGCTGTAAATAAATTAATAAATTCAATAGTCTCAAGCGGGGCAGCGGGGCGCACACCTTTAGTCCCAGCACTTGGGAGGCAGAGGCAGGTGGATTTCTGAGTTTGACATGAGCCTGGTCTACAGAGTGAGTTCCAGGACAGCCAGGTCTATAAAGAGAAACCCTGTCTCAGAAAAAAAATTCAATAGTCTCCAACTATAAGAACAAGCAATTAAAGGGTGTGTGTTTGAGTTAACATATACCAAATATGTGACCATGAATGAAGACTCTTACTTATGAAGGCATCTTGATCAGAACTCCCATTGATTCAGCACTGCTAAAACTCACAGGAAAAATTAATGAGTCAGGTCTTTTCTTTTCTTTTTTTTTTCTTATAATTCAAATCAAGAAAATGAGATGCCATAGTTTACAAGTGACATTTGGCAAATTGCTTTGCGGTGATGACCTCCATCAGTGAATATGTCCCCACAGTGATGGTTAGTTTTAATCGTTAACTTGACACAGCCTAAAATCACCTATGAAGAAAGCATCAATAAGACTGTCTACCAGAGCAGAGTGGCCTGTCTGTGAGAGATGTCTTGATTACAAGTGGTGAGGGAAGACCCAGCCTAACGTGAGTGGCACCATTCCTAGTTTGGGTCCAGGCTGTTGTATAAAGAGAAAGTGAACTGTGCACTAGCAAGCATATACATTCATTTCTCTTTGTTCTTGACTGTGGATGTGATGTGATTAGATGGCTTAAGTTCCTGTCCTCTGCTATTATGAAATGTAATCTGGAATTTTAAGCTAAAACAAACCTCTTTTCTCCTAAGTGGCTTTTTCTCTGGGTATTTTATCAAAGCAAGAGAAGAGACGCCTGCCATGCTGTACCTGTGGCAAGAGAGCATGTGGGCTTTATAGTCATATGCCCTGGGGTGAAAGCTAAGTCTCTGCTCAACTCTCTGACATGGTCAGGTTCTTTAATCTCAGTGAGCTTTATTTGGGTCACTTCCAAAATGATGAAATATAATGTACAGTTATATGGTTTATGGTTAATATAGAGAAAATTAGCTAAAACATACCGACAGGACCATACTTAATACCACAAAAGTACTTGGCAATACACATATTTATAAAACTCTACATAAAAATCTGAGGCAAAAGTCTAAACATTAGCTTTCACATTCTATGCTGTTTTTCTTCCTTAAAGAATGACTTCACATGTGTATGCCTGCATATGATCACAGAGTGCAGGTATATGAGGCCAGAGGTGTCAGATTTCCTGGAGTTGGAGTTACAAGTGGTTTCGAGCTTCCTGACGTGAGTGCTGGAATTGAACTTGGGTCCTCTGGAAGAGCAGCACACACTCTTTACTGCTGAGCCTCTCTCTAGCTCCTGCTATTGCTTTTTTTCTTCTTTTTTTTGATATTTTTTTTTATTGAAAAAGGAAGTAAAAATATTTTTTGATAAAATTAAAGATTTACATGTAAAATGTTTCTGACAAAATTGAAGAAGTATATAGAAAAATACATTAAGATTGACAATTTTCATGGAAAATTAAAGAGTAAAATGGTAGACATAAAAACATTGCTAAATTAGTTGAAAAAGGAAGTAGAAACATTTTATGATAGAATTGAAGATTTACATGGGAAATAAATCTAATAAAATTGTAGAAAAATATAAAATAACATTAAAATTGAAGATTATCATGGAAAATTACAGATAAAATAGTAGGCATAAAATATTTCTAAGTTGATTAAATTTGTACTTTAGAAGTGACACTACAAAACTTGAATTATAAACATTTTCTGATAAAATTGAAGATCTACAAGGAAAATATTTCTGATAAAATTCAAGAAATATATAGAAAAACACATTAAAATCGACTATTTCATGGACAATTATACAGATAAAATGGTAGGAATAAAAGTATTCCTAAATTGATTGAAAGTAGAATTATAAACATTTTCTGATAAAATTGAAGATTTACATGGAAAATATTTCTGATAAAATTGAAAAAATATATAGAAAAACATTAAAATTGAAGATTATCATGGAAGATTATACAGATAAAATGGTAGACATAAAAATATTTCTAAGTTGATTGAAAGTGGAATTATAAACATTTTCTGACAAAATTGAAGATTTACATGGAAAATATGACTGATAAAATTGAAGAAATATATAGAAAAACACGTTAAGATTGACTATTTCATGGAAAAATTATACAGATAAAATGGTAGGCATAAAAATATTCCTAAGTTGATTGAAAGTGGAATTATAAATATTTTCTGACAAAATTGAAGATTTACATGGAAAATATTTCTGATAAAATTGAAAAAATATATAGAAAAACATTAAAATTGAAGATTATCATGGAAGATTATACAGATAAAATGGTAGGCATAAAAATATTTCTAAGTTGATTGAAAGTGGAATTATAAACATTTTCTGACAAAATTGAAGATTTACATGGAAAATATGACTGATAAAATTGAAGAAATATATAGAAAAACACGTTAAGATTGACTATTTCATGGAAAAATTATACAGATAAAATGGTAGGCATAAAAATATTCCTAAGTTGATTGAAAGTGGAATTATAAATATTTTCTGACAAAATTGAAGATTTACATGGAAAATACTTCTGATAAAATTGAAGAAATATGTAGAAAAAATGTTAAAATTAAAAGTTATCATGCTGTTGCTTTTCTTAAAGTCACATAAAAGATGGCTATTATCTAAAGTGATAATAGTATCTCTTCAAGGCTCTAAGAAAGAACTTTCCCCTCTACCCACCTTGTTCCTTATCTTATTTCCTGGAAGGTAGAACCCTGGAATAAGGGATGATACGGTGATGAAGCCACAGCCTGGTATAGTTAGGGGACTGCATTTACACAGGATGCCACACAAAACCGTGAATGTACTAAAGATGAAGGGCTACAGGTTTTTATTGTTTTTTAAAAGATATAAATATGAAGGTCATATTTATATCTTCACATTTTAAAAGATATAAATATGAAGGCCAGAATGACTTCTCTGTGTTTTTAAATAGAATTTAAAGTAGTGATACAGTTCATGATTTTCAGTATAGACAGTTAAATAGAAATGTGTGCATGTAAATATCCCTTTGCTTTTTCTTCTCAGAGGGCCTGGGAAGAGCAGTCAATACCCTAGTAACATTGAGAGACCGGCAGCTGAATCCTGCTGCTGACTGCTGCTCTTACTGAAGGAATAGGGCTCCTGGGAAGGTAGCTGGTTCCAGAGCTGGGGAAGAGAAAGAAATGAGCCTGGTTCTCAATAGGGACATAACACAAAAACACCAAAGGATGGTTTAGAAAAGGGACACGTGAACATCAAAATGACAACAATGAATTATACATGGAAGAAAACAGACATCCATGAATAAACACAACTATAAAGGAGTAAATAATAAATAGGAAATGAGGAATGTTGTTCCGTATGGTAAAATGTCTACTGTAAATGCAGAGTGATGAACTTAGGGGGAAAGTCATTTTTTTAAGTAACCATCGTTGTAAAAATCAGCCCAGGAAAGTTATATTAATATATGCCAAACCAGAGGTTAAAGTGGATGACTGAATTAATTTTACAAGATCCCAAAGTATTCCTTTATAATGTACCTATTAATCACTAAAGAACAAAAGGAACTCTTCCATGGAGAATCCTGGCACATACCATCTTAATCTATAGGTGAAAGCTAGCAGCACAGCTTTTTTAGTATATGTGCTTAATTTTAGTATATGTGCTGCCGAAGCGAGCACTAGGACTGCTTAAAAAGAGAGCATATATATAGTGTCATTCCTGTGACATGACACCATGCATGGCATCAAAAGGGTAGACTGCTGACTTATACTGAAACACAGGATATACCCAAACCATGGGGTATAGATGACTGGGCTCTAATCTCTAATACCAACATAAAGAGTCATAGAGAACTGACAGGAGAGGGAAAGTTTGGTGGGTTCATGGCTTGGGTGTGGGTCCTTTTATTAGAGGTGACATTATTGAGACGACTGGTGAGACTTGAACTTGGTCACTGAGTGAGGGCATAAAGAGTTCTTTGTCCTATTCTTAAATATTTCTATGACTTAAAAATTGTTTCAAAACAAAAAGAAAAAAGTCTAGTTCCTACATCTTACTGGGGTGGTGAAGAGAACGAACAGATGCCTTACCTACAGAGAACTCTTGAAAAATAGCTTCTTGTAGAGAGGACTCTAGAATTTCACAGAACAGGGGTTGTCAAAGCAACTATTTGGGAGGGTGCAATGGCTATAATTTGAGACTCATTAATAGGTCATAAATCAAGTTAGTGGCTCATAGCCAGATCAATAAAAAGTGAGGCAGACTGGTAAATTCTAGTGTGTTACACAGTAGGATTACGCTTTCTTCGAACTGTTGTTTCAGTTATGTAGAATACTTTTATATATGTACACAATATGTATAATGCATTTCAAATTGCAGTTTGAGGTTGATGGTGTGAAGACATTGATATAACCAAAAAATTAGCATAAGTCTTTTGGTGAAGAAAAGAGCTGAACAGTTTTTAGTCAGGCATAAGGCAAGGACAGCCATCCAATTTCTGAGTTATCAAACTGGCAAGGGTTTTGTGCTTGGAAGTGAAACTGACCCAATATTACATTTCATCAGTTACGTTTGAAAGCACTACAGTCACAACATACTAACCCAAATGTGGAATTTGACAAACATGATTAGAAGGTGAGAGAAATGATATGGTGACCAGCGTCAGACTGTTCTCCACAAAAACATAGGGTTCAAACACACCCTGCAAATCTTTATGTGGTATATGACACGAAGATTCCTTGAATGCCACTAAAAGTTTTTTGAGACAGTCTGACCTTGTATCCCTGACTGGCCTCAAACTCAGAGATCTGCCTCCTCTGGAGTCCTGGGATTAAAGGTGTTGGATCTGGCCCAGCCTTGCTGTTAAATTGTTTTAACCAGAGGAACTTGTACTTACCATCATACCAAGGAAAGAATGTTGGGAATTATCACAGAGGACCCCCCCCCCCAGGAGGCAACTCAGAATCAAGTGTCATTATCATACAAAGAGGGAGGGGCAGCAGCAGTTGTCTCTGTTTCCACTTTTCAAGTTTAAATTTGAGAGAGGGAAGGAAGAGTTTAAAAAGTATTTAGAATTTTAAAAAAAGGAAAAGAAAGAGGGAGATGGCTCATCAGTTAAAAGCCTTAGTTATACAAACCTGAGGACCTGAGCCAACCCTAAAAGCCAGATATGGTGGTGCCATTTGTAATCCTAGCAATATCATCCTAGCAATATCACTGCTGAACAGGACCTGGTGGAGACAGGAGAACTGTCAGGAAACTCAGGGGCCTGCTATATCACACACACTGCAGCAAAACAAGGACATACCCTGCCCTAAAACAAGGTGGAGGTGAGAACTGAGGTCACACACACATGTTCAGAGGGAGAGGGAGAGGGAGAGGGAGGGATCATTCTGTAGTGTCCTGTGATAGCCCTATCCTTTGCGGAAATGTCAGCATTGAGCCTGAGCTATGGAGCTTGCAGCAGTGTTAGAAGATTTTAGTGAGAAACGAGATCTAGTCCTAGACTCTTCTGAAGAATCTTTAAGCCTGAAACTTAAGACTGGAAGTACAACCTCTATTATTCTATTTTTGATATAGTGACAAAATCTATTTGACACAGATAAGCTATGGGAAAGCCCCCTGGGAAAGGTGAGCACAGCTTCCAGACTCCAAAGGTCTTCAAGGCCCAAAGGGGACCCCAACAGTTCACTAGACATTGCTTCATCTTTGAAGAATTTCTTGGCTGCTTCCTGCAAATCAACTTTTAAGTAGCTTAGTTTGTAATAAACTGAGCTGCTATAATATGTACATTTTAACTCAGATTTAGGGAGGTGGTGAGGAGTCAACAATTACCAGTCAAGAATTATAGTTTAAATAGTTTACTCTTTTTTTGAGTAAGAGTCAAATGCAGGACAATCGTTTTGGTGCCTGTTTATGAATATAAGGGTCAGTGAATAGATTTTTATTTTTCATTGTCAACAGACACTTTTCCTTCATTAATCTATCCAACAACAAAGTTATTATATGATTCCTATTTTCAAAGAAGTCACAGGAATCTTAAGATTTATATAAATACAAAAAGAGTCTCCTAACTGCTTAAAAAAAATCCCCAACCTCTAGTCTTCTACATATATATGTGTGTGTGCATATATATACATACATATATATATATATATATATATATATATATATATAAATTACGTGTCTTTGTGGGTTATGTGTACTTGGTTCCCACAGAGGTCAGAAGAGAAAATCAGATTCTCTGCAGCTGGATTTTCAAGAGGTTAGGAATTGAACTTGGGTCCTATAGTACTTTTAATTGCTGAGTCATCTCTCCAGGCCCTTCTATATGTTTTAATATATTCATTTCTGACTTCATACTTAGCAAGTAATGTTTTTTTGTAGTTGTATGGCTTGGTTTAAGTGCTGGGCTTGAACCTGGGGCCCTGCACATGCTTTGCAAGTACTCCAACACTGAAGACATTCCCAAGGGTGAGTTGTTTTTAAAGTACTTGCGACGGTACGGAGCCAGATCGGAAGCTCCTCGGTGTCTGCAAGAGCTGCACTCAGCGGTCTGTGCATCTATCCTGTATTCTATGGCTAGGAATCTAGAGAGGCTGCAGCTAGTGTTGGGGGATGAGGGAGAATGAAACACTGAAGGGAAAGGCTCTTCCCCTCTATTTCCTGTTTTACAGATTTATTTTTGTTATGAGTACTTTGCTTACATATATGTCCATGGACCACACATGTGCCTGGCACACACGCAGGTGAGAAGACAGTGCTGAGTTCCCTGGAATTGGAGTTACAGAGTTGTGAACTACCACGTGGGTGCTGGGAACAGAACTCCAGTCCTCTCTGCAAGGGCAGCCATGCTCTTAATCACTGAACCAGCCCCTCCAGCAATCTGCTTTCCCATTTTAATGTTTGGCTTTGGTTTATATGCCGTGAAGATTCTGCTCTTTGGCAGAGGTGGGAAAGATTACTGATAATAGCACAGTTAATAATGACTCTGGAGTGAGGAGAACACATTAGGGATTTGATCACCAACCTTTGAAATGAATCGTTTCAGGGTGGAAGAGGGGGGTGGCCTTCATTACACAGGCATGGAAATGTACAGCCAAGAGAAGCCAGGCATTTCTTTCAGTTCAAAACAGGGCCTTTGATTGTGTTCTTTTTGAAAAGGCAATAAAAGTTAAAAAATCAGGACCAGAAACTCATCCAGTAAAAAGCTTGTGCACATGCTGTCGGGCTGTGTGTTAGGAGGGGAGGAGGCAGTGTCGTCTTAAGGTACAAGGTAGCAACAGAGAAAAAAAGTAAACAGGACCTACAAATTGCCCAGATGGACCTTATAAATCTTTACCTTTATGTATGCTTGTACACATATTTGTGTATACATGTGTGTGTGGGTGGGTGTGTATATATGCGTGTAGATGTGGTAGACTCTTGTGTTCATGTGTGTGTGTCTGGTGGACTTTCATGTTCGTGTGTGTGTCTGTATGTGTGTGTGTGTGTATAGATGTGTGTGGATGTGGTAGACTCCCATGTTCACATGTGTGTGAGGGTTTGTATAGATGTGTGTAGATGTGGTGGACCCAGGACTGATGTTGGATTCTCCCTTGATCACTTTCCACTTTGTGCATGGAGTCAAAGTCTCTCAACTGAACCCAGACCAACACATACGGCCGGCCAGTCTGGTCAACCGGCTTTCCAGGGATCTTTTGTCTTCCTCTTCTCAGTGCTACCTTACAGGCAGGCCACCTTGCCCACCCAGCATGGGCTCTGGGGATACATAATGTTCTTCTGGTCCTGTGGCAAGCCCTTCAACCACTGAACCACCTCCTTAATCCCAAAATAACTTTTATTACTTTATAAAACATTACCAATTTTGTGGTCATGGAGTTAAAAAATCATGTTTTAGTATTATTGTGAAAGTTTAAGTCTCAAGAATGTATTTAAGGGTAAGGCATTATAAAGAAAAGTCCTTTAAGAACTATCACTCTGCAGACTTGCCTTGGAATTGGCCCATCAGGGTGTGTGTGTGTGTGTGTGTGTGTGTGTGTGTGTGTGTGTGTGTGTGTGTGTGTGTGTGTGTATGTGTCGCGCAGACCTGCTGGCCAGTGAGACCCAGAGACCCTCCTGTTTCTGTCCACTCAGCAGCTCTTGGATTACACAAGTATACCACTGCACCTGGTGCTGCTACTTCTGAACATGGACACTAGAAAGCCAAACTCAATTCTTTATGCTTGCCCAGCAAGAATTTTATGGACTAAAGTATATCCCCAGTCCTGAGTCTCATGTTTTGTAGCTAAATTTACATTTAAGAACAGCTTAGAAAAGCAAGCGTTTGTGGAAAGCTACTTCTTTTTCATGTGAACAACCCAAGCTTAATTCTACTTTCATATGCCTTTGTAATGGTGGGTCATTACCAGCTTGGAAGATCTGGGGACTGGACCTTTCCCTCATAATCAAACAGCCTGTAAAGCAACAACTTTAACTACAGCAGTCTATAGTTGCTAATTATGGTTGGAAGAATAAAACTTGAGAGTCTTCTCTGGTCCTGGGAGAAGACATGAACTGCCTGGAGATTATTAGAAAACAACTTAATTTTTTTTTTTTTTGAGACAGGGTCTTATGTAGCCCAAGCCAGTCTCAGAATAGTTGATGGTGACCTCGAATATGTAACTATTTAAACCTGGCTCCAGAGGCCATAAACCTTACAGTTACTGGCTAGCAAGAGCGTTCTGATAAAGAGCAAAGACATACCATTGGCCTTTCTGTAAGAGTCAAACCAAACAGATCTGTCAACCAAGAGAACAAGATAAAGCTCCTCAGGAAAAGCAGCTTACAAATGGTATAAAACCAGTCCAAACTGTCGATCAGTGGCCCCTCTTGTCATTGTCTACTTCCATCCCTTAAGTGTGCTCTGCTCTGCAATGGTCTCTTTGGTCATTGTCCACTCTCTCACACTTCAGGGTATGTTCTACTTTATTCTGCCATATTATAAATCTAAATTCTATTTAGTATAAATTCTTTCAGTGGTAATCACAAGGATTAGGAAGCCAGATATAGTTATTGGTGACATATTGGTAAAGAAGGTCAGCTTGGAAATTTGCTCGTCCTCTGCACTGGAGACAGACCCTGATAAAGACAGCCTGTCAAAATGCTCATGGCACTCTGATAAGGGAAAAACTCTTCACATTGCTCAGGATGAACTTAATTTTTTTAATAAAACTAAAAGCAACAAAAGTAAGTTGTTTTTTCTTGTTTTGTTTTGTTGTTTTTTTTTTGTTTTGTTTTTTTTTGAGACAGGGTTTCTCTGTGTAGCCCTGGCTATCCTGGAACTCACTCTGTAGACTAAGCCGGTCTTGAACTCAGAGATCCCCCTGCCTTTGCCTCCTGAGTGCTGGGATTAAAGGTGTGCACTACTACCACATGGCTAACAGAGTTTTTTTTTTTTTTAATTAAAGAGTTCAAAAATATATAAGTAGCTTAAAAATACATGACTGGGCATGGAGGCAGCTAAGGAAAGGCACTTACTGCCAAGCCAACAACCTGAGTTAGATCCCCAGGTCCTACATGTGGGAGGAAGGAACCAGGTTCTGAAAGCTGTCCCTTGACCTCTACACGTGTCCTATAGTGCTTAATTAAGCATGTGTGTGGTGCAAACACACAAAAATGAAGAAAATATTTTTAAAGTGTACCATTTATCTGAGACTTTTATTAAGACCAAGATATCCAGAGAGGCATATGCATAGCACAAAATTTATGGGACTATACATTTTAAATCTACCCAGCTTATTATACATATACAATATCTCAAGGCATTATAAAACGTCAAAGAGAAAGATACTTGTCTTAGTCACTGTTCTATTGCTCCAAAGAGACACCATGACCAAAGCAAGTCTTATGAAAATAAAAACCATTTTTGTTTTGTTTTGTTTTTCGAGATAGAGTTTCTTTGCACAGCCCTGGCTGTCCTAGAACTTGATCTGTAGACCAGGCTGGCCTTGAACTCACAGAGGTCTGCCTGCCTCTGCCTGCAACATTAAGCGGGGTCTAGCTGACACTTGCAGAGGTCTGGCACACTGCCCCCATGGGGAGAACACAGAGGCCTGCTTGGCAGTAGCTGAGAGTCGCATCCCAGCTGAAAGGCCGAGGAGGAGGTAGGGAGAGGGAGGGAAGTGGAAAGATCGGGGCTAGCATGGGCTTCTGGAACCTCGAAGCCCACCCCAATGACACATTTCCTCCAAGAAGGCCATATTTCCACTCCCTGGTGACCAAGCATTCAAATATATGAGTCTATGGAGGCCATTCTCATTTAAACCATCACAATACTTCATTATAATCTGGAATAGTTTTAAAAATGAACTTGGTGTGTTACTTATGGTAGAGTGCTTAGCATGTGTAAGACCCTATATTAGATTGTTGCCCACCCTGTGCAAAAAAATATACAAATCATTTGAATAAATCTATTTATAGGACAAAGATATCTGTGACAAATAGATTATATTTATAATCTCTATGTCAGGCAAAGTATTCTGCCAAGTGAAATATTCTAAAATTTAGGCTCCTCTCCTTGATAACAGTGAGTTTCTGGAAGGTGAAACCTGCAACTTAAAGTTATAGTCATAGACGCATCACAACCTGTGATTGAAGAATAAGTGACAAATCCTATTTATACACAAGTTCCAAAATTATCATTAGCCTCATTTAATTTGATATTTTGTAACTGACTTGAAACCTTATAACTTTGGCCGAACACTCCATGCGGTGGGAACAATAATCAACAAATGTAATGTTTCAGCTCACACCCCACCCCCACTGTACAGTTAACTGGCACGCACTCTCTCTGCTCTGCAGACACTGGTAACACACACATGTTCTGTCAGTTGTCTATATGCCAGGCTTTATTTCCATGTTCACATACTCTGAAACAGTTACAGCTAAGTGGTAGACGGTGTGCCTAGCACGCTCAAGGCCCTGGGTTCAATGTCCAGTATCAAGAAAGAAGGAAAAAAGAGAGGAAAGAAAGGGAAAGAGGGCGGGAGAGAGAGGAGGGGAGGGAGGGAGGGAGGGAGGGAGAGGGAGAGGGAGAGAGAGAGAGAGAGAGAGAGAGAGAGAGAGAGAGAGAGAGAGAGAGAGAGAAAGAGAGAATATAAAAGACAGACACCCAAGTGAACAGAATAACCAGTCTTGACCTCCAGACAAAAGCAAAAATAGATAAAGATGCTGCTGTTCAGTGGGGTCTAACCTCCAATTCTCCAACCTCTCTTATTCTCAGACTATTTTTTTTTTGAGTCAATTAAATGCTCTAACATTTCTCTTTCCGTCTGTCTTACTTCCACTGGCAGTCAATATACCCTTCCCTAGACTCTTCTCACAGGATAGAAACTTTTTGGGCTTTAAAAACATGGCTGTTCCTTTGGAGATGAGGCAAATGTTTCTACCTGCCAGCCACATGATACATACCCATAATCCTGATACTTGGAAGGCCAAGGCAGGAACACTGTCTGAAGGCAGCCTGGCGTATACAGCTGGGTCACAGAGCCAGACTGCCTCATTAGCACCACCATCATTAGCACCACCAGCACCAACATGTTTCCTGCTATTCCTGAGATACAGGGAGCTCACCCAAACAAAAATAAAATAAAATAAAGTAAAATTCCTGCAAACCCCAGTCATCATAAGAAAGAAAAGTTGAAAGAAAAATATTTCATAGTGCTATTTTCTGTCCAATTGTTGTAGTTCATAATAGGTAAAGAATAGTCTGTGTATGTACTTTAGAATTTACATTTCATCCCCACATCATAATTCAGAAACAACACTCCTTTAGTTAGCCTTGGGGAAGGGGAAACAATCCCCAGAGTACACAAGTTAATGGTCCTGTCAACTCTGCCATTCCCACAATGCAAAGCCAGTGTAATTCTATGTACACACAATCACGCTGAGGCAAACACTTGCAGAGTGAGAGAGCTACACATGCATTTCTCTAAGAAGCACCACTTGAGAGGTTCATGAGGCATGGCGATGTCTATGGGAAGTAGGACCATTGTGGAAATCAAATTAATGAGAGTCCTGGAGGCTGCTGCTCTGCATGCAATAGAGCAAACAGGCGAGCTTCATGACGCCTGAGCTGTGGTGCACACACAGCCACATCCTGTCCTCCGAATACGAAGGTCAGGTTGAAGCTAATCTCTGAGTGAACCAGGAGATTCTGCTCTAAGAAGCCTGCACAGTGCAGCATGCCTTGGTATTGTCTGCGAAGTCACTGGGGTGATGGTAACACTGCATTCCTGGAGTTAAGATCATGAGTCAACCTCTGTACATTTAGTTAGCACCATATTCTAACGAATACAGGGCAAACAACTTTTTCACATCACAGACGTGTATGTATTGTGTGTGTATACATACATACATACACACACACACACACACAGTCATATGGTCATAAAAGGTACCCAAATCTACCACTGCAAATTGAATCAAAATCAAAGAGCAATGGAGGTCTGTTGTTAAGCACACAGAAAGGTGACCACAGAGTTCTAGGTTCTGTCCCATGAAACATATCACCTAGGCACATCAGATGTTGCGAAGTTTTTGTTCCTTGCCTCCATTTACTGTTTCTAAATAAGCAGGAATAAAGACAAGCTGATGTTAATTCTAGTTTTCTTCTTTTTAGTCTCTGAAATAGTTTCCTTAAGTAATTTTACTCTTTGAAGATTTTATAAAATTTGCCTTGAATTGATCACACATTTATTAAAAAAAAATTAAAAGTAGTAGAAAGTTGATTTTTAAAAAGGCAAGAAACTTGGGGCAGTGGCAGACTGCAGTGTAAACCTCATGTGCACACCCTGCCACTGCCTCCCGTAAATGGGATCAGACCAAACCGGAGCAGACGGTGCTTTCTGCAGCCATGCAGAACGGTTGCAGTCAGCAGGGTCTTGTCGTAAGCACCGATCTGCAATCTGCAGCCCTGCAGCTGGAAGCCAGCCATCAGCGCAGTGGAAAGAAGGCTGCACTGGGAACTCGTGCGCTTGGCACTCGTTTATTTTCTACCATGACATGATGGCGGCATTACACAACTTAGGTTAAACCACACCCCCTTGGAGGGCCCCAGGTTTTCATCTGCAAAGTAGGAGCTAGGCTAGAAGAGCCTTAAAGTGCCTCTGAACTGACTCTTCTGTAACCTCGCCATTTGCGACTTCATAAACAGGCTTACACCTCCATTCTTTAGTATACTAAATAAATAATTTTCCAGGCAAAGAAAAAACCCCAGATATTCCTGAAACCAATCTTCAAGTCAAATGGAAGTCAGAATCACCAGATACTTGGCTTTGTTTGGGCACCATTTTGCAAAGGAACAATGTGGAGAGCTGGGTAAAGTTGTACCTAGGTATACACAGAATCTAGGGTCTTCTTTTAAAAAAAATCATTTATTTTTATGTGTATGGGTGTTTTGCTTGCATGTATATCTGTACACCACATGTTTCCAGTATCCCTATAAGCCAGAAGAAGGCATAGGATCCTCTGGAACTGGACTTACAGATAGCAGTGAGCTGCTACGGGTTCTGGGAACTAAACCCAGGTCCTCTATAAGGAAAGCCAGTGCACCTGACTGCAGAGCATCTTCACAGTCCTTTAAAGATACATTAAAAAAAATCCAACAAAACCTCTCTCACATCCACAATGCTGTACACAAAATAGCAACTTGCTTCTGCCATGCTACATGGTGTGGGTACACATGACGCAAAGGGAGGGAGTTCACTCTTCAATATTTCCACCCCACTGCAGTAAGCAGCCGGTTAGAAAAAGATCAAGAATTGACAAATGGGACCTCATTAAACTACAAAGTTTCTGCAAGGCAAAAGACACTGTCAAAAAGACAAAGCGGCAACCAACTAACTAGGAAATGATCTTTACCAACCCTACATCCGACAGAGGGCTAATATCCAATATATACAAAGAACTCAAGAAGTTAAACTCCAGATAGCCAAGTAATCCTATTAAAAAATGGGGTACAGAGCTAAACAAAGAGTTCTCACCTAAAGAATATCTAATGGCTGAGAAGCACCTAAAGAGATGTTCATCATCCTTAGTCATTAGGGAAATGCAAATCAAAACAACCCTGAGATTCCATCTCACACCAGTCAGAATGGTTAAGATCAAAAACACAGGAGACAGCAGTTGTTGGCGACAATGTGGAGAAAGAGGAACACTCCTCCACTGCTGGTGGGATTGCAAGCTGGTACAACCACTCTGGAAAGCAGTCTGGCGGTTCCTCAGAAAACTAGGCATGACACTCCCAGAGGATCCGGCTATACCACTCCTGGGCATATACCCAGAGGCTTTACCTGCGTGCAATAAGGACACATGCTCCACTATGTTCATAGCAGCCTTATTTATAATAGCCAGAAGCTGGAAAGAACCCAGATGTCCTTCAATGGAGGAATGGATTCATAAGATGTGGTATATTTACACAATGGAATACTACTCTGCAATTAAAAACAATGAATTCATGAAATTCCTAGGCAAATGGTCACAACTTGAAAATATCATCCTTAGCGAGGTAACCCAATCACAAAAAACACACACATGGTATGCAGTCACTGATAAGGGGATATTAACCCAGAATCTCGGAATACCCTAGACACAAATCGCATATCAATAGACTTCCAAGAAGATGGAAGGAGAGACCCCGGTCCTGGAAAGACTGGATGTAGGGGAATGCCAGGACAGAGAAGCGAGAGGGGGTTGAATGGGGAAAAGAGGGAGGGAAGGAGGCTTATGGGACTTTCGGGGAGGGAGGAAATGGGAAAGGGGAAATGATTTGGAAAATTTAAATTAAAATATAATAAAAAAGACAAGAAAAAAACAGATTAATGCATCTAATTGATAAATTTTCAATTGAGGGCTCAGGAAATAGCTTAGGCAGGAAAGTATTCGCTTTGCAAAGCATGAGAACCAGAGTCTGGATCTCAGAACCCACATAAGAAGCCTGGTCCTGGGGTAGCTGCTGTAATCTCAGAGATGGTAAGGTGGGCAGGCGGCAGTAGACAGGCAGCCTGCTCACAGCTCAGCTGACCCAGCTCACAGCTCAAGTTTCAGACCAATGAGACTGTCTGAAATGAAAGGTGAAAAATACCAGAGGAATGACACCCAAGGTTGTTCTTTGAGTGCTGCATACATGTGGATTCATGCACAGGCACATGTCTGTGCATCCTCACACATGAACACACATACAAGCAAAAATCAAGCAATTCTCATTCAAGTCAGAAGGAGGCCACTGAGGCAGTGATTGTCATTGTCCTGGGCATCTGAACTTAGGTGGGTTTCGGGGACCAAAGTATTTATGAAGACAAATGACAACAGTAACAAGGGATTGAGGGACATTCAGAGAAGGCAGACCATGCAATCAGTCAGTCATAGCAAGTGTGATGGTGTATGCCTGTTAATTCCAGCTCTCAGGAGGTCGAGGCAGGAGGATAAAAAGCGCAAGGCAAGCCTGGGATATATAAACACAGTCATTATATCTGACTTCGGATCTAGTTCACTCAGTAATATTTTTTTTTATCACGTTTTTACCCTGCTTACATTATGTTTATAACTCAGTTTGGCTTTTGTTTTGTTTTTGAGACAATTTCATGAGTCACACAAGGTGATTCTGGAACTTGCTATGTAAACCAGGCTGGCCTTCAGCTTACTTGCCTTTGCCTCCTGAGAGCTAGGATTAAAGGTATGTACCATAAGCTGTAACTCAGTTTTAACAGCTATTTTACATTGAGTTAGTCCACACAAAAAGCCCTAAATGGCTGAGTCACAGCGCCTCACGCAGCAATGAATCACTGCTTCCTTAACTACTGCCAGAATGCTGGACATTTAGGTTATTTCCAAGTTTTCTTCCATCATAAATAGCTACATGGACCAACTCTGTTTTATTCAACAGGGCCTAAGACTTTTCTACATAGTAAGTAAAACTTTTTGTGACATGATCAAGTATTTAGAGATAAGTATATACAATAAACCCTGTGGTGGAATGTTCTATGCATAAAACATTATCTATAGCTATACCAGTGTGACTATTTCCTAAAATACTATCCATGAATAGAAATTCTAGATCAATTTCAGGCTTCTGACAGTTTGGCAATTTACTTCATTAAAGAAATTAGTTTGCATTCCCAAAAGGAGAAGCTGAGACGGCTGAGTTCCCTACTTCACACCTTAACCCTTCAGTCTGGTCTGCTGTAATTAATTTTAAAAGATCTACTTCCTCATAATTCTAATTTTTGTTTTTTTAAAAGTGAGGTTATGTACTTTCTCATATGTTCATTAGCAATTCTGAAATGACTTCCTTTTTTATTTATTTTTCTGAGTCAGAGTCTCTCTTTATAGTCCTAGCCGTCCTGGAACTTGCTATATAGACCGGGTTGGTCTTGAACTCACAGAGATCAGCCTACCTGTGCTACCTGAGTGCTGGGATTAAAGTGTGTGCAACCACACCTAACCCCCAGAAATTATTTTCTAGTGACTACCACCATATAAATCAAATTTGTTCCTTGAAGCTCAGTGGCAGGCTGTAGGAAGGGTCAAAGCCCCAAACTGCCTCACAATAGTTTCAGGAATAAAATAATGAAAAACTTAGAACAACAACAAGAAAAGGTCTTTAAGGAGCTAAAAACCTAGCAGGGAGTGGCTGGTTCACAGAGCAAGTTACATTGTGAGGCGGGCTCTTACTCACAGGAGAGAGTTCAAACTTCCTTGCCTGACTCCATTGCTCCTGTCTGCTACACAATGTGTCTGTGAAACATTTCTAGAGTGGTGATCTAAGTAGGGCAGGGAGAGTCTGAGAGGATAAGGCTCCTGTGGTAAGTCTCCATATGCTTTTCTTTAGAAGCTGTAGTAGTCAGGGTTCTCTAGAGGGATAGAACTGACAGGAAGGATGTGGCTAAGGAGTATTATTGACAATGAGAACTTGACTAAGCGTGACCATGTCACCTCACTTGCTAATCCAGCAAATAAGCCTTCACCACTGTTAGCCTAATGTGGAAATGCTCCCCTGAGGTGCAAGCACGGGTTCATTCCTTCAGGACATAATTACAGGAGGAGGTAAGAATGGGATCTGTCATCTGTTCAAGTCTCACCAACTTGGCATTTCTCTTTCCAAGTCCTGGAATACTAGGTAAATGTTACATTGGAATATAAAGGTTTATTTGGTGATATAATATCAAACATGCTACTTTTCTCTTAAATCATTTATATAACCTTAAACACTCCTCAGAAGCACAGTAAGAGTCCACACCATAGTAGGTACGTTAGTTGCTGATATACAGCAACTTCCCACCTCAGCCTCCAAGCAACGGGACTACGGGGCTGGGCTGCGGCGCTTGGCGAAGCTGAAGGAGCTTTAAAATGCACCTGCTTTCTGCTCTATAGCCAACCCCAGGGACACTGCGAAAGATACCAGAGCTCGAGTTTATAACGAAACATTAAAAAACTTCTAAAACACATAAAAAACACCAAACATGTCAAAGAGTCCACTCTGTTAGGGCACTTATGCGTAGTAACATTTATGCAGGTTAAAGGATCATGCGTAGATAAGAAACTCTGGTTTGCCTCAGAGACTTCTGCCACCTGAGGACTGTTATCTTATGCTTAATTGACACCAAGATGGCAGGAGAAAAGTCACATCTGGTAACTTTTAACCACTAGTCTTTACATTGTAACCATCCAACCTTTCAGGTCCTACCTAAAATAAAATACCTCTTCTACTAGTAACATCTGTTAGTGCTACAAGATTAACATTCCCGCTGGGGCAAAACTCTAAACATTTCATTTGCTGAAAAGGGGCTTCGAATCCCACACTGAGCTTTCCATCTCAGTCATGGGGTTAGAACATAGCATTAGTTATGCCAAAGCCATGGTTAAGGCTCTCCAGCATGCTATCAACAGAAGAAATGAATACTTCTGTAACCAAGGCAATCCTTAGATTCCAGCTCAAAGGGGAACAATTATTCCTGGAGGCTCTTACGATCAAAGCCATCAGACGACCAACGACTTTGATAAAAGACTTGAACCCAAGTGCTTTGAAGACAACCTTGTGAAACTGTCATTGTGGTAATGATGGGGTTTCAGGAATGTTCAAGAAGAAAATGATCCTTTCTCAAGAACATCATTAAGCTGGTTTTGAATATGTACTGAAAAATAGAAACACTTTGGGAAAATACAAAGAATTTCATCAAAATGTGTTTTAAATTGTTTTTACATCTTTACTTATTGTGTGTGTGTGTGTAGGTCCACAAACTGTGACATACATGTGAAAGTCAGTGGACAACGTGTAAGAGAGTCAAGCCTCTTCTGCCACCTGTGTTCAAGGTATCAAATTCAGGTGGTCCAAGGTTTGGCAGCAGGTGCTATTATCCAGAGCTCCAGCCCAGTTCATCAGCATGCTAATAATGCTGTCTAAATAATATGGCCACATTTTTTTCTTATTCTTTGTGGCAGAAGAAATTCGGTTTTTATGACAAATATTTTAATACCCTCACCTTTACTGTTCTGAAATGAAACTATAAAATTAAACTAAAATCTTAAAATAAACAAATAAGAGTAATATATAATGAAATATACCAGCATGCACACACATTATTTTGATAGAAATTTAACCAGCCCCTTGCCCTCTATGTTTGAGCTATATCTTTACCACATACATTTTAGAAATACATACACACAGAGATGATGTGTGTGTATATATGTATGTACACACACACACACACACAGCATTTTTGGATCAGTACTACTACTATAAGACATAATGAGGTAGCCAGGGTTTGGCTCCTTCATCATTACTATGAAGGAAGAGGTCAAACAGATGCAGAGCTTCTTGGAAATGCCTCCCGGTGGCACTGCCATCAGGGGTGAGCACATCTAAGTCTGGTTTCTCTCTAATTTGTGTGGTGCCTGAATTTTTAGATTTACCCCCTACCAACTGAATTTATCCATAAACTGACTTTAATTTCAGCCTCTTCTGACTTCCTAGGGAGGTCTGTCTCATATGGAGCACCACAGGACAGTACCTCTGCCACCTCCCCGTAATTACACACACAGTCCCCAAACACCATGTCCTCTGAAAACACTGCACTTTACAACTGCCTCAAGAAGTGCTCCTGCTGCTTTTGAGAATCAGTTTTATGCTTTTCCATACTTCATAAATTTTCTCGAATGAAATGTATTACCTTTTTATAACCTCTAAAAAACAAAAAACAAAAAATCTCTACTCTGAATTTCAAGCTCATAAGTGTTCCCCCAACAAAACCATGTAAGGTTACAGGTTCTAACATAACTAATGCCTTGAAGGCAACTGGTGGCAGCAAGAAGACAGACCAAAAAAGAAAAGGTTAGGAGGTTGATTAACTTTGCTAATAGTTGGTAAATTTTCAGGTAAGACATTTTAGGAAAGCCCAAACAGATTATCTTGAGGGGCTGTTTATTCAATCTTTAACAAGGCTTCTGATTAGAGGATAATTCACTGATGTAACACAACACTGGTCCAAACCTTCAGGGTTTCCAAGGAGTACATGTGAGCTTTGATTACTGAGAGTCCCTTGGCAACAGCATGGTCTAAAATTAATGGAGCTCATAAAAGGAAGATGCCAAAAGGAACTTTGTCCTTGGGACGGTGTATGCAGCTGGGCTAGAGCAAGGCCCAGTCCATATATAGAAAAGCAGAGCATCTGCAGCATTTTAAGAAACTACAGTTGCAAAACACACAATGTACAGTGAGAGCAAAGATCCGTCCAGGGCAGGTTGGCAGCGGCCACTAGGGAAGATTCTTCAGGGCACAACAGATGGCAAGTCATGTTTCAGACAGAGAGTTGACTACCACTTACCATCTCCATCCTCTGCTCTTGACTGCCATGCTGCAAACTGCACAAACCCAGGACAGCTTGCTATCCTACAAACAGAATGCCTGCCCATCCCCTGGGGCTGGCTCCCAGAAGACTGCACTTAACAGTTATTGCTTATTAAATCTATCCCTATTTTTAAAAAAATCTTATGAATATTATCATGTTATCAAATTTCTCAGACATCTTAAAACTCTCTCATTCTGGGTGCTTTTATGTATTTATTCTTTCCCTTGTCTGTCAAAAGATAAAGAAGTTGAGTGGAGAAAATCTGTATTTTATTATCCTTTTAATTCTGTTAAAAACAAGAGAAAAGCATACCAAGAAAAAAACAGGTTGTGGTTGTTATATGGTATCCTATAAAAATATTACTTTACTACATAAATAACTAGGTCTATCTGATAGCTTACCTACCGTATCTTTAAACGCAGGCAAGTTGTTGTTCCAGTGCAAGAGTACAGTCTTGCCTGGGAAATACCTTACCATATTAGGCAATCAGGCCCCAATAGAGAAGAAAAAGCAAAACAGACCTAGGATTTTACCTAAAAGGAGAAAGTTCAAAACACTGCCCAACGGTAGACAGTGGACAGACAGAGGTGCTTCATGAGATTAACAAGATTAAAGAATTCTGCTCGAGAGAAAAGATCCAGCAAAGAGTCAGGAGCGGTTGTGAAAGGTTAGAGAAACAGCACAAATTCATCCGGAGAGGCAGGAGGAGAAAATTAGTAAAGGCCTGTCTAAACAGAATGGCTGGAAAATCCGCAGAAGAGAAACAAGACAGGACAGTAATTTGAGTTCAACACTACAAGTTGGCTTGACCCACAGAGAAATTTTAGGATATGGTTTGCTTGGAAGCTCTTGAGATTTTGAGTGAAATTTTGAAACATTCAGTCCTGTTCTTTTCTATACATTTTTTTTCCCTCTAACTCAGCAATTCCTAAAAACTCCCTCAAAATATCTCAGAAAGTCAGGTATGTCTGTGATCCCAGTATTCAGGAAGGAGGGGGAAGAGTCAGCCTGGGCTCCAGAGTGAGTCCCTGACTTAAACTCAACAACAAAAGGCATTCCTGTTCGCGTTACAGAGGAAGCTAACTGGGCTTCATGTCGCACATTTTTCCCTCCTAGGGGAAAATAAAATACATGATTTTATTTTATTATTTTTTTCTTTTGTTTTTTCGAGACAGGGTTTCTCTGTGTAGCCCTGGCTGTCCTGGAACTCACTGTGTAGACCAGGCTGACCTCGAACTCAGAAATTCTCCTGCCTCTGCCTCCCAAGTGCTGGGATTAAAGGCATGCACCACCACCGCCTGAAAATACATGATTTTAAAGGTTGATGAATGTCCCAAAAGTCATGTTCATGACTGACTTAGGAATTTAGGAATCACCATTAGTAACTTACATGTAGCAGCTTCATTTTTATTATATAAAAGCCAAGCAGTGTGTACTATAATTATCCTTAGTTTATAAATGAGGACACTGAAGTAGTGAGAAGTATCTTATCCAAAATAGTTGGGTGGTTAAGCTGGGATTTAAACTCAGGGAACTTAGTTCCTGGGTCTGGACTCTATTCTCTGCACCCCCCACCCCCCTGCGTGTCACAGCAGCCTGAGATGCACGGTAAATGACAGACACACACATACAATGGCAGACGGTAGAGAATGTGAGCTCCACTATCTTTGCCTCAATTCATCTCTGGGCCTCTGTATGACTTTGATTTCTTCTTAATCATGCAGTCAGTGTCTGTGTGTGACAGAGAAAAGTCATGAGCTTTTATGTGCCACAGTGCAGGTATGAGGGTCAGAGGACAACTTTTGAGAGTGGTTCTCTTTCACCGTGGATTCTGGGGACCGACCTTGGGTCATCAGGCTCTCGTGTCGCAAGTGCTTTTGCCCACTGCACCATTGCACAGGCCCTGTTATCTTCAAAATGAGACAGATCATTAACTCAATGGCTTTAAAGCTGTTCAGTTCTAAACTCAGCTATGATGGTCATTTGAGCCACCACAAACTAAATCAAACTTTAGAATTCAGTAGCATCTAGAAATAAATGTTTCTCAAAAAAAGTTTCATAACTGAAATGGAAGAGCTACTTAATAAAAATATAATAAAGCCAAGAAAATAAGACAGGGCAAAGGGAACTAAGAGGCGAGTCAACTCAAGCATGTTCATGCTTAATCTGCGGCCTCCTGCGGTTCCTCGAGAAGGAACCAATGCTCTGGACAAGGTCTGCAGAGAGCCAGTGGGCTTTATCTCAAAGAGTGTCAGAGGAGTCTCTGGGATATTCAGCTCTCTCACAGCACTTTGAGAAAAAATGACCAACAGATTTTATGGTTAATATCACTATACAAGGAAAAACATGGCAAAGAACAAATCTAAAACAACTTATTGTATTGTTGTTTTTAATTTGGAAAAGAGCGAAATCACTCATATTCTTAAAGTCAAGAGGCAAGGCTGTTCTCCCATGATAGTTGTCAGTTTTCTTGCTTTGAATTTTGGATTGTTCCACAGTTTTGTCTTTGGTCCTTCTCTGGAGTTGTTTTCTTGGTAACTGCATCGAATCCCATGGTTTTAGAAATGATCTGCATGTTTACTGACATCCAAGTTTAGAAATCCCGCCTGGACGGCTAACTTTGAACTCTAGATGTACATTCATGTGCTTGCTTTACATTTCCATAAACTAATGTCAGCTGGACCCAGTGTTCAGCACATCCAAACCCCTCAGCGGAGGCCTGCTCTTCTTCTGCTACACTTGTTCTTGGCGTTAGCATTCTCCCTCGCAGCTATGACACTCTACCCTTAGAAATGACTTAGTTCTGGCGTCGACCTTCACCTCTCTTTCTTCACACTCTATGCAAACTGACAGTAAATCTAGGTGGTTCCAATTTGAAAATGCATCCTGAATGTAACTCCTCGGAATCTTTCTGCTATCAGCTTGGTCCTGAAGTGCCTTCCTTCACTTTTCCTGTATTACGGAACCAGCCTCCTAACTGATGTATCCCCTCAGAGTATATTCTTCAATATGGCAACAGAATCCATAAAACATATGTACACATATCACTCAGGTGTTAAAAAAAAAAACCTACAACAGGTACCCACATCTGCAAATCAATCCTGAAGCTGTTACAGGGTCATCGTCCATTCTTTCTACCCCTTTGGTTCATTCTGCTGAGGCTACACTTGTGTTTTCAGCCTGTCCTCAAACATACAGGGCACACCTGCCTCAGGGTCTTCGTGGCTGCTGTTCTTTCTGTTTTCACCCTACCCTCCTATGTCCGCTATAGTTTCCCATGCTGCATCCCTTATGTTCAAATCCTGTTTTGTCAACACAGTCTAGCCTGATTGTCCTATTTATACTGTGAAGCTCCTGTCCACACAATACTTTTCCTCTTTACTCTGTTTTTTCTGTAGCACTTAGCACTTATTTAAGCATGTATTCATTGCAGTTCTCTCTTATTGGAAAGTAAATTCTATAAGAATAGGGCTTTTTTTCATTGTATCCTCAGAATCTAGAAAAATGCCTGACCACAAATGGTGCATAAGAGCATTAGAGAAAGAACGGGAAGATACCAGCCAAAGGGAGGCAGTAGGGTACCAAGTGCATTCAGTGGTCAGCATTAGAGATGTTTCTGGGGTTTTGATTTCTTGTTAACATTCAGAACTGAGCCTTGCCAGCAAAGTTAAGTTGTACTCTTATTTACTTCGTTGGAAAGCACTTATATTAAATTGTTTACCTCTTTTAAAGCACCCTGCACTAGCAGGCTAACAGTTATCTAGAACAGGTCGATACCTCAAATCCACAAATTAAGGATGCATGTTAAAGGATGGTTGTTGGTTCAATCTGCCAGTTCTGTTCGGGATTAAGATAGCTTCACTGCCCACATAGAGGGCAAGGTTTCAATGAATTTGTTAAGATTGAGTATCATCTGATTCTCCTAAAAAATCTTTAGGGAATTACAGGTGGGGGTAAACTTTCCTAACAAAAGAATGTTTATTCTTACTTCTGACAGAAATAGACACTGACCTATGTGAAGGGACTCTTACTCACTGAACAGCCTCGAAGTTCTGTATGATCCTTCACTCAAGAAGGTCAAAAGCTACTAGCAAGTCAGTTCAAACATGGAACCTGCTAGGTAGAAAACCCAAATGGATAAACAGGGTATGGCAAAGAACATACATCATATTTTCAGGTCTGCATTACTACTGTCTCAAAAAAGGTCCTCTAATGCGAGTCACAGGATCACCTAGAGATTTCATGTCTCCAAGTAACTAGCATCTTTAGGTCTTAGTTTTCTTAACTGTGAGATTAGGCTCTTGAACCAAGTTACCTCTGAATTATCTTATAACTCATGACATAAAAAGTCACAAGGCAAATGTCTTTACTACACTGAGCAAGCCTCTCCAACAATTCCCTAGAACAAAAGCAATCTGTCTGTGGCTCTGCTTCTTTTTAGGGCATGGCCCTGCTTGCTCACTAACATCTTTTCTGCGGACTACTTGTGCCCTCTAGTGATAAAGTCAATTATACGACAGGTTCGGGCTGGGAAATGACCGCCTGCCCCACAAGAGCAGACGGGGAAAACAAGCAGACCTCATGTCAAGCAAAAGACAGGCTAAAGATGAAGGCAGGAACAGATGGAAAGGATCCAAGCACCGAGCCTGTGGCTGCTCTGTCCAGAGCAGATACTCTAGAGCGCCCCCACCACAACAGCCGCCCACACTCTGGCCCGCCCCCACCACAACAGCTGCCCAGACCTTTGCTGCAGTTTAGCTTTCCTTGGGTTCAGCTACTTATAGTCAGAAAATATTAAGTGGAAATTCCAGACTAGCCAACTCATACATTTTTAAAATTGTGTACTGTTTTGAGTAGTGTGATAAAATCTCACGCAATCCTGCTCTGTCCTGCCTGGAGCAGAATCTGCCATGCCCCCAGTCATTGAAGAGCCTTCTTAGCAATCAGCTCCACTTCAAAGACATCGAGACTCCAGTGCCTGTTCCAGTCTTATTTTACTAAGTAATGTCCTGCAATATGACAGTAATGATGTTCATTTTATTCAGTATACAGTTACAAATGTTCCATTTGATTATTGCTTACCGACTGACTTGTAGGCTAAAATCATAGGTATGTAAGTGAAAGCATAGTACACAGACAGTACAGTTCTACCTTCAATTTTAGGCAGCCCCTGGGTCTTGGGAAATTCTCCCCATGGATAAAGGAGGACTGCTTTATAGAAAACATCAAGCACACTCTGGACTATAAAGACATTCATATTAACATTTAAATCCAGGGGCTTTTGACTTAGTAAGACAAGATATCTAAAGATTCCCAGAGACTACCTGTTACATAATGTAGATAGGAATCAGAACTGCTTAAACACGTCTGTCAAGGAGGAACTAAGATTTCAGCTTACACCATCTTGGTCAATTTCACTAGTTGGTGGGATTACCAGTGGGGTTGGTTGTGACCATTTATTTACTTACTAAGCAAGGTCTGTTGACTTCTTATTGTGTTCTTTACAGACACAAGAACAATAACACGTGACTGTCTTCTTCATCATCTATTCTGGGCATGAGAAAATATCTGCACTGCCCTTGGCTATGAATCTCATGTAATAAATCTTGGTTACAATTTCATAAGTACTTAAAAGAGGAGATGGATTTTAGTGATATCAGCAGAGCTCAGGTTACACAGAGGCCTTCTTAGCCACACAGTTGTTACTGGCAGGTGGTCAGACACTAAGGAATCTTCTGAAATATTTAAAAAAGAGAGAAAAGAATCATATAGATTGGGAATCATCTTGCTCTAATCCTAAGTGGAGACATATGGTAGCGATAATAACTACTAAAGTTTGTTTCTTAAAATTAAATATCGCTGAATGAGTCCATATAAAATTATGGTGAAAAATCAGAAAAATAGTCGTCTTTTGAATCAAAGAATTGACTAAAAAGGGACAATAGAGAACTTTATGAGGTGATGGAGGTTACATATCCTGCCAGATGGTAGCTACACTGGCAGATGCAGGTCAAGATTCCCTAAATAGTGCATTTTACATTTATGTATTTTATTAGCTATAAATGACATTTCAGTTGACAAACAGATGTCAGAATCTTGGGAGGAGTCAACTTTAAAAACGATAAGTATTGCCACTAGAGAAGGAGAGAAGAGCTGGTACAGTCTCAATAGCAGATACAGTTTCACTGAACTAAAAATAAGGAGGAAAGAATTGCCCTGGCTTTTCAGCAATATCCACACTGATTAGCAACAGGCCACCTCGACAGCAGGTCCCTCTTTCTGACTAGCACACTGGATGTTGTAGAGCCGAGTCAACTTTACGGCTTAATGGAGGGACAATGTATTATAGGAAAGAGAGAGAGAGTGGTGCTAAGAGTCATTAGATACTACTGACTATCTTTAGGTAGGATTGTAACAATTTATTCTGGGTCATCACTAAGTATTTCTTCTGTGGGACCATATGGAAATGTCAACTAGAATTAGCAAAGAGTGAACTAGGAAGGAAAACAGATACCAAGTAATGGAATATGCAAACATTAGACTATTTCCAAAAGGCAGCCTCACCTAGGCTGACTCAACAGCAGCCTTTCCTTTGCAGAACTCCAGGGAGAGCAAGGAAATGGGACTTCCTGACAAGAGCTTGGGCCAACCCTAGTGTCAGTGGTTTGAATATGCTTGGCCCAGGGAGTGGCACTATTAGGAGGTGTGGCCTTGTGAAGTGCATCACTGGGGGGGTGGGCTTTGAGACCCTCCTCCTAGCTGCCTAGAGGCAAGTCTGCTCCTGGCTTCCTTCAGATGAAGATGTAGAACTCTCAGCTCCTCCAGCATCATGTCTGCCTGCACACTGCCATGCTTCCTGCCATGATGAAAGTGGACTGAACCTCAGAACCTGTAAGCCAGCCCCAATGAAATGTTGTCTTTAAAGTTGCCTTGGGCATGGTGTCTCTTCCCAGCAATAGAAACCCTAACTAAGACACCTAGATACCCAGCTAGAGGTATTGTTTGCTTAGATTAACACTGGAGTCTATCTGACATATGGGAAACACTAGTAAATGCCACAAATGATTGGATAAATGGAATATTCTTTACCTGACAAATAACTTTTGTGTCAAGCCTTAGCAGCCCATACTTTTCTACACAGACCAGAAAGTCTTTTCCATGGATTTAATTCAACAGACTTAAAATGAAATTCCCTAAGAGGAATTTCTCTAAAAGAAATTCTCTAAGCACCATATCAAGATCACTTTTAACTCTTCTTACTTCATGTACCCTAGGCTAAGATTTTCCAGTGCCAAGAAATTCACTACAGACAGAGACTTTTTACTGGCAAAAGACATTCTATGACAACAAAATCTGCCCTGTCATTCCTAGGATCTAAACGACCTGCACTAACTCCATGGGAATTATGGGCCTTCCCAATGCTTTGTAATCTATTACTCAGATTCTCTGTTTAAGCACACTTCCCCAAAGGAACTTTTCTGCCTCGAAAAGCCTTTCCAAATCCCTTAAAGAAGAAAGTTGCTGGCATACATACACAGTCAGTCAGTCTCTCTCTCTCTCTCTCTCATACACACACACACACACTTGCTCCAAGGAATTTTTCAGTGTTATTTTTAAACAACATAATTCATCTTTGTAACACAGCCTCAACATCAATCAAGGCAGACAATTCTTACCTATATTATTATTAATTAGCCCTCTCCTTCCCATTTGAGATAAGGTCTCACTATGTAGTCCATTCTGGCCTTAAATTTGCCATGTAGGAGCTAGAGATGGCTTAAAGGGTAAAGTAGATCTGAGTTCAGATTCTTAGTATCTATATACAAAGGCCAGACACAGCACTGTATGCCTATAATCCCCGCATTTGGGAGGCAGAATTCAGGAGGATTCATAAAATTTGTTAACCAGCCTGTCTAGAGCAATTAATGAGCTCCAGGTTCAGTGAGAAATCCTTTTGCAAACACTAAGGTGGAAGCCTTTGGTTTCCATACAAGCTGTGCATACATATGCAAATGTATCCATACCTATCCCCCAACATATGAACACACACACACATACACACACACACACACACACGAATGCACCCCCAAACCAAGAAGCTGTGGTCTTCTTAGCACAGACTCATAAGGGATCATAAGCACACACCACCACACAACTACTGTTTGACATCTTAACTGTTTAGATAGAACAACGATGATTTACTACTTATGTTTATATTGGTAAAAATGAGCTAGCTGATTTTCTTTAAAGATAATTAAATATATTCTGAGAATAAATGTACAATACTAAACTTCATGTAGCTAGAAGACTATCATTTTAGATGCTTTGAAAAGCAAAGGACATGGATTTGTATAAATGTTTACCAAAACCAAATTCCTTCTTCCCTGTAAATGATGCCTCAGCGTTTTAGAGGTCTAAAAGTAGCTCAGATGGGTAATGCTGGGTGTAGGACTTTTAGTGTAGATGGACACAGGTATCTAGCTTCAAAAGGTCAAGTTACAAAAGAGGTGAGGTGCTTACCCTTACTCAAAGATAAATATAAATAACTTTTAAACAGCCTCAAATTTTATGTTCACTGTATTTATGTTCTTCTCTGTTAGAGAAGAACCATTAGAAACTTGTATCACTTTTTTCTTTTCTTCCAACAGTTTCTAAGCACTTTATCCAATCTAGTAACAGTCAAGAGAGAACAAAGCAGAGCCTATGTCAGTGTTGATGGCTGGGAGCTAGCGCAGCCTAATCCTAGAGAGTTGTTCAGGACTGAGCAGTGCTTCAGGACAGGAAAGAACAGCACCAGCGAGTGACCTGCCTCACTTTGCAGAGGAATGTTCATCTCACTCTCGACACACATGTGCCCAGATCTGCAGAGGAATGTTCATCTCACTCTCGACACACATGTGCCCAGATCTGCAGAGGAATGTTCATTTCACCCTCGACACACATGTGCCCAGATCCGCTCATCTCCTAAAACTGTACGCCGCACACTGTGTGCGAGGTCACCGGTCGGTCACTTACCCATGCTTCTTTGACCTCTTCGGAGACATCTGTTTCATCCTCCTGAAATGGAAAGAGGGAGACTATAGGGACCACAGTCACAGACCTTTCTGAAAACAGCAAGCTCAGCTCCTACCAATTACACTCTTGGTCTTTGAAATGTGGGCAATGAGACTGAAAGCCAAGTGACGTCACCACTGCCACTTTCAACACCTGCCACAGGCAGGAGACTTAGAAGCACCACTGTGGTAAAAAATGCTGAATCAAATACATCGAGCAAAACATATTTTTCAAAAAGCAAGACTTCATTTCACTCTGTCAGAAGTTATCAGCCTATGGTCTGGAGATGCAGCTTATTAGTAGAGTGTTTGCTTGTCCAGCATGTACAAGGCCGAGTTCAATCCCTACTGGCACAAACAAAACACTATGAATTTATTCCTAAGACAAGGAAATGCATTTCACTAAAAGATGGTCTCTCATGGATGACTACTACTATTATATTTCTTGACACACTGAATAGTTTTACCTATCTTACAAATCGGTCATTAGGAACATGGGCCTCTGGGTTAGGATGCTGGCCATTTGGCTTAAAAATGCTAGTAGCAGGCTTGAATGAGAAGGTTAGAAGCAGCTGTGGAGGGAGTGCATTAAAGTACAGTGTGTGTTCGTGGTTACTAAGTGGTGACCTGTTTTCTACAATTTAATCCTTTTCCTGTCAGAAAGGTCAACCTGAGTCAGATAAATTTGTGTCAACTTACAGATTTTAAGTCCTTTGAAATGTTTTTAAACTATTTTTCTCCAAAAAACTCCAAAAAGATGCATTCACTTTACACATCTGAATGTTTTGCCAGCATGCAAGTATGTGTACCATCCATGTGCCTGTCAGACCCCTGGAACTGGGGTTATTGATGACTGTGAGCCACCATGTGGGTCCTGAGAATTGAACCTGGTTCTTCTGAAAGAGCAACAAGTGCTCTAGACCACTGAGTCCTCTTCTCCAGTCCCCTCCTTCAAAATCTAATTATCTTAAAATACTTAGAATTTTGGCTTATAAGTAGTGTTAAGATACTGTTGACTACATGACTCTCAGGGACCATCAGAGACCATTAGAAAACTTTTTGCTAAAGTTTGCCAAATTTATCCTCTTGTTCACATGATAGTTGAAATCTCCAGCTTTCAAAATCCTTTATCAGTTACAGTGCCTACATAAGGCACTTAGCAGAAACACACAGAATGAGTCCCATACCAGTAGTCTTTTCTTAGTCACAGGTCTCTGAGAGTCAAGGCATCACATTGTGCTCTTTCCTTTGATCTCTACAGGGAGGCTGGCAGCCACAGGTGGTATGGTGTGCTCCATATAGACCAATGTACTCACATCATTTGTCCAGAAGTTAATGCCTGTGCCTCTTCGCCGATCTCTAGGTCGTCTCCTCTCTCGGATAGACAGCCTGTTAGAGGACTGATCATCCAAATCAGCTTCTTCTTTCTCTGCCCAAAGATAACACACAATGCGGATCTTAAAAGCCTGCGCATGCACACTGGGAAGTGACTTCTGGAGCTGTACATACCACTCATGTCCTTTTCCTTTGCCGCTGTGGCGTGTGTGGTAGTCTCTGAATTCTCAGAATCAGGGACCGAAGACCTACTTGTACGCAGTAGATGAGAACCAGTGTATAGTGAGGGTCTTGATGCAGAAGGAGAAACTGGTGTTGTGGGTTTGTCTGGTTGAGTTGGACACCTTAGGCGATGATAGATAGGCTGGAAAAAATTCACAGGATGAGATGTTAGGGGTCAAGTTCACAGGATAAAGAGAGTAGAAGTCCTCAAAATGGACCTTTTCAATATTCAGGGGACTTATTACAGTTGCTGTCCGGTCAGCACCTATCAGCTGCATTAAAATTAGTGAGTGGTCAGAGACCAGCAGCTTCTGGACTCCTACTCTGAGGATCTCATCAGGACCACAGCAGCTGAGACACTGCTGCTAAAATGACTAAACCGCTCAGTGTTAATAAAAAATTTTCGATCTTAAAAATGGTAAGAGCAATGGTGTTTTTAAGATGGAGTTGCTCAAAAGCAGAGGACATGGGAAATAAAACGCTCAGGAGTTTGAAGGAGAGAACAAGAGTGGGTGGCAGCCTGACGACAGAGGGCAAATGTCTGGATAATCCATGGACATACCACACGAGATTCTTCTAGGTTCACAATGTGGAGGCTATGTATCTTTAAATTTATAAACTATAAAGACAGAAACAACAAAGTAAAAAAAGTTTTGGAATGAGACAGAACTCGGCTTAAAGTCTATCTTTGGCAGGCAGTAACTGTGTGAACTTGAAAAAGTTAACTTCTCTGGCCTCAGCCTCCTCATCTGTAAAATGGGGATAAGCCATCCTCAGCCAGGATGGTGAGGGTTTAATTAGAAAATGTGTGTTAGATCCTGAACTCCATCTGAGAATCAGTACTCAGTAAACATTAACTTAACAAATGAAACGCATGGTAGTATCAGTTCATGAAACTTAGCCCTCAGAACTCCAATAAGTGAGACACCTTCATCTTGTTACTACAGTCACTCTTAGGCCCACACTAGAACACTAGTGAGAGAGAGGATGGAGAGAGAAGGACAACAGTTACCACGCAGACCAGGAGCATATTTGCCCTAATTACACCCTTGGCCCTCTCTGCAAATGTCCCCTCCACTAGACACATGTCCACACAGATGGTGACTTCCAGGAGCCTAGGAAATAGCACATTAGTGTGGAAAAAGCTGCATGATCAGACTGCCTGGATTCAAATCCTTTCTGGCTGACGACTCCATGTGTAGAGGTGAGTTACATGTAAGTTAACTCGGTCTGTGGAACTCAGTTACCTCATTTATAAAACAGGAATGCTAATATCAACCTTAGAGGGGTGGGTCTCCTGAGGATTATACCAATTAATATATTTTAAGTGCTTGAAACAGTATCTGGCATAAGAACACTTATCTCTTAATTTGTATTTTTTTTATATTATATCCTCTCTTTAAAGAATAATAAGGCATTCACTCACTCAAAAGCATTAGTTAACTCTGAGGAGAAAACTGATCACTTAAAGAACTGAAATCCTTTGGGTTTTTTTTCAGCCAAATAGGTCTGCACCAAAGGCAGCCATAAACACCAGTGTCTTTCAGGAATTGTTCACTTTAAGGCAGAATAATATGTAAGCCACCACCGATGAAGGTTCACCAAATTATCGTGCTTGTGGGCAGAGCATGCCAGCAAAAAGAGCTCACCTCTTCATGCAGACTTCTGCCCCAGGGGTGCTGGCTCTCGACAGCTTCCTTTGCTGGGACTGCTGACGGCTCCTGCTTCTTGGTGCTCCCTTCAAGCCCACCAGGATCTTCAAGCTTCTCACCAGGCTGTTCCTGAGCTTGTCTCTCTGCCCTTGATCGGCTGAAAGTCTTTTCTGCTTCTTGGAGGTCTGTTAGGGTAACACCCTGGGGAAATAACAAGTGGTAAAGACAGTCACATAGAAGTCTCAAGCAAGGAAACTGCCCCCAAAACAACCCAAATGAATCTCCCAACAGAAGGCCATTTCTAGCAACACACTTAAAATAAGCACCATGGTGTGCAGAGAACTCAGACCTAAATCTGCATACACTCTAAACTAATACTTCAGCTTTCCTAACTTGGTCTTCCAAAAACAGGTCAACAGTGATATCCACTGTTACAGATGTATGTGGTCCATACCAAAACAGTTATTTGAATATACTTTACCCTCTCCCAAGATCAAATGGTTATTACCCTCTTATTCTCTGAGCAGAAAATACTGGAAAAACCAAACTTTTAAAACCTGGTTCAAGTAGGTGAAAATTCATAGCTAGGCTAAAACAACAAAGCTTTCTGAAATGCTACATTGGCTTTTTTTCTCTACCATCATTTCCTGAGTAACTCTAGGAATCACAGAGATGTGCAACCAATTACTATTCCCCCTGGGATCATTGGAGCAGTATGACAGAGGCAAAGCCAAATGGTAGACCTGGGCAGGACGGCACTAAGGAGAGAGTGAGATTATTCCAGTGGAGTGCTTACATTTTCAGAGCCTTGGAGCAGGCCATGTTCCAAAGCTGGAAGGCAGGCACTAATTACTAAACCCATAGTATCCTTTTTATTTTATAAAATTGTATGTATATGCATGCTCTTATGTAACAATGTGGGGTCCTCGCACGTCTGGAAAGCACCCTCACTGCAGGACCTACCTCTTTAGTCTCATAAGCTGCCTTTGAAACAATAGCCAGTTCATCATCTTATTCACTCATTTAAACAACTGATGTCTTTAAGCAATTAAACTACAGAGGCAAGTCAAGTAATTATTTTCAAGAATCTTTCTTCAAAGATTTATTTATTTGTAGTTATGGGTATGTGTGTGAGCCTGCCAGAGTTGATGGACACTGTGTGCATGTCGGAGCCTACAGAAGAAGCCAGAGAGGGTGTTGGATCTTCTGGAACTCGAGTTACAGGTGGTTGTAAGCCACTGTGTAGACACCGGATACTGAACCTGGGTCCTCTGCAAAGGCAGTAAGTGCTCTTAACTGTTGACCTAGCTCACCAGCACCCTTTTCAAGAAGTGTTTCATCTACCAGAAATTACATGAAAAAAGTAAATGATCATAAGATAGTGTCCACATTAAGATAGAAACCCTGGGACATGAGGAGACGGCATGGGACATGATAAACAAGTGAGAGGACCAGAGTCTGGATCTGCAGAACCCAGGTAAACACACCTACGTGGAGGGGGGAAGCACAGGTGCTCGTAAAGCAAGTTCGCTGCTATGATCAGAAGTGAGCAAGAGACGTGTCTCAGTTCTAGAAGACAATGACTAACACATGAAGGTGTCCTCCTCTGACCTCAACAAGGGCTTCCTTGGAAGGGTGTCAGGGGCAAAAGGCACTGTGGGTAAAGGAGCCTGTCCACAGACTCAAACAGGAGTTTGGGATGATGCTGGGGTCCTTCAGCAGTCTACCAAAGGTGAGGGAATGTGAGGAGGCTGAGGGCAGTGAGACCCAGGGAAGCAGGCAGAGCCTGGGTCATCTGCCACAGCAAACAACTGGAGGTTTACTTTCTGGATAATTTTTCTTTTGTGGACCCTGTGTCCCTTTAAGAACTTAACGAAATATTTTCAAAGGTCACATACACATTCTGAAGAGTCTAAAGATTCTTCCTAGTTCTGATGTGGACCTTGGTTCTCTTTCCTGAGTCTTTTTCTACAAAATTTCTTTCTTTCTCTTTCTCTCTTTCCTTTCCCTTTCCTCCCTCCCTCCTTCCCTTCCTATGTAGCCCAGGCTGACCTCTACACCACTGTGTGGCCGAGCCTGGCCTTCAACTCCTGTTCCTACTACCTCTACCTCCCAAAGGCTGGGATTTCAAGCGTGCCCATCAGGTCTGCTTTCATTACAAGACGCTTGTGTGTCTTTGGCTCTTCCGCTTTTAATTATATGCCATTCTCCAGATATGTTTTCCTGTCTCTTCATAAAAATTCAAAACCATATAAGAATAGTCTCTATTCCCAGACTGTTATTTCTTACTCATTGATATATTCAATTGCATACAGATCCTGGTTATTTATCCACTGTACACTGAAGGAGAAGATGATAGTAGAGATATAGTCAGAAGGCTATTAAAGTGGTCCAGTGTGTAGAGGTACATGCTGCCTAGCCTGAGGGCCTGAGTTTGACACATGGGCCCCACATGTGTATAAGGAGAGAACTGGTTCCCACAAGCTGTCCTCTGCACTCTGTGTGTGATTCCCCATAAAAAATTTAAATGTAAAAATAATTACAGTCAGTCTTCTACTTCACATTTACTAGAGTAGCTATTATATTAAAAATCTTCCAAACTATAATACAAATATTGAGAAAGATCTAGAGAAATGGGGATATTTGTGGATGCTGACAGGAGTGGAAAGCAGGGCAGCTATCATGAGAACAGTACATCCTCAGTATTAAAAATAGGATTACCATACAAGCCAGCACACATGTATATATTTGTATATCCACAAAGGACTGGAAGCAGGGTCTGGAGCCATGTGGACAGCCATTTGCACGGTGGCTTATTGTGGGAGCCATGTGTCCACTAAAAAGTGAATGATAAATTGTGGCATATACATACAGACTTAAGAAATAAAATTGATGCCACACGGGCATGAATGAACCTAGCACTATGTTACATGAAATGAGCCAAACAAATGAGACACAAGCCGTATGATTTCATTTATATGATTCATAAAACAGTCAAACTCAGAGAGAAAGAAAATGGAATACTGCTTGTTTTGCATAGAGTGCTTGCTTAATGAATACAGAGTTTTAGTTTGGAAAGATGAAGAACATTCTGGAGATGGGCAGTGCTGATGGGAATTACCTAATGATGCTGAACATAAACTTAAAACCGTAGAAATGGCCAAGTTTTCTTATTGACTAGAATAAAAGAAAAACATCAAACAGTCCTGGGCTGCATGGAGGATGGATGCTATGGGAAGAACAGACTCTCAGACACATTCTGGGAGGTCAGGAAAGACAGATGATCTTTTTGTAACTATATTGTATGATGTCCCTTTCCCAGTCGTCAGCGCTCTCTCCTGACTTCTGCACCATCTAAATAAAAAATTCAAGAACACTCCTTTCTGCCACACAGGTTTCTGGCTCATCTCCACTGCTGCTGCTGTCTTCTGGGTTTCTCGTCATTCTGCTTCCTTGCTCGCTCAGCTTCCTTCAGTGCCCTTCGCGCGGCCTTTCCTCCACGCCCAAGGATGGTACAGCCTGAGGTCCTGCCCTCGCCACTCTCAGCTGGGATGACTCTGAACTGCTTCCTAATTAGTCTTCTGATTTCCTGGCTTGGCAAACATCTTCTACCTACACGCCAATCTCTGCAAATAGTGTGCGCTACATCACATTCTTCTGTAAACCGCTTTCATGGCTCCTGTAAAAGACCTTTTTTTCTAACTGAAATATAACTCATAAAACTCTGCCTTTACTGTGTGTGATCTGATGGTTCCTAGGATGCTCTGACCTTTTCCACCGTCACTGCTCTCGACTCTCAGGACATTTTCATGAGCCCCAAAAGAAGCCACAGCCAGTAGTGAGTTTCTTCCACTCTTCTTCCCTGAACCCCAAGCATTAATCATCTGTCTGTCCCATGTATTTATCTAAAAGTAGTCTGTGTGTGTTGGGTCAAATGGAAAGTCCATGTTTAACTCCCTCTGTCCATCCCTCCATCCCTCTCCCCACCCCTTACTCTACCTCTCCCTGGCTATGTCATTTTGGATACACTGCATAATGGACTCCTAACAAATGGGCTCTTTGTGCCCAGGTTGTTTTACTTGAAATGTTTTCTCAAAGTTCATCCATGCTGTAACACCACTTTAATTTTTTTATTCATCTGTATGTCTGTGTGGATTTATGTATGTGTATGCAGATGCCCAAAGGAAGCCAGACAAGGCTGCTGGAGCCCCGGATGTGGAGATACAAGGCTGCTGGAGCCCTGGATGTGGAGATACAAGGCTGCTGGAGCCCCGGATGTGGAGATACAAGGCTGCTGGAGCCCTGGATGTGGAGATACAAGGCTGCTGGAGCCCCCGGATGTGGAGATACAAGGCTGCTGGAGCCCCGGATGTGGAGATACAAGGCTGCTGGAGCCCTGGATGTGGAGATACAAGGCTGCTGGAGCCCCCGGATGTGGAGATACAAGGCTGCTGGAGCCCCGGATGTGGAGATACAAGGCTGCTGGAGCCCCGGATGTGGAGATACAAGGCTGCTGGAGCCCCCGGATGTGGAGATACAAGGCTGCTGGAGCCCTGGATGTGGAGATACAGGCTGTTGTGAGTTTCCTGATATGAGTGCTGGGAACTGAACTCTGATCCTTAGCAAGTGCTAACTGCCAAAGCATTATTCCCAGCTCCTGTAACATTCAATTTTAATTCCAAATAATATTTCCCTGTATGGGCATGGCATATTTTGTTCATTCTTATTATGGAGTGCAATACTGGTTTGGTTGTACTTTTTGGCTATTTTGAATAATGCTGTTATATAATTCTCTATACACAGTTTTTATGTGAAAATATGTTTTCATGTATTTCTCTAAGAGTAGTCTATGTGTGTTGGGTCAAATGGAAAGTGTATGTTTAACTTTTTGAACTGCTATCAGTTAGAGGCTCTCCATGTGTGGAGGACTACAAGGCTTCTTAAAAGTTCTTAAGCAAAGCTGGAATGAGCCTGGAGGAATGGGGGTGAGCACGAGCAGAGGCAGCCATAAACTTATTAGAGTCCACACAGTATACCCTTAGACACAGTGACAACTGTGATGAAATTACAGTGGCTGGGAAAAAAGCATTCATTTTAGTATGTTTGCTACATACTTCCACTGGGGAGGAGAAAGACAAAAGAACATGGGGCAGGGGCGGGGTCATGCTTACTTGAGTAGACCTTCGAGTCTGCCGAGCTTGTCTGGAGCGTGCTTTCCGTAAAGACTCTGCCTCCTCATCCCGTACCGGAGTCAGATAAGACCTAGGAAGAGAGGAAGGAGAAAGTGCTCCACATCCTGAAGGGATTCCCGCATGCTGAGAATAAAGGGCGGTAAAGGTCGAAATGGCCAGAAAGTCATGTGCCAAACATTTGTAAATGTGCCACCACCCACATAGTGTGTGCCATCTGTAAAGAGAGAACTGAATTTTGTTTCTTCCCTTGTTCTTCCTATTTCTCTCTTTTCTTGCCTTACCTTTGTGACAGGGAGCGGCGGGCCACGCTAACGAGAGGCAGTGATAGAAAGTGTCCATGCTTTGCTCCTGTTCTGCGCTCCCGCTACAGGGGGTTTATTGGTTAGCAAGCTTCTTTACACACCACTCATCAAATTAACCTAAAATTTCCTATCTTATAGGAATCGGGCTAAGGTTTGTGTGTGCTAATGTTCACATGGAGATTAAAGGTGGATATCATGTGTCTTCATCATTTCCTGTGTTTGCGCATTCACACATTCATGTGTACGAATGCAGGAATGCAGATATCCCTGTGCACACGTACCACAGAGTATGGCTAGAGACAACCTGAGCATTATTCCTTATCTTTACCTTATTTTAGACAGGCTTGCCTTACTACTGCATATGACAGGCTAGTTGGTCCAGAAGCTTCTCTTGTTTCCACCTCCCTTTCCCCATAGGACCATCTGGGTTACAAATAAACATGCTTATTACAAATAAGCATCCAGCTTTTATGTAGGTTCACACTTGTGTGGCAAACACTCTTACTGAGTTACTTCCTTAGCCTATGTATATATATATATATTTTTGAAATAGAGTCTTCTAGTGAAACTAGAGCTCACTAATTCAGATAGACTGGTTGGCCAGTACAATCTGGCAAACCTCCTCCCCCTGCGTCCCCAGTGACGAGATTATAGTTGTATACCAACTCGCCTTTTTATGAGAGTGCTGGGGACCTGAACTCAAGTCCTCATGCTTGTGTGGCAACACCATATTAAGTTTTATTTAAACTATGTAGGTTCAAACAAAAGTCCCAGGTTCTGTGTTTTATATTTTGCTTTTGCGCCTATGTGGGCATGCTAGTCGAGTACTGTATCACTGAGCCACACACTTAGCTCAAGATATAAATGTGTATATGTGTGTGCACTCCCAGTGGTGTATGGAAGCCAGAAGTTAATGTCACGTGACTTCTTTACTCTCCACCCTATTTTGGAACAGAGTTCAGCTAGACTAGGTGGCTAGCAAGCCCCAGGGATGTGCGCGTCCGTCCATGCCCAGGACATGCTGGACTGTAATTGTGCTGCTCTTCTCCAAACCCCGGTCTTTATGTACACATGGCAAGCATTTTACCAGCTCAGCCATGCCTCAGACCCAATATGTACTATATGTATGTATTATAATATTGTATGTAATACAATATGTATACCTTAAGATTTCTACACTCATAGTCATAAAAGGAATGTGGTCTCTGATTTTTCTCTTCTAATGGACAACTTTGTGAGTTAAGGTTACATATGTTGAGAAGAATTCTCTGCTGGTCTACTTTTTGTAATAATGTATGTATGGGGTTACATAATTTTTAAAATTCAGTAATAAAATTTATCTGAGTTCAGGTACTCTGGAGGAAAGTTTTAAGTAAACATTTCAAATTCTGTAATAGGTTTATTTATATTTTCTGTTTTGAAAACAAATATTCTGTTTTTCGGGGAATTTTTTCTTTTTTTCTTTGGTGGTATATAACTTTTCATAAAATCCTTATAAATAAAGTCTAACTTCTATAGCAGTAGTTTTCTTTCTTTCATTCGGCCATTAGTTTTTGTTTGGAGACAGTGTTTCTTTGTGTAGCCCCTGGCTGTCCTGGAAGAAGCTCTGTAGACCAGGCTGGCCTCAAACTTACAGAGATCCACCTGCCTCTGCCTCCTGAATGAAGAGATTAAAGGTGTATGCCACCACTGCCCACTTAGCAGTGATTTTCGTAAGCCAATGCCTAAAGGACTTAAAAATTGATCTAGTTCTAAGATTCAGGGTAGAGATGATAAAATTATCCCTGTCTTGCAGATGAGACAACCGAGGCCCAAGGGAACATAAAAATAGCCAAGATCACAAGGTTATTCATTCACCAGTAGACATCACCATGTTGCTCTCCTGCATCCAGAACTTTCCTTATTTATTCCACAATGAAACATTTGTTTCTTTGACAAAGCATCATGACATTTTAGCTACATAGATGTCAGCTACATGCAAACCTCTCAGCAGGACTGAGTAGGCTGAGCTGTGTCGACTGCTTCCTCTGGCTTCCTCTGCATCCCACCAATGTTGGTGTTACTCAACAGTCTGATGGTACAGGATGGCTTTCACATTTACAGAAGTAGCCACTGACCCCTTATAAGGCTGCTGTGAACAAACCATGACAATTAAATAGTACGAGGGACTAAACTCTCCTTTGGAGAACACTGGCTCCACAGTCAGATGCAGAATGGCATGGGAGGCTAGGGAGGTTAACACTGCAGAACAGGAGAGAACGGACTGCTGAGTTCTTCTGCCTCAGTCACAAAATAAAGAAGATGGCAAAGTGTTTTTCAAGACTTCAGTCAGCTTTAACTATAATGAATCCATATTTATGCTCATTGTGGAAAATAGGCCACTCGTCTTCTTGCTAAAAGAGTCATCTTCAAATATTCCAGGGGCTTGGTTCCAGGAACCCACCCCCCACCCAAGTACCCAAAGCCATGAATGCCCAAGTCACATATAAAATCACATAGTATTGGCAGATATGTTATACATCCTCTTTAAACATATACCTTAAATCATCTCTAGCTTACTTCCATTGTGTAATAACAATGTAAATGCTGTGAAACTGGTCATCATACTATATTAGCTAAGGAATGACAAGAGAAAATTGCTTGTACATATTAAGAACAAGTATTTTTTTCTCCTGAATATTTTCAACTCAGTTGGTTGAAGCCACAGATTGAGAACTTGTGATGCAGAGCTTTGATTGCACTAAGCTCCCATGTTTCTATGGGTTTCTATGGGTCTTTAGTTCCTTAGATGGAACTTTGTATAATAATGGAAGTGTCCAATAGTCAGCCTTATATAGAAGCCAGTAGCCACATTTTAAATGTGGCCAGTGCCACAGAGGATGTTCTTTCTAACTGTATTTGTCATTAAATTTTAAACAGCAATACAAGAATACTGACTGTGGGAAGCACAGTTCTGGAGTGCTGGGAATACTCTGAAGAGACACATTCTCAGCTCTCTCCTTAAATGTGTAAAACGCACACTGAACAGAATTCATAAAGATAGATTGTTTGAGAGCAATTGATTACATTTTCTTCTCCACGTTTTCATTTTTCTTCTGTGGTTCCCATAGGACATATTACCATAACCTTATGCTTTTATATGCAGTAATCTTAAATTTTATGAGCTAGTGCCGGGGCTCCCATCTTCAGGGTATTTATGGTACAGCAAACAGGAAGATGTTCACAGACCAGAGCACCTCAGAGCCCCCTTTTTTCTAATTCCAGCATTTATACTCTCTGTATCCACATGCCTTTACCCATGCCACCCTGCTTTCCCTTTGCCTCCCTCAACGCAGAGAACTCAGAAAACAGTTACCTTCTTGTGCAGGCCTGCATAGCAGAATGAAGGTCAAGACATGCATGGAGAAGAACAGCAAGAAAGGTAAGTGGCTGCTGGGAAACGCTGCAGTCTCAGCACCCGTCTCCCTTGGAAACTAGAGTAAGCCTGCACTGCCACTGCTACCCAGCAAGCCAGAGGCAGAGCTTTTGTAATTTGCTAAGAAGCTGTTCCTAGGAAGGGGAAAAAGGAAGGGGAGGAGAGCAAAATCCCGGAGCTCAGCAAGCCAGTGCTACTAATAGTTCCCCAAATACCATTCCATTAGATGCATATTTTATATACTGTACCAAGTCAATCAATACTCCTTGTCATCTGACAGAGGGAGAGGGAGAGTTCTTCTTTATGTGACAGAAGACAGAGCGGAGAGGCGCAGCACTCCATCCTGGCTATTTCATCTGCCCTTGGGCTACCCTAGCTGTGGCATCCACCCAAGTGAGCTGTAAATACTGCCTCACTGGAAGCTGGGGCTCAGCCAGCGACTGCATACCAAGAGAGGAAAAGAGATAGATAAAGAAGAACATGTGACAGGAACGCGAAGACGAATTTCACCTCTGTGTAAAGGGTTAAGCTAGAGGGAAGGAAGCCGTGAGCAGCGCCCAGGCTGAGGCTACCGAAGGAGCAGGGGATCTCTACATCTAAGCAGCTGCTGGGAAGAAAGGGCTTACTTAGCTCACAGGGTACAGGCCACCGTCCAGGGAAACCAAGCTGGAACTCAAGGCCTGGAAGCAGAACCAAAGCCAAGGTTGCAGAGGAATGGGCTTCCTGGCTCGTTCCTCGGCATCATACATAACACAGGGTCCCCTGACCTGGGTGGCACTGTCTTCCCTGGGCTAGGCCCTCCTCAATCATTAGCAATCAGAAAAACTCCCCACAGACATGTCTCTAAGCCTTTCTGATGGGAGCAATTATTCAGTTGAGGTTGCTTTCCCCCAGATATGTCTAGGTCTTTGTCAGACTGACAAATAACCAACCAGCCACATAGTGTATGCCATATATTAAGGTCTGGTCTGATTTCAGTTTAGTGTGACTGAGTCCAAAGGGTTATGTGCCACTGTGCACTCTATTCAGTCTGACATCAGAGCTGAAGTTCAAGAAAGGAACCCATGTTATCGCCTCAATAACCAAAAAGAAAGACAGGTAGAGAGAGAACACAGGGGTGGGGGGTGGGAGGTGGGATTGGGTGGGGGGAGTGGTTTCCGAATCTTTAGACTGGCGCTATCAGGGACAATTTTGCATGTCCCTTCCATAGGGAAGGCAGAGTTATCTGGCCCTAAATGTCAGTGGTGTGGAGTCTTCAGTCTGAGTACTACATATTCCTGGAGAAAAGGACCAGATGATAAATTTTTGAGTTATGTGTCCCCTACAGGGCTCACGCAGTTGCTGATGAACATCAAGGCAGGAGTTATGTGCCCACTGCTGCCATGCTGGGCTGCAGACAGTGAGTAGACACAAGAGAACCTGCATGGCCTACAAAGCCTGGCCTCTCACAAATACCTTATTCTAGTCCCCACGTTCTACAGCACAAAGCTATGGCTCAGAGGACTCTTTTTGCTGTACAGCCAATGTGCCTGTCATTTGTGACCTGCCTCCAATCAGCAGAGTGTACTCTTAAGTTCTCCCCCTTCTGAACATTTGCTCAAGAAAAACCATGCCAGTGTTCAGAGCCAAAGCCACTTTCACAAATGACAGTGCTTTACTTATGTAGGTCACTTTACAATTAGTTCATTGGTCACAGCAGGTGTTACTGATGCCAAGAATGACAGGCTCACGTGCCAACAAGGCCAGTGCATGCTGCTCTGCTACATGCCACAGGCTACACTGTCAAGACCTGACCAACTGTCTCCAACATTCATCACCTAATGCACAATAGAGTAGGGTACCATCACTGTTTGCTGTTTAAAATAAGAAAGCCAACATATACACATAGAAATAACTCAAATCTTAGTAGAAAAGATGATGAATAGAAGATAGGAGTATCTATAGGATAAAAACCATAAACATCACAAGATAAGTTGTTGTATATCAGACATACAACAGAAGATACCTGAATTTACAAAAGATAGACAACAGCAAGACAATGACATCAGATCAGCAAAATAGATTGTCAAGAAAATTAAAGAAACAGAAAACCAGAAAAGCCCATAAACAAAAGAGAAAGTGTTTTACTAGCAGCAAGGAAATCGGAGTTTAAACCAAGGAAAAGCTACTTTTATCTTTCTTTGATAGGTTAAAAAAAGAAAAACAAAATATTTCAAATGTAACCCAGTTGTAAACGAGAGAAGTATGCACTCACCCATTAGACTCAGATTTCCCATTGGAAAGACCCAGGATAAACCCTTGCATATTTATACACAGACAGGGGCACACATAGCAGTAGTGTCATTAGTACTCTGTGTGTGTGTGTGTGTGTGTGTGTGTGTGTGTGTGAGTGAGAGAGAGAGACAGAGACAGAGAGAGACAGAGACAGAGCGTGCATCTATGTCCAATAGCAGAGAAAACATTCTATCCATCCAATGCTAACCTCCCCACTAAAGTCCTAAGAATGTGGGCATTTTTCTTTGTCATTACAGCATTAGCAGATAGCATCCTGCCTACTCTATCAGGTACTCCAAATAATTAGTGAGCTGAATTAAGGTTATTCGTGAAAAATGGAACTGGGTTATGACTCAGTTATGTGCCTTATATAAATTCCTATTCATTTGGTAACTTACCACTTCTTAGTTGGTGTGTTGGTTCATTCATTCTCCTTTTCATTCATTCTGGTCATTTTCCTATCTTACTCTTTGTTTTATCTACCCTGGATACTATATATAAAAAAGAAGGCTTGATCTTGAACAGAATCTTATGGGAAGATGTACACAGTGATAATCAGTATTTAAGACCAAAAATGCCAAAGATTCTTGAGAGAAAACCTGATACTCATTAAGGGGCTAAGGAATGAAACACCTCAGAAGACTTAAGAGGCTTCCTGGGGAAGGGGGAGGCACATTTCATGGGACAGCTCAGGTCTGAGTAGGAGCCAGTGACTTACCTGGTGATAACAGCGTAGCACAGCTTTGAGGGGTGGGGAAGGAAGGGGATATGAAAGCCACAGGCTCGATGGCAGGGCCTGAGTTAACAGAGCACTGCAGATGAAGAGCAGAAAATGGAAGGAGTTTTGGTTTTAGATGTACAGGGATCAAACTCAGGGCCTTGTACATGCCAAGCAGGTACTCTACCATTAGGTTGTATCCTCAGATAGAAACCAGAAGACCCTTAAGGAGAAAGAGAGGACTTGCTCACAGGGGAATGTGAGTGAAGAAGGGAAGGACTTCTGGCAAGTGTTTGCTTTGTCTCTGTGATGGTTTGAATATGGAAGGAGTTTTGGTTTTAGATGTACAGGGATCAAACTCAGGGCCTTGTACATGCCAAGCAGGTACTCTACCATTAGGCTGTATCCTCAGATAGAAACCAGAAGATCCTTAAGGAGAAAGAGAGGACTTGCTCACAGGGGAATGTGAGTGAAGAAGGGAAGGACTTCTGGCAAGTGTTTGCTTTGACTCTGTGATGGTTTGAATATGCTTGGCCCAGGGACTGGCACTATTAGAAGGTGTGGCCTTGTTGGAATAGGTGTGTCACTGTAGGCATGGGCTTTAAGGCCCTCATCCTAGCTGCCTGGAAGGCAGTATTCTGCTAGCAGCCTTCAGATAAAGATGTAGAACTGTCAGCTCTGTCTGGACCATGCCTGCCTGGATGCTGCCATGTTCCTGCCTTGATGAGAATGGACTAAACCTCTGAACCCGTAAGCCAGACCCAATTAAATGTTGTTCTTTATAAGACTTACATTGGTCATGGTGTCTGTTCACCCTAACTAAGACATGCTCTCTATCAGCAAACTCTTCTAGTTTGATGTCTGAATTTCTCAATTTGGTAGCACATATGTAGGAGAGCATTTTTTTTAATACATAAGAAAAGACTTTCTCTGTTTTAAAGTCCAAAAGGTAGAATGGTTTAGTCTGATTTGTCTCTAGGTTTTTTCTTAAGGGGACTTGAGAACCCTATAAGAAAAATCCATAATGATACTTGAAACAGATGAAGAAATAAGGGTGATGGGCTAAGGGGCAGGAGAATAGCAGCCACACATATGCACTTCTGTAGAATGTCCAGGGAGAAAGTTGAGCACTTCCTTTAGCCTTCTATGCATTACGAAGGGCACCGAGAGATCCAGGACAGAACATGACAGATGAGACAGCTAGAGTAGATCTGTTAAGAGGGAAGAACCCTGGGAAGAGCAGGGCAGACACTTGCTGATTACAGAAGAAACCAGAACTGAGACGATACAAGGAAGAAACTTCAGAACGACAAAGGGGAGCCACGAAAGAACGTAAGTCAGAGGTTATGGTGGGACAATTTTTAAAAAACAGTAGTGAACCTTTAAAGTGCTGCTGAGAGTTCATGGTAAAGATGAAGAGGCCCTGGAATCCAGTCATTAGGAAGGACATGGACGCCCCCTGGCAATGGGCAAAGAGACATCGTGTTGGTGATGGTGTTCTCATATCAGTCATGGCAGAACAGACGGCAGTCCTTTCTTCATCTTAGCTTGATGCCTAACTTGGTGGCCAAAGCTGTTTTATGCCCAGGACATAAAAATCAGATCCAATCCAGGCAGTGTGACACAGGAGGAGGAAGACAGAGAACTCCTTTTGTCGTGCCACAAAGTTGTGGGCACAGACTTGACTTCCACCCCACAGCAAAGGTGGGCTATATAAACACAAAGCCTTGCTACCACCATGCAGTATATTGGGAGAGGAGGAAGACAGACTTATGGATGGCTGTATCACCCACAAACCTGCTAATGCCTACTGGATTGAGGATGTCACCCAGGGGCCAGCCAGCCATATAGCTACTCTGTAGCAGGAGCCACCACAACATGTAAGTATGTAGTGGACAGATGGGAGAGAAAGAGAAGTGGGGCAGCTTGAGCATTATAAAGAGATAGAACTGAAGACTCCTCGTGGAGAGTAGCAGCCCGTTATGAGTGGCTAGCCCTGCCACCTGGGGCCATGGTGAGATCCCAGCCTGAGCTGCCCGCTGACAGCCATGTTTGGGTCTGTGGCTATGTAGCGGTTGGGGTTGATGTGTATGGCTCATATCACAACTAGAGAATATGAACACTCACTGGGGACCGCACGGACGTCCAGGGACTGTGCAGAACTGTACTCATCCCTCACTGACTCCAGAACTCTAGAGAACTGGCTCCACCTCTCACTGGCAGTAGCACTGGGGAGAGCCAGCTCTGCGCTGCACTCACACTTGGGCTACACAGTGGAGCTGGCCTTGGTGGCAGAGGTATGGATGGGGCAGCCTTGAGAGTGTGACTGTGGGAGAGCTAGCTTAGCTGCAGCACTCAGGAGAGTAGGCCCTGCATCTTGTGTAGATAGCACAGCAGACCTGACCCTGGTGGTGGTAGCATGGGTGAGTCAGCCTTGAGGGTGAGGGCGTAAAGAGCTTCCTTGAGGTGGCATGAGTATAGGGGTGATGCCCTCACCCCTTGTCACCTGCAGCGGCCGAGAGAGCAGGCGCCAGGGTCATGAGAGCTAGTGAGCTGGCCCTGCTCTGTCACTGGCTGTAGCACTTGGGAGAGTGGGCCCTGCACCTTGCCTGAGCAGCACAGTAAGGCAGGCCCTGGTCAAGAGGGCATGGGTAAGCCATCCCCAGGACCAGAGCACAGGCGAGCTGACCCCGCCTTGAATGCAGGGGTGATGCCCCACCTCTTGCCCCTCACCCTTTGCAGAAGTCAGAGGAACTGGCCCTGGGGTCAGGACAGCGGGTAAGCAGGCCCTGTCTCTTGCTGGCTGTAGCACTTGGGAGAGCAGGTGCTGCACCTTGCCTAAGCAGCACAGTAGTTCTGGCCCTGGTCAAGGGGGCATGGGTGAGCCGGCCCTGAAGGCAAGAGCAAGGGAGAGCTGGCCGCCTCACTTGTCTGCCGTGGGGTAGTATGGGTTGTGGGTGACACCGTCCCCTCCTCACCCCTCACCACCTGTGGCAGTTGGGAGAGCTGGCTCTGGGGTCATGAGAGCAAGTGAGCTGGCCTTGCCTCTCATCTGTGGTGAGGTGGCATGGGTGCAGGGGGGCTCCTGCCCTCCTCCCTCACCTGCAGTAGTCAGTAGAGTTGGCCCTGAGGCCATGATAGCAGGAGAGCTAGCCTTGCCCCCTCAGTGGCTCCAGACTTGGGAGAGCCGGCGCCTGGGCAGTACAATGGAGCTGGCCCTGATGGTGAAAGCCAAGAGGGAGCCAGCCCCAGCCCTGGGGGTTTGTTAGCACAGGAGCCGGCCCTGCCCTCACAGGATGCAGCACTTAGGAAACTGGGCACCTTGAGAGCCAGCACAGTGGCGCTGGCTCCTGATGCCATGGGTCAGTAATGTTCTTGAGATGATAACCTGGGTTCCGCTTCTGCAGCCCTTCTGCTCCCTGCAGCTGTTTGATTAGCCTGAGAATCCAATATTGATGGTGTCAGAGAAGTCAGAAAACTTGAACCATTTACAAGTAAAGATGTGTGGACAGAGGGATATACTATGGGACACACTGTGACATACTCCAGCTTCCATGAGATATTTTTCTATGCTTTGTTTTTGCTTGTGTGTGTTTTCTTTGGGGGGAGGTGTAAGAGTAAAGAGCAGATATGAGGGGGTGGAGAGATGAGTGGGACTTGGGTAGATGAGGTAAAACTTACAAAGAATCAATAAAAAGTTAAAAAGAGGAGGAGGAGGGCGAGGAGGAGGAGGAGGGCGAGGAGGAGGAGGAGGATGAGGACGAGGAGGAGGAGGAGGAGGAGGGCGTGGCCTTTGGCAGGGCAATGTCACTGGCTAGCAGGTGGAGAGGAAGGTCTATTTCAGTGGACTGGGTAAGAAGCTAGGAGTAATCAGTGAACTCAGGGAAGAGCAGCGTGCAGCGAAGCAGGGTGAAGCTGGTAGCATGAGAGCAGCGTGCAGCGAAGCAGGGTGAAGCTGGAAGCATGAGAGCCGTGTGAAGAGCCGCTCCTGCCCAGGACACATCTGATCTGTCCAGAGCACATCTGTCAGAGAGCAGCTAAGCTGTGTTTACTTCCCATTATTTACGAATCATGGGTACCAAGAGTCGAATACAGCTGACTGCATTATGACAGACACTGGCTCCTGAAGGACACTTGAAGAGTCCATGCCAGTGATCAGTGAGCCATTTCCAGCACCAACGCACGGGGACCCAGAATCAGCCCTCCATCCCACCCGCTTCAGGTTAGAACACTGGGATTTCCTAAGAGGAAGTAAATCAAAAAGGTAATATACTGCCCAGACTTACTTAGAGACCCTGAGGAAGATTGTTATTTAAAGAACCAGGAACAATCATCCAGGTAACTGCTCTCAGCTGAGCCCTATTTGTAAATACTTTGTAAACAGAACTATCTTACCCAATGTTCCAGAACTCTGCCAAAGATAAAACTCTTATAGCAGGCATCCTGATTCAATACTGTACAAAGCAACTTCTCTTCTGATTTTCTGAAGCCCTGTATTTCCCATCAGATTTGAAAGAAAATAGAAAGTCTCCATCTGCCGTGTTTTCTGAAATGACAGTTCCCTAATACTCATTTCTGTGTTTTCTGAAATGACAGTTCCCTAATACTCATTTCTGTGTTTTCTGAAATGACAGTTCCCTAATACTCATTGCTGTGTTTTCTGAAATGACAGTTCCCTAATACTCATTTCTGTGTTTTCTGAAATGACAGTTCCCTAATACTCATTTCTGTGTTTTCTGAAATGACAGTTCCCTAATACTCATTTCTGTGTTTTCTGAAATGACAGTCCCCTAATACTCATTTCTGTGTTTTCTGAAATGACAGTTCCCTAATACTCATTTCTGTGTTTTCTGAAATGACAGTCCCCTAATACTCATTGCTGTGTTTTCTGAAATGACAGTTCCCTAATACTCATTGCTGTGTTTTCTGAAATGACAGTCCCCTAATACTCATTGCTGTGTTTTCTGAAATGACAGTCCCCTAATACTCATTTCTGTGTTTTCTGAAATGACAGTCCCCTAATACTCATTGCTGTGTTTTCTGAAATGACAGTTCCCTAATACTCATTTCTGTGTTTTCTGAAATGACAGTTCCCTAATACTCATTTCTGTGTTTTCTGAAATGACAGTTCCCTAATACTCATTGCTGTGTTTTCTGAAATGACAGTTCCCTAATACTCATTTCTGTGTTTTCTGAAATGACAGTTCCCTAATACTCATTGCTGTGTTTTCTGAAATGACAGTTCCCTAATACTCATTTCTGTGTTTTCTGAAATGACAGTTCCCTAATACTCATTTCTGTGTTTTCTGAAATGACAGTTCCCTAATACTCATTTCTGTGTTTTCTGAAATGACAGTCCCCTAATACTCATTTCTGTGTTTTCTGAAATGACAGTCCCCTAATACTCATTTCTGTGTTTTCTGAAATGACAGTCCCCTAATACTCATTTCTGTGTTTTCTGAAATGACAGTCCCCTAATACTCATTTCTGTGTTTTCTGAAATGACAGTCCCCTAATACTCATTTCTGTGTTTTCTGAAATGACAGTTCCCTAATACTCATTTCTGTGTTTTCTGAAATGACAGTCCCCTAATACTCATTTCTGTGTTTTCTGAAATGACAGTTCCCTAATACTCATTTCTGTGTTTTCTGAAATGACAGTCCCCTAATACTCATTGCTGTGTTTTCTGAAATGACAGTTCCCTAATACTCATTGCTGTGTTTTCTGAAATGACAGTCCCCTAATACTCATTGCTGTGTTTTCTGAAATGACAGTTCCCTAATACTCATTGCTGTGTTTTCTGAAATGACAGTCCCCTAATACTCATTGCTGTGTTTTCTGAAATGACAGTCCCCTAATACTCATTTCTGTGTTTTCTGAAATGACAGTCCCCTAATACTCATTGCTGTGTTTTCTGAAATGACAGTTCCCTAATACTCATTTCTGTGTTTTCTGAAATGACAGTTCCCTAATACTCATTTCTGTGTTTTCTGAAATGACAGTTCCCTAATACTCATTTCTGTGTTTTCTGAAATGACAGTTCCCTAATACTCATTTCTGTGTTTTCTGAAATGACAGTTCCCTAATACTCATTTCTGTGTTTTCTGAAATGACAGTTCCCTAATACTCATTTCTGTGTTTTCTGAAATGACAGTCCCCTAATACTCATTTCTGTGTTTTCTGAAATGACAGTCCCCTAATACTCATTGCTGTGTTTTCTGAAATGACAGTTCCCTAATACTCATTTCTGTGTTTTCTGAAATGACAGTTCCCTAATACTCATTTCTGTGTTTTCTGAAATGACAGTTCCCTAATACTCATTTCTGTGTTTTCTGAAATGACAGTTCCCTAATACTCATTTCTGTGTTTTCTGAAATGACAGTTCCCTAATACTCATTTCTGTGTTTTCTGAAATGACAGTTCCCTAATACTCATTTCTGTGTTTTCTGAAATGACAGTTCCCTAATACTCATTTCTGTGTTTTCTGAAATGACAGTCCCCTAATACTCATTGCTGTGTTTTCTGAAATGACAGTTCCCTAATACTCATTTCTGTGTTTTCTGAAATGACAGTTCCCTAATACTCATTTCTGTGTTTTCTGAAATGACAGTCCCCTAATACTCATTTCTGTGTTTTCTGAAATGACAGTTCCCTAATACTCATTGCTGTGTTTTCTGAAATGACAGTTCCCTAATACTCATTTCTGTGTTTTCTGAAATGACAGTTCCCTAATACTCATTGCTGTGTTTTCTGAAATGACAGTTCCCTAATACTCATTTCTGTGTTTTCTGAAATGACAGTTCCCTAATACTCATTTCTGTGTTTTCTGAAATGACAGTTCCCTAATACTCATTTCTGTGTTTTCTGAAATGGCAGTTCCCTAATACTCATTTCTGTGTTTTCTGAAATGACAGTTCCCTAATACTCATTTCTGTGTTTTCTGAAATGACAGTCCCCTAATACTCATTTCTGTGTTTTCTGAAATGACAGTTCCCTAATACTCATTTCTGTGTTTTCTGAAATGACAGTTCCCTAATACTCATTTCTGTGTTTTCTGAAATGACAGTTCCCTAATACTCATTTCTGTGTTTTCTGAAATGACAGTTCCCTAATACTCATTTCTGTGTTTTCTGAAATGACAGTTCCCTAATACTCATTTCTGTGTTTTCTGAAATGACAGTTCCCTAATACTCATTTCTGTGTTTTCTGAAATGACAGTCCCCTAATACTCATTTCTGTGTTTTCTGAAATGACAGTTCCCTAATACTCATTTCTGTGTTTTCTGAAATGGCAGTCCCCTAATACTCATTTCTGTGTTTTCTGAAATGACAGTCCCCTAATACTCATTTCTGTGTTTTCTGAAATGACAGTTCCCTAATACTCATTGCTGTGTTTTCTGAAATGACAGTTCCCTAATACTCATTGCTGTGTTTTCTGAAATGACAGTCCCCTAATACTCATTGCTGTGTTTTCTGAAATGACAGTTCCCTAATACTCATTGCTGTGTTTTCTGAAATGACAGTTCCCTAATACTCATTGCTGTGTTTTCTGAAATGACAGTTCCCTAATACTCATTTCTGTGTTTTCTGAAATGACAGTTCCCTAATACTCATTGCTGTGTTTTCTGAAATGACAGTTCCCTAATACTCATTGCTGTGTTTTCTGAAATGACAGTTCCCTAATACTCATTTCTGTGTTTTCTGAAATGACAGTCCCCTAATACTCATTGCTGTGTTTTCTGAAATGACAGTCCCCTAATACTCATTGCTGTGTTTTCTGAAATGACAGTTCCCTAATACTCATTGCTGTGTTTTCTGAAATGACAGTTCCCTAATACTCATTGCTGTGTTTTCTGAAATGACAGTTCCCTAATACTCATTTCTGTGTTTTCTGAAATGACAGTTCCCTAATACTCATTTCTGTGTTTTCTGAAATGACAGTTCCCTAATACTCATTTCTGTGTTTTCTGAAATGACAGTTCCCTAATACTCATTTCTGTGTTTTCTGAAATGACAGTTCCCTAATACTCATTTCTGTGTTTTCTGAAATGACAGTTCCCTAATACTCATTTCTGGGTTTTCTGAAATGACAGTTCCCTAATACTCATTCTGTGTTTTCTGAAATGACAGTTCCCTAATACTCATTTCTGTGTTTTCTGAAATGACAGTTCCCTAATACTCATTTCTGTGTTTTCTGAAATGACAGTTCCCTAATACTCATTTCTGTGTTTTCTGAAATGACAGTTCCCTAATACTCATTTCTGTGTTTTCTGAAATGACAGTTCCCCTAATACTCATTTCTGTGTTTTCTGAAATGACAGTTCCCTAATACTCATTTCTGTGTTTTCTGAAATGACAGTTCCCTAATACTCATTGCTGTGTTTTCTGAAATGACAGTTCCCCTAATACTCATTTCTGTGTTTTCTGAAATGACAGTTCCCTAATACTCATTTCTGTGTTTTCTGAAATGACAGTTCCCCTAATACTCATTGCTGTGTTTTCTGAAATGACAGTTCCCTAATACTCATTTCTGTGTTTTCTGAAATGACAGTTCCCTAATACTCATTTCTGTGTTTTCTGAAATGACAGTTCCCTAATACTCATTTCTGTGTTTTCTGAAATGACAGTTCCCTAATACTCATTTCTGTGTTTTCTGAAATGACAGTTCCCTAATACTCATTGCTGTGTTTTCTGAAATGGACAGTTCCCTAATACTCATTGCTGTGTTTTCTGAAATGACAGTTCCCTAATACTCATTGCTGTGTTTTCTGAAATGACAGTTCCCTAATACTCATTGCTGTGTTTTCTGAAATGACAGTTCCCTAATACTCATTGCTGTGTTTTCTGAAATGACAGTTCCCTAATACTCATTGCTGTGTTTTCTGAAATGACAGTCCCCTAATACTCATTGCTGTGTTTTCTGAAATGACAGTTCCCTAATACTCATTTCTGTGTTTTCTGAAATGACAGTTCCCTAATACTCATTTCTGTGTTTTCTGAAATGACAGTTCCCTAATACTCATTTCTGTGTTTTCTGAAATGACAGTTCCCTAATACTCATTTCTGTGTTTTCTGAAATGACAGTCCCTAATACTCATTTCTGTGTTTTCTGAAATGGCAGTTCCCTAATACTCATTTCTGTGTTTTCTGAAATGACAGTTCCCTAATACTCATTTCTGTGTTTTCTGAAATGACAGTCCCCTAATACTCATTTCTGTGTTTTCTGAAATGACAGTTCCCTAATACTCATTTCTGTGTTTTCTGAAATGACAGTTCCCTAATACTCATTTCTGTGTTTTCTGAAATGACAGTTCCCTAATACTCATTTCTGTGTTTTCTGAAATGACAGTTCCCTAATACTCATTTCTGTGTTTTCTGAAATGACAGTCCCCTAATACTCATTTCTGTGTTTTCTGAAATGACAGTCCCCTAATACTCATTGCTGTGTTTTCTGAAATGACAGTTCCCTAATACTCATTGCTGTGTTTTCTGAAATGACAGTTCCCTAATACTCATTGCTGTGTTTTCTGAAATGACAGTCCCCTAATACTCATTTCTGTGTTTTTCTGAAATGACAGTTCCCTAATATCTCATTTCTGTGTTTCTGAAATGACAGTTCCCCTAATACTCATTGCTGTGTTTTCTGAAATGACAGTTCCCTAATACTCATTCTGTGTTTTCTGAATGACAGTTCCCTAATACTCATTTCTGTGTTTTCTGAAATGACAGTTCCCTATACTCATTTCTGTGGTTTTCTGAAATGACAGTTCCCTAATACACATTTCTGGGTTTTTGGGGGGGGTTTCTGAAATGACAGTCCCCTAATACTCATTTCGGGTTTCTGAATGACAGTCCCTAATACTCATTTCTGTGTTTTCTGAAATGACAGTCCCCTAATACTCATTTCTGTGTTTTCTGAAATGACAGTTCCCTAAGTACTCATTTCTGTGTTTTTCTGAAATGACAGTTCCCTAATACTCATTTCTGTGTTTTCTGAAATGACAGTTCCCTAATACTCATTTCTGTGTTTTCTGAAATGACAGTTCCCTAATACTCATTTCTGTGTTTTCTGAAATGACAGTTCCCTAATACTCATTTCTGTGTTTTCTGAAATGACAGTTCCCCTAATACTCATTTCTGTGTTTTCTGAAATGACAGTTCCCTAATACTCATTTCTGTGTTTTCTGAAATGACAGTTCCCTAATACTCATTTCTGTGTTTTCTGAAATGACAGTTCCCTAATACTCATTTCTGTGTTTTCTGAAATGACAGTTCCCTAATACTCATTTCTGTGTTTTCTGAAATGACAGTTCCCTAATACTCATTTCTGTGTTTTCTGAAATGACAGTTCCCTAATACTCATTTCTGTGTTTTCTGAAATGACAGTTCCCTAATACTCATTGCTGTGTTTTCTGAAATGACAGTTCCCTAATACTCATTTCTGTGTTTTCTGAAATGACAGTTCCCTAATACTCATTTCTGTGTTTTCTGAAATGACAGTTCCCTAATACTCATTGCTGTGTTTTCTGAAATGACAGTTCCCTAATACTCATTGCTGTGTTTTCTGAAATGACAGTTCCCTAATACTCATTTCTGTGTTTTCTGAAATGACAGTTCCCTAATACTCATTGCTGTGTTTTCTGAAATGACAGTTCCCTAATACTCATTTCTGTGTTTTCTGAAATGACAGTTCCCTAATACTCATTTCTGTGTTTTCTGAAATGACAGTTCCCTAATACTCATTTCTGTGTTTTCTGAAATGACAGTTCCCCAATACTCATTGCTGTGTTTTCTGAAATGACAGTTCCCTAATACTCATTTCTGTGTTTTCTGAAATGACAGTTCCCTAATACTCATTGCTGTGTTTTCTGAAATGACAGTTCCCTAATACTCATTTCTGTGTTTTCTGAAATGACAGTTCCCTAATACTCATTTCTGTGTTTTCTGAAATGACAGTTCCCTAATACTCATTGCTGTGTTTTCTGAAATGACAGTTCCCTAATACTCATTTCTGTGTTTTCTGAAATGACAGTTCCCTAATACTCATTTCTGTGTTTTCTGAAATGACAGTCCCCTAATACTCATTTCTGTGTTTTCTGAAATGACAGTTCCCTAATACTCATTTCTGTGTTTTCTGAAATGACAGTTCCCTAATACTCATTTCTGTGTTTTATGAAATGACAGTTCCCTAATACTCATTTCTGTGTTTTCTGAAATGACAGTCCCCTAATACTCATTTCTGTGTTTTCTGAAATGACAGTTCCCTAATACTCATTTCTGTGTTTTCTGAAATGACAGTTCCCTAATACTCATTTCTGTGTTTTCTGAAATGACAGTTCCCTAATACTCATTTCTGTGTTTTCTGAAATGACAGTTCCCTAATACTCATTTCTGTGTTTTCTGAAATGACAGTTCCCTAATACTCATTTCTGTGTTTTCTGAAATGACAGTTCCCTAATACTCATTTCTGTGTTTTCTGAAATGACAGTTCCCTAATACTCATTTCTGTGTTTTCTGAAATGACAGTTCCCTAATACTCATTTCTGTGTTTTCTGAAATGACAGTCCCCTAATACTCATTTCTGTGTTTTCTGAAATGACAGTCCCCTAATACTCATTTCTGTGTTTTCTGAAATGACAGTTCCCTAATACTCATTTCTGTGTTTTCTGAAATGACAGTTCCCTAATACTCATTTCTGTGTTTTCTGAAATGACAGTTCCCTAATACTCATTTCTGTGTTTTCTGAAATGACAGTTCCCTAATACTCATTTCTGTGTTTTCTGAAATGACAGTCCCCTAATACTCATTTCTGTGTTTTCTGAAATGACAGTTCCCTAATACTCATTGCTGTGTTTTCTGAAATGACAGTTCCCTAATACTCATTGCTGTGTTTTCTGAAATGACAGTTCCCTAATACTCATTTCTGTGTTTTCTGAAATGACAGTTCCCTAATACTCATTTCTGTGTTTTCTGAAATGACAGTTCCCTAATACTCATTGCTGTGTTTTCTGAAATGACAGTTCCCTAATACTCATTTCTGTGTTTTCTGAAATGACAGTCCCTAATACTCATTTCTGTGTTTTCTGAAATGACAGTTCCCTAATACTCATTTCTGTGTTTTCTGAAATGACAGTTCCCTAATACTCATTTCTGTGTTTTCTGAAATGACAGTTCCCTAATACTCATTTCTGTGTTTTCTGAAATGACAGTTCCCTAATACTCATTTCTGTGTTTTCTGAAATGACAGTTCCCTAATACTCATTTCTGTGTTTTCTGAAATGACAGTTCCCTAATACTCATTTCTGTGTTTTCTGAAATGACAGTTCCCTAATACTCATTTCTGTGTTTTCTGAAATGACAGTTCCCTAATACTCATTGCTGTGTTTTCTGAAATGACAGTTCCCTAATACTCATTGCTGTGTTTTCTGAAATGACAGTTCCCTAATACTCATTGCTGTGTTTTCTGAAATGACAGTTCCCTAATACTCATTGCTGTGTTTTCTGAAATGACAGTTCCCTAATACTCATTGCTGTGTTTTCTGAAATGACAGTTCCCTAATACTCATTGCTGTGTTTTCTGAAATGACAGTTCCCTAATACTCATTGCTGTGTTTTCTGAAATGACAGTTCCCTAATACTCATTGCTGTGTTTTCTGAAATGACAGTTCCCTAATACTCATTTCTGTGTTTTCTGAAATGACAGTTCCCTAATACTCATTTCTGTGTTTTCTGAAATGACAGTTCCCTAATACTCATTTCTGTGTTTTCTGAAATGACAGTTCCCTAATACTCATTTCTGTGTTTTCTGAAATGACAGTTCCCTAATACTCATTTCTGTGTTTTCTGAAATGACAGTTCCCTAATACTCATTTCTGTGTTTTCTGAAATGACAGTTCCCTAATACTCATTGCTGTGTTTTCTGAAATGACAGTTCCCTAATACTCATTGCTGTGTTTTCTGAAATGACAGTTCCCTAATACTCATTGCTGTGTTTTCTGAAATGACAGTTCCCTAATACTCATTGCTGTGTTTTCTGAAATGACAGTTCCCTAATACTCATTGCTGTGTTTTCTGAAATGACAGTTCCCTAATACTCATTGCTGTGTTTTCTGAAATGACAGTTCCCTAATACTCATTGCTGTGTTTTCTGAAATGACAGTTCCCTAATACTCATTGCTGTGTTTTCTGAAATGACAGTTCCCTAATACTCATTGCTGTGTTTTCTGAAATGACAGTTCCCTAATACTCATTTCTGTGTTTTCTGAAATGACAGTTCCCTAATACTCATTTCTGTGTTTTCTGAAATGACAGTTCCCTAATACTCATTGCTGTGTTTCTGAAATGACAGTACCCTAATACTCATTGCTGTGTTTTCTGAAATGACAGTCCCCTAATACTCATTTCTGTGTTTTCTGAAATGACAGTTCCCTAATACTCATTTCTGTGTTTTCTGAAATGGCAGTTCCCTAATACTCATTTCTGTGTTTTCTGAAATGGCAGTTCCCTAATACTCATTTCTGTGTTTTCTGAAATGACAGTCCCCTAATACTCATTGCTGTGTTTTCTGAAATGACAGTCCCCTAATACTCATTTCTGTGTTTTCTGAAATGACAGTTCCCTAATACTCATTTCTGTGTTTTCTGAAATGACAGTTCCCTAATACTCATTGCTGTGTTTTCTGAAATGACAGTTCCCTAATACTCATTTCTGTGTTTTCTGAAATGACAGTTCCCCTAATACTCATTTCTGTGTTTTCTGAAATGACAGTTCCCTAATACTCATTTCTGTGTTTTCTGAAATGACAGTTCCCTAATACTCATTTCTGTGTTTTCTGAAATGACAGTTCCCTAATACTCATTGCTGTGTTTTCTGAAATGACAGTTCCCTAATACTCATTTCTGTGTTTTCTGAAATGACAGTCCCCTAATACTCATTGCTGTGTTTTCTGAAATGACAGTCCCCTAATACTCATTTCTGTGTTTTCTGAAATGACAGTTCCCTAATACTCATTTCTGTGTTTTCTGAAATGACAGTTCCCTAATACTCATTTCTGTGTTTTCTGAAATGACAGTTCCCTAATACTCATTTCTGTGTTTTCTGAAATGACAGTTCCCTAATACTCATTTCTGTGTTTTCTGAAATGACAGTTCCCTAATACTCATTGCTGTGTTTTCTGAAATGACAGTTCCCTAATACTCATTTCTGTGTTTTCTGAAATGACAGTTCCCTAATACTCATTGCTGTGTTTTCTGAAATGACAGTTCCCTAATACTCATTGCTGTGTTTTCTGAAATGACAGTTCCCTAATACTCATTGCTGTGTTTTCTGAAATGACAGTTCCCTAATACTCATTGCTGTGTTTTCTGAAATGACAGTTTCCCTAATACTCATTTCTGTGTTTTCTGAAATGACAGTTCCCTAATACTCATTGCTGTGTTTTCTGAAATGACAGTTCCCTAATACTCATTTGCTGTGTTTTCTGAAATGACAGTTCCCTCTCATTTCTGTGTTTTCTGAAATGACAGTTCCCTAATACTCATTTCTGTGTTTTCTGAAATGACAGTTCCCTAATACTCATTTCTGTGTTTTCTGAAATGACAGTTCCCTAATACTCATTTCTGTGTTTTCTGAAATGACAGTTCCCTAATACTCATTTCTGTGTTTTCTGAAATGACAGTCCCCTAATACTCATTTCTGTGTTTTCTGAAATGACAGTTCCCTAATACTCATTTCTGTGTTTTCTGAAATGACAGTTCCCTAATACTCATTGCTGTGTTTTCTGAAATGACAGTTCCCTAATACTCATTTCTGTGTTTTCTGAAATGACAGTTCCCTAATACTCATTGCTGTGTTTTCTGAAATGACAGTTCCCTAATACTCATTGCTGTGTTTTCTGAAATGACAGTTCCCTAATACTCATTTCTGTGTTTTCTGAAATGACAGTTCCCTAATACTCATTTCTGTGTTTTCTGAAATGACAGTTCCCTAATACTCATTTCTGTGTTTTCTGAAATGACAGTTCCCTAATACTCATTTCTGTGTTTTCTGAAATGACAGTTCCCTAATACTCATTTCTGTGTTTTCTGAAATGACAGTTCCCTAATACTCATTTCTGTGTTTTCTGAAATGACAGTTCCCTAATACTCATTTCTGTGTTTTCTGAAATGACAGTTCCCTAATACTCATTTCTGTGTTTTCTGAAATGACAGTTCCCTAATACTCATTTCTGTGTTTTCTGAAATGACAGTCCCTAATACTCATTTCTGTGTTTTCTGAAATGACAGTCCCTAATACTCATTTCTGTGTTTTCTGAAATGACAGTTCCCCTAATACTCATTTCTGTGTTTTCTGAAATGACAGTTCCCTAATACTCATTTCTGTGTTTTCTGAAATGACAGTTCCCTAATACTCATTTCTGTGTTTTCTGAAATGACAGTTCCCTAATACTCATTTCTGTGTTTTCTGAAATGACAGTTCCCTAATACTCATTTCTGTGTTTTCTGAAATGACAGTTCCCTAATACTCATTTCTGTGTTTTCTGAAATGGACAGTTCCCCTAATACTCATTTCTGTGTTTTCTGAAATGACAGTTCCCTAATACTCATTGCTGTGTTTTCTGAAATGACAGTTCCCTAATACTCATTGCTGTGTTTTCTGAAATGACAGTTCCCTAATACTCATTGCTGTGTTTTCTGAAATGACAGTTCCCTAATACTCATTTCTGTGTTTTCTGAAATGACAGTTCCCCTAATACTCATTTCTGTGTTTTCTGAAATGACAGTTCCCTAATACTCATTTCTGTGTTTTCTGAAATGACAGTTCCCTAATACTCATTTCTGTGTTTTCTGAAATGACAGTTCCCTAATACTCATTTCTGTGTTTTCTGAAATGACAGTTCCCTAATACTCATTTCTGTGTTTTCTGAAATGACAGTTCCCTAATACTCATTTCTGTGTTTTCTGAAATGACAGTTCCCTAATACTCATTTCTGTGTTTTCTGGAAATGACAGTTCCCTAATACTCATTTCTGTGTTTTCTGAAATGACAGTTCCCCTAATACTCATTTCTGTGTTTTCTGAAATGGACAGTTCCCTAATACTCATTTCTGTGTTTTCTGAAATGACAGTTCCCTAATACTCATTTCTGTGTTTTCTGAAATGACAGTTCCCCTAATACTCATTTCTGTGTTTTCTGAAATGACAGTTCCCTAATACTCATTTCTGTGTTTTCTGAAATGACAGTTCCCTAATACTCATTTCTGTGTTTTCTGAAATGACAGTCCCCTAATACTCATTGCTGTGTTTCTGAAATGACAGTTCCCTAATACTCATTTCTGTGTTTTCTGAAATGACAGTTCCCTAATACTCATTTCTGTGTTTTCTGAAATGACAGTTCCCTAATACCTCATTCTGTGTTTTCTGAAATGACAGTTCCTAATACTCATTGCTGTGTTTTCTGAATGACAGTTCCCTAATACTCATTGCTGTGTTTTCTGAAATGACTGTTCCCTAATACTCATTGCTGTGTTTTCTGAAATGACAGTTCCCTAATACTCATTGCTGTGTTTTTCTGAAATGACAGTTCCTAATACTCATTGTTGCTGTGTTTTCTGAAATGACAGTGCCCTAATACTCATTTCTGTGTTTTCTGAAATGACAGTTCCCCTAATACTCATTTCTGTGTTTTCTGAAATGACAGTTCCCTAATACTCATTTCTGTGTTTTCTGAAATGACAGTCCCCTAATACTCATTTCTGTGTTTTCTGAAATGACAGTTCCCTAATACTCATTTCTGTGTTTTCTGAAATGACAGTTCCCTAATACTCATTTCTGTGTTTTCTGAAATGACAGTTCCCTAATACTCATTTCTGTGTTTTCTGAAATGACAGTTCCCTAATACTCATTTCTGTGTTTTCTGAAATGACAGTTCCCTAATACTCATTGCTGTGTTTTCTGAAATGACAGTTCCCTAATACTCATTGCTGTGTTTTCTGAATGACAGTTCCCTAATACTCATTTCTGTGTTTTCTGAAATGACAGTTCCCTAATACTCATTTCTGTGTTTTCTGAAATGACAGTTCCCTAATACTCATTGCTGTGTTTTCTGAAATGACAGTTCCCTAATACTCATTTCTGTGTTTTCTGAAATGACAGTTCCCTAATACTCATTGCTGTGTTTTCTGAAATGACAGTTCCCTAATACTCATTGCTGTGTTTTCTGAAATGACAGTTCCCTAATACTCATTGCTGTGTTTTCTGAAATGACAGTTCCCTAATACTCATTGCTGTGTTTTCTGAAATGACAGTTCCCTAATACTCATTGCTGTGTTTTCTGAAATGACAGTTCCCTAATACTCATTGCTGTGTTTTCTGAAATGACAGTTCCCTAATACTCATTGCTGTGTTTTCTGAAATGACAGTTCCCTAATACTCATTTCTGTGTTTTCTGAAATGACAGTTCCCTAATACTCATTGCTGTGTTTTCTGAAATGACAGTTCCCTAATACTCATTGCTGTGTTTTCTGAAATGACAGTTCCCTAATACTCATTTCTGTGTTTTCTGAAATGACAGTCCCCTAATACTCATTTCTGTGTTTTCTGAAATGACAGTTCCCTAATACTCATTTCTGTGTTTTCTGAAATGACAGTTCCCTAATACTCATTTCTGTGTTTTCTGAAATGACAGTTCCCCTAATACTCATTGCTGTGTTTTCTGAAATGACAGTTCCCCTAATACTCATTTCTGTGTTTTCTGAAATGACAGTTCCCTAATACTCATTTCTGTGTTTTCTGAAATGACAGTTCCTAATACTCATTTCTGTGTTTTCTGAAATGACAGTTCCCTAATACTCATTTCTGTGTTTTCTGAAATGACAGTTCCCCTAATACCTCATTTCTGTGTTTTCTGAAATGACAGTTCCCTAATACTCATTGCTGTGTTTTCTGAAATGACAGTCCCCTAATACTCATTTCTGTGTTTTCTGAAATGACAGTTCCCTAATACTCATTTCTGTGTTTTCTGAAATGACAGTTCCCTAATACTCATTTCTGTGTTTTCTGAAATGACAGTTCCCTAATACTCATTTCTGTGTTTTCTGAAATGACAGTCCCCTAATACTCATTTCTGTGTTTTCTGAAATGACAGTTCCCTAATACTCATTTCTGTGTTTTCTGAAATGACAGTTCCCTAATACTCATTTCTGTGTTTTCTGAAATGACAGTTCCCTAATACTCATTTCTGTGTTTTCTGAAATGACAGTTCCCTAATACTCATTTCTGTGTTTTCTGAAATGACAGTTCCCTAATACTCATTTCTGTGTTTTCTGAAATGACAGTCCCCTAATACTCATTTCTGTGTTTTCTGAAATGACAGTTCCCTAATACTCATTTCTGTGTTTTCTGAAATGACAGTCCCCTAATACTCATTTCTGTGTTTTCTGAAATGACAGTTCCCTAATACTCATTTCTGTGTTTTCTGAAATGACAGTTCCCTAATACTCATTTCTGTGTTTTCTGAAATGACAGTTCCCTAATACTCATTGCTGTGTTTTCTGAAATGACAGTTCCCTAATACTCATTTCTGTGTTTTCTGAAATGGCAGTTCCCTAATACTCATTTCTGTGTTTTCTGAAATGGCAGTTCCCTAATACTCATTTCTGTGTTTTCTGAAATGACAGTTCCCTAATACTCATTGCTGTGTTTTCTGAAATGGCAGTTCCCTAATACTCATTTCTGTGTTTTCTGAAATGACAGTTCCCTAATACTCATATTCTGTTGTTTTCTGAAATGACAGTTCCCTAATACTCATTTCTGTGTTTTCTGAAATGACAGTTCCCTAATACTCATTTCTGTGTTTTCTGAAATGACAGTTCCCTAATACTCATTTCTGTGTTTTCTGAAATGACAGTTCCCTAATACTCATTGCTGTGTTTTCTGAAATGACAGTTCCCTAATACTCATTTCTGTGTTTTCTGAAATGACAGTTCCCTAATACTCATTTCTGTGTTTTCTGAAATGACAGTTCCCTAATACTCATTTCTGTGTTTTCTGAAATGACAGTTCCCTAATACTCATTTCTGTGTTTTCTGAAATGACAGTTCCCTAATACTCATTTCTGTGTTTTCTGAAATGACAGTTCCCTAATACTCATTTCTGTGTTTTCTGAAATGACAGTTCCCTAATACTCATTTCTGTGTTTTCTGAAATGACAGTTCCCTAATACTCATTTCTGTGTTTTCTGAAATGACAGTTCCCTAATACTCATTGCTGTGTTTTCTGAAATGACAGTTCCCCTAATACTCATTTCTGTGTTTTCTGAAATGACAGTTCCCTAATACTCATTGCTGTGTTTTCTGAAATGACAGTTCCCTAATACTCATTGCTGTGTTTTCTGAAATGACAGTTCCCTAATACTCATTTCTGTGTTTTCTGAAATGACAGTTCCCTAATACTCATTGCTGTGTTTTCTGAAATGACAGTTCCCTAATACTCATTGCTGTGTTTTCTGAAATGACAGTTCCCTAATACTCATTTCTGTGTTTTCTGAAATGACAGTTCCCTAATACTCATTGCTGTGTTTTCTGAAATGGACAGTTCCCTAATACTCATTGCTCGTGTTTTCTGAAATGACAGTTCCCTAATACTCATTGCTGTGTTTTCTGAAATGACAGTTCCCTAATACTCATTGCTGTGTTTTTCTGAAATGACAGTTCCCTAATACTCATTGCTGTGTTTTCTGAAATGACAGTTCCCTAATACTCATTGCTGTGTTTTCTGAAATGACAGTTCCCTAATACTCATTGCTGTGTTTTCTGAAATGACAGTTCCCTAATACTCATTTCTGTGTTTTCTGAAATGACAGTTCCCTAATACTCATTGCTGTGTTTTCTGAAATGACAGTTCCCTAATACTCATTTCTGTGTTTTCTGAAATGACAGTTCCCTAATACTCATTGCTGTGTTTTCTGAAATGACAGTTCCCTAATACTCATTTCTGTGTTTTCTGAAATGACAGTTCCCTAATACTCATTTCTGTGTTTTCTGAAATGACAGTTCCCTAATACTCATTTCTGTGTTTTCTGAAATGACAGTTCCCTAATACTCATTTCTGTGTTTTCTGAAATGACAGTTCCCTAATACTCATTTCTGTGTTTTCTGAAATGACAGTCCCCTAATACTCATTTCTGTGTTTTCTGAAATGACAGTCCCCTAATACTCATTTCTGTGTTTTCTGAAATGACAGTTCCCTAATACTCATTTCTGTGTTTTCTGAAATGACAGTTCCCTAATACTCATTTCTGTGTTTTCTGAAATGACAGTTCCCTAATACTCATTTCTGTGTTTTCTGAAATGACAGTTCCCTAATACTCATTGCTGTGTTTTCTGAAATGACAGTTCCCTAATACTCATTGCTGTGTTTTCTGAAATGACAGTTCCCTAATACTCATTGCTGTGTTTTCTGAAATGACAGTTCCCTAATACTCATTGCTGTGTTTTCTGAAATGACAGTTCCCTAATACTCATTGCTGTGTTTTCTGAAATGACAGTTCCCTAATACTCATTTCTGTGTTTTCTGAAATGACAGTTCCCTAATACTCATTGCTGTGTTTTCTGAAATGACAGTTCCCTAATACTCATTGCTGTGTTTTCTGAAATGACAGTTCCCTAATACTCATTGCTGTGTTTTCTGAAATGACAGTTCCCTAATACTCATTGCTGTGTTTTCTGAAATGACAGTTCCCTAATACTCATTGCTGTGTTTTCTGAAATGACAGTTCCCTAATACTCATTGCTGTGTTTTCTGAAATGACAGTTCCCTAATACTCATTGCTGTGTTTTCTGAAATGACAGTTCCCTAATACTCATTTCTGTGTTTTCTGAAATGACAGTTCCCTAATACTCATTTCTGTGTTTTCTGAAATGACAGTTCCCTAATACTCATTGCTGTGTTTTCTGAAATGACAGTTCCCTAATACTCATTGCTGTGTTTTCTGAAATGACAGTTCCCTAATACTCATTGCTGTGTTTTCTGAAATGACAGTTCCCTAATACTCATTGCTGTGTTTTCTGAAATGACAGTTCCCTAATACTCATTGCTGTGTTTTCTGAAATGACAGTTCCCTAATACTCATTTCTGTGTTTTCTGAAATGACAGTTCCCTAATACTCATTTCTGTGTTTTCTGAAATGACAGTTCCCTAATACTCATTTCTGTGTTTTCTGAAATGACAGTTCCCTAATACTCATTTCTGTGTTTTCTGAAATGACAGTCCCCTAATACTCATTTCTGTGTTTTCTGAAATGACAGTTCCCTAATACTCATTTCTGTGTTTTCTGAAATGACAGTTCCCCTAATACTCATTTCTGTGTTTTCTGAAATGACAGTTCCCTAATACTCATTTCTGTGTTTTCTGAAATGACAGTTCCCTAATACTCATTTCTGTGTTTTCTGAAATGACAGTTCCCTAATACTCATTGCTGTGTTTTCTGAAATGACAGTTCCCTAATACTCATTGCTGTGTTTTCTGAAATGACAGTTCCCTAATACTCATTGCTGTGTTTTCTGAAATGACAGTTCCCTAATACTCATTGCTGTGTTTTCTGAAATGACAGTTCCCTAATACTCATTGCTGTGTTTTCTGAAATGACAGTTCCCTAATACTCATTTCTGTGTTTTCTGAAATGACAGTTCCCTAATACTCATTGCTGTGTTTTCTGAAATGACAGTTCCCTAATACTCATTTCTGTGTTTTCTGAAATGACAGTTCCCTAATACTCATTGCTGTGTTTTCTGAAATGACAGTTCCCTAATACTCATTGCTGTGTTTTCTGAAATGACAGTTCCCTAATACTCATTGCTGTGTTTTCTGAAATGACAGTTCCCTAATACTCATTTCTGTGTTTTCTGAAATGACAGTTCCCTAATACTCATTTCTGTGTTTTCTGAAATGACAGTTCCCTAATACTCATTTCTGTGTTTTCTGAAATGACAGTCCCCTAATACTCATTTCTGTGTTTTCTGAAATGACAGTTCCCTAATACTCATTTCTGTGTTTTCTGAAATGACAGTCCCCTAATACTCATTTCTGTGTTTTCTGAAATGACAGTTCCCTAATACTCATTTCTGTGTTTTCTGAAATGACAGTCCCCTAATACTCATTTCTGTGTTTTCTGAAATGACAGTTCCCTAATACTCATTTCTGTGTTTTCTGAAATGACAGTTCCCCTAATACTCATTTCTGTGTTTTCTGAAATGACAGTTCCCTAATACTCATTTCTGTGTTTTCTGAAATGACAGTTCCCTAATACTCATTTCTGTGTTTTCTGAAATGACAGTTCCCTAATACTCATTTCTGTGTTTTCTGAAATGACAGTTCCCTAATACTCATTTCTGTGTTTTCTGAAATGACAGTTCCCTAATACTCATTTCTGTGTTTTCTGAAATGACATTCCCCTAATACTCATTTCTGTGTTTTCTGAAATGACAGTTCCCTAATACTCATTTCTGTGTTTTCTGAAATGACAGTTCCCTAATACTCATTTCTGTGTTTTCTGAAATGACAGTTCCCTAATACTCATTTCTGTGTTTTCTGAAATGACAGTTCCCTAATACTCATTGCTGTGTTTTCTGAAATGACAGTTCCCTAATACTCATTGCTGTGTTTTCTGAAATGACAGTTCCCTAATACTCATTGCTGTGTTTTCTGAAATGACAGTTCCCTAATACTCATTTCTGTGTTTTCTGAAATGACAGTTCCCTAATACTCATTGCTGTGTTTTCTGAAATGACAGTTCCCTAATACTCATTTCTGTGTTTTCTGAAATGACAGTTCCCTAATACTCATTGCTGTGTTTTCTGAAATGACAGTTCCCTAATACTCATTGCTGTGTTTTCTGAAATGACAGTCCCCTAATACTCATTGCTGTGTTTTCTGAAATGACAGTCCCCTAATACTCATTGCTGTGTTTTCTGAAATGACAGTCCCCTAATACTCATTGCTGTGTTTTCTGAAATGACAGTTCCCTAATACTCATTGCTGTGTTTTCTGAAATGACAGTTCCCTAATACTCATTGCTGTGTTTTCTGAAATGACAGTTCCCTAATACTCATTGCTGTGTTTTCTGAAATGACAGTTCCCTAATACTCATTGCTGTGTTTTCTGAAATGACAGTTCCCTAATACTCATTGCTGTGTTTTCTGAAATGACAGTTCCCTAATACTCATTGCTGTGTTTTCTGAAATGACAGTTCCCTAATACTCATTGCTGTGTTTTCTGAAATGACAGTTCCCTAATACTCATTTCTGTGTTTTCTGAAATGACAGTTCCCTAATACTCATTGCTGTGTTTTCTGAAATGACAGTTCCCTAATACTCATTGCTGTGTTTTCTGAAATGACAGTTCCCTAATACTCATTGCTGTGTTTTCTGAAATGACAGTTCCCTAATACTCATTGCTGTGTTTTCTGAAATGACAGTTCCCTAATACTCATTGCTGTGTTTTCTGAAATGACAGTTCCCTAATACTCATTGCTGTGTTTTCTGAAATGACAGTTCCCTAATACTCATTGCTGTGTTTTCTGAAATGACAGTTCCCTAATACTCATTGCTGTGTTTTCTGAAATGACAGTTCCCTAATACTCATTTCTGTGTTTTCTGAAATGACAGTTCCCTAATACTCATTGCTGTGTTTTCTGAAATGACAGTTCCCTAATACTCATTTCTGTGTTTTCTGAAATGACAGTCCCCTAATACTCATTTCTGTGTTTTCTGAAATGACAGTCCCCTAATACTCATTTCTGTGTTTTCTGAAATGACAGTCCCCTAATACTCATTTCTGTGTTTTCTGAAATGACAGTCCCCTAATACTCATTTCTGTGTTTTCTGAAATGACAGTTCCCTAATACTCATTGCTGTGTTTTCTGAAATGACAGTTCCCTAATACTCATTGCTGTGTTTTCTGAAATGACAGTTCCCTAATACTCATTGCTGTGTTTTCTGAAATGACAGTTCCCTAATACTCATTGCTGTGTTTTCTGAAATGACAGTTCCCTAATACTCATTGCTGTGTTTTCTGAAATGACAGTTCCCTAATACTCATTGCTGTGTTTTCTGAAATGACAGTTCCCTAATACTCATTTCTGTGTTTTCTGAAATGACAGTTCCCTAATACTCATTGCTGTGTTTTCTGAAATGACAGTTCCCTAATACTCATTTCTGTGTTTTCTGAAATGACAGTTCCCTAATACTCATTGCTGTGTTTTCTGAAATGACAGTTCCCTAATACTCATTGCTGTGTTTTCTGAAATGACAGTTCCCTAATACTCATTGCTGTGTTTTCTGAAATGACAGTTCCCTAATACTCATTTCTGTGTTTTCTGAAATGACAGTCCCCTAATACTCATTTCTGTGTTTTCTGAAATGACAGTTCCCTAATACTCATTTCTGTGTTTTCTGAAATGACAGTCCCCTAATACTCATTTCTGTGTTTTCTGAAATGACAGTTCCCTAATACTCATTTCTGTGTTTTCTGAAATGACAGTCCCCTAATACTCATTTCTGTGTTTTCTGAAATGACAGTTCCCTAATACTCATTTCTGTGTTTTCTGAAATGACAGTCCCCTAATACTCATTTCTGTGTTTTCTGAAATGACAGTTCCCTAATACTCATTTCTGTGTTTTCTGAAATGACAGTTCCCTAATACTCATTTCTGTGTTTTCTGAAATGACAGTTCCCTAATACTCATTTCTGTGTTTTCTGAAATGACAGTTCCCTAATACTCATTTCTGTGTTTTCTGAAATGACAGTTCCCTAATACTCATTTCTGTGTTTTCTGAAATGACAGTTCCCTAATACTCATTTCTGTGTTTTCTGAAATGACAGTTCCCTAATACTCATTTCTGTGTTTTCTGAAATGACAGTTCCCTAATACTCATTTCTGTGTTTTCTGAAATGACAGTTCCCTAATACTCATTTCTGTGTTTTCTGAAATGACAGTTCCCTAATACTCATTTCTGTGTTTTCTGAAATGACAGTTCCCTAATACTCATTGCTGTGTTTTCTGAAATGACAGTTCCCTAATACTCATTGCTGTGTTTTCTGAAATGACAGTTCCCTAATACTCATTGCTGTGTTTTCTGAAATGACAGTTCCCTAATACTCATTGCTGTGTTTTCTGAAATGACAGTTCCCTAATACTCATTTCTGTGTTTTCTGAAATGACAGTTCCCTAATACTCATTTCTGTGTTTTCTGAAATGACAGTTCCCTAATACTCATTTCTGTGTTTTCTGAAATGACAGTTCCCTAATACTCATTTCTGTGTTTTCTGAAATGACAGTTCCCTAATACTCATTTCTGTGTTTTCTGAAATGACAGTTCCCTAATACTCATTTCTGTGTTTTCTGAAATGACAGTTCCCTAATACTCATTTCTGTGTTTTCTGAAATGACAGTTCCCTAATACTCATTTCTGTGTTTTCTGAAATGACAGTTCCCTAATACTCATTTCTGTGTTTTCTGAAATGACAGTTCCCTAATACTCATTTCTGTGTTTTCTGAAATGACAGTTCCCTAATACTCATTTCTGTGTTTTCTGAAATGACAGTTCCCTAATACTCATTTCTGTGTTTTCTGAAATGACAGTTCCCTAATACTCATTTCTGTGTTTTCTGAAATGACAGTTCCCTAATACTCATTTCTGTGTTTTCTGAAATGACAGTTCCCTAATACTCATTTCTGTGTTTTCTGAAATGACAGTTCCCTAATACTCATTTCTGTGTTTTCTGAAATGACAGTTCCCTAATACTCATTGCTGTGTTTTCTGAAATGACAGTTCCCTAATACTCATTGCTGTGTTTTCTGAAATGACAGTTCCCTAATACTCATTGCTGTGTTTTCTGAAATGACAGTTCCCTAATACTCATTGCTGTGTTTTCTGAAATGACAGTTCCCTAATACTCATTGCTGTGTTTTCTGAAATGACAGTTCCCTAATACTCATTGCTGTGTTTTCTGAAATGACAGTTCCCTAATACTCATTTCTGTGTTTTCTGAAATGACAGTTCCCTAATACTCATTGCTGTGTTTTCTGAAATGACAGTTCCCTAATACTCATTGCTGTGTTTTCTGAAATGACAGTTCCCTAATACTCATTTCTGTGTTTTCTGAAATGACAGTTCCCTAATACTCATTTCTGTGTTTTCTGAAATGACAGTTCCCTAATACTCATTTCTGTGTTTTCTGAAATGACAGTTCCCTAATACTCATTGCTGTGTTTTCTGAAATGACAGTTCCCTAATACTCATTTCTGTGTTTTCTGAAATGACAGTTCCCTAATACTCATTGCTGTGTTTTCTGAAATGACAGTTCCCTAATACTCATTGCTGTGTTTTCTGAAATGACAGTTCCCTAATACTCATTGCTGTGTTTTCTGAAATGACAGTTCCCTAATACTCATTTCTGTGTTTTCTGAAATGACAGTTCCCTAATACTCATTGCTGTGTTTTCTGAAATGACAGTTCCCTAATACTCATTTCTGTGTTTTCTGAAATGACAGTCCCCTAATACTCATTTCTGTGTTTTCTGAAATGACAGTTCCCTAATACTCATTTCTGTGTTTTCTGAAATGACAGTTCCCTAATACTCATTTCTGTGTTTTCTGAAATGACAGTTCCCTAATACTCATTTCTGTGTTTTCTGAAATGACAGTCCCCTAATACTCATTTCTGTGTTTTCTGAAATGACAGTTCCCTAATACTCATTTCTGTGTTTTCTGAAATGACAGTTCCCTAATACTCATTTCTGTGTTTTCTGAAATGACAGTTCCCTAATACTCATTTCTGTGTTTTCTGAAATGACAGTTCCCTAATACTCATTTCTGTGTTTTCTGAAATGACAGTTCCCTAATACTCATTTCTGTGTTTTCTGAAATGACAGTTCCCTAATACTCATTTCTGTGTTTTCTGAAATGACAGTTCCCTAATACTCATTTCTGTGTTTTCTGAAATGACAGTTCCCTAATACTCATTGCTGTGTTTTCTGAAATGACAGTTCCCTAATACTCATTGCTGTGTTTTCTGAAATGACAGTTCCCTAATACTCATTGCTGTGTTTTCTGAAATGACAGTTCCCTAATACTCATTGCTGTGTTTTCTGAAATGACAGTTCCCTAATACTCATTGCTGTGTTTTCTGAAATGACAGTTCCCTAATACTCATTGCTGTGTTTTCTGAAATGACAGTTCCCTAATACTCATTGCTGTGTTTTCTGAAATGACAGTTCCCTAATACTCATTGCTGTGTTTTCTGAAATGACAGTTCCCTAATACTCATTTCTGTGTTTTCTGAAATGACAGTTCCCTAATACTCATTTCTGTGTTTTCTGAAATGACAGTTCCCTAATACTCATTTCTGTGTTTTCTGAAATGACAGTTCCCTAATACTCATTTCTGTGTTTTCTGAAATGACAGTTCCCTAATACTCATTTCTGTGTTTTCTGAAATGACAGTTCCCTAATACTCATTTCTGTGTTTTCTGAAATGACAGTTCCCTAATACTCATTTCTGTGTTTTCTGAAATGACAGTTCCCTAATACTCATTTCTGTGTTTTCTGAAATGACAGTTCCCTAATACTCATTTCTGTGTTTTCTGAAATGACAGTTCCCTAATACTCATTTCTGTGTTTTCTGAAATGACAGTTCCCTAATACTCATTTCTGTGTTTTCTGAAATGACAGTTCCCTAATACTCATTTCTGTGTTTTCTGAAATGACAGTTCCCTAATACTCATTTCTGTGTTTTCTGAAATGACAGTTCCCTAATACTCATTTCTGTGTTTTCTGAAATGACAGTTCCCTAATACTCATTTCTGTGTTTTCTGAAATGACAGTTCCCTAATACTCATTTCTGTGTTTTCTGAAATGACAGTTCCCTAATACTCATTGCTGTGTTTTCTGAAATGACAGTTCCCTAATACTCATTGCTGTGTTTTCTGAAATGACAGTTCCCTAATACTCATTGCTGTGTTTTCTGAAATGACAGTTCCCTAATACTCATTGCTGTGTTTTCTGAAATGACAGTTCCCTAATACTCATTTCTGTGTTTTCTGAAATGACAGTTCCCTAATACTCATTTCTGTGTTTTCTGAAATGACAGTTCCCTAATACTCATTTCTGTGTTTTCTGAAATGACAGTTCCCTAATACTCATTGCTGTGTTTTCTGAAATGACAGTTCCCTAATACTCATTGCTGTGTTTTCTGAAATGACAGTTCCCTAATACTCATTGCTGTGTTTTCTGAAATGACAGTTCCCTAATACTCATTGCTGTGTTTTCTGAAATGACAGTTCCCTAATACTCATTTCTGTGTTTTCTGAAATGACAGTTCCCTAATACTCATTGCTGTGTTTTCTGAAATGACAGTTCCCTAATACTCATTGCTGTGTTTTCTGAAATGACAGTTCCCTAATACTCATTGCTGTGTTTTCTGAAATGACAGTTCCCTAATACTCATTGCTGTGTTTTCTGAAATGACAGTTCCCTAATACTCATTGCTGTGTTTTCTGAAATGACAGTTCCCTAATACTCATTTCTGTGTTTTCTGAAATGACAGTTCCCTAATACTCATTGCTGTGTTTTCTGAAATGACAGTTCCCTAATACTCATTGCTGTGTTTTCTGAAATGACAGTTCCCTAATACTCATTTCTGTGTTTTCTGAAATGACAGTTCCCTAATACTCATTGCTGTGTTTTCTGAAATGACAGTTCCCTAATACTCATTGCTGTGTTTTCTGAAATGACAGTTCCCTAATACTCATTGCTGTGTTTTCTGAAATGACAGTTCCCTAATACTCATTTCTGTGTTTTCTGAAATGACAGTTCCCTAATACTCATTTCTGTGTTTTCTGAAATGACAGTTCCCTAATACTCATTTCTGTGTTTTCTGAAATGACAGTTCCCTAATACTCATTGCTGTGTTTTCTGAAATGACAGTTCCCTAATACTCATTGCTGTGTTTTCTGAAATGACAGTTCCCTAATACTCATTGCTGTGTTTTCTGAAATGACAGTTCCCTAATACTCATTGCTGTGTTTTCTGAAATGACAGTTCCCTAATACTCATTGCTGTGTTTTCTGAAATGACAGTTCCCTAATACTCATTTCTGTGTTTTCTGAAATGACAGTCCCCTAATACTCATTGCTGTGTTTTCTGAAATGACAGTCCCCTAATACTCATTGCTGTGTTTTCTGAAATGACAGTTCCCTAATACTCATTTCTGTGTTTTCTGAAATGACAGTTCCCTAATACTCATTTCTGTGTTTTCTGAAATGACAGTTCCCTAATACTCATTTCTGTGTTTTCTGAAATGACAGTTCCCTAATACTCATTTCTGTGTTTTCTGAAATGACAGTTCCCTAATACTCATTTCTGTGTAGTGCTATGGTTCCTTTACAGACATCAGAAGGGCCAATCATCACACTCACATTGGCAAACTCTTGGTATAGAATACTGCAGCTCAGGCTAACATCTGAGATACCTTTGTGTGGTCCTGCTGAGGTCAAAGAATGGCAGTAGAGTCCTGAAGATGTGGTTTTAAATTCCTGCTTTTTTCATTAATAATTCTGATTACTCAAAAGTTCTTTATCCTATCTGATTCTCAACATGTACTATGGGGAAAAGCAGATGGGGCATATAATAAACTTTCAAAATCATTAATTCCTTTAGTCTAAGCCTTTCACATATATAAATGCTGACTTGAATTCTACCTCCATGAAACCTATTCTCATTATACTATCCTCCAACATTCATCTTGCTTTTGTCTGAAACCCTAATATATTTGTCCGAACACAATACTGAACCGAGGGAGAAAATGAGGCTATTAGAGATCCTCACTACTGAGAGCACAAAGTAAGGCATATCCCCTTTCTACTATACCTATAGTTCTGAGCACACTGCCAAGCACATGGATGTTCATAAGACAGTCACTGATAAGTCAGGATCCCATAATTTTAGAATTTAATGCTATCTATATATTCCCTAACCCAAACTAGTTAGCTAGTAGAGAAACTCAGACTAGAGAGTTACAAAGCTTGCCTGGAAGACAGCAACTGCTTTGTTGAAAGGTAAAGTTTGCATCCTACTTGCAACCCAGAAAGCTTTTTACCCTGTGTCTGTTGCTGTCCTCTGAAGAAGTACCAGGAAATCCACAAGGGCTTTCATGTACTAGAAGCTACTTGCTTTCCCTTATTAAAACAGTTAAAATGAAATATGGGAGATGTGCTTCTTTGAAAGTTGATTCTAACACAAACTAGATGTCATACATCAGAGTAGTTCAACTGACATTCCTCTGCTGCCACCTGAAGGACAGAGAAGATCCTACAACTGATCTAACCTCTATATAATATTCAACTATGTGATATAAAAAAAAAAAAAGTAAAAAGCCACCTCACAAGTTCACAGTGCAGGGACAAAAAGGAACAGATTACCATTTCATTGGTCAAATCTGTCCTAAGAACACTGTGAAGAGAATTCTGGGTTCAGCCTGGAGCTGGAGAGCAACAGTAGTCAGCAGTGGTATTTAAAACGAAGGAGCTATCATTGGCAGAGGGAAAGACTGTCTGAACACACCACCATTAGCACAGGCACTATGACCAACAATATATAAACGGGACCTCATGAAACTGAAAAGCTTCATCCTACCACAGACACACTTGCTCAACCATGAACATATAGCCAGAAATTGGAAACAACCTAGATATCTCTTAAGAGAAGAATGAACTTGAAAGCAAATGAGTGGAACTAAGGAAAAGAAAAATCACTGAGGGAGGTGTCCCAGACTCAGACAAATATGGTATGTATTTGCATCTATGTGGATATCAGCTGTGAAGTCAATGATAACCAAGCTACATTCCGAAGGACCACAGAGATATAGATAGAGTAAGAGACTAGATTAGTCATTCTCAACCTTCCCAGGGCTGGGACCCTTTAACACAGTTCATGTTGTGGTGACCTCCAACCATAAAATTACTATTGTTGCTACATCATAACTGTGATTTTGCTACTTTTATGAATTGTAATGAAAATATATGTATTTTCTGATGGTCTTAGGCAACCCCTATGAAAGGGATGTTTGAACCCCAAAAGGTTGTGGCCCACAGGTTGAGAACCAGTGGACTAGAGGGGAGCAGATTGTTTTCATTAGGAAAGGGAAATAGAATAGATCTTGGGTGGGGCTGAAATGGGAAGGGAGCAGGAGCTGTGGGAAGGATTACAGGAGAGACAGCTAATATTAAGGGGCATTTGAGAGGAAGTATGAAAACCTCATACTGTAGAAACTTCCTAAAATACATACATATATGGAGGTGATCTAAATGAAATCATCAAATAATGGGGGCCAAGAGTCTCAACTGGCCATCACTTATCAGTTTCCAGTACTGGGATTGGGTTACAAATAATTGAGTTGTTGGCCAAAAGGACCCACAGGAATCTCCAGGCAACCCAGGCTGTTGCCAAGACAGGTTAGTCTCTACAAGGCCCACTGCTGACAACACCTACACAACTCACTGAAGAGAAGATGCCAAGCTGGTGCCTACACAGTCTTCATCCTACATTCCAGTGTCTTTAGTACAGAAACATTCTGTACACACTCTAAAACAAACAAACACATAAACACCAAGCCAGCCACAAACTATTTTTCTACAGTGGTGTACTGCAGGCAGAATATGCTAGAACAATGCTAGCACAAAGCTTGTGGAAGTAACCAACCAATAACTGATTTAACTTAAGGCTCACTCCACAAGATGGAACCAATACCTGACACTGCCTGGGTAACCAAGAACCTGAGACTACATAGCACAGGGACCTAAGTTAAACCAAATAAAAATGGTCTAAAATGGGGGGGGGTGTACTGATGAAATGACCCCTAATGGTGCTGCTGTATTCTTTTATTAGGGCCTTGCTCAGCCATCATCAGAGAAGTTTCTTTCTGCAGTAGATGGGAACAAATACAGAGACTCACAACCAGAGAATAAGACCTTAGAACACTCACCCCTAAATGGAATGCCTCCATCAAATCCCTCTCCTTAGAGCTCAGGGAATCCATGGGAAGAAGACACAGAAAGAGTCTAAGAGCCAGAGGGGACAGAGGGCACAAGAAAACAAGGCCCTCTAAATCAACACGAGCAAAGCTGCTATGAACTCACACGGACTGGGGCCGTACGCACAGGCCTGCATGGGTCTGCACCAGGTTCTGTCTGTGAATTATGGTTTCCAGTTTAGTGTTCTCATGGGGTTCCTGAGTGTGTGAACGAGTGGGTCTCTGATTCTTGTGCCTTCTCTTGGGCTCTCTTCCTTCTGTTGGTTTGTCTTGTTCGACTTCAATGAGGTGGTTTTTGTTTAGGTTATATTTTAATTTATTATAATTTTTAAGAATGTATGAATGGATACCCAGTCAGTACAGTAAAGGTCAACAACTGAACTGTCACACCTGCTGGGTAAGGAAAAATCCATTTTCTCCAATAAAATGGTACTGGGTATATTATTCACCCCTTATATTCACGAGTAATAGACAAACATAAAAGGACTCCCCAGTTTTTTTGTGTGTGCTTTTATTTGGATACAGTTTAGTGTTTTTAAATTTCTTTTTAGCTGTGGTTGGCAGGACATTGCTAGGCAGAGACTGTGAGCTAAAGCCACTCTGGGATGGGGTGGGTTCTGCATGGGGACAACTAGGAAGGGGTAGATGAGGGCAGAATGTGCTCAGGAAAGGTCTGTTTTGTACTTGGACAGAGCAATGCCCTAAGCAAGGACACAAAATAGATGTAGAAGCGAAGGATGGGCTAGAGACAACTGAGAGAAAAGGACACTTTCAGATAAGTGAGGTTGAGGCAGGAGGATCACTATTTTTAGGCCAGTCTGGAATATATACTGGAACCCCATCTTAATAAACAAGCACGCACATATAAAAATGAAAAAGAGGCTAAAGAGTAATTCCTTTGCAGAACTAAATAGTCAATTAACATGACTTTAAAACTGACTGGTTCTGCAAAATTTTCAATTTTGTCCAGAAACTGGTCCTCTAAGCATAAAGATTAATTAGAAAATTTTTTGTCTTTAAAGGTTAGCTGAATTGTACTCTATTCTTCATCTACACAACCCAGCTTCTTTCAGTTAATACCCTAATTATCTGACAGTGATTTTTGATAAGTTAAAATTTATATTATGTAATATTTAAGACAAATAAAAAAGATGAACAGTACAAACTAATACCTGTGTATCATTAGCATTCAACTTAAGAATAACACAGTATTAATTTCATTATTAAAATATACAAGCTTTCCTGGGTCCTGAAATTTTTAATTAGCTCATACTATGTTGACCTTTGCATCTGTTCCTTACTTCCTTATGTCTATTCATGTTCATCAGGAATGTGGAGAAACACAGGTTCTAAGCTGGCTATTCTTAAATATCTGCATCTTATTCTTACTACCTGCAATTTCTCCTTCTCTACCTACCCCATTAAAACAACCCAGTTAGACTCTCAGGTTGTGAGACTGTTCTTCATGTGGGTCACTTACCTGTGTCTAACCTCCTTGTCTATCAGTTACAGAGATTCCAAACTACCACAATAAAATGAATGTCACTGTAATAAAGCAAGTCTTTGGGTTTTCTAGTGCATATAAACAAAGTTTTTAATATTTTTATAGTCAATTCTGCTGTAGCAACGCCTAAGAATACAATGTATGCAATCTTAATTTAAAAACTTTATTGTGCTGACAAGATCGCTTAGTAGATGGCACTTGCCACTAAGCCTGGTGACACTGATTGATCCTTCCCTCCCTCCCTTCTTTCTTTTTATGTTTTGTTTTGAGACAGGGTTTCTCTGTGTAGCTCTGGCTGTCCTGGAACTCACTTTGTAGACCAGGCTGGCCTCGAACTCAGAGATCCGCCTGCTTCTGCCTCCTGAGTGCTGGGATTAAAGGTACATGTCAAGAGTGCCTGGCCTTCCTCCTTTCTCTCACCTATTAATTTTGGACTTTTTGAGATGGATTTGAGACAGGCCCAGGCTGGCCTCAAGGTTGTGCTAATCCTCCTGCCTCAGCATTCTCAGTGCTCTGTTGTACCTGACTTTGACCTTTCCTTTCACAGAAAATTTCTGGGTAGCCTGGGATGCCATCTGATGCTATTTTATTTTCAATGTACAATTCGCCTACTAGCATGTACGCTTTGCTCTCTTCTTGCTCAAGATTCACACGAGAAAGATTACATTAATAAAGGAAAAGTAGGTTCAACTTTGTTATAGACATTAGACAAGGAAAACATTTTAGATCAAAAATGGAGAGAGATTGTGAGACTATAAAATCTCTTCTTTAATTGGCAACTGTCATAGCTTAGAGATAATTTTAAGTGTTTTTAAAAATGATGGCTTAATTATTTGTTTTAGAATTTCTAATATTCCAGAGATGATGTCAAATTAATCTGTGGATAGTTTCACATTAGCTGGAATAACTACCTAGTTTAAGAGACTCCAAAGGACTCAAGAAGGTGGTATGAGGGTAGATGACTCAGTCAGTATAGGTCACACCTTGAGAAGCAAGCAGAGCTGAATATAATGTGGGTTATTCAGAGAACAAGCAATTTTAGCCTCTTGTGGAAACAAACTATTTATAGCCATTTCTTGGATGGATGGAAGGAAGGACATCTGAAGGAGGAAAGTGACATAAAATTCAGGGCTGGTCAGAGGGAGGGAAAAGGTAGCAGGGAGACAAAGAGGAGAAAAGGCCGGCAAAGACAGTCACTATCAGCTCTAATATTAGCCAGGGGGATTATTTATATTCTGTTGCTAAGGAAAACGTGGCGCTTTGGGAAATGAACTTGACCACTACATGACTGTGGCAGCTGCTGCTTGGCCTGGCATCCCTGCAGAGCTATCTGCCAACTGCTGGCCACTTGCCACTCTGTCCTGCAGTCTGCCAGTCAAACCCAAAAACCGGAGGACTGTGATCAGTGCTATATGATGGGCTGCAAATCAAGACAGGCTGGCCCTGGAATCAAACTTTTATTCTGAATGGGTATTATTTCAATTCAAAAGTTGTAATATTTCAATATAGAGGAAAAGGGGGCCTAGCCAATGATAAGTCAAGACTTTACACAGTCTTATAACTTCAACTTACTTTATGACTTTCATTAGAGTAAGGAACCTATCTTCTGCTCCTTTCTATCATGGAAGGAAAGAAAGTAACAGCTGAACATACTACAGCTTTTTCAGGAAAGTGGGCATTAGTAAATCCAAGACCATATTCTCCTTAAAATTAATAAATCATATTATGTATTTTGTTATGAGATGTGAATTCAAGACCATGGTTGGGCACGGCAGATCACACACAGTTCTGAGAACGGCTGCCTCAGCTACTGAGTGAGACCTTGTCTTAAAAAACTAAAACACAATTAGTCAGTTTTGATATTCCAAATGCTCTAGAGGATGAGGCATAGAGACTCTTATGTTCTGCCAGGGCAACAGAGTAAGTTTAAGCCCCTGTTTCCCTTACTTTAAAAAAAAAATCTAACAAAGGGGCTAGGGAAAGTGGAACATTCTCATACAGGCAAAGGGGAAGGCAGATGTGGGATGGGGGGTTGGTAGAGGGGTAATCAAGAAGTGGGAATATCATGGGATGGGGATTGGTGGAGGGGGTAACTGGGAAGTGGGATATAATTTGAGATGTAAACAAATGGAATGATTTAAAAAAAAAAAAAAGAAGGAAAGAGTAGTTATCTAGCAGCAACAAGGACAGGCCCTAGGTTCAATCTCTAGTCACACTAGTTACACAGAGACACATACATACACACACGGACATACACAGACATACAAACACACACAAATATACCCACAAAGACATACTCACACACAGATGTACAAACACAACCACACAGACATACCTGCATACAGACACACATGCACATACACATATACACAGACAAACATATACAGACATACCCTCACATAGACACACACACACACACACACATATATATATATATATATACACATACATAGACACACACAGACATACACATTTATACACACAGACAGACATATACATACACAAAGACACACACAGAAATACATACGCACATACATAGACACACACATACATACACATTTATATACACACAGACAGAGACACAGAGAGACAGACACATACGCAAACCACAAACTCTCTAGAATTCTGAAAACCTTTACTTGCTATGGCAATTATCATTGAATGGACATGGCCTCCTCCACAGACTAATATCACAAGTGAAACTGATTCCCAGAGCAGATTTCTTTTCAATTATTTCCCCCTTCCATTCCATTTTAACAGTAATACTTTTACACAGAAGAAAGGCGAGGCAGAATTCCCCAGAATACCCTCCACAAACAGCGTTAATATTGTTGTTTATTTGGTATCATACATTATCCTTTGCACCTGGCTTTGTCCATTTAACAATGTATCAGTGTCAACTGAGTCATAGTGCCAGGAGAACACTGAAATCGACTGTTGGCCAGTCCTACACACTAACAATGCTTTCCTGAAAACAAAACCTCTAAGGAGGGACAACTGTGAAATGGGGTGCTAAGTCTCCCGCCCCAGCCTAAGTAACTCAATTACAAGGCAAAGGGAGATTATTTCTGAGTGGTGGCTTTCTACTGCTTAAGTCTTGCAGTGGCCTGCTTCAAATCCCCATTTATCCCAATGCTACTAATTGTTTCACATTGGACCTGTGAATGAGGGCTTCAAGGCCCCACAATGGTTTCCCGGCAGGAGTCAAAACACTTCCACAATGAGCTGATTACAGAGAAAGCTGAAGCTTCAAAAGAGAAGAATTATCACTCAGCATGCTCTTTCAGAAGAAAAATGTAGCTGTTTCAAAACATCTGATTTTTTTCCCTCTTAGTTTATGTTTATCTAGAGGGAGAAACTAAATGGCTTTAATTCTGTAAAGGCTTAAATGACATGTTTTATGTGATCAAGTCATTCCCCTGATGAAAATTCTACTATGGTATTTCACAGCTCTGAGAACAGAAGATCAAGTTTCTTAACATAACCCAGACAAAAATTGGCTTGATTTGGTTCCTGCCTACCTCTCGAGCTCAACAATTTCATAAGACTATCTAGTGGAATGTTAATTTGGGGTTTCTACAGGGCAGGAAGGACCTCACCTGCTACATGCCACAGCATACTCATTCCCAAGCTCTGCCTTCAACCACCACTCTCCCCAGATGACCAGAGAAGGCTTCTGAGTGAGCCTGTTTAACTTAGCTTAACCCATCCTTCTCCACTTGATTTGCCTACACCTCACTCCCTTCAGCTAACCCTGTTTTCATACAGACACGTTCTGAAGTGCTACAGTAGCCTTATCTTCCACAGCCTCCAGGACAAGACACTTATGAATTTATGTTCCTCTAAAATATCACCCTCCCATTGCTATTTATTAATTTCCAGTTGTCTCTGGTCATCTCCTAGGCACCAACACAGTCTGATTCAGATTCCTCTCTTCCACATCCTCACAGAAATGTAGGCATTTCCTGTTTTGAAGTGTGTGTGCTTGTGAATGGGTATGTGCACATAAGTGCTGGTACCCTTGCAATCCAAAACTGAGCATCAGATCTGCTGGAGCTGGCCTTATAGGAGGTTATAAGCTGCTGACCATGGGTGCTGGTAACCAAATTTAGGTTCTTTTCAAGAGTAGAAAGTGCTCTTCATGGCTAAGCCATCTCTCCAGTCCCAATTTATATATTTCTTTTTCATAGAGCTTAAAAATGACACAGTAGTATTTGATTTACTTGGTTAACTTCTCAGAATAGATTTTCAATGCTAAAGTTCAGCAAACAGTTTTTTCCCGATGTTGTGATTTCGATCTTTGACTGACATATGCCAGGCACAGTCCTTCAATAAATGGCTGTTAGATTGGTCCACAAATACAAGTCTCCATTTAACAAGACTATTCACCTATACACTGTGTGCTTGTGCCAGGATCCCAAGCTTTCAAGAATAAAGACCTAGCTAGCTAGCTTCTATGCTAAATTCTTGACTTGGGATTCCAAACTCTATGTGTAGTAATTTTTTTCTCCAATTACTTTTTCTGTCCCTGCCCAGATCCTTGAATAGATTCTCTTCCTTTCCCTTTGAGGCACAGGGTTTACAACACACACTTCTCATGAGCTGGACAGCCATCCCAGAATTCTAACTTGATATAAGTTCTTAGTTACAAGTCTCAGCTATGTATGTATGACCTCACACGTGACAGTAAAATCTGAGCCTCTGTATCCACAGTGCTACATATAAATAATAATGATAATCTTGGCCACCAATCCTGACAACCTGAGTTCAAGTCCCAGGACCTCCATAGAGGAAGGAGGGAGCCAACTTGTGCAAACTGTCCTCTGATTTCCACACACAGCCATGGCATTCACCGACCCCCTTCCTCCAATTAAGTGAAATAAATATATTTTCACCACATTCACTTTTCTTCATCTCTTCTATCAGACCCAGTGCAAGCCTGATGTGTCTTATGTGCCTTTCTTCTGTAACAGTCTTTTTACTAGTCACTTCACACTCATTATTACCCATTCGTTCCTGTCTAATAACTTCAGACAGTTTAAAAGCCAGAAATTAAAAAAAAATTTCATGATATGTTAAGCTTAAAATTGTCTAGTGGCATATTGCCTACAAAATCCACTAGTAGTATAAACCTGGGAAATATGTCCACATAAAAATATATACACAAATGTTTATAGTAATATTATTTATAAAAGCCAACAGGTAGAAATAATGTGAACATATCAATTTATGAATAAACAAACAATATTAAATAGTAGACTATAAAAAGGAATCAAGTCCTGATACCTGCCTCAACATGGACGCACTTTGAAAACATACTAGAAAGAGGCCAATCATAACCCCTCATCTTGTTTCCACTTTACATGAAAGGTTGAAAATAAGAAAAACAAAAATCTATCAGTAGATAGTAGGGTAGCGGTTAGTAGGGTAGTAGGTAAAGGGAAGTAGGGAAAGCTTAGGTAGTAGGGAAGCGGTTATAAGACATGAGAGAAATAGGTATAGGATTTCTATAAAAGTAACGCGAATATTCAAAATTCACTGTGCCAATTGTTACATGTATTGGTCCATATTCTAAAAATCAATGTCTTTGGATGGAGATGGCTCAGTGGTTATAAGAGTATTTGTTACTCTTACTGACGGCCCAGGTCCCGTTCTCAGCACCCACATGGTGGTTCAGAATCATCTGTAACTCTGGTTCCAAGGATCTAATGCCCTTCTTGTAACCTCCCCAGGCACCAGGCATGTACTTGACACATATACATGCATACGTGCAGGCAAAACACACATAAAATTTAAAAATCTAAAAATAAAGCAATGTCTTGCCACTTTAAATATGGTATATGAATTATGTCTCTATAAAGCTCTTGGAAAAATTCTACTAGACCATCATGGTTCATAGCATATAAATCCCACATCCTCATCACCGGCTAAAAGATTCTGACAGGATATAGTTACGTCCTATCTCTTCAAGCCTCATCTTAAACCACTCTCTGTCTCGTGTTTCATTTAAATAAAACATCTTGCAGTTTCTTTGACCGGAGCCGGATATAGCTGTCACCTGGGAGGCTCTGCTAGTGCATGACAAATACAGAGGGGGACACTCTCAGTCAGCCATTGAACTGAGCATAGGGTCCCCAATGGGGGAGCTAGAGAAAGGACCCAAGGGGCTGAAGGGGTTTGCAGCACCATAGGAAGAACAACGAGATGAGTCACCCAGTACTCCCAGAGCTCCCAGGGACAAAACCATCAACCAGAGAGTACACATGGAGTTACCCATGGCTTCAGACGCATAGGCAGCAGGGAATGGCCTTGTTGGACATCAAAGCGAGGAGAGGACCTTGGTCCTGAGAAGGCTCAATGCCCTAGTGTAGGGGAACGCCAGGACAGGGAAGCAGGAGGGGGTTGATTGGGGAACAGGGGGAGGGGAGATGGCTTATGGGATTTTCGGGGGGGAGGGGGAACCAGTAAAGGGGAAATCATTTGAAATGTAAATAAAGAATATATCTAATAATAATAATAATAAAGAACATTTCACTATTTTTGCCCACAAAAAAAAAGAAAGAAAGAAAGAAAGAAAGAAAGTTAGTTCATCCCTAGGGGCTGGGGAGATACCTCGGAGGTTAAGGGCCCTTGTTGTTTTTACAGAGGATCCAGGTCCAACTCCCAATACTTATAACCATGGTGGTTCACAATAACCTATAACTTCAGTTCTAGTACCCTCTTCTAACTTCCTGGGCATCAGACACATGTGGTGCACATATATATGCTGGCAAAACACTCATACACATAAAATAAATCTCTCTTTTTTTTAAGATTTATTTATTATATGTAAGTACACTGTAGCTGTCTTCAGACACACCAGAAGAGGGTGTCAGATCTCATTACGGATGGTTGTGAGCCAACATGTGGGTACTGGGATTTGAATTCAGGACCTTCTGAAGAGCAGTCAGTGCTCTTAACCGCTGAGGCATCTCTCCTATTATAATAAAACTTCTATTGCAAGTCGGGCAGTGGTGGTGCATGCCTTTAATCCCAGCACTTGGGAGGCAGAGGCAGGCAGATTTCTGAGTTTGAGGCCAGCCTGGTCTACAGAGTTAGTGCCAGGGCTACACAGAGTAAACCCTGTCTCGAAAAACCAAAACCAAAACCAAAACCAAACAAAAAAAACCCAAAAACTTCTATTGCTACTTATGGCAATCCTCTTGCCTCCACTTCCTGAGTGCTAGGATTACATATAACACTGTACCTGACTTCCTATACAAAATTATTTTTAAAGATCGCATAAAATAACCACCATGTTCTTTCATAGCTGTCACTTATCCTATAGACCTTTGTCTAAGCACCAGACTCTCATGGCAGCCTCCTGGGGTCCCCTAGGAGAAATATTCACAACAGTGTGTTTATACCTCACACTATCTCTTTATGGCACAGGATGAACATCTGTTAACCAAACTGCTGGAACCAGAAGCTTCCAGATTTGAAGTATTTTCATAAATGTAAGGTGTTACTTGGGATAAGAAATCCACATCTGAACATAAAACTCATCTAGGTTTCACATGGTGTATCCCAAGCGACATGTTCATGCACTGAACACCTGCACTCCAGACAGTAGGCAGTGTTAGACATTCAGGTCAGCAGCTTCATTAGCGGGACTGGTCACTGGAGGGACGCTCCCAGGAGCAACGTCAGTCCCGTCCATGCTGCCCGCTGCTCTCTGTCTTCTTGGTTGCCAGGCAGGAGCAGCTTTGCTTATCCACATTTCCATCACTATGTTTTGCCTCACCACAGGCCCAAAATAATAAACCAGCTGGCCAGAGTGTAATCTCTGAAGCCATAAACAAAATAAACCTTCCTCCTTCAAATAATTTCTCTCAGATACTTTTTAGTGTCCAAAAACTGACATGTTCACCCTACACACATAACATGGAGGTTATCTTATGCAGTCTTTAAAAATAATTTTGTTTAGAAAGTCAGGTACAGTGTTATATGTAATCCTAGCACTCAGGAGGCAGAGGCAAGAGGATGGCCATAAGTTAAGGCAAGCCTGGGCTATACAGTTAAGTATCAGGCCAGCCAGAAGGACACAGCAAGACCTGTTCTCCAAGAAACAAAATCAGTTTTGTGTATATATGAAATGTACATCTTGATACAGCATATAGTTCACAAATATCTCAGTTTAGTTTTTTTAATTCTTTTATTTGTTTTATGTAGAGAGGGTCTCACTATGTATGCCAGGCTGACCTGGAACTCACGGAGACCCTGCCTCTGCCTAAGTGCTGGGATTAAAGGTGTGTACCACCCATACCAGCTAATTCTTTGTTTGTGTAGTTGCTACTCCTTGAGGAAATGTACCCAGGTCACCCTATTTAAGGTGACGGTGCTCAGTGGATAACTGTGGGCTGACAAAACAGCCAGAACGGAACCAAAATCTGACTCAATTGGTAAAGTGATGCTTTATCTACTGTAGGTTACAACATCCACGAAGGCAATGGCTCTCTGAGTCTATGAATACTGCAATTCCATACAGCCTGAAACAAACATGATTCCTCCATTTTTCCAAGGATCACAATCTTAATGAATTTAATGTTTAAGTTCTCTCAGCCAGGAAACACTTTTTGTGGGAAATGTGGGTGTATGTGTTTATGTGAGCATGTACATGATCACATGTGGCTGTGTGTGGGAGGGGTCTTCCTTAACTGCTTCTCCACTTTTACTAATTTTTTGAGACAGGGTCTCTCACTGAATCAGTAGGTCATAATTGGCTATGCGTCTTGACCAGTGAGTGTGGAGATTACAGATGCTGTGTCCTGTTATTATGTGATTGCTGATAATCCGAACTCATGTCCTCATACTTGTACAAAAAACACTTTCCAATTAAGTCATATCCCAGCCTAAGAAACATTTTTAAAGAGTGATTTCTTCTTTAGCTAATGGAAGACGGCTCTTTAGTTTCTCGAATGAAACTAATGGTACTTCTCTGTGCACTAGAGTAAATGTATAAGCATTACATATTCACCAATATATAATATTTACTTGGCTAGAAGTCAATTAAAAGAGGGCAACTGAGGGGTGAGGGCAGTAGCTTAGCTCTAAGAATACTTGCTGCTCCTCCAGAGGACCTGAACTTGAGTCCCAGAACCTGTATCAGGAGCCTCACAACTGCTGCAAGTCCAGCTACAGGGTCTCTGACCCCTTCTTCCGGCCTCCAAGGGGACTAGCAACAACACACATGGCACATGTACACACATTCACAAGCAAACACTCATGCATGCATGCACATATGCACACACGCATACACACATACACTTGAATAAACATGTCTTTTTAAAAGAGGACAACTACTGGCTCAGAACCCCATGAGTCTAGATAATTGATTTCCTTAAAAATTTTATGGAAACAACAATAACAGGAAAATGCTGTTTTGCAATACACTTCTCCCCTCCTTTCTCAAAATGTGTGCTTTGGGTTATCTTCACCAATACACAAGTAACTAAAAAGTTAGGTACTGTAGTCTTAGATTACATTTCCTGGCATCTCACATATACATGCATACTGAGAGAAAAATATCTTTTTGGATGTTGAAAATAAGTCAAACTAAAAATCTAAACCTTGATAAAGATTTGTTCTTTTCCTAGTCTAAAAAAACCCTCTACCATAGCCTGCACACCAGATTTTATGACTTCAAGGTTAAGACAATGCTCAACAGCTCTTCCTTTTGTCACACTCCACAATCTCTTAATCCTAACAACTGAAAAGTTCTGCTCTTTTTCTACTCTATCTTGAGTTGATCTACATCTGCTTTCTAGGAATTTCTCTCTAAAACACTGCAGTATAGCAGTATAGCGCAGTATAGCAGTGACCATCTGCACTCCTAGTCTCAAGGCAAGAGGACCAAGAGACCAAAGCCAGTCTGGGGCTCACAGCAAGTGTTAACAACTGCAGACAAGCGAGTGACAATCCCACATCACCATAAATGCTCATTTCCTTCCCTGGAATTCTCCCATGAATTAAATCTATGTACCCAGCACTGCTTCTCTTGCACCCAGCACTGCTTTTTTGAGCATTTTATCATAGTATTACTTTGATGCACAAAGTGATCACAGAAAACTCAGAACAAAACAAAGGATCTTTCTCTGTGCTTCAAGCTCCCCATCACAAAAGGCAAAAATAAGCCTGTCAGTTATAAGACAAGCAGGGGGAAAAAAAAGGCTCTGACCACACACACAACATAATGCTAACCTCCACCAACCACAAAAACCTCCCAAGCTAAGAGAGAACTCAACAGTAAAATTAAGATCTATTTGAGCATGGGTCAGACACTTCACACCCACTTCTCTGTCTCTTTTCTCAAAGCAGAGTTCTGCAGCCGCACCAGCATCCTCATACCTCCTCTTCTCCCGGGCTTCCACGGAGGAGTCTGTTCCAGCAGAGAACACTGAGGCAGCTGGAACCCCATTGGCAGTGCCTGACGCAGGACGGTTGGTGATTACACACAGTGGGGTACTGGAGGAGATACCGTCTGCTGTTTTCTCTGCTGTTGAGTCAGCCTGGGATTTGTACGGAGTCCTGGAATTAAGAAAAGACAGGAGCAAAAAGAGAATGGTTAGGCATGGTGTATAGCAGACCCTGGCACAGAGAAAGGAGGCACGGGTCTAATGAGAATCTTCTTGCTCACATTTTGTTTGTTGGTTTGTTAATTCTGAGCTTGTAAATATTGGAACAGTATGATTATACATTTAGTCTGACATCTTCTGCCCAGGACTTATTTGTTATAGGATGTTTTTTACATGACATTAAAAAACAAACAAACAAAAATCAGCTGTGGCACAAGGCAAGATACTGACATATGCAGGAGTGTCTTAATGACTTGTTGCCACCTGACCTCCCTCCGCACATGCACAAAGAGAGAGGATCTCACTACAGATGAAAAAGACACTAGAATCACTTACGATATCAGTCTCCACCTTCCCTCAGTTCTTGGCAGGGGAAGTCTTTGTGGCAGTCCTCAGCCTAGATTTGATGATCATCTTCTTGAATTCTCCATTTGAAAAGTATTCTACAACCTCAGTCTATTTGGCTCTCACCTAGTCCAGCAACTGCAGTCTTCCTTCCATTTAGCCAAGCGCCTAATTCTCTACATTCATAGCTGCCTAAGTAAGAGACTGAAGCAGAAATCGAGCAGGACTCTATATGCAACCTTAACTACAGACTGCAACAGCAAGCTGTGTAATTAAAGTCATTTCTGTGAAAAGAAGATCTTTGTTTCTTAACAAAGAGTCAGGAACAACCATTGGCTTTCCACCCAAAAAGCTATTATTTGTGATGTCACAGCTTGTTGCTGGGGTAACAGATCCAAAATTGATACTTGCAGAGATGGGAAAAGCAATGAGAAGCATGAATGTTAAAAATCTGTTTTTCACCTACTCACAATTATTATCAGAAATGTTTACAAGTAGCTATAAGCTCACTTCCAAATAATCACATTATTAGAATAAGTGTAAAAGAGATAATCAAATTATAAAGTCTAAACATGGCATAAAGAAACATAAAAATATAACACTTTTGAAGATAGAAACTATATCTTAAAAAAATGAACTACTTCTCCAGAAGGAATTAATATCTCAGCATAAAGTGATATTTTATATTCATTTTCTCATCTAAAAAGTTGGAGATAAATAATTTCTCAGATTTATTCATATACAGGAAATACTAATAAAATTAACAAGAAGCATGGCCATGAGAAACGTGGGGCCAACCCAGAACAACATGCGTACCTATAACTGTCAGCAGCAGGAGTCATGAACCAAGAATAGAGACCAGGCTGGGAACCAGACTCCCCCCTCCCCCCAAAAAACAAAACAAAACAAAACAAAAATCAAGCAAACAAAACAATAACAACAACACTAGAAACATAAAAAGCCTTCAGTAAGATCATACTTAACAAAAGCCTACTGAAGTTTCTTTTTGGGTTAATAATGTTTTGGCTTCTCTGCAATTTCTTTTTTTTTTTTAAGTTTTAATTATTAGTGTACACATGTATATAAAATATATATGTGATGAGGTCAGAGGACAACTCCTTTACATGGATTCTGGGGCTCAAACTCAGGTGGTCAGGCCTGTGCCCAATGTACCTTTACCTGTGAGCCATCTCTCCAAACTTGCAATTTATTAGACCATGGAAATGACAGACTGTATTTTATATTACTGTCAATGTGACGTTTTTATTATTTTGAAGCACGTTCTGGCTTTATAAGCAGGCTGTTCACAGCAGCCGGGAAAGCTCTGCAACAGGGCGGGGAGCTGCACAACGGAGTCACATAGTGCTAACAACAACCAACTTAAAAGACCTTACAGTTTCACCTATAGAACACAGGAAATAAACGGAATCATGCAGAGTTTTCATAATTATGAAGCAAATTATATATAAAATTTAAATAGTACTCACAATAAGATATAAACTCAGTGTTAAAAAAACTTGACAAAACAGATGGGCTTCGCATCAACTAATCTGGCTATGAAACCTGTTTCAGCCCCCAATGGTTAGCAATCTGGGCAGATGATTAAGCTTCTGCTTTGCTTTCCTCATTTAAAAATACATTCAATACTTAATATACCAGGGGAATACTTATGAAAATATGACGTGATTGCCCTAGGCAGGGGTTACCTGACTAATAGTCATTGCCTCCTACAAGATATCCCATAAGACAGAGCATAGATTTAGTGTTTCTGAAAAAAGTATCAATTTAGAAGTCTCTCTTGGCCTGCTCCCTCCTTGCCTAATGCAGCCACCATGGCTAGAGCTCTGGCAGTTACTCTGGACTGTGAAGCAAGCCTTGGAAATAGAATCCATAAAGTAAAGAAAGAGTACTAGATCTATTAATGATTTTGGGACTACTCTGCTAGCCCTGTTTCTGGGCTTTCTTGCTTATAAGGAAAAAGGAGGAAGTTTTATCATACTTAAAGCAATATACATGAGACTTACTGCTGCATGTGAGTACACATAATCCCAGCATACAAATCCTTTTTGTAGAGAAACTAGTCCAATGCCTGTCACAAAACAGGTTCGATAAAATTTTGCCCAGTTTCAGCTCTGTGATTTCTTCAGTGCTGAGGATTGAACCCGGTCCTTAGGCATGTTAAACCACTAAGTTAGGCTCCGTCCTCCTGTCTGCATCCTTCATCTTTAGTGATAATATACATAATGTCAATATAGCTATACTATTATGGGAATCTAATAAATTTCTATGAACTGTACAGTGTTACTAATGGAGTCATAAGCCTGAAATCTCTACATAATTATAACAGCATTAATGATAATGCATTAGTTCTTTCTAACCAAATTAATGATGACTATTTGTTTCAGGGAAAGAAATCTAGTAAGCTGGGAAACATCATCCAAGCACCACCACAGCAGGTGTTTTGGCAACAACACTATCACAATTTCTAATTTTTAATTTTCATTCTACCACAATGAGACCTATAGGGCCTTATGACAAAAACAAAACAGCCTCCAACACTCAGGAAAAGATAAAACCTGTAGTCAGAGTGCAGCTGATGGCTGGAGAAATGCTCTGGTTTGAGCTCATACAAAGGGGCCTGGATCAGTTCCCAGCACCCACTTCAGGTGGCTCACAACCACCCCAAAATGGTATTCTATGTCAAATGTCCTTTTCTGGCCTTAGCAGGCACTGTACACATGAGGTACACACACAGACAAGCAGTTATACACACATACACATAAATTAAGTGTATGTGTGTCAGCCAGGTGTGATAGTACATGTCTTTAATCCCAGCACTTAGAAGACAGTCTCTCAGTTCTAAGGCAACCAGGTTTACATAACAAGGTCAAAGCTATCCAGGCCTATATTACGAAACCCTGCCTCAACATAAATCAAACCAAACAAACAAGAAGGAACTGAAATCCTGACATGCTTTCACAACCACACTCTGCTATGCTGTTGTTAGATGAATGAAAAAAATCAAAACGATATGCTCCTGGAACAGTTCCTGAAAACACAAACCTCTCTCTTCTTCTCTTAGCACTCCCATGGAAACACGAATTCTCAGATCATTTCTCAGAAGGTGATCAGGAGGTTTTTGGAACATGAATTAACTTTTCTTCTAATCTGAGTTTGTATGTCATCTTCCAAAAGTCTAAATGCATAAGATTCTTACTAGAATGTTTAATTAATATAAACAACAACATTTTTAATACATAATTTACTATCATGGGTCTGACTCTAAAACTGTAGTCACAACTGGAAAGGTAGTTGAGAAATGAAAGCAGTCATGCTATGTTGACCCCTGAACATCAAGACAAAGATGTGGATCCGGTGTTATTCAATAAGCAAGTGTTGATCAGCTAGTAAGTCAAAGCAAAAGCATGTTCATTAAATTCTGGATACTGTCACAGGAATTGAAGCTTGCTCCTACACTGACAAAGCCTCTGTGCTTCAAATCTCACAGCTGTTTTCAGAAGCATTAACTGTGACGATCAACTCAAATGGCTCCAAGAAGCCTTACCTGGCGGGCTGCACAGATGCAGTAGTGTTTGTACTGACTGGTGCAGGGCAAGAAGAGGCAGGTTGCCACTGGCTGCCCCGAGAGGTTGATGAACCAATGGTAATGGGTGAGGTAGCAGGAGATGAATTGCGATTGGCTGAAATGTAGGGACTTGTGGGGTCACTACTTTTACCAAATGAAGCACTGCAAAACAGCACACAGTCACTTTCTTCAGGACATGCGCTCACCCACCATTTCCCAACACCGCCTTCCCACCCAGACCGTGCATGTGAAAGGAATGCAGGCCAAAGATGGCACAGCAACCTAGAAGTAGAGAGGTAACTCCAGCCAGAGCAGAGTCTCAGCAGCAGACAGTCATCCAAGAGTGAGGCAATCACCACACTTTGAAGGATGATTTTTTGTTTTGATCAATCATCCAAAAGAATAAAGGAGGAGAGGTGCCATTCAACAAGGGAGAGTAAAAGAGGAGAATACATAATAAGAGACTATTATTAGAAGAAAACTCCCCAACAAACCCAATGATGCCCCACATCATGCAACAGAACCACCGACGTGAGAAGAAGAAATGCTGCAAAAGCCAGAAGACCCGAGAATTGGAGAGGTCTCAGTTAAAACAAGAAAGCAAAGGAGAGACAGGAGCTGTGTAGGAAAATGGCTGAAGAGCTGCAGTTACTTAGCTTAAAGAAAAAGGTCTTAGGGAAGATGTGAAGTCTTAATTCTACAAAGTAATAGTGTGTGGGTGGAAAGAAAATGGCAAGGGGCTTTGTTTCTTTGCTTTCCATTAAACACAGTAAGGACTGTCTCAACTGCAGCAAAACATTATTTGGTCAGGAGTTTTTAGGATGCTTTCTGACTGAAACAGCGCTTAAACCCTGGGAGTGGGGGGCTGACGATAAAAAAAAAAAAAAACAAAACCAAAAACATTGAAACCTTCACTAGAAAAGAGGCATTTTACTGGGCAGTTGGAGATTACGTCCTGGCTGAATGTAAGAGATGACGCAGAAGATGTGAAGAAGACCAAGGCTTGGCACAGCAGGGGAATGGGGATTCCTCCTTGCTCTGTTTAAAATGGTGATGACACACAATTCCTTCTTTGTGGGAAGATCACTGTAGGGTCACAGAAAATGAGCACTAGAAATCTAAGGCATCCTCAAATTCTACATCTTTTCTTAAAAAGTACTCATGTAATTAAACACAATTTTCAGTCCTTTCTTCTTGTGTTCACTATAACTTTCCCCAAACTACATCAAACCAAAGCCACTCAAACCCATTTGCTGAAGATTTGGGTTATGAACATCAACAACCTCACCCCTAAATAACTCCACACTAGGGAACTAAATTGAAGTTCTCTTTTCCTGAATCTAGAACATTATTCTCCTAGAAAAGTTTTCTTTGACACTGGATTTCATTGTAAGAGATAGTAATGTATCTTGGTAAATCAAAGCATTTCCTTTTAAGAGAAACAGGTGACCCCCTCATAAAACCCCAACCACCTGACCTGTGTGATAGCCAGTGCACTGGCTTGGATGTGGCTCAGTTGGTAGATTGCTTGCCTAGCATACAGGAAGCCCTGGGGTCAATTTCTAGCCTCATAAGTGTGTGTAGTGACAAATGCCTGTAACCTGAGTACTAAGGAGAGAGAGGAAGGTAGATCAAAACTTCAGTTATTTCAGCTACAGGGTGAGTTCAAGGCCAGCTGAGATTACATGAGGCTCTGCCTATATAAATAAATACATAAAGTACAATGCTATTGAGATCAATGAGCTGTACTTGTATCCTTCTCAAAGTCAAGATCCTTCTCAGGATGTACCTGTAGAACTGAAGAATTAGAAGGCAGTCATGTCTGTTTCCACTGTAGCTCATTTCCCATGTTCCAACATTAACTACTTGTTTAGAGTCTTCCTGTCAGGAAGAAATAGTTTTGATCACAAGCAGCTAATCTGCTCGTCATATAAGTCATAGCAAAGCCTGTTTCTAGGGTGGCCATCTAGAAAGCCTAATGATGAAGACAGGAGGTAGCAGCTGGAATGGTTAAGTGGAAGTGAAGAAAGAATTCAAAGTAAGCATTGAAAAACAGATTCTTCTACATCAGCAGCAAAATTCAAACCAAAATATTATTAAGTGTCTCTTATAGCTTAATGGTTCTGGCAGAGGTGCTTTGCTTGCTGGCTAGCTTGTGGCAAAGGAAATAATTGCAGGAAAGAGAGTACAGATGAGATCAAAGGAAACCCATGTACCTTCTCTGCACACCAAACTTGCGAGTTTCACATCTTGATGGATCTGAGGGCCATTAAAGTCATAAAAAAACAAAAACAACTCAAGTCCCTAAATTAACAGGCTCAATATGAAATGTCTTAAATCCAAAGAAAATTGTCCCCATTTCCCACTCCTTACCGCCCTGTGATGCCCTCCCTTTCCCAATCCTCAAGTGTAACGTGTGATGAAACTACCCTAGTTTTACAAAAGGGAAAGCCAGGACTAGGCATGAATGCATAGATCCTGCCTTCCCCAGAGGTCACCAGATGCTGCTTCAGACTACAGTTCTAACAGGGCTGAAAGGATAGAAGTGTAAAGTCAGGTCTGTGGTGGGGACTGGAATGGGCTTACGTTAATTCATTAAAAGAACAATTAATCTTAAATTAGTGAAAATGTTGATCCCAAGAAACCTAGAAGCCATTCATTTTTGTGGTGCTAATTGGATATAAAAGCATGCAATCATTACCCATACCCCATGGTCAAAGTGAAGGAAGTCACCCCCCACTCTTCTGCAGCTTGTACCTTTTCAAATAAGTTGACGTGTAAGTGGAAGGAGTGATTGTCTGTGGGGTTTCATTTCCCTTTGCTTCATCCCTCCACAGCTGCCTGGTGTGGGAGCCACTCCTTACTAGATTAACAGCTGACTCTCTGTAGAGACAAGAGAAAACAACAATATAATGATTCCTACACCAATTTGGACTATAAAGAGAGAAAAGCCAAATGGAAAACTGTAACATGCTAAAGAAACAGGCACATTTTTCAAGTGATTCTGTTTTTTTAAAAAAATACCTATTTCTTATATTACTGTTGGCTTTCTTCTATCAACATTAAAGCCAACTCATCCCACTAGGAACCAAATTCTATCTCACACCAAACAGCCTCACTCCTTTGTGATGAGGGCTCCCTCATGACTCTCATTTAAAAAGCACTTGCACTGATGTCCAGTGGCAGGCTGCAAAGGAGCTAATAAGGTTTCGACATAAGGAAAAAGATAGGGGGCTGCTGGGACCTCCTTAGCACTACAGTACTAAGATGTCCAGAGGAGCCTGTCACAGGGTTTTACACTCACGATTGAGAACTTGGGGTCTTTGCTGCAGAGTCTGTAGGCCTGGAGCAATTCTTCATGGATTTTAATATTTATTGAATCACCTAAGAAATTCTGCTAAAATTCAGATTTTGATTCAGCATCTCTAGACTGCATGCCTTCAAAAAGGGGTCTAGCTTGAGTATGCCTTGAAATGTAGCAGTATTTTTAAATCTCCATTATTCATTTACTTGATGAGAAAGGCATTAAATTTTACTTCCTTACTGATTAGAAGCTGGTCATTTCAAGTAAACAGTCTATTCAATGTTTACTATATGGTACAGCACACTAGGCATGGCTGAGTGACTTGGAAAACAAAACAGGCAGACTGCTTTTACAGACCCTGCTGGAGTACTAAAGCTAACTCATACTTGGAAGGGTCAGGGACGTACAGACCAACAGAAACGTCTAAGCTGGAGTTATAATTTAAAGGGTAAAGAACTGGCAGAGAGAAGGGGGCAGGGGAGAGGCTGGGAGGTATAGTCCAAGCAGAAGGACAAGCACTCCATAAGGTACTGAGGACATCTGTGGATAAAGGCAGAAGAATAATAGCCAGATCGCCAGGACCCAGGGGCTGAAAGAAATCACCTCCGGCTTCTGTTGTGATTACCTGTTCTCCTTCTCTTCAACGTCACTTGTGCTGCTGAGCCTCCGTGGTACTAGCGTACTGAAATAGCCTTTATTTTCTCTTTCCTATAAAATAAAGAAAAAAAGGAAAATGCAAGAAAGGTTCAACACTGACACAGCATAACACATCTCTGGTAAACAAAGCAGGACTCTGCTAGGCATAGTGGCCTACTTGCAATCCTGGCCCTCAGATGTAAAAGCAGGAAGATTTCTGCTCAGGGCTAGCCAGGGCTACAACACTGAGACTTTGCCTAAAATCTCAAGAAACCCCTGCTTGAGGACAGAAAGTAGAAAGGGGAATAGTTACACATTCTCATATCTGGACTCATCTTTCATTCTATTTCAAGTAGTATTACAAAAGGTTAGCTTTCAAATGTTTATTCTTATCTTTCCTTCAGCAATATCCTATATGAAGGTAAATAATTCTCAAGAGGAAAGTCAGAATGTTCCAGTGAAGAAAACAGCACAGCTTATATGAAGGGCAGCCCTGAGGGGAGTAAGAGGTCTGAGGAGCCTCAGCCCTGAAGGGAGAAGAATCTGAGAAACCACAGCCCTGAGAGGGGAGGGGCCTGAGGAGCCACAGCACAGCCCTGAGGGGTCTGAGGAGCCACAGTCCTGAGAGGAGAGGGGTCTGAGGAGCCACAGCCCTGAGAGGAGAGGGGTCTGAGGAACCACAGCCCTGAGAGGAGAGGGGTCTGAGGAACCACAGCCCTGAGGGGAGAGGGGCCTGAGGAGCCACAGCCCTGAGGGGAGAGGGGCCTGAGGAGCCACAGCCCTGAGGGGAGAGGGGCCTGAGGAGCCACAGCCCTGAGGGGAGAGGGGCCTGAGGAGCCACAGCCCTGAGGGGAGAGGGGCCTGAGGAGCCACAGCCCTGAGGGGAGAGGGGCCCGAGGAGCCACAGCCCTGAGGGGAGAGGGGCCCGAGGAGCCACAGCCCTGAGGGGAGAGGGGCCCGAGGAGCCACAGCCCTGAGGGGAGAGGGGCCCGAGGAGCCACAGCCCTGAGGGGAGAGGGGCCCGAGGAGCCACAGCCCTGAGGGGAGAGGGGCCCGAGGAGCCACAGCCCTGAGGGGAGAGGGGCCTGAGGAGCCACAGCCCTGAGGGGAGAGGGGCCTGAGGAGCCACAGCCCTGAGAGGAGAGGGGCCTGAGGAGCCACAGCACATCCCTGAGGGGTCTGAGGGGGTCTGAGGAACCACAGCACAGCCCTGAGGGGAGTGAGAGATCTGAGGATCACAGCAGCTCCATGTAATGCCCTGCGTGCAACAGTCTCATTCCATCTCCAGTTATTTTTCCTTGAAATGAAATTTCCTTGGGGACACATATGACAGATATCATGCAGCTCATTCAACCACTAGGCCTCTTCAAGTTGTTCCAGAAAGGCAAGAGGGTACGAGAACTATGAGAACAAGAAAGACCCTAGACAGGAACACTGAGTAAGCCCAATAACATCTAGAACCAATTCTTCTTTGATGAACATGATGGTGAACTGTTTGTGAAGTCAGCCTAATCATGCATTTCTATAAATAAAATATCACAGGTTACATTTTCTACCAGGCATGGTATGGTAGTATATACCTGGGATTCCAGCACATGGAAGGCTGATCCTACATAGCAAGATCCAGGCCAACCTATCTTCATTTTTAACAAAGAATCAACAAGCTACTAAGTGCTCATGTGCCCAGCTACATTAAAGTTCAAAGTTCAACTTCACTTTTAAACATCAAAGAGTAAGTGTCTCTGATACTTATTCAGAAGAACCATTTGGACCATGTTCAACTTTTTCTCAGTCACTGTTTTGATCTAGGGTGTGTGTGTGTGTGTGTGTGTGTGAGAGAGAGAGAGAGAGAGAGAGAGAGAGAGAGAGAGAGAGAGAGAGAGAGAGAGAGAGAGAGAGAGAGAACAAACAAACATAAGAACAAAGAAAGCTGATTTCTTTTTTGGCCAAGAAAATGCTAACAACTAAACAACTGCTTGATAAAACTATTATATGACCAGACAAACTCACTTTTACAGACACCAAATACATTATACCAAAATACCTCCTTTTGTAATGAGGAATTACTTTTGTTCTCTACTTAAAAAAACATCTTCACAGTCTGTACTTCCATGGTCCTTCAGATGTCAGGAAACAGTTCCTTTCCTGGGGTCTAGGACCTTTATAAAAAAAATCTTGAATCTTACTTCCAAACCCAGGTCATCTTTGCTGCTTCGCCACTAAAATAAGTCAGTCATCTCCATCCACGTTGCACTCAGATTTTCTCGCCTCCAGTCATTTGGATATACACACTTATGAATCCCTTTCTTTTTACAAAAAGGACTAGCAAAACTATTTCCATTTGTTGTCACAACTGAATTTCTAGGGAAGCACACTGCCTTGGCATCCCCTCATGGCCCTCCCTCCCCCACTGCACCTTATCTTTGTCATCCAGCAAAGCAGAGATCCGAGGGCTTGAGGAGGAACGGTAGATGGAAGAACCTCGATCGCTAAGGGCCTCCCTGGAATTGGCCACTTCACTCAGCATATTGTGGCTACCAGTTTTTCTGAGTCCCAGTCTCCATGAAGAAGGAGATTCATCTTTAGGCTCTTCTGCCTTGTTGAAAAGACTGGACAACTATGGGGGAAGAAAAAGACGAGAAAAAAGTTCTGGTGATGCAGGCTGCTTTCTTTTTCCCTACTTCGTCAAGTTCATGGGGAGCCTAGGCTGTACAGAGCAGAACCCTGGCATGGGGAGCCTAGGCTGTCCAGAACACAGCCCTGGCATGGGCAGCCTAGGCTGTACAGAACAGAGCCCTGGCATGGGGCAGCCTAGGCTGTACAGAGCACAGCCCTGGCATGGGGCAGCCTAGGCTGTCCAGAACACAGCCCTGGCATGGGCAGCCTAGGCTGTACAGAACAGAGCCCTGGCATGGGCAGCCTAGGCTGTACAGAACAGAGGCCTGGCATGGGCAGCCTAGGCTGTACAGAGCAGAGCCCTGGCATGGGGCAGCCTAGGCTGTACAGAGCACAGCCCTGGCATGGGGCAGCCTAGGCTGTACAGAACACAGCCCTGGCATGGGGCAGCCTAGGCTGTACGGAACAGAGCCCTGGCATGGGCAGCCTAGGCTGTACAGAGCACAGCCCTGGCATGGGGCAGCCTAGGCTGTACAGAGCACAGCCCTGGCATGGGCAGCCTAGGCTGTACAGAACAGAGCCCTGGCATGGGGCAGCCTAGGCTGTACAGAACACAGCCCTGGCATGGGGCAGCCTAGGCTGTACGGAACAGAGCCCTGGCATGGGCAGCCTAGGCTGTACAGAACAGAGCCCTGGCATGGGCAGCCTAGGCTGTACAGAACAGAACCCTGGCATGGGCAGCCTAGGCTGTACAGAACACAGCCCTGGCATGGGCAGCCTAGGCTGTACAGAACAGAGCCCTGGCATGGGGCAGCCTAGGCTGTACAGAACAGAACCCTGGCATGGGGCAGCCTAGGCTGTACAGAGCACAGCCCTGGCATGGGGCAGCCTAGGCTGTACAGAACAGAACCCTGGCATGGGGCAGCCTAGGCTGTACAGAGCACAGCCCTGGCATGGGCAGCCTAGGCTGTACAGAGCACAGCCCTGGCATGGGGCAGCCTAGGCTGTACAGAGCACAGCCCTGGCATGAGGCAGCCTAGGCTGTACAGAGCACAGCCCTGGCATGGGCAGCCTAGGCTGTACAGAGCACAGCCCTGGCATGGGGCAGCCTAGGCTGTACAGAGCACAGCCCTGGCATGGGCAGCCTAGGCTGTACAGAGCACAGCCCTGGCAGGCTTGCCACTCTTGTGCCCTCTCACTTGGCAGATGCTATCTGCTCCCAAGGGCTCTTTTCTCAGAAGCCAGCAGTGAACCCCAGTTCTTAGTGCTCTTTCCCACAGCCCTGCTGTGAGAAGGAAGGAGCCCCTTTGCTGTCCCCATGAACCAGCACTGTCTCGGAGCTCCAGGAGACCGTCCTCGGGTGACTTGTTTTCACTTGACATCCTGGGTACCTGAAAATAAGCTACTTTTCTTCTCTGTCTTAATGGACTTATCTTTAAAACTGTGATAATGAGCTTAATTCTTCCCTCTGATACAGTCTGGGGAGACAGAATGAGCTAATGAATAAATATATTTAAAGGCAGTGTTCTTTCATGTGAAGGACTAATTATTTCCTCTTACTGAAGACAGATTTCTTTTTCTCACACAATATAATGTGATTACAGTTTCCCTTCTGTCTGTTCCCTGCAGTTCCTCCTGACCCCGCCTCCCATCCAGATCCCCTCCCTTTTTATCTCTCATTATTAAAAAAAAAAAAAAACAAGAACAACAACAAAAAAAAAACCAGGCTCCTAAGCACTAATCATAAAGTATAACATTATTTAAAAAAACTAACATATTGGAATTGGACAAAACAAACAGAAGGAAAAGACCCAAGGACAAGGTATAAGAAACAGTTCTCATACCTGGGAATCCCATAAAAACATTAGACTGGTATAGAATACACAAAAAGTCTGGTTCAGACCAGTACATGCTGCCGTGTGCATGCTGCCTCAGTCTGAGTTCATGTGAGCACTGATCATGTCGATTAAAAAGAGCCTTGATTTCAGGGTGTCCTCCACCCGCTCTGGCTCTTACAGTGTTTCTGCCTCCTCTTCCACAGGGTTCCCTAAGCCCTGAGGGCAGACATCCCATTTAGGGCTGAGTGTTCCAAGCTCTCTCAGGTGATGAGTTAATTTTAAGTTAATACTAATGGTGACTTGACAAAATTCTAACTATAATATTAAGAAAATAATCTATTTGGTATTAAGAAGCAATTATTTCACTGAACAAGAAATTTTAAAAGATAAAATCTTTAGGAGTAAGAAGGTCACCATATTTCTTATTCTGCCAAGACAGAATATCTTTCAAAGAGATCACTAGCTTACCACTGCCACAATTTCATGAAAAGAATTTTTAATATCAAAAAAGGAAGCATCAGTTGGGCATGGCGACACATGCCTATGATTTTAGCATTCAGAAGGTAAAGGTTGGGAGACTGAGGACATGCTCAGCTACATAGTGAGCTTGGGCCAGCATGGCCGATGGCTATGGAAGACCCTGTCTCAAAACCACGGAAAAGGAAAAGAAAGTTTCCAGTGGGATACAGCTCAGTGGTAATAGTTGTCTAGCATGCTCAAGACCCTACATTCTAGTGTTAGCACTAAAACCAAACAAGAAAAGCACTACATGAACAATTTTACATTGTCTTTACATACAGCAGGAAAACAGGCTAGAAATATGGTTCAGTGGTAGAGTGCTTGCTTAGCATATACATACAAGGTTCAGTTCTGCAAAAACAGAGAAACACAGCAGGGAAACATCATAGGCTAGCATTAGTCAGAACCAGATTAGGGTCTTTAGGGTATAACTGGTCCTTCAGATGCCAGGAAACAGTTCCTTTCCTGGGGTCTAGGACCTTTATAAAAAAAAAAATCTTGAATCTTACTTCCAAACCCAGGTCATCTTTGCTGCTTCGCCCCTAAAATAAGCCAGTCATCTCCGACCACGTTGCACTCAGATGTTCTCTTGTCTCCAGTCATCTGAATATACACACTTATGAGCCTTTCCCTTTTACAAGTCACTGCGACTCTTCTGGGAATCCATCCTCCTTTCCCAGTATTATTTTAGTTAAAATAGAGGAAGTACGTGTGTCTGTATTTTTTAAGTTGGTATTGTCCTTTTATAAAAAGTAGGAGGTGCAGTCACGCCTACAAGTTCCAGCACCGAGGAGCAGTGAGGCTAGGTAGGGAGCAAGGACGGCACTCTCCCTAAGCTGGCTAATGAGTCACGACGATGCCTCTGAAAATAAAGAAGGCCTGCCTGTGCTTTGTTTCATTCCTCTAAGGAGGCCAATAAAAACCTCTAAGGCCGGAGTTTTCCCGGTTGACCATTCCAAATAACTCAGACCTCTCTTCCAGAAGCCTACAGCTTCTGAGAAGATTACATAAAGGTGATCCAGGAATACCTCTGGCATTTCAACAAGTCCTTCTTCTCCCTCCCTTGCCCATCACACAGGACAACAACCTTACTCATAAAACTAAAGTTTTCATGAGAAGCAGAAAAAGGAATTGCTATTAAAAACAGTTCTGGATGCTATGTGTCTTCTACCCAGTCTACTTTGTACACAGTTATCTTTGTTTTCAAAATGAAGAAAATGGGTAAAACACAGAATCTGTTTGGTTTCAGGATACTTTCATCCTGTTATTGAAACACCTTTGTAGACATATTGTATGGTTTTTCAAGGATGTGAGGGGCAATGCTATGGACAGAATTTTTGTGTCCCTCCCTCTAAAATCCATACTGAAGCCCTAAGCATCAGGACTGCATCTGGAGCCTGAGCCTCTGAGGAAGTGACAAATTATGAAGTCCACGGGGTAGCTGGCCCTTCTCAGAGGGAGACCCTGGTGCTCTTCCTACATGTTAAGCTACAGCAAGGAGGCATCGCCAACACAGGAAGACAGCCCTTATGAGTAACTGGACTGCCTAGCACAATGTTCTGGGAACTCTCCAGCCTCCAGAACTGTAAGAAGCAAATTTCTATTAAAAAAAAAATAAAAATAAAGTCACAGTTTATAGTAATTTGGTGTAAGAGTATAATACAGACAAGAATGTACTCCTACTGTTTGGCAAGAATGAATCTTTGAGGCCTTTGTGTTGCTGCAGTACAGTGAAACATAACCTCCAATATCCAATATCCAATAATCAATTCTCAAGTACTCACTCGCCCAGCTGAAGAGGCAGAGAAGGTGTTCTGAGTTGGGGCTGGGATCTGCTCCATGATCCGACTCTTGCTTTCAGAGTTGGAATGGTTAACAGTGGCTTCTGGCTTCTTATCTGTTATTGAAGACAAGAGATGCAACAAGGATAAAGATGGAAATCTCATCTTACTGTGCATAAATCCTCCTCTACAGAAAAAAGTTCTGCCATTATTATCAAAGCAGATTATTAGGACCATGAAATGTCTGGACTCACAGTAGAATAAGTTCTAGCAACTACATGCAGAAAAAAATAAATTGAAGGATATCCTTATATTGGTAGGCTCCAACTTCCAATAAAAACTGTCTCTACATCAATGCATGTGTATAGTTATATTGTAAAAATTCATTGTTATAAAAAAAATCTGTTCAGTTTTGCAGGGAACTTGGCTGAGAAATACATGCACACGAAATGCACACAGAAAATGCACACGCTAGACTTTGCTTTCTAGGTAATTACAATAAAAAAGAAATAAGGCACATTATAATAAAACACAAGATGATATAGTTGATTCAGATCAACAGGTGCTGTAAATTCTAAAGAAGGGCAGAGTCTCTGAGGAAGAAAATAAGAAAGCTACTCCAATCAGCCAGGGTTCTCTAAAAAGCTCCAGAGAAAGCTGAAGGATGGATGGATGGACGGACGGACAGACGGACGGACGGATGGATGGGGAATGCTGACTCAGAGATCACAGTCACACATTCACTGGTTAGTAACTGACTGGCCTAATTTAAGTAATGAGTAATTCTTGGGGTTGCAATAGGACCTAACAGTAGAAAGGATTTCAAACAATAGAGATTAAGTTGCAGAACTTTGGTCACAGAACTCACATAACTAGGAGTGGCCCAGCCCAGCAAGATCATCAGTCTGGCTGTATATCAATTAATAACTAGCACAGTGCCTGTACCTAGTGACTATGATTCTGGAATTTATATTTGAAAACAGATACAGAAATACATGGATTCTGTGGTAATTTTAAACTACATCCAACTGTGTGATAGTTAGTTACATATCATATTTAAAGCTCTATTCTCTAATCAGAGATTTTAAATCTTACCTAAAGAGAATTTTTATGAAGATTGAAATAGCATTTTATTGCATGCAGGGGAAGCCTCTGGGTATATGCCCAGAAGTGGTATACAGGATCTTCCAGGAGTGTCATGCCCAGTTTTCTGAGGAACCGCCAGACTGCTTTCCAGAGTGGTTGTACCAGCTTGCAATTCCACCAGCAGTGGAGGAGTGTTCCTCTTTCTCCACATCCTCGCCAACAACTGCTGTCTCATGTGTTTTTGATCTTAGCCATTCTGACTGGTGTGAGGTGGAATCTCAGGGTTGTTTTGATTTGCATTTCCCTAATGACTAAGGATGTTGAACATTTCTTTAGCCAGAAGCTAGAAAGAACCAGATGTTCCTCAACGGAGGAATGGATTCAGAAGATGTGGTATACTTACACAATGGAATACTACTCTGCAATTAAAAACAATGAATTCACGAAATTCCTAGGCAAATGGTCAGAACTGGAAAATATCATCCTTAGTGAGGTAACCCAATCACAAAAGAACACACATGGTATGCAGTCACTAATAAGGGGATATTAACCCAGAATCTCAGAATACCTAAGACACAATTCACATATCAATAGATTTCCAAGAAGATGGAAGGAGAGACCCCTGGTCCTGGAAAGACTGGATGTAGGGGAATACCAGGACAGAGAAGTGAGAGGGGGTTGAATGGGGAACAGAGGGAGGGAAGGGGGCTTATGGGACTTTTGGGGAGGGGGGGAAGGGAAAGGGGAAATCATTTGGAATGTAAATAAAAAAACTTAGAAAAAAAAAAGAAATAGCATTTTAAAACTACATAGCTTGCTGGCCATTGTAAGTTTCTTTACATTATTAATTCTATTGTTTGGTAGTTATTATAATGATCAAGGAAATTTTTTAAGTACTAAGCTCCAAGAAATCTAGCGTATTAGCCAAGTGAAATAGATTGTAGAAGACTGGCTTGCGATGCATCCTGCATCCCTGAACTGTAGGCTCAGGTAGTACATTCTTCACACCATGTCTGGGCGTGGCCAGGTGACTTGCTCTGGCCTCTGAAACATCAGCAATTGAGACCCTCAGCCTTGCTCTCTAGAACTAGTTCAGAATCCAGCTGCCACAAGAAGAAATCGGGGCAGGCCTGCTTGATGAGACGAGATCACTTACCCTAAACATCCCAGCCAAACCCCTGAAACATGAGCAAGGTAATCTAAGAGCAACTCTTCCTCTATACGCTTTACTAGTTGAAGGCACAAACATGAAGAAGTACACCATGTAATCTATATGGTAATGTGACAGAAGTTGATTTGAGTTGAGCTCTGAGACATGAGCCAAGAACCACAGAAGTGAGCGGAGGAGTCTGCTAGAACCATTTGGCTTCTGCTCACACCAGGCCACTGGAACTGCTGCTCTCTAGGGTAACGTGACTTCCTGACTGCTGTATGATCCCTGCATGCTCCTGTCTCACCACCGCTCATCACTGCTGACTTCTCTGAAGCAGAAACGCATGTCCTCTTGGACTTACGTCTTCGTCTCCTTCACTAACGTCACCTCAATTTCTAAACACAGAATGCTGAGCGAGATTCTTTCTCATCTCTTTCTTCTACATCTTTAGGAACCTCATACTTCTGTACAGTTTTTAATTACTATTATTTTTATATGTGTAAGTGTTTGGCCTGCATCTGTATGTTCATCACACGCCTGCCTGGTGACCACAGAATCCTCTGAAACTAGAGTTACAGACAGTTGTGAGCTGCTGCCATGGTAGCTGAGATGAACCCGGGTCCTCTTCAAGAGCAGCATGTGCTCTTAACCGCTGAGCCATCCTCCAGCCCCTCAGTTTTATCCTTCACTTCTTCTACAGACTCTCCACTGTCCCCTCTCTGCTGTGTGAGTTTCACACCCGATGAGCAGTGTCACTGGTAGCTCTCAAGCCTACTTCACCTAACACTGTACAGTCAGTGTCGATATCTCATTCTAAAAGAGAAGCAATAAGGATGTATGCCCCAAGGTATGGTTGTGGGGATTAAATAAAATTGCTTAAGTGTATTGCAAAGTAAAAGACACTATGCAGATATAAAGTTGTACTATAATTCCCAGAATGAGCCATAATCTTACCTACTTGTGACTACCACTGACTGCATTTACTTCTCTCACGTGGCCTGTATTTAATTACACAGTACTTTCTAGTCCCCTACTAGGTATAGTCAACAAAACCACCTAATGAATACAGATGGTTGTCATACACTGAAACCTGGAGTAAAATAACAAATGCAGTATTCCCAGGAAAACTGGCAAGTACTAGAACAAAAATAAGTGCAGCATGCTAGAGAGAAACGGAGTAAAAAGCCCAGGGTAGGAAAACACTGAAAGGGGTTTGTGTTACTTACTTGTCTTATAACAAAGGACCTGACAAAGCAACTTAAAGAAGGAAGGAGTTGTTGTAGCTCACACTTCTGGGATATACAGTCCATTGTGGAAGGAAAGGTAGTGAGTGGGTCAGGGGCAGAAGTGGCTGGCCACATAGTGAACAGAGTTGGACAAATGCTCAGCTAGCCTTCTCTCTTTTTATGTAGTCTGGAAACCCAATTTATGGAACAGGGCCACCCAAACTTATGGGGCTTCTTCCCACCTCAACTCTAAGCTACTCTAGAAAGTTCTTCACAGGCACGACCCGTGAACCTGAAAAATCTGCCTCCAACGTGATTCTAGACCCCATCAAGTTGAGAACAACCACCATCCCAGGTCTAGGCTTGGGTGCTGGAGACTTGGTCCCTACTTACTATATATACTCACTGAGAGGCAAATGAATCCTAAGGGCTCAGCCTCACTGATGGCTATGTACTGACCCACTCAGAATTTGGTAGCACCCTCAGGAGATAATAGGCCATGACCAGTACACTGGGAGTATATTGTCTCTAACCCTTTTCTGTCTCTCTCTACTTCCTGGCCGTTATGCCAGGAGCAGCTCTGGTTTACCACATCCTTCCCATCCCATGATATTCTTTAACCACAGTTCTGAAACATGGAGGCAGTTGGCTGTGGACTGAAACCTTGAAACCATGAGCCAAAATAAATCTCTCCCTTTACACAGTTCCTCTCAGGTACTTGTCAATGTAAAAAGGGTAGTCAATACAGGCTCCAGTTGTTTTAACTTTCTGTACCAGAAAAACATTTCAATCTTCTAGACCTTACACTTTCTAAAAGAATTCACCCAGCAAGATTTATGGTGGTATGAAGTAAATTCAAAGGTACAAATAAACATTCAAGGCCAGGAATGCTGAGGTCATGTCTGAGAAAATCAAGCAATCCAATTTAGCTACAACATGCCCTTGCCTATGCCGTGCATTGGGAATGTCTGTTGGAGCCAGATTATAGGAAGCCTTGAAGGCTAGACTACAGGGTTTAGAACTTACTCTGCAGACAAAGACAGAATGAGGGACCTGGCCATAGAAGATTTCTGAACAGAAGAATACTTGAATCATGAGGGTATTGTCAATATTCTATTCCAATAGCAGTATGAGCATGGTCTGCATACTAGTTTTATTTAAACCTGACACAAACTAAGAGGTTTGAGAAGAGGGGACCTCAATTAAAAAAATGTCCCTAGCCAGGCAGTGGTAGTACATACCTTTAATCCTAGCACTTGAGAGGCAGATGAAGGCTCTGACTGTGAGTTCAAGAGAAACACTGTTTCAGGAAGAAAATAAGAGGAGGAGGAGGTGGAAGGAAGAAGGGTAAGGAGGGAAGAGAAGAAAGAAGAAAGAGAGGGGGAGAGGGAGAGGCAGCATGGGAGGGGGAGAGGGAGAGGGAGAAGGAGAGGGAAGGAAAAATGCTTCCCTAAGATGAGGCTATAGGCAAGCCTCCTGTACAAGCCTGTTGTGTAAGCCTTTTGTGCATTTTCTTAAATAGTGATTGATGGGGAGGGCCCAGCTCATTGTGAGCGGCGCCACATCAGCAACGTCCTTCCGTTATGGACATGGATGTGGAAGCATAATCAAATAAACCTTCTCCTTCACAACTTGATTTCTGTCATGGTGTTTAGGAATAAGAGCAGAGGCAGGCATGTAGATAAGGAAGCAGAAGCATCAGTGTGAGTAGCTTCCTCCCATTTTCCTATTATCATGGTGGCTAACAAGAAGATGTAACATAGAAAAGTCTAAATATGAATTCCAGACACTGTGTGAAAGCTAGACAATGAATGAGGGTCCTTGGTAAATAATACAAATAACAAAAAATGCACATTTGTAACTTTTGGTGGATAGAATACCAGCATTTCCAGAACAAGCCACAAATAATCAACAACAGATTTTTTTTTAATTTTACGAGGCTATAGAGATGGATAAACAGTCAACAGCACTGACTGCTCTTCCAGAAAACCTGAGTTCCATTTCCAGCACCCACATGGCACTCACAACCATCTGTAACTCCAGTTCCAAGGATTCTGGGGTTGTCTTCTGGCTTCTACAGGTACTGCATGCATGTGGTGTGCAGACATGCATGTAGAACGCCATACACATAAAAATAACAAAATACTTGAATAGAAATCTAAGGCTCCATGAATATAAAGTCAATTCTCCTTTACTAAAAACGTACCTGAAACCTATCTTGTCTATAAAACTCTAACTTTCTTTGGTGACAGTCAATGAGTCAATTAAGACATGAAAAAGGGGAAGTATTTGCCCGAAATTGAGAGAACTATCAGCAAAGCCAAACAACTAAGATACAGCTTTAGTTCTTCAACTTACCACAAACTGAAAGGCAGGACAACTGATTCCTTCATGCAACATTTCTCCATGTACCTTACTATATGGCTGTGTCAGAACTGGCAGGTATATTTTAACTGAGCTCAAGGCTTTTATAAGCATGTTATCTTTAGCAATTCGATTTCTTGGGAACTATTTCAAGCTCTTTCTGGAAGCCTGTGTGGCGGACCCCTGACAGGCAGGCCACACGAAGGGCCTCTGCCTTACCTGCCTCCTTCTCAGTTTCTGATTCAGAAACCTCATCTTCCCCTTCCTCCTCCTCTGAGCTGGAGCTGCTGGATTCTTTGTTTTCTTCCTCTGTTTCTTGGGACTTGGGGATCTCTTCTTCATAAAGCATCTTTTCTTTGCTAAATAAAAAGTACAATTTGAAAGCAATTCAGAAACGACACAAACCATTTAAGTTTGCTGACAGATATAATAAAGGGAACAAATTTATAAATCTGTGTGTAGAAGCAACAGTAAAAACATGAAGATCCTTCTTATACCTGTGTGTTGTTCTCTTGGACCTTGACTTTTCAACAGTCTAAGGTTTATTACTGACTTTAGAGTATAACTCAAGAAGACTTTGTCTATTCAACACATAGAAGAGAACCGTGAATAGCAAGGCGAACATGAGAGGAGGGCAGATAAATGTTTTGAAAAATCATCACACAAGCCTTCACTGAGTTCTATTACATCCCACGCACCTTGCTAGGGACTGAAATGGTCAACAATGAGAAAAAACTCTGAGCTGAGGAAACCCCTGTATAATCAGGGAGCAGGCAGAACTAAGAACCCCCGGACTGGGCTAGAAGAGATGCTGCTGCCCATGCAGTCTCAGTGTAACACATATTCATTCATCCTCAGGGCCCAGCTCAGGGCCGCCTCCCCCATCCACAAACATTTCCATACTGTGAAGATCATTTGACTGCAATGAAACACAGAATCATTTTAATATAAAAATTCTTAATATACACACACACACACACACACACACAGACACACAGACAGACAGACAGACAGACAGACACACACAGAGCATCAAGCACATCTCATTCCTTGCTTACAAGTAAGCTTGTATCTTACTTCTTAAAGAGTCCACTCTGAAACTTGCTATTCAGGTCTGACTCGATGAGCTTATTCCGTGTCTCTTTTTCACTTCGAAGCTGGAAATTGAGAAAATATAGAGAAAGGGGGAAAAGTTGACAGTTTGTGAAGTCAATAGTATTGAGAAGGCCCAAATTGGTACTATCATTCTGAAAAAAATAAAATAAAATAAAAAGGGAAAAGGGAATCAAAAAAAAAAAAAGGTTAAACACATCATCAACAGAAGAAAATTCTTGTTTAAAGTAGAAGAGGAAACTATGCCGTTGGAGAATCAAGAAAATCATTCCTTCAAAATCCCAAACCAACCCTTAATACAAAGAAAATAAAACATAACTTATAAGAGTAAAGAGCCAAAAGCAACCTAGGAAGAATGCTTTATGATTCATATAGCAAAATAAGTTAGCAATAATTCTAAAAAAATCATAGACACTATATGGAAATAAGTCCTTACAGAAAATGGTCTGGTACTTAGATGTATACTCTAGACAAAATATGCTTAATCTGAAGGGGGCAGTTCTGATGCTAAGGTCTTGTTCCCCAATTGTTTCTTGGTTTGTCAGTAAAGAAAGCCAGGAGTCAATTGCTGGGCAGAAGGTAGAGGCAGGACTTTTGGGTCCCAGGAAGAAAAGGCAGATGCAAGGAAGGAGAGAGAGAGGCCTTTCTGCCATGCTTTGGAGGAAAAAGAACACAGCAAACATGTGAGGTCTTAGGGGAGCTGGGGCCTGTGGCCTCCCCTATGAGTTGGGGGGGGGGGGGGCTGGCCGAGGATGGTTGGCAAGGGCTAGGTGGGAGTTTAGGGCAAGTGGAGAAACAGAGATAACAAATTGGTAAGGGCACGCTTTTCCATGCGGGAGATAGTAATGCCCAGCAATTGTGCCTAGAAGGCATGTTATAAAGTAACAAACTATGTGTGTCTTATATCCATGGATTCAGGGAAGCTGGGAGAGGACTGGTAGCATGGTCACCTCCCAGAGCTAAAGGAGAGTAGACAAAAGGGAAGCTGGGAGGGAGCTGGTAGCGCAGCAGATCCAGGAGCAAAGGGCAGTAGCATAAAACTACACATAACATATCCTGAAGTTTTGTAGAAGACAGAAGCAAACACTGTCCCCTTTAGAACAGCAAGGTTTTGTGGGGAAGCTGGGCCTGGGTGTGCAGGCCATCATACTGGTTACTAGGAAGGCTCAGACAGAAAGACTGTAAGTTCAGACTAGCCTGGGCTAAGGAATAAAATCAATGGTTGAGGGGAGATATCATACATGTCCAAAACCCAATTATGTTAGTTAAAGGGCATGTATGTTTGCAATTTTTATGTGAGTCTAAAAATGACTTCAGATGATAAGACTTGAGAAAAACACAAACCCTTAACTGTGCAAAGTGGAGCACTAGCCTAAGGAAGGCTGACGCTGCTAACAGTGGTGTTAACACTACACCTTGGATTGTACTACCACACACGTGATCCTGAATACTCAGCAGAGAAAACATGAACGCTTTTTGTCTGAAGTTCATGTATGTAGCTTTCTAACTGAGTCTGAAGCAATAAGAATCACTGCTTCATAGTCATGATACAAACACCCCTCATTAGAGACCTTGATCTGTGTCTCACCAGAGTCATATAGTCCTGAATCAAAACCCATGTTATTCCCTACAGTTATCCTAAACTCAAGTTCCCACACCCCACGCTACATGCGAATGGGGAGAAAAGGAAAGCCAGTGTTGTTGGTTTTTTCTTTCCTACACTAATTTTATTCCCCTGACCAATTACTCACTGGCAGAAAATGTGAGCGGGTCACTCTTTGCCTGTGTGCCTGGTGGCTTTCCATTCATATATGTAGCTCTTCTGCAGAGTACCAGACAGAAAGGCAGATAACATCAATAAAGGTTTTAAAATAAAGAGAAAAGAGAAAAGGACTAAATTCTGGATGTTTTCTCAATCTGACATAAGTATGAATCACTACTAACCAAGTACCATCCAACACCATGTGACAATTTTGCAGTATTAACACATTAAGAAAAAATACAGTGGGGCGGTGGTGATGCACACCTTTAACCCCAGCACTCAGGAGGCAGAGGCAGGTGGATCTCTGAGTTCAAGGCCAGCCTTGTCTAAAAAGTGAGTTCCAGAATAGCCAGGGCTACACAGAGTAACCCTGTCTTGAAAAAAGGAAGGAAGGAAGGAAGACAGGCAGGCAGGCAGACAGACAGACAGACAGACATTCCTCTCTGTAATGGACTGTAGCTTCCTGAAGGCTATTTTATGTAGCCTTTTACAACATGGCTTTTCAAACACACTGTTGATAGCTTCTGAAGGGAACAACGCCTGTAAAATGTAGATGTATCCAGTTCAACGCTGAACAAATGACACCGAAGCAAGGGACTGAGACCCCAGAGTCGCTGTTAACTGCAAGGAAGCGGTGAAAGCATCCACCAGACTTACCACATCTTGCTTCTTCTGAAGCATCTCCAGGTGCTCCACAAGACCTTCATCAGCCACATCAAATGGCGTCTGGCCCTAGAACACAGGGGCACCATGACAGAAAACAGAAGCAGCAGTCATGTGAATTTTTCAGGGTCTATTCTCTACTTACTGACTTTTATTCCTATAAAATAAGTTGAATCTCCTTTATCTGAAATGCTTAGGACCAGAAGTGCTTTGATTTTAGAATATATACATACATACATACATACATACATGCACACATATACATATATACATAGTCATCTTGAGACTAAGACTTAAGTATAAACATTAAATTTATTTTTTTCAATATATTGTACAAATACAGCCCAATGATGATTTCTTATAATATTTTAAATAATTTTGTGCTTTCATGGTCTGGAATTTTCTACTTGGGACATCATATCAGTACTCATAAAGACTACGAATATGAATATTTCAGGTTGGAGATGCCAGCCTATAGCCGCCTCCCTGATCTGTCTACTCTACATTGAGCTGCCTTTATGAGTCACAGAGAAGATATTTTAAGAAACAGCAAATCCTTCAAACACAGTTCTATGGCATAAAACAGTGAGAAAATCGCTACACCAGTTCTAATGCTTATGGCCTCTTGACAAATAGTCTAGGGGATTCCCTATTTATACCTGTTCTAAATTATTGTTGTAATGATAAGTTCCTTTGGGTCCCACTCACACTGAAGACTAAAAGGAATGATCTCCCTTTAAGGAAGAGGAGGGAAGCCAAGCAGGTTATTTCTTTTCGGAAACACAGGAACAATTACATACTCTGTATAGTCTAAGAATGAGACCAGGTTCGGGAGTTATGTAAGAAAGACAGGACCGTGTGCCTTGATTCTAGAAAATCGAGAGACATAGGGATAAGAGTCTCAGGGTTCTAAGTTACTTGGAGTGAGGCCGATAGAAGTGCTTTTAGTTAAAATGAAATAATCATTGCCATTACAGATTGCTCTTAAAGGAGCTCATGTGCCAATAACTCAACAGTTAAAGACTCAGAGTTGAAACAGTAAAATATTTCAGACCTCACCATAGACAGGGACCTTAGGCCTCTCGAAATTCATTTGTCATCAAGAGCAATTATCTTTTTTCATTTCCTGTTTGTTTAGGGGCTTCAACACAAGTAGACACAGACGACTTGGTTCTTGGTTGGTGTTTTATTTTGCTTCAGTACTTTTACAGAGAGAATAAGCAGTGGGGCAAGGAGCTGGAGGACATCCCAGCCCCAGGGCAGTCCTGGACACTGACCAGAGGCTTCAAGCCTGTGCTAGGCACCCAGCCACTGAGCTCACTGCCCTTTAGAGGTTCATGCTCACTAACCAGTTTGTTCCGGATATCCATGTCACAGAGTGCTTCTGCCAGGATGGAACAAGCCTCTTTCACTCCCCAGTGTGCAGCTGCGTGAAGAGGAGTCCAGCCGTCATGATCCTGAACATTGAGTTCATAGCCAGCCTGAATGAGAAGCCTAGAAGAAAACCCAACAGGAACATCTATGGCCTGATTTTATAGTTTTCCATCAAACAAGCTATCACTCCACTAATACCTCAGACAGCCCGTGATTTCTTCTGCCTTCTAAGGGATAGCCTACAGTGCATATTACCACTTTGAGCATCGCTTACACAATCTTCACTGAACTGTAAGGTTATACATATGGCATTCCCTACACATATCCATGTTACACTGTGCTGGTTATGTCTTTGTCAGCTTGACACAAATATGCATTCTGGAAATCTTGTCAACATTAAACACCAAGAATCAGATAAGGTATGAGTATGAGAAAAGTAAATCAGGTAAAATAGTAGAGTCTAATTCTCTTTTCTTGCTTTTTAAAATTACATTTTAAATTTATTTCCTTGGCATGGGTGTGCATGCATGTGCGTTTGTGTGTGTGTGTGGTGGGGAAAGGTACATACATGCCACAGTGCACAGGGAGGACAACTTAGAGGAATCAGTCTTTCTACCATATAGGGGATTGAATTTACATCATCAGGTTTAACAGCAGATGCTTTTATCCAGAGAGCCATCTACACACACACACACACACACACACACACACACACGTACGCACGCACGCACGCACGCACGCACACACGCACACATGAGCACACGTGCATGTATGCAGGCAGGAATGTACAACTCTCTAATTCTCTTATGAAAGCTGGATATTGCATACTCAAGAACTATAATTGACTTAATGAGCCCAGAAAATGTCTAAATCATAGAACCAGAAGGGTCACAGGTCTGTATAGTCAGAGGAGGAGGTTTCAGGAGAACAAATGATGAGTCACAGAGCTGAAGGGGGTCTTCCTGTGTCACCGTGCCTCATCTATCTAACACCATACATATGAGAAGAGCAACAATAAGAGAGGAAGGAAGACCACCTATGAAGGAACACCAGCAAAACAAGAGGAAACTGACAAGAAAATACACCATGGCTAAAGGTTTCTGCTTCTAAAACTCATGTCATCTTCTCCCAGTACCCAGCTCCATACCTGAGGACTTCAGAGTAACCCTTGGCAGCAGCTACATGCAGGGCTGTGGCCCCTGAGCGAGCCTGCCTCACATCTTCTATTTTCCCGCTATTGAGCCACTGGCGGGCATCCTGCAACATCTGCTGTTCTTCCTCCTTCCTTGACTGCTCTAGATCAACTCCTGCGGAAGCAGACAGCAGACAGCAGCATTACTAAAGCTCTACCCATTAGGTTAATAACACACCAATATTACCACAAATAATAGTCCCCTCATCAAACTGATAATTCATCAAATCTAAGGCAATGCCATTCGTATTACAAAACTGCCAGGGCTAAATAAGCCAGGCTAACACACTATGTAGTGCACACTCATGAAGAGCACACACCTAACACTTTACAACAGAACATAAAAATCAGAGGAGATACTATTTTTACTTTACTATATTTGCAAGAAGTTATAAATGCCAAAGTCCTTTAACATGTTCTTTGATCTTAGTTTCCCAACACTCTGGTGGGGTAACTATAAACCCCACTTGCCATATGAGGAACTAAACACAGGATGCTTTACATATGGCCCCAAACACATCAGTGGCAGAGCTGCCATTAGAACTCCTGGATGCTCTTGGCACGTTTCTATTCCATTCATTACACCATAAGAACACTATCAAAGTCTTCATTTCAGGTATGATGCAGTGTAGAAAAGTGACCTCCTTCTAAAGCTCATTTCCATATGCACTTGCATATACTTACCTGAAGCTCAAAGAGCAATCCAGAGATTAGAAAGTGATCTGAAGCCAATGCTATAGTCTACTTTAAAGGCAATGTAGACTTTGTTTCCCTTACAATCATATGGAGATAATCCAAGAGTTCTTCCCTTTAGCCATCAACTCTTCCAATAGCTAGGCCAGTAAAGAAGAGCCTTAAGAAAGGACATTATTATACAAAATAATGAAACACACCCATTCAAAAGATTTCATACTCATAAGCAGATTTATCTGTGCTTTTAGTCTTCTTTTTGACTCTTAAATAACCCGCTGTGGGCTGCTGAAGAATTGCCTGGCTGCTCTTCCAAAGGTCCTGAGTTCAATTCCCAGCACCCACACAGCAGCTCACAACTGTAGTCCTATGGGATCTGATGCCCTCTTCTGATGTGCAGATGTACAGGTAGACAAAACATCCATATTTATAAAATAAATAAATCTTTTAAAAAAACACATTTTAGAAGCTAATGAGTGGGGTGGGAGGATAAACTTAGCATAGAAAACTAATTCAGTAGGGCACAAAACCAAGTATGGACCTCAGTAATAGCACAACCGAGAGTATCTACCACTTAAGGCAAGTTCAGCATACTTTCTCTAATGGGTAGACACTTAATGCTACCTTCAGAGGGACCAGCCCTTCAGTTTGCCAGCATTTCTCAGTTCTGCTGATGCAACATCAAAGCAGCTTTGAACAATAAACAAGCCAGTGTTCTTAAGGACCACACCATGAAAAACCACTAAAGCTTTGGAAATAACTTCTGTGGCTTAGAAGAGCCTTCCCTGTCTCCAGTCATCACAAATCCCATCCAGAGTTCCATGAGAGCTTCATAAGAATTCTAAGACCTGCTCTCCACAGATATTCAATAACTTTAAATTGAAAGATTTCAAAATCTAACTTAGGTGTGGTGATGCATGTCTGAAATACTGGGATGGAGAAAGAAGCTTCGAGGCAGCTGTCCATGGACAGCCTGGACAAGACCATGGATAAAATGGAAACAAAATTACATTGCGATATATGATAGGAGAGCCCCATCCTATTTCCTGAAATGAGTTTGCTCTAAAACTACAAAATAAGAATATACAATTTCAGAATATATTCTTCTAGGTTAGGTTTCTTACCTCAAGAAACTTCTAGAACCAGGTATGGTAACTCACACCTGTAATCTCAACATAGGGAGGCAGAGGCAGGAGGATTGCTGCAAGTCTGAGGAGAAGTTCAGGCTATAGGGTGAGCTCTAGGGCACGTGGGGCTATGAAAACCCTGTCTCTTAAAAACACAAACAAAAGAAACTATCAGAATAGTTTCCACAGTTGCTTTGACTAAAGGCCCTTTTAGGTTTTAATAAGTAGCTCACAGCACCACCTGCAGGTTCCCAGGGAAAAGGACGCCACCCAAAGTAGCAGTGGATTTGGCCATACTGTATCCCAGCCTTTCTTCAAGCTATCCTGTGCAACAGAGATAATACAATATACACACACAGAAAGAACAGTCCACAGAACAGTCTACAATCTTCCTCAGGTCACTCCTAGCTACAGGATGGGTACATAACCTTAGAACAGCAAAGACAAGGCAAGCCTGGTCATCCTCTTGGCATTTGGCCTATGAGTGTGTGAGTTATTAAGAAGAACACGGCACTGGTAACTGATGACTATGCTGTGAAGACAGAAGTAATCCTATCCTGTCACATGGTAATGAAGAGGGATCATGGTCTGGAAGGGGTAGTGTGAGAAGGGCCTCTGCAGGCCACTCAGGCTCCTAGGTTACCTTGTTTCTTTACTTGTTCCAGAAGAAGATCTTTCATGGCTGGCTCCTCTGCAAGGTCAGAAGGAACTTCACCTTCACTGTTCACAATACCCACACTGGCTCCATGGCTAACAAAGTACCTGCATGGCAAAAAATCAATATTATCTCTCTGTCAATCTGATATCAATTTACACTGTGTACCTTGAGTTCAATGTACAGCAAGGCATATTTGGGGTTTTAAATATGGTGCATATGAGATGTTTTGTTTTTCATTTATTATTAATTTCATACCCTAGTAAGCCATTGTTAATTAGGACCGTAGGTTTCTCCATTTTCCAACAAGAGCAATGTCAAGATTTCCTACGTACCAATTCTTACACTTCTGGAAATACTAAGTCTTTCTAAATACTATGGGGGCAGGGTGGGTGTGCAGCCCACAGCTGTGATCCGAGCACTTGGAATGCAGAGGCAGGAGGAGTTCAGGATGAGGCCAGCCTGGCCTACATGCTGAGTTCAAGACTAGCCTATACTACAAAGTGAGACCTTGTCTTATGGAGTAAAATAGGGAGAACATGCAATGCAGTCCTCACACCCGCAACCTCCTAGGATCCAACTGAATGTTCAGAAAGATATACTATATTTCAAGTATTATAAATAAGAACATTCAAAAATGATGCAACCAGTTCTCATAAAAACATTTACAGTATCAGGTGAAGTTTACTTAGTACTGTTGTAGGTGTGAAAACTGAATAAAAGCATGTATTAGAATTTGCACAAATTATACTTCCACAAAACAAGCCATCTATATAAATCTGCATTCACAAAGGAAACTAAATTACTAAAGAAGAAACATTTAAAATGCTAAGCAGATACTGAATCTATACAGAATATTGGAGAAGAGCTGATAACCTCAGTGTCTGACCTGCATCTTTTAGTTTTCAAAGTGCTTCTCTCTCTACTCCTGTCCCATCTCCCTCCCTCCTCCCCACTCTTGCACACATATGCACACAGATCAATCTTAAACAGTTATGATGATGACAACATAAATGTAGCTAAGTACTCTACCCTTTAAGAAACTGAGGGTCCGAGTCTGAGAGATGACTTAGCTGGGGGGAGGGTCGCCAACAAGACCTGCTGTCTGACTTCAATCCCCACATGGTGGAAGGGGACAAAGGATCCCTACAAGTGGCCCTCTGACTTTTATATGCAAATCATTACACACACACACACACACACACACACACATACAAATTAAGTATTAAAAAACATTTTTTTAAAGAACCAAGGTTCAAATATGTTAAGTAATTTTCACAAGAAAAAAATTTAAGAAAAAAAGTGATTTTCTCAAAATCACATCATGAGTACATGGCAGAAGCTATTAGCCTCAGTCTTTTAAGTCTACATCAAATTAGTTTAGGCCAGTTAGAATCCCAATAATTCTAGGAGTACTATCAGATACTCAGAGGTATTTAAAAGAGAAAGAAAAACTATGTAAATTATATTTCAATTCATTCAACAATTCAATAAACATCAACAATTCAATCAATATTTATTGGGCTACTATGATATTAAAAAAACACATTTTAGATAGGTTAGATTTAAAATAAAATTAATATATGTATGACCAGTGTATTGAGAGTTTGCAAAGGAGGGGAAAAAAATCAATAAAAATGTAATTAAAAGCCAAACTTTGCTTTCTCAGTGCCTGGTATAATAATAGAGCCTCAATAAATGTTGATATATCAATTCTACAAATATACAGCCTATGGTAGTTTGAATAAGTATGACCCCAATAGGCTCATAAATTTGAATACTTGGTCATTAGAGAGTGGCAGTATTTGAAAGGATTAGGAGGTGTGGCCTTGTTGAAGGAAGTGTGTCACTGAGAGTGGTCTCTGAGGTTCAAAAAGTCCATATCAAATCTGGAGTGTCTCTCTCTGTCTCTCTTTCCGCTGCCTACAGATCCGGATACAGAACTCTCAGCTCCTTCTCCAGCACCACGTCTGCCTATGTGTTGCCATGCTTCCTGCCTGATGACAACAGAATAAACCTCTGACACTGTAAGCCGGCCCCAATGAAATGTTTTCTCTTATAAGAGTTGCTGTGGTCATGGCATCTCTTCACAGCAGTAGAACACTGTCTAAGACACAGTTCAATGGTGTTTCATCCCTCAGAGACTCAGAGTCAGAGAAAGATACCTTATTCAACTTTAAAGCAATTTGCTGCTATCTGTATTTTTAAATCTACTGAATAGCACCACTGTATCTAATTATTCCTTCATTTCTCTATAGCCAATAGTTTTTCTTTTCTGGTTTCTTCCCCTCAAGCCAAGTGAGCATTCAACCATACATACATCCTGTACACTGAAAAAAAAATCAATATATAAATAGTATATACAGATAAGTACATGGTAAATATTGGTTGCACTGAAATACATACTGCAATCAAACACAATCATTTACTAGTTCCCCCAATCAATCCCTGCACATCCAGCCCTGCTCCTCAGGGTGAGCTATTTCCTACAGTGAATGGAACACACTCCCTTCTCTTCTCCCTTGTAGACACCTCTCACATCTTTCAAGGTCCAATTCAAATTTTATGTCTTCAAGAATCTTGCCTGTTCCACCTTAATTCTATTTTTCCTTCCTTTACTGCTACTTTCCCGCCCCTGCAAACATGAGCTGCAGCTCTTCCATGGCAGACAGTGGATCTTGATGCTTTCTCTCTTGGCATTCTATGAACATTGCTTGAATTAAATATCTTGGTCTCAGTTCTAACATTCATCCCTCCCTTAATGGGTCAGGCACAACATCCTCAGGTTACACAGTCTGCACTATGCCCTTTTCTGTCTTTGGGATAATGAGCAAGAAAACTGGTTTCTACCAAGAATTATAGCTTTCTATTTATCCACATTCTCCTCCCCACCCCCCACCGCACCACCCGTTCATAGGAGAAAAATAAAACCCTTTAGCACTACACTTGTACTGAACAAGAGTGAACATCAGCATATGACCTAGTAAGCGGCAGAAAACAGGGGGAGCTGCTAACTGTCGAGGAGCTGCTAACACGTCCCTGGAAAGACCGGCTGAGCACTGATCAAAGGGATCTTGCTGCTGCTTCCTAACATTATCTATTTCCTTATTTATTTGCTTATTTTATTTATCAGTGTATGTGCACATGAGTGTGCTACAGAACATACAAGAGGGCCAAATGATAACTTCCAGGAACCCGTTCTCCCCCACCATGTGAGTTCCGAGGATCAAACCTGGGTACTCGGATTTGGTGGTAAGTGCCTTTGCTCATTGAGCCATTTCGCTGGCTCCCTTTGCTATTCTTTGGGGGGGGGGGAAGCACAGAAATAAAAATGTTTTCAAAAAAAATCTCAAAATATATTAGCATTGCAATAAACTATAAGTCACGCTAAATGCTCGGGCCAATCTGCTGCTTCTTCTGAATTAAATACAACTAGGAATAATGCAGCTAACTAGTATCTCCTTGAACTCAAAATGAGGATAAACACACACACACACACACACACACACACACACACACGCACACACACACACACCATCCATACGGAGCAGAAATATGTGGCAATAAAGGCTCACCAAGGATCATGTAATAGCATGGCCGTAGTGGGTTCTCCTCGAAAAGCCAGTCTCTCTGCCCTCCATTCTCCTCCCTTGAAGAACACATCTGTGACCCCAGCACTTGGGTTACTGAGGCAGGAGGATTGAAGTTCAAGGGCTGCCTAGACTAAACGGAGCCCAAGACCACCCAGAGCTATATGGTGATACCCTGTCCCTCACTAATTAATTTTTTAAAAATATTTTTACTATTTCCTATGTATGGGTGGTTTGTCCCAATGAATGTTTGTACACCTCATGTGTGCACAGCCCTTGGAAGCCAGAAGAGGCTGCCAGGATGCCCTGGGACTGTAATTAATAGGGGTTGTAGGAAGTCGTGTATGTGCTACAGATCTAATGCAGGTCCTGAGTAAGAGCAGCCAGCGCTCAACTTCTGAGCCACGGCTCTGCTGCAATCCCCAGTTAAACAATCACGTTATTTCTCTGATCTGTTATATAAAAATATTACAAATAAAGACCGTAAAATTAACACCTAATAATAATATGTGTGTTACAAGGTAAACTGAGGCATCTCTCGCTACTGCCACATCTGTCGTAGAGTCCAGTGGGTCAGTCCACTAGAATCAGACACCATATGCAGAGTTTGTGATGGTTAAAATGAATTAAAGAAACCACAAAAGGCATTACAATAATTCTCTATATGCAGCTTCCCAGAAAGATTCCACCACATATTATTCTAATTTTAAGACTCAGCTGGCCTTAGATGAGTGAGAAAGGAAAGAAAAATGGATTAAAAATGACTTCTTGAATGTAATGAGATTTTGTAGCTCAATCACGAACATTCCACCTGAAGGCACACTCAAATACAAACAAGAAGTTGATATGCCTTGTTCCTTAAATAAATGTTCTAAGTCCAAAATGGACAAAGAAGTCATATTAGCACCTCTGTACTGAACACCGACATTAGTGAGTATAAGTGAGAGCCAGAGCTTTCCTATGGGCCTGAAACGGAGGCAGTCTGGGTGCTGAGGAGCTTACAGAGCAGGGAGAGGAATGAAGAAGGAGGAAAACTCTACTACCCAGAGGTCTTGGCTTGGGGACCACTCCAGTCATCTACCGTCCTAAGCAACAGCCTCGCCCACCACCTGCACCTGTGCCTCATGTGTCTCTGCTCTGACACTCCCTGGGTTTAGCTTCTCTGACTGAGAACCCCTGGGTCAACAGAAACCCAGCCACTTAGAGATGCTCCCGGAAAACTGGGCAAATGCAGAGCCCAGACCTCTACATGGCTACCTACTCTTTACTGAGTAAGAAAAATGTGCTAGCCCCAACCATATCATTTAGAAAGACTTGCGCAATTGGTTTTCAAAAGACTATAGACTATCCTTATTAGATTTGTTTTAGTAATCAAAATTTGCTCTGCAAATTTTAAAGATGTTTCAATGCCCATGTTTCTTTCCTAAGTAGAAATAAAATCCTGATCATCCTTCCACACACTAGACACCTACACTTTGTACTTCTGATACGGTAGGTGCCAGGTGATCAGAATTCTTCTACCCTTGGCAGGGCAATCTCCTCCCACGGAGGTCAACAGTTACTAACGGCTTAAACAGTCATTCAACCAGTGTGGAACACGCTGCCAATCACTACTTTGCACTGGTTCCATCTGTTCCAGGTCATAATTTGCTATTGACTATAGTAATATTTATAAAGACAAACAAACAAAAAGCAGGTTTACAGAAAAGTTTTTTAAAAAATCTACAACTCACATGCTTGTGTTCTGCTGTTTGGAAATTAGCCAGACAACATACCAGGCGGCTAATGCTGCCTCTGAATAGTCCAGAAATTATGAATTATATGAAAACAGAAGCAAACAAAAACTGTAGCTAAGAACTGTGCATTTAGATACAAAGCACAGTGTCAGCTTGCTCTTAATAGTCAATTTTCTGTTTTTGTAATTTAAAGAAATTGATAACTATTTGTGAAATTCCATTTCTGGGAAGCAGAGGAGGAATCGGCATCAAACCCACAACAGACGCTCACTCACTCTGCTATGTTGAGATAACCACAGGAAGCCGCTGCATGCAGGGGTGTCCAGCCCTCGTTGTCTTGCTGGTTTACATTGGCTCTGTTCTCCACCAGAAACTTCACCATGTCCAAATTTTCATCAATACAGGCCTGAAAAGAAAAGCCCATTGATTCATTCAACAAGCATTTACTGCGTTCTATTATGTCCAGACACTGCTCTGGACAATGGCGGTGACAAGCATTCTGATGCACTATTCATTTTTCTTAGTGTCTGAAATATGACTTCCAACTTAGAAGCACTATTAGATAGTATTTTCAGTATTAATGGGATTAACTGTGAAAGGATTTCTATAGTGCTGTAAATGGGTAAGTTATTGCAGCATTTTGTTATAAAAGGAAAGTGTGTTAGAAATGTTTTCATGTGTTTTTCTAAATGTCTTTGAATGGTACAGGAAAGTGTATTTGTAGTTGCAGACAGACTGTTCTCTGCCTTCATCACAGCAAGCAGGAAAAAACACAAGTTTGTTGTTGCTGCTGCTGCTGTTGTTGCTGTTGTTGAATAAAGGGCTTTAAATCTTTAATAAGCTTAAAAATAATAAAAATGAAATCTGGTTGATCCAGACATGGTAGGACATAACTGTAACTCCAGCATTTGGAAGGCTATGGAAGAGCTCAAAGCTGAGGTTGGTTACATAGTGACTCTATTTCAAAAATAAATAATAATAATAATAATGCTAATGATGATGATGATAAAACAAAATAGGGCTAGGTCCATTTCCAGAATCTATGTAAAACAGGTGGCATAGTGGCATGTACTTATAATTCCAGAGCTAGGAGGCAGAGCTAGGCAGACACGTAGTTCTCATTGGCTGGCCAGCTTCGCCTACTAGTGAGCTCCAGGCCAGTGAGAGACCATGCCTCAAAAAACAAAGATGGAGAGACTGTGCCTCAAAAAACAAAGACGGACACTATTGGAGATTGTCCTCAGGCTGCACCGAGGTGGTCTTTAGGTTTCTACATGCACACACACACACACACACACACACACACACACACAGACACACACACACACAGAGGGGAGAGGGAAGGAGGGAGGGAAGAGGAAGAGAGAGAGGAGGGAGTAAAAGGAAGAGAAACAAAAAGGCTACTTTAACACAGAATAAAAAGGAAGCTGGCATGATGGTGCATGCCTTTAATCCAGCACTGGGGAGAGAGAGGCAGGAAAATCTCTTGTGGGTTTGAGGCTAGCATGATCTATATGTGAGTTCCAGGACAGCCAGGGATATACAGAAAGACCTCGTCTCAACAATAAAAACAAAAAAGAAAAGAAAAAAAATAGTTCACAAGGATAACTGTTCAGGCTCAGACAGTTCCCACATAGGAAATTCAGGACCTAGAAGGAAATAAGACTACCTTTTTAAAATGTGCCTATGGCCCAGCATGGCGGCTAAATGCCTGAATCTTAGCACTCGGGAGGCTAAGGAAGAAGCACTGTCACAAGTTCATAGCTACCTGGGCTATGAGGAGGAATTATAAGGCAACAGTCAGTGATAAAAAATAAATAAGAAAACTTGCCTGTGAATCTCCTCCTTCATATTTCAAATAAATAGATAAAACATTAGAATCAGTACAGCTTAAGGTCAGGGATGGTGATTCCCCCAGAGGTTCTTTTATTGTTGAGAATTGTCTTCACTATCCTGGATTTTTTGTTATTCCAAGTGAAATTGAGAATTGCTCTTTCTAACTCTATGAAGAATCCAGTTGGAATTTTGATGGGGATTGCATTGAATCTGTAGATTGCTTTCGGCAAGATGGCCATTTTTACTATATTAATCCTGCCAATCTGAACTACAGAGCAATAGTGATAAAAACTGCATGGTATTTGTACAGAGACAGGCAGGTAGATCAATGGAACAGAACTGAAGACACAGAAATGAATCCACACACCTATGGTCACTTGATCTTTGACAAAGAAGCTAAAACCATCCAGTGGAAAAAAGGCAGCATTTTCAACAAATGGTGCTGGTTCAACTAACTGACAGTCAACATGTAGAAGAATGCAAATTGACCCATTCTTATCTCCTTGTACAAAGCTCAAGTCCAAATGGATCAAGGACCTCCACATAAAACCAGATACACTGAATCTAATAGAAGAGAAAGTGGGGAAAAACCTTGAACACATGTGCACAGGGGAAAATTTCCTGAACAGAACACCAATGGCTTGTGCTCTAAGATCAAGAATTGACAAATGGGACCTCATAAAATTGCAAAGCTTCTATAAGGCAAAAGACACTGTCAAAAAGACAAAAACGGCAACCAACAGATTGGGAAAAGATCTTTACCAATCCTACATCCAATAAAGGGCTAATATCCAATATATACAAAGAACTCAAGAAGTTAGACTCCAGAGAGCCAAATAACCCTATTAAAAATGGGGTACAGAGCTAATCAAAGAGTTCTCACCTGAAGAATATCGAATGGCTGAGAAGCACCTAAAGAAATGTTCAACATCCTTAGTCATTAGGGAAATCCAAATCAAAACAACCCTGAGATTCCACCTCACAACAGTCAGAATGGCTAAGATCAAAACCTCAGGTGACAGCAGATGCTGGCGAGGCTGTAGAAAAAGAGGAACACTCCTCCACTGCTGGTGGGATTGCAAGCTGGTACAACCACTCTGGAAATCAGTCTGGCTGTTTCTCAGAAAATTGGACATAATACTACCTGAGGACCCAGGACCATTCCTGGGCATATACCTAGAAGATGCTCCAACATGTAATAAGGACACATGCTCCACTATGTTCATAGCAGTCATATTTATAATAGCCAGAAGTTGGAAACAACCCAGATGTTTCTCATCAGAGGAATGGATACAGAAAATGTAGTATTTACACAATAGAGTACTACTCTGCTATGCAATGGTTTCATGAAATTCACAGATAAATGGATGGATCTAGAAAATATCCTGAGTAAGGTAACTCAGTCACAAAAGTCCACACACGGTATGTACTCACTGATAAGAGCGTGGAATACCCACGATACAACTCCCAGACCACATGAAATTCAAGAAGAAGGAAGACCAAAGAGTGGATGCTTTAGGGGAAACAAAATAATCAAGGGAAGTAGAGGGACTTGGGAGGAAGAAAAAAGGGGGAAAGGAAGAAAATGGGGAAGGGAGGAAGAGGGGCAGAGTCAGGTATGGGAGGAGATGGAAGAGATATACAGAGGGTCAGGAAATTGACCAGAGGTGTGTAGCAATGGGGGATGAGGAACTGGGGGTAGCAACTAGAAAGTCCCAGATGCCAGGAAAGCAAGAGGCTCCCAGGACTCCATGGGGATAACATTAGCTGAAATACCCCACAAAGGGGAGGGAGAACATCTAGGCATGGCCCCCAGGTTGTGGGATGGGACCACCTAACCATCTCCAAAATTTTAACCCAGAACTGCTCCTGTCTAAAGGAAATACAGGGACAAAGAGTGGAGCAGAGTGAAGGAAAGGCCATCCAGAGACTGCCCCACCTGGGGATCCATCCCTCATGCAGACACCAAGCCCAGAAACTATTGCTGATGCCAAGACGTGCTTGCTGTCCGGAGCCTGAGACAGAGTCTCCTGGGAGGCTCTGCCAGACCCTGACCAATACAGATCCGGATGCTCGCAGCCAACCATTGGACTGAGCACAGGGACCCCAATGGAGGAGCTAGGGGGAGGACTGAAGGAGATAAGGGGCCTTATCTGACATCAATGGGAGGGGAGGCCATTGTTCCTGTGAAGGCTTGATACCCAAGTACAGCAGAATACTAGGGCGGTGAGGCGGGAGTAGGTGGGCAGGTGGGGGAGCATCCTCATAGAAGCAGAGTAAGGGGGGATGGTTTACAGAGGGGAAACTGGGAAAGAGGATATTTGAAATGTAAATAAAATGGCCAATTAAAAATAAACAAAAACATTAAAATTAGAATTCATTAGCTAAATAAAATTTGTCTTCTAGATAATATTAGAAAATTGATTGTCTTTTCTTTGTGTTGACATTTGCACTAATGATGCCAAAGCCATAGTAGGTAAATCTGCTGGTGGGTAAAAATGCCTTATTTAATCAAGGCATGAAAGAACCACTCAACCTAAAATGGACTTTTATGCAGTGATAAAGATTGTTGGTTTGGGGGCTGGAGAAATGGCTGCGTGATTAAGATCATGGCTGCTCTTCCAGAGAATCCAGGTTTGATTCCCAGCACACACATGGCCCCTAATAATTAACTATAACTCCAATACCAGGGGAATATAAAACACCCTCTTCTGACCTTCTCTGGTACTGCATGCACATGGTGCACAGACATACATACAAGGAAAATATTCCATACACAAATCATTTAAAAAGATTACTAACAATTAAAACAAAATCTTTGAGAGGATGTCTTTTTAATATTCTGTGTAACAAAATGTAAAGCATACTTGAAATCCTACAGTGGCTCCTGCAATATGATGGTTGTTTCTAGGAAAAGTACTTGTGCAGGGTTGCAAGATAAACTAACCACTTTTTCAAAAAAATATTATCAGTACAGAGAACAGTAACAAAAAAGTATGTTATTCAGACATCAAAATGAGCTAAGTCACAAAGACAATAAGAAATTTTTGTTGCTATAACAACATTTGACCATGCCAATGAAAACCAAAATTTTGGGAAGCACAGCCACTATCAAGAGCTTGACAGTTTGCTGATACTCTTCTGATACTTAGGGATATCCACAGCAGGGGTTCTCAGCCTTCCTAACACTGCCACCCTTAAACACACTCGCTCATTTAGGATGATCTCCAACCATAAAATTATTTTGTTGCTACTTCATAACTGTAATTTTGCTTCTGTATGAGTAGTAGTGTAAATATCTGATATGCAGGATATCTTATATGCAACCCCCAAATGGGTTAAACCCCTCAGGTTGAGAACCACTGGTCTACAAGTATGATCAGTTGATATTACATAATGAAGTATATCTATATTCAGAAGATCTACATAAATCAACGAGCCTGTTTTTTTTCAAATACTAAATACATAGTGTTAGAAAACCTGGCATTGGTAAAAGATTAATTCAAAGAATATGTTAGAATAATAGGTTTGGCTATTGTTTTGTTTTGTAGACAGGGTCTCACTCACTATGTAGCCCTGGCTGGCCTTGAACTCACAGAAATCCACCTACCTAGGATACCCAACTGCTAGGATTAATGCCATATGCTACCACACCCAGATGATTGATGGGTTTTAATGCAACTGAGTAAGACAGTGCATTGATATAATTTCAGTTTCCATTTCCAACTAACACTTAACAGACAAACAATGTTGGGGATATAGTTCAGTTGGCAGCATGTCTGCCTAGCATGTGTACAGCCTCTCTCTGCAGCTTCTTCAGTAAGGTTTATGACCTCATAAACCATACAAAGTAGTGCATACCTGTAATCCCAGTACTTGAGAGGAAGAGGCAGGAAGACTAGTTCATCATTATCTTTTGCTGCACAGCAAGTTTAAGGCTAACTTCAGATGCATGAAAACCAGAAAAAAGCAAAAATCAAAATTATTACTGCTGGAAGTTTTGATAACCATTTAAGAACAAAACCTATAAACTGACTGATCAGTCTATTAAAATACCCTTTCTGTTTCCAAGTATATATCCATGTGAGACTCAATTTTCTTTATATACTTCAATTAAAATGTTACAACCATATGAGTCCAAAGAAAGACAGACACAGAGAGAGACAGAGAGACAGACAGAGCGTGCAACAGAGACAGTTAGGAGAGAGATTAGGCAAGAACAACAATCTCTGAATTACTTTAGATAAAGTATCCCAGCTCTTCAAACCATACTCCATTCCCTCTACAAAGCGGAGGACAACACACTGTTAAAAGCATCAGGGTAAAAGAACAAGGTTCTGCTGACGCACACAGCATTGAACAGGGGAACCCAAGGAAAGTTCAGAGAACTCATCCAAGGCACTGGGAATCTACCCACCTCAGGGAGCTGGGACAGTTCCTGGCACTGTTATTAAGCCAATACTTTAACAGCCACACATACCAAATGTATTTAATCCTCATTCACCATGGCTCTCTCACTAGTACTTATGGAAGGAAAGTAATTTGATTTAAAAATGTCTCGGAACTAGCCAGATATAGGAGTTTGTATGTCTAATTTTAGAAAACTCAGTAATTTTCAGAGTACTGTGGATTCTTAGACACAGGAGTTCTATGACTGCACTGGAAAGAGCTGTCCTAGTGATGAGCCACAGGATCTGCAGTGTGGATACCCGCCAGCGCCTCTGCTCCACCCGCCTGCCTTGGCTCCAGGAAGGTATGACTGGAGCATGGAAGGGAGAGGATGCTCCCCGAGACCTTCTGCAGAGAACAAGGACTAAATTTAGATGTCCTTTGCCCACTCCATCTGCAGCTGTACTGCTGACTCCTGACGGCAGCACGGTCCACGAGCAGATTCACCCATCTGCAAATCTCTGCCCGTGCTCTGCCCAGAGCTATACTGGATTCTCCAGATAGCAGCTCAATCTTTTCCTTGGGATGGAAGTTAAACAATTTTTGGGTGTTAACCATTATAGCAATGGGGGAACTTCTTTGTGTCAATCAAATCTGTGGCTCAAGTGCATTTCCTCTTAGCTTGTATTCCTAAAGACACACAAGAATATCACTAAAGAAAATTTCATTTTAAGCTCTAAATAGAGGTATGTACTTAATTCTTAGTCCAAAAGAACTATTCCAAAAGTTGCTTGGTAAATAAAGGTTTTCATAATCAGCATATAGTAAAGACAAGCTCTAATGGAAAGCACTCTCTTTTATCAATAATATGGGTACTGTGATCTTTCTACTGTACTTAACATTGCTCTCTAGATCGAAGGCTGAAGTGACTTGGGGTTGACTAAAGCCAGAGTTAATCTGGGAGCATAGGGCCTTACAAAACAAACTCCTCTGGGTCCCAGAATAGCCTCCAACTGTCAGCACCATAGAGTGCTGGCTCCAAAGGCTGACCTTGCTGTTGTGTCCCAGGAGAACTCTAAGGCTACCTATTTTGCATGCAAACAACCCTTCACAGAGTTCAGCTCTGAGTGCTTATTGACAGAAGCTAGGTTTAGTACAGCTTAACTCCTACATTTTTTAATCCTGTGTTTGCCTTACTTTCAATAAATCCTGATAAAAAAGGTGCTATCACTTTTAGGGATCAGGGGACACCAAAAGACACTGCTAGTTACCTCAGACTGCCCTTAGAACAGAGAAAAATTGAAAGCCAGGTGCCTGATAAAGACATATCTAAAATGTATAAGGTACATTTAAAATTCAAAAAAAGCAATCTAACTTTAAAAATGGGAGAAGACTTTAACTGACTTCTCTGTGTGTTTTAAAACGGCCAAAAAACCATGAGAAAGTACTTAGCATCACCAATCATTATGGAAATGCAGATCTATACTACAGTTGACACGGCTTTAATCCTAGCACTCAGATGGCAGCCACAGGCAGATCTCTGATTTCCAGGGCAGCCTGGTCTAAATAGTGTGTTCTTCAGTGAGGCTGCACAGTCAGTCTGTCACAAAAATGAAATAAATAGATAAATTAACAAAAAATAAAGTTTTTTCCAGGTATGAAAAAATTAAACCTGTGTCCATTGCATTAGTGTACTAGGGTATAGTCTCTATAGAAACAGTATGGTGGTTCCTTAAAACAAAACAAAACCAACGAATACCCTGCAATTACCATTTCTGTTGTATCCAAAAGTAGAGTCTGAATCATAAAAATCAAAAGATTTGAAAGCAGCGTCTCAAGGAGTTATCTGTACAGCCAATCCTCATGGAAGTGTTTGCTCACAATCCTAAACTGAAGAAATACCCAGAGTCCAATAACAGATGAACAGATAAGACAGATGTGGATTAAATACAACATACATATCCAAGAAGGAATATGGCCCTACTGATACCTTGGTTTCAGACATCTGTTTTGCAGAAGTGGGAAGAGTAATTTCCTGTTGGTGGAAGCCAACAAGTTTGTGGTAGTATGTTACAGAAGTCATAGGAAACATCCAATTGACACAGATTAGAGTCCACATCTAGAGACTGCCTTGCCCTCAACTTCTTGCTACATTAACTGACATCAGCAGTCACTGATCTCTTCTTTTCCAAATGAAAAGTTTCCCCCAAAGATTACACAGCTGTTCAAAATAATACACTAAATATAATGTTTTCCTTCTTTAACTCAAGCTTTAGCTCAAACAGTAAAGCCCTGACAGGTCTAACCCCATGATTCTCCCATGAGCAACTGGGGGAAAGTGGCTGAGATAGGGTATCATGTAGCCAGGCTTCAAATTCACTGTGTCTAGAGGATGACCTTAAATTCCTGCCTCTACCTCCCAAGTTGTAGGAATACAGGTTTGTGTGACCATACCAGATTTGCTGGAGGTATTCTAGATGAACACCAAAACAGAAACTAAATCTAGGTAGGGCAGAGAGTGGTGCCAATAGATGAGCTTCCTGTGAACCCCAAATCTATAAATTCAAAATCCTTTTGCCCCCAGAAGGTAACTTCGTCATATGCCAAGAAATTATACAGGTTATATATTAGTAAGTCTGGAAGTCTGCACCGTCAGCAGACCACACTACAAGAGCCTTTAACATACATACAGTCCTTAAGACTGACTGACCCAGCACTTCAGTCAGTCCTTCCAAGTACCTGTCTCCCATTCCAAACATGATAGAATGTGACTGCTGCTTAACTGAGACCCATCAAAGCAGTCTGCACTGTGACAGGTGACTCCAGCTGCTGTCAGTCCTGTGTGAAAGACTCAGAACTCCACTGGCAGAGAATGTCTGGCTCTCAGATGCTAAGAACTATATCTGACTATGCACTCACTGGTCAGGCAGGCTCTGGACACAGATCAGTGGCCTTTCAAACACAGATGGCCAAGAGACAGCAGAAGTGAAGAATTTTCCATTAGGCAGACGTAATGGTACATGCTCCCTAACTCAGCAGTCAAGAAAGCTGAGGCAGAAGGATTGACAAGTTCAAGGCCACCCTGGTCACACAGTGAGGCTGAAGCAGCTACAGCTATCTTTCTTAGAACACAAAAAAACAAAATTTCCCATCAACTGTCACACTGATTATGATTTGTGTTTTCAGTAGACTAGCATTTACTTCAAGACTATATGGTTATAAATTAAGACCAGAGAACATCTTCCTTCCCTTACCTACAAACACAAAATGTGATATGGCCTAAGAATTAATAATACTTAAGTTTCAAAATTATAAGCCTCCAAGATGACTCTGTAGGTAAGATGCTTACCACCAAACCTGACAGAATAGAAGGAAAGAACCAACTACCACAAACTGTCCTCTGACCTCCACACTCACACACATGCATGCACATATATAGGTATCATTTTAAAATTATTAAATGGAGTTGAAAAGATTAAAATGATAGCATACTCTTCAAGGTCAGCACTGTCTTCACATAGAAGACTCAAGCTCCGACCACCCAGTCTCTACTCTTCCCTCCTGTGAGTCCTAACTTTGAGGAACAATAAATGAGGCCTATTAGTAATAGTACTGGTAAAAAGACCAAGGGTCATTTTTTTTCCTTAGAACAAAAAAGTATACATATTTGAATAACTTAATTCTTACTTTTTGTTTGTTTTGTAGCAGCACTGGAGGCCAAGTACACACCAGACAACAGACTTGAACACTAAGCTCAACCGAGAACCCTTTTTTTGGAGGGGAGGGGGGCAACAAAATGGTGCTTGACGTCAAACCTGACAACCTGTGTCCAATCACATGTTCGAAGGAAAAACTGGCTCCAGGAAGCTGTTCTCTGACCTTCACACAAGCACCATAGCACATAGACACAAACATGAACAAACAAATGTAATTTTTAAGGTATAACCTAATGACTTATTTAATGTTGCATATTCAGTTGCAGAACCAACTAAATAAATGTTTTCTATCTACCAACTTAGAAGCATCTAAAATTGAGTTGATGGGCCAGGGATAAGATGCCACTTTGCTTATGAAACTTTTGTAATTCTTGATCCCATCTTCCTAAAAATATTTTTAACATATATAATTGGTTATTAGCCTAATCCTCAAAAATTTTGTTTGAGTAGACAATTAGTGAAACTGGATTGGCCGCTTTAAATTAGACTAAATATAAAACATAAACTACAAAGAGCCCACAGAGGTGTTTTCATTACCATTCTATTTATTAACGTGAATCTGGATTGGAAACCTCCTTCATATCTTGGCTACCTGTTTTAGCCACAGCCCCCCAAAGGTCTATTCTGCGCCAACTTGGCATGTAGAATAAATTGCTGTTCCATGGAGAGGGATTTTTGTATTTAACTCCAGATCACTCTGTGCCCATAAACAAGTGTTTCACAAGCCGCAGGAGTACAGCTTGAAAGCCACAGCTCGGGCAAAGATCCATGGCTTAGGAAAAAGGCAGGCAATTCTGCAACACAGTTGGAAAAAACATGAAAGCCACAAAGAAATAACAGGAAGTCCAGATTCACCCAGTATGAGTCAATACACAATATTTATCCTACAGAGACCTATTAAACAAGGAAGTCTTTTCCCAACATATTTTCAATTGGATTTTTGTACAGCCAAAATTCTGTAATATACTGGTTGATATCACATTCACACCCCATATGTTCCATACATCCTATACAGTAAAAGATACTAAACAGTTATATAAATAGACTACGGAACCGGAATTCCTGGATTCAACTCCCAGGCCTACTGATTCAGTGATCTCTTTAACAAGCTTCTTCGCCTGTGAAAATATCTTGTCAATAATTATAAGGACTTTGTGGGGTCTCAATTAGTTAAGAATGGGTTAATGTACACAAAACTTTGAGCACATGGAATATGGTCACATCCTATGAAAACAGTAGCTATCATTACTAAACACCTAATAGTGTCCAAGAGTCTATGAGGTTCACGCTTTTCCACACAAGGAAACAAATATATAAATATACATAAATAGATATTTAAAACAATAAGCATAAATATAGTATGAATTCTCCATGAGTTCCAAATAGACTACATTCAAGTTTCACTAGTAATAGAATTAAGTGAATTTCTGGCTACAGATGCAAGTCTACAGACACTGGTTCACATTACCAAAGAACAGGCTAAGGATTTGTCAGTATCAGTGCTATCATACTATGAAGTGCTTTTCCACTTAGTCATGTAGCAACCATTTATATTATTCCAGAGAGTTCGTTGGAGGACATGGAGGACTGAAATGAGTATGGTTTTGCTACTTCGTGGAGGCAAGAGAAAAAGACAGTGGTCCAATCTATTGGGACTCATGCTGTAATATAAAATGATCAATAAGAAAAGCCTGTCTTAGCTGGGCGGTGGTGGCGCACGCCTTTAATCCCAGCACTTGGGAGGCAGAGGCAGGTGGATTTCTGAGTTCGAGGCCAGCCTGGTCTACAGAGTGAGTTCCAGGATAGCCAAGGCTAGACAGAGAAACCCTGTCTCGAAAAACCAAAAAAAAAAAAAAAAAAAAAAAAGAAAAGCCTGTCTTAGTCAGGGTTTCTATTCCTGCACAAACATCACGACCAAGAAGAAAGTTGGGGAGGAAAGGATTTATTCAGCTTACATTTCCACATTGCTGTTCATCGTCAAAGGAAGTCAGGACTGGAACTCAAGCAGGTCAGGAAGCAGGAGCTGATGCAGAGGCCATGGAAGGATGCTACTTACTGGCTTGCTTCCCCTGGCTTGTTCAGCTTGCTCTCTTATAGAACCCAGGACTACCAGGGATGGCACCACCCACAATGGGCCCTTCCCCCTTGATCACTAATTGAGAAAATCCTTACAGCTGGATCTCATGGAGGCATTTCCTCAAGGGAGGCTCCTTTCTCTGTTATAACTCCAGCTTGTGTCAAGTTGGTGCAAAACCAGCCAGTACAATTGACCCCTTGTCAACCTGACACACAAACACATCACTATTAAGCCTCAACCCTTACTTTCTTATTCATCCCCAAGATCTAAATAACTTTAAAAGTCCCACAGTCTTTGCAAATTCTTAAAATTTCAATCCATTTAAAATATCCACTCTCTTTTAAAATTCAAAGTTTTTAAAAATTCAAAGTCTCTTAACTGTGGGCTCCACTAAAATATCTTCTTACTTCAAGAGGGAAAGATATTAGGGCACAGTCACAATCAAAAGCAAAATCAAACTCCCAACTGTTCAATGTCTGGGATCCACTCACAATCTTCTGGATTCCTCCAAGGGCTTGGGTCACTTCTCCAGCTCTGCCCTTTGTAGCACACAGCTTGTCTTCTAGCCTCCAGATGCCTGTACTCCACTGCTGCTACCATTCTTGGTTGTCATCTCATGGTACTGGCATCTCCAAAACACTGCTGTCTTCCACTGCAATTAGGCTTCACCAATAGCCTCTCATAGACTCTCTTCATGGTGCCAAGCCTCAACTTCTTTGCATGACCCCCTTCAAGTCCTGGGCCATCAATTGCAACTGAGGCTGCACCTTCCCCAATGGCCTTCCGTGGCCTCTCACAGTGCAGAGCCTCAACTAATCTTCATGACCCCTTCATGCCATCAAAACCAGTACCACCCGAGTGACTCTTATCAAGTCCAGTCACAGCACAAGGTACAACCTTGGCTATCTCTGAAACACAGCCTCTGTGCCCTCAGAAAACACTTCCCAGAAGATTTCACCTCAGTGATGCTGGTCTCTTCTTTATCACCGCTAATTTCTTAGCTCCAGCTAACCAGCATCAATTGTCCCAGTAACACAAAGGTTCGCTTTAGTGGTTCTGGTATCTTGTTAATCACAGCTGATTCTTCAGCCCCAGCTAACCAAAACCACAGAATCTTCACAATCAAAACATGGCCCTGATAAGTCTTTAATCTTCCTTCTGAAATCTCACAAGCCAGGTCTCCATCTTCTGCACTGTTCTCAACATTGTCTTCCAAGCTCCTACACAACATCCCACAGAGTTCTTAACACTGAACGAATCTTCTAGCCCAAAGTTCCAAGTCCTTCCACGTCCTTCCCAAAACATGATCAGGTTGTCACAGGAATACCCCACTATGCTGGTACCAATTTGTCTTAGTCAGGGTTTCTATTCCTGCACAAACATCATGACCAAGAAGCAAGTTGGGGAGGAAAGGATTTATTCAGCTTACACTTCCACATTGCTGTTCATCACCAAAGGAAGTCAGGACTGGAACTCAAGCAGATCAGGAGGCAGGAGCTGATGCAGAGGCCATGGAGGGATGTTACATACTGACTTGCTTCCACTGACTTGCTCAGCTTGCTTTCTTATAGAACCCAAGACTACCAGCCCAGGGATGGCACCACCCACAATGGGTCCTCCCGCCCTTGATCACTGATTGAAAAAATGCCTTACAGCTGGATCTCATGGAGGCATTTTCTCACCTGAAGCTCCTTTCTCTGTGATAACTTCAGCTTGTGTCAAGTTGACACACAAAACCAGTCAGTACAAAGCCCTATAGTGTGCTGTAAGAAGTTACTAACAGGGGTGGGGGGGGGGGTATGACGGACAATGCCAGAAGATATGACTTACATGTTATGAACTAACAAACTAGACAAGCAGAGATTAATGACAAGTTGCGGAAATAGCATACACAAAGGTCTGTTACACAAAGAGAAAAGTGCCAGTTCTTTGGAATAGTAAGAAATTGGCATACTTGAACTCAAATGGAATAAGGACAAATATGGAAATCTAAGTAAGGGTTCATTTACCAGACTGAAAAATTTGAACATGACTCTGCAGGCTAATGGAAAAGCAGTGGGTAGTGTGCAGTGGGTAGTGTACACTTGTAGCTAAGAAGGCTCTAGTGTCCTGACTGTGATAAAGAGCTTTGCCTCTTTCCTTCCAGCAATGGGGAGAGAGAATGATCCTGCCAGAATTACACCAGAAAATGTGATGGCAGTGGGAATGCAAAAACTGACTTTTTCCAGGAAAAGTTCATGGTAAAGTCGCCACTCAGACCAGGAATGCAGACCAAGGATGAGCGATGGAAGTAAGGGACTGGCAAGGAGCTACATGGGATGAGATGACAAACCTGAGAAGCCTTCCTAGCACAGAAGGAACAGAACAATCACCGCAGAGGTGAGAAAGAACAGCACTGAGATTGTTAAAGCTTGGGGGCTGTAGTTAACTGTGACATCCCTGAGTCAAAACAGTATATAAGGAAGTTTTAGAGGCTACTTCTGTTTCTGATTCCCCTCTAGTGCTAATTTCTTGAAGCCTAACTCCGTTCAGGAATTCTATCTGTGGAGCAAACTAGTATGTGCTGCTACCCTTTCGAGGTTAAATAATCCTAAAGTGAGCCTAGAGATATGGGTGCCAAGCAGCCCAACCTCACAGCTGTTCCCTGACCCACAGCAAAGCCCTGGGTGGGTCAGTGTCATAAATACTGTAACATGACCTGGCAAGGAGCATTATTGTACAGCAGCCACAAAACAGGGGAACTGAGGTTACGGGTAGAGGCTCTTGGCTATGCTGAAATCTCTTTAAAGCCACAGGTTAATAATGATAGTAGTAATTTTACAAAAAGGATGTCCTAATTTCTCCTCTTAACTTGAAATCTTAGGAATATCGGCTGGTTGGCAAATTAAAATCATTTTAGATGCATAGGGTATTTTGAAACTAGAGGTCCTTCTGCTTTTCTTGCTGAGGCAGGGTCTTACTACGTAAGCCACGCTGACCTTGACCTTGACCTTGTGGCAATGCTGCTGCAGCACGCTGACATTCAGGTATGTGGCACCAGACTTAGCTAAAACTATATTGTTTGTTTTTCTAGACAGAATTGCTCTGTGTAGCCCTGGATGTCCTGAAACTTAACTCTGTAGACCAGGCTAGCCTTGAACTCAGAGATCCACCTGCCTCTGTCTTTGGAGTGCTAGGATTAAAGGTGTGCCCCACCACACCTGCCTAAAAAGTCTTTAGTACATTTTTCCCATATCTTAAATCTAGACATGGTCAGATATGCCCATTACCCAGCACTTGGGTAGCTGAGATAGGAGGATTCTAGGTCTGGCTGTCATAGTTACATTCTGTCAGAAAGAAGGTGTCTTAGTCAGGGTTTCTATTCTTGCACAAACATCATAACCAAGAAGCAAATTGGGGAGGAAAGGATTTATTCAGCTTACATCTCCACATTGCTGTTCATCATCAAAGGAAGTAAGGACTGGAACTCAAGCAGGTCAGGAAGCAGGAGGTGATGTTACTTACTGGATTGCTTCCCCTGGCTTGCTCACCTTGCTTTCTTATAGAATCCAAGAATACCAGCCCAAGGATGGCACCACCCACAATGATCACTTCCCCCTTGATCACTAATTGAGAAAATGCCTTATAGCTGGATCTCATGGAGGCATTTCCTCAAGGGAGGCTCCTTTCTCTGTGATAATTCCGGCTTGTGTCAAGTTGACACACAAAACCAGTCAGTACAGAGAGGTTGGGAGGAGAAGATGGAGAGAGGAAATCCAAATTGAGCATGATGATAAATGCCTATAATCCTAGCACTTGTGAGGGTGAGAAAGATCTTGTCTCAAAAAAGAACCAAGAATGGACCAGTGATATAGCTCAGTAGTGAGGGGGCTGACTCATAAACCTGAAACCTAAGTTCAATAACCAGGAATCCACACAGTAAAGAGAGAACTGACTCTTCCGATTTGTCTTCTAACCTTCATACACACACACACACACACACACACACACACACACACACCACACAATTGTATAATTAAATGTAATAAATTCATATTTTAATAATAAAAAGCAAAAGGAGGGAGATGTTCAGTGAATAAAGTACTGGCTTTTGTAAGCATGAGCACCAGAATTGAAAGGTCTGGTAGCTTGAGCCTGTAATACAAGCCCTGGAGGAAGACTGGGAGGCAGAGTCCAGGGGTGGGCTGGCCGGCCACCAATGTAGCACGTAGCTGAAACAGTAGAGTCCAGATTCATTGAAAAACCACGTCTCAAAAAGCAAGGCGGAGAGGAATAAAGGAAGACACCATAAGTCAATGTTTGGCTCCCATGATTGCATACAGAGGTGAGCATGCCCACACACACACATACACACACACACACACACACACACACACACACGCAAACACATGGCACATAACAAGTGCACAATGATGATGACGGCAACTATGACTACCACAAAAGAAAACAGGGCGGTGGTGCAGGCCTTTAATCCCAGCACTCAGAAGGCAGAGGCAGGTGGATCTCTGGGTGTGAGGCCAGCCTGGTCTACAGAGTAAGTTCCAGGACAGCCAGAGCTACACAGAGAATTCCTGTCTATAAAAACAAAACCAACCAATCAAACAAACAAAATACCTTTTTTTAAAAAATCTGGGTCTAAATAGCTCAGTAGTTAAAGAGCTGATCTTCCAGAGGACCAGATTCAATTCTAGTAACCACAGGGTGGCTCACAACCATCTAGAACTCCAGTTCCAGGGGATCCAACTCCCTGTTCTGATTTCCAAGGGCAATGTACATATGCGGTACATATGTGGACATACACACAGGCAAAGCACCCATACACATAAAAATAAAAACAAATAAATCTTTTTGTAAAAAGTATGTAATGTGTGTCAGTACTGGACCCAGATTCACAAAGTACCAACTGGCATGAGTTAATAAAGCTGTTTCTTTGGACAGAGACCAGGACACAAACGTCCCCACCGTGACTCCCACCACTCCAGTCTGCATTAGTAATTCACACTACCCGCTCTACCCATTGGGTATTTTCCCAAGCACAGTGAAGTGGAAAGAATTTCACAATAAACATTCAGATACCCAGTAAGTTCACTGTCAATACTCCACACTCGCTTTAACCAAATAAATTTCTTTATCCATCCATCCATCACAGTTCAGACATAATTTCTCCACATACTTCACTACACACATCAACACTACATTTCAGTGTTTTCTTTTTAAATAAGATTTGCATACTGAAACTGTATTTGAAAATTGAAAGTCTAATGTCTGTATTAGTTGAGTTTTGCCAAGTGTCCACACCTGCTTGGGCCACCACTTTAGGTGTCTGAGTTGATCCTCTGAGGCTTCTGACCCTTTACACAAAACTAAGTTTTTTCTGTACTACTTGAACTAAGCACTGTCCACAACCAAGGAAATGCTGACTATGAGCTTTTTAAAACTGCAGTTGATGTCCCCTAATACAGCATCTTATTTCTGAGGAATCTTAACAGCATAAATCTGTATATAACCATGTTTGTACCTAGTAATACACACTCACCACTGCAAGTGGGTAAGACTTTAGAAATGTAAACAACTTGTTTAGCACCAAGCTCAACTATGCATGCCCTAAAGGGAGAGAACTGGAGTGGTTAACACAAGGTGATCAATAACACAGACATCCCTTGAGTTCATACACAAAAGAGTCCACTTTCCCTGAGCAGCTTGGTGCTAAACTCACAAGAGAAGCCTCTGGAATCTAACTAGAAAAGGCATTCATTTATTACCAAGCTCAAGAGTAAGAAAATAGTTCCAAGAACCGAACGATGTGGAGGAAACCGATAGAGTAATACAGAGAAGAAGGCAGGAATCTGGAAAGGGTTCAACAACTGTTTTAAGGTAAAGATTTTCTGTACAGCCAGGCAGTGCCACAGCATCCCTTTAAAGGAATGAAAATGAGAAATGTCCCTGAGTCCTTTGTTGGGAAGTGCCTACTTATCTGCAATCCAAGCCTCCTGGAGCATGTCACCAGCAGTGGGCTCTGAGTTAGGTAGAGCTTGCCAGTGCTGAATTTCAAACGCTGTTGCAGAGGTGCCAACGGCTAGGGAGAGATCGAGTGTTGCCTTGGTCCTTCAATCTCATTTATGGAGTGGCCTCGAGTGCAAGCTCTGAGCACTGTCTATCTAGGACAGAGGTAAAGGGCAAATCTTAGAGCGGAATGGAGACTGCAAGGTACTATACAAGCAGAAGGATCTGACTCTAATGTCACAGTCCATCTCAACTAAATTTCCTGGCTGTAAGACAGAACCAAATGTAACTTTCCTTTATTTCAGGGTTATGTAAAGACACAGGATAAACATAAAAACAAAATTCTAAAGGATAGTTAGTGTGAGAGGCATACGATTTAGTAACAGAACATTTGCCTGGCACATGTGGAGTCTTGTATTCAATTTACAGCACCACAAAGAAGGAAGGAAGGAAGGGAGGAAGGAAGGAAGGAAGGAAGGAAGGAAGGAAGAAAGGAAATACTTGCATATTAATCCAACTACTGCAGTTAATATTTGATAACTGTATTTATAATCACAAATGTAGGCAGGTGTGGTGGCTCGAGTCCGTGGTCCTAGCAATCAGAAGGCTGTGGCAGGAGGATGACTACCATTAGTTTAAGGCCAGCCTGGCTAACACAGCAAGACCCTGACTCAAAAGATCAGTAAGAAAATTTTTTATTTTCTTATTTTAAAAGTGCAGGGTTTATAAACTTCCTATGAAAAGAGCCAAATAGAAAGTACTTTGGGCTTTTAGAGACCACAGGCACTCGCAAAACACTAAATCACTATAATATAAAAGCAGCTATACACAATATAAAATCTATGAGTAGCTATGTTCCAATAAAACTTTCTAATCAAAATTTGAATTTCATGCATGTTTTACATGAAATTTTTAAAAAAAAAACCCTCTCAACTCTCTGTCATTAAAAAAAATAGCTTATAGGGGCATACTATAAAATAAGAACAATTCCGCACAAAACAACAATAACTAAACAGGTAGTAGTAGGGAGGGTATGGCCTACATGCTGGATGTTGCTAGCCTCCGATTTAGAACTTTGGCCAGAAATTTTGAATTCAAATGGCAGCTATAAAACTTAAAGAGAAATCAGACCTAGTCTAACGTATTAAACTTCTTTCTGCATCAGTTACCTCATCATGAAAATGGAAATAATAACTATTTTCTCTCTTAGAATGATGAACAGGTGCTGGAGCACTGATAGTACACCTTAGCACCCTGAAGACTGCGCTCAGTGATCCTGAACCGCTTCCTCCTGGTTCTCACACTTCCAGAATGCCTCCGTGCACCGATACGCGCCATCTTCCCTGCCTCCATCAGAGCTTCTACACAGCCCCAAGACCACTCTTTCCATGGAGCCTGCCTTAGCTGCTCGTCTCATCCTTGCAGGCAGGAACCATCATCTCCAGTGTGTTCAGTCACCAATGGCAGTGCAGTGCATTTTGTTTCAGTTGCCTTTGACAGATCAAGTCCCAGCCAGATGCCTTCCTGTGGACTCTATGGTAATCATATTATAGTACCTAGCATAGCATACTACATGAAAAGCACATTCTTTCTAGAGAGTATTACTAACAGTACAGAAGGTAACCCAGTACAATAATAACTAGACTAGAAACCGCCTTACTCATGTGACAAATTTGAGTAAAATTAAATATGAAACATTGTCAGACCAACTCTGAACAAAATAAATCATGCTGGCACATCCAGGGTCTATCCTGATGCTGTTGGTAGCAAACACACATTGATAATCACAATACTAACATTTAGCACTTCAAAAGTCTATCTCTAATCTAAGTTCTCTCTCTCTCTCTCTCTCTCTCTCTCTCTCTCTCTCTCTCTCTCTCTCTCTCTCTCTCTCTCATCTAGGTATGGTAGTGGAGGAAAGAGGAGACTAACCAATAAAATCTGAAAATTCCGCAAAAAAGCACTAAGTTACCAGAACTGGAGCCCTTTTCTGAACCTGTTCTTAAGCTCTTCAGGGAATAATCAATAGACAAAGATGTTTTCTGACCTAGTTAGGATCCTAACTAAAAGAATTACTTGGGCAACCCAAGACTCTTGCCATTTCCCCAGGCCAGGGTGTTCTGCCCCTGCTTATACCACCGCCTGGCATGTCGTGCTCCCAAGCCCAATGAATCCTGTGGCAGATACAACACGATCTAACACAAGGTCTCGTGCCTGCTTAACACTGAACTACCCAGTCCTCGCATATCATCTCCTAAAACCTCAAGGCTGTTTTAAAGGAGAAAGCTAAACAGTGAGCCTTTCCAAAGGGTCCAATTTACTGTCATTAAAACCAGTCAAGTGCTTTACAGCTATATGAAGACTCAGGTTACTGCCCACAAACTAACACCAACAGGGCAGTGAGGGTATGCAAGGGGCTTGGATTTCCTTGGTTTTCTAAGTCACTGTCACATTTGTAAATCCTATACTGGCTGCTGTGGAAGTAACATCAGGACTGGATTGTTCTTGGCTTTCTGTTTTGATCGTGGCTCAAGCGGTGCTGGCGGCTGGACCTGAGACGCACTAGCCGAGGGCCTCTCTGTCTCGGGCGCGCTAGCCGAGGGCCTCTCTGTCTCGGGCGCGCTAGCCGAGGGCCTCTCTGTCTCGGGCGCGCGAGCCGAGGGCCTCTCTGTCTCGGGCGCGCGAGCCGAGGGCCTCTCTGTCTCGGGCGCGCGAGCCGAGGGCCTCTCTGTCTCGGGCGCGCGAGCCGAGGGCCTCTCTGTCTCGGGCGCGCGAGCCGAGGGCCTCTCTGTCTCGGGCGCGCGAGCCGAGGGCCTCTCTGTCTCGGGCGCGCTAGCCGAGGGCCTCTCTGTCTCAGGCGCGCTAGCCGAGGGCCTCTCTGTCTCAGGCGCGCTAGCTGAGGGCCTTTCTGTTTCAGGCATCACAATCACACACGGAAGCTGTTTCTGTCAGGATAGGGCACCGCTGTCACCACCATCGTCAATACTGTTTTCACTGTCAGGAAATGGCTTCTCACATAGTGTGTGAACACTGTTGAATCTGAAACTCATAATTGCTAACTCATAAAATAGTAATTTTAGGCACAGTATTTCAACATTTTTAAGTCCAACAATAGGATTAAACTTTGCTGTATTCTAGAAATTAATTTCAATGAATCATAAAATATCAGTAAATTATAATGCCACATTTTTTTTTCTAAAAACAAATATCAAACTTTAAATATATAACCATAAGTCTTCCCAAAAGTTCTCTATGACAGGGCAAAGTGATGGTAATAAAAGCGAGGCAGCAGAGGCAGGAGGATCTCCAAGTTTGAGGCCAGCCTGGTCTAGAGAGAGATTTCCAGGACAGCCAGGGCTACACAGAGAAACCCTGTCTTATAAAACAAAACAAGAAGAGTGAGAGCAGGGGCTGGAGAGATGCTCGGCAGGAAAGGGCACTACGTTCTGCCAGAGGATGAAATGAAGGGCTGTGGTGTGCAATGGTGAGTGCAGAAACCCCCTTTTCCCTGTGTGGCTTTCTGTAGAGGGGGTTGCCATAGCAACAAAAAGGGAATAGCTACAAGGCAGTATTTGAGACAATTTCTCCAAGTCCATCTCAATATCCATACTTAACAGAAGCAATTTTAAATGTTCTGCTAAAAAACTAACCAGGAAAAGCAGTGTTTTAATAGGGATTTTTAATAATGTGTTGAAGTTTCTCACATGTAAAGCAGAATTATTGAGATATGGTTCATATATTATTTACCTATTTAAAGTATGTGACTCAACTATACACTGAGTTTTTGTGGGTGTTCTTATTATCTATTTTAAATATTAGTGTTTTGCTTGCATGTAATATCTGTGAATCACTTGCATGTTCAATGCCCAAGGAGGTAAAAAGAGGGTGTCAGATCCCCTGAAACTGGAGTTACAGACAGCTATGAACTGCCGCATGGGTAAAACTAACCCAGTTTCTCCGCAAGAGCAACAAATGCTCTTCCTGCAGAGCCACGTCTCCCCCACACTCATTCCTCTACGACACTTGAAATCTAGTCTTCATTGGGCTTTCAGTAATTACTGAAATTTTTCCATGTCCTTGCTAAATTTGCTATCTTTTTTACTTATCATTTTCATTTATTTTGCATATGTATGCAGGTGACTGCATGTGTAAAAGACAGAGAATAACTTAGGGGAGTGAGTTCTCTATTCCTACCATGTGAGTACCAGGAATCAAACTCAGGTCATCAAGTTTGGCAGCAAAAACCGTTATCCACTGAGCTATCCTGCCAGCCTACTTTCTGACTTTTTAGTCCTGGCTGTCATAATGACTGAGGGCAACAGTGATATAAAGTCCTGTCTCACTGTGGATTCTTGTTTTTGTTCTGCTGGAGATCAGACCAAGGGCTTCCAGTGTACTAGCATAGTTCTGCCATTGAGAAACACCCCAGCCCTCTCAGAGTGGTCCTGACTGCATTTCTCTGATGACCACTGGACAGTTCATACTATCAACTTCATCAGTTCTTGAATCACTAAGGCATGCCTCTGAGCTTGCCTCCAAGGTTAACTGAGGTGGGAGACCCACCTTAACTGTAGGTGATACCACTTCACCGTGGGGGCCTGGACTGAATAAACAGGAGACTGTGATCTAAGCAAGCACATTCACCTCTCTCTGCACTTCCTGATCAGGAATGCCATGGGACAGCTACCCCACGCTCCTGCCACTATGACTTCCTCACAACAATGGACTGTCCTCTCTAATTACAAGCTGAAATAAACCCCTTCTCCTCAAGATGCTTCTTGTCAGGTTTTTGTTACAGCAATAAGGAAATGTTCTACTTTCCCTCTGCTGCTGTGATAAACTACTCTGACCAAACACAATTTAGGAAAATAAGGCGTTTAACTGGCTTTGACTTCCAGGTCACAGTCTATCATTGAGGGAAGTCAAAGCAGGAACTCAAGCACAAATCTGGAGCAGAAACCATGGAGGAACACTGCTTGCTTATTAGCTCATGCTTAGCTAGCTTTCTTCTACAGCACTGGACCACAAGCCTGAGAAACGGGGCCTCCACAGTAGGCTGGGCCCTCCTCCACAGGCATGCCCACAGGTCAATCTGACCTTTATATAGTTCCTCAGTTGGGGCTCTCCTGTCAGATGACAAGATGACAAAGCTAACTACGACAAGAAATTAACCAGCACAAGCACTGTTGTTGAACATCGCTTCATATATGCATTGGGCACTTGCATCCATCTCTTCATTGGAGATGTGACTATTTGTCTATTTTACCTGAAATAGTTAAGATTTTATTATTGATTTATAAGAGTTTTTTATGTAGTCTAGACGTGTGTTTCTTAGCTATGCAATTTGCCACTATTTTCTCCCATTCTATGAGTTGTCAACCTTTTAAAAAAATGAATTTTAAAAAATTCTATGAGTTGTCAACATTTTTAAAAAAAAATGTGTGTGTGTGTGTGTTGCCTGCACATATGTCCATGTATCACATGCATGCCTGATACTCAAAGAGGCCAAAAGAGGCGGTTGGATCCCCTGGAACTAGAGTTACAAACAGTTGTAAACCATCATGTGGGTACTGGGAATCGAGCCCAGGTCCTCAGAAGAGAGAGCGCTTAAGCACTAAGCCTTCTCTTCAGCCTGCCAACATGCTCTTGATAATGTCCTTTTCAAGTATTAGGTGAGTTCAAACTATGTCTTATATTTTGTTGCTCATACTGTGGTACCAAAACTAAAAATCTTTTCTAAATCAGAAGTCATGGAGAAGATTTCTCTGTTTTTCTCTAAAATTCAGTTCTTTGATCTATTTTGGATTAAATGTTCTATATGATATGAAGAGTCTAAATTAATCCTTCTAAAGATATTATATTATATCATTATTATTATTATTATTATTATTACTGTTTATTTGTGTGTGTCTGTGTATATAAAAGCCACTCATGTTCAAATGTATGTAAAGGTCAAAAGAAGACATCTACTCTCCTGGTGCTAGAGTTATTGGCAGCTCTGGGGTCATAAATGAGTGCTGGGAGCCAAACTAAAAACAGAAGGAAGCACTCAACTACCCAGCATCGCTCTCCAGCCCCCAACATCACAACTTTATTTCTTTTACATGTAACTATTCATCTTTCCCAAGAACCATTTATTGAAACTACTATTCTTTCCCCATTTGCTGGTGTTGGGACACCTTTGTCAGAAATTACTTAACCACTTCAGACTCTCAGTTCTACACCAATGATTTACCTGTGGATCATGAGCTACCACCACAATATCCTGATGTGTAGGATGTCAGGGAGCTGGAGTCTTCCTCCTTTGTTCTTTCTGGATTGTTTGGCTATCACAGTCCCTTGCAACTCCATATGGATGTCACATTGTATTTTTTATTAACTGTATAGATAATTGCCAATGACCAACCTATTTTTTTCATTTAAATAACAATTTTTAAGTTGATGGGTAGAAGGATCAATATTCTAAAAATAAGCCTTGGGAAATAAAACTTTTTTTCTAGTCTGTGACTGAGCCTTATATATATATATATAATCATATAGTCTGAGTTTCATTCTGTGTAGGAAGACTTTTTCTTCCAAAACCTTACTTGCTTTCTAATAAAAATATTCATCTATATTTCCTTTTAAAAATGAGTATGTTTTACCTATAATTTTGAGTAGGATTATGTTTATTTTATAATGACATAATAACAGCAAATACTATGAAGCCCACAGTGTATCTGTAACTATTTGAAGTCCTTTTACGTATTGACTCAATACTGGCAGCACTCTGCAGTGCCCACTGATGTAGGGCAATCAGGAAGACAACACGTTCTGACAACCGTCTAGTGCCTTCACAACAGCTCCTGCTAGGCTTAGGGGTGTGCTGCCACAGTCGGCCTCTCAGTGATTTCTGATGTTGGTCATGCACAAAGGCTAACTATCAAGCAATATGCTCACTAGCCCCTTGATATTTTGCTACTAATCACTGAGAGTTCTATGCAGCAAGTAAAAACACTTATAAATAGCATTACCTCACAAGAGCTCTCAGAAAACAAGTAAACAGTTGAAGAATCCTATCAGTTCTCACCTGAGAAACCAGTGATATGAAAAGATAACCAAACACACACTCTGAGTGACACATACAGTGAGGAGCTCACTCCAACAAGTTGTCCTCTGATCTCTACACACTCACTGTGACATGCACATGCTCACACATAATACAAGAGAACCAGTGTATGAAAAATAGCAAATCCTAGGCTCTGACTTGAGTTCCTCAGAAAACAATGTCTCAGTGTTGAATAAATGCTCATCTATTTGAAAGTGGCTAAATTTGCTAACAGATCTCTCATAGTCCTTTATCTCTTTTATTTTTAGTTGCTGCCCTAATAATTCTGACCTTGAATTACTGAGTTGCTATCATTTGAATGTAAATGTCCCTCATGGGTCATGTGAACACTTGGTCCCAGGTGGTGAAGCTACTTTGGGAGGAATAATCCTTTAGGATGTGAAGTCTAGGGAAATAGGCTCCTGGGAATTCAGGTCTTCATATGTGCTCTCCCTGGCTTCTTTCCTGGCTACAAATAACCCACTAACACAAGCTGCCCAGCTGCCATGCCTCTCCTCCATGATGGACTAATCTCTTCAAACTGTGAGCCAAACTAAACTTCTGCTCCTTTAAGTTGCATCTTGCCTGGAATTTGGTCACAATGATGAGAAAAGTTATACACTTGTCTATTAGATAGTCAAAAGAAATGACAAAGGCAGGGCTGGAGAGATGGCTCAGCAGTTAGAGAACTGACTGCTCTTCCGAAGGTCCTGAGTTCAAATCCCAGCAACCACATAGTGGCTCACAGCCATCTGTAATGAAATCTGATGCCCTCTTCTGAAGTGTCTGAAGACAGCTACAGTGTACTTACATATAATAAATAAATAAATCTTTAAAAAAAAAAAAGGAAAGAAAAGAAATGACAAAGGCAAACAATTTTGATATATTGTATGTTAACAGATACATAAAAGGATTTGGGATAAATATCTCTTGAACCATCCCGACAAACCACAGAAAGTAAAACACTGGCTTTCCCATCTGAAGTCTTTAAGCTAGTTTGAAGAACAGAGTGGAATTATGTCAGTAGTTGCAGGTAGTTTTCTATTAGATTAGGACAAATACAGACAGACACACAGTCATAACTGAAGATTAATGCACAGCACCCATCTGGAAAGGACTACGGCATGAGTGCAGGCATAGGCCACAGGAAGATGCTGAAAGAGGTTAACACAAACCTCCTCACTGTTCATCAAAGCTACCCCAAGACTCATTCACACAATACTCAGACAATCTACATCAGGTCAAACTGAATGACCCTTCTTTCTTTTCTATGAAAGTAAGATAAGAGATCACTAGAGATTTCTGTCCCCACTATAGTTCAGGGGAAAAAAAGAAGGCATTGTTTTTCTCTTTTTTCATCATCATCATCATATTATTATTATTATTATCATCATTATCATCATCATTTTTTTAGAAGTCTTGCTATATAGCCCAGCTTGGCTTCACATTTTCAATCTTCCTGCTTCAGCCACTCTACAGAATTATTATTCTTACACTGAATAAGTAACAAATAACTGAGATCCCTTGACAATTTTAATAACCTTACAAGTATATATTTTTGTACATATATGTGTATGGAATAAGTACATATAGTATATACATTTATATAATGGACAAAAATATACATATAAGCAGGGAATGACTAATATATGTACCATCATTAAGAGAGGATACCTATAAGAAAGAATATAGCTAGACATTGGTTAAGCAAGTAATTCCTTTTTTCTTAAAGATTTATTGTGTATTTATATATGTGAGTAGACTACTGGTATTTTCAGACACACCAGAAGAGGGAATCAGATCCCATTACAGATAATTGTGAACCACCATGTACTTGGTGGGAATTGAACTTAGGACCTCTGGAAGAGTAGTCGGTACTCTTAAACACTGAGCCAGCTCTCCAGCCACAAGTGATCCTTTTATATACTGCTATCAACACAATCTAGTTACCCCAACAACCACACAAAGCCTTGATAAAGATGGGACTTTCAAAAACTATAACATAGACACTTGACATCTTTAATTTGTTTGTGTGTACAGATTTTTTCTACATGTCTGTCTGTGCATCATGTGCATGCCTGGGACCCACAGAGGCCAGAAGAGAGTGAGGTGTCAGACGCCCTGGAATTGGAATTATGGATGGGTCTGAGCCAACAATGTGAATACTAGGAACCAAACTCCAGCCCTCCTCAAAGAACAACAAATTTCTCAACCACTGAGTTTACTCTCCAGCTCCAATATTGGATATCTTAAGTTCTTTATAGTGTTAGAACAGAATATGACTCAAATAGGAAAAAGCTGGAAAAAAAACAATTTATTCTGAGAAATTAAAAGGTCTTGAAAAGGATGCATTCAAGCTCAGGAAAATTAACTATGAGAATGTAAAGGAAATATCTTAGAATAAACCATTAACCAAAGTAGGCTACAGAAGAGAAAGAAGCCATCTACTGACAGGAGAAAGAATAGAGAGAGTTCAAAACTGAAGCTTCAAGCTTGGCTCCCAGCAGAGGAAATGGGTATAGGCCTGAACAGTCACTCTAACGTGGAGAGGAACAAAGTCCAAGAATCCGAGCCACATTCATAGAAATTACGTATACATTTTCCTCTGTATACATTTGTCATATCCAAACTATATGACAAATATCTACACTGGGGCAATAGTAACTCTGGTCTGGAAGCACTAAAAAGTAAACTCTAAGGTTAGAGACAACTAAGTCCCAGAAGTACTTGCTGCACAATCAATCATAAAGGCTTGAGTAAAAAGCCAGGTACAGCAGTACACACTTCTAATCCCATTCTGGGAGTGTCGCCTGTGTGGCAAGCTCCAGGCCCAATAAGAGACCCTGCTCTTGTTTGCTTAGGGAAGGAAAGGGTTTATTTCAATGTATACTTCCAGGTAACAGTCCATCATCTCAAGCAGAAACACAAGGAACACTACTTACTGACTTACTTAAGGACGGTACCACCCACAGTGGGCTGAGTCCCCATTCCACACCCATCAATCAAGACAATCTCTCACAGACCTGGCCACAGACCAATCTGATCTGGGCAATTCTCCACTTGAAGTGCCCTCCTCCCAAGTGACTCTAGATGTGTCAAGGAGACAAAAAACTAACCAGGACAGATTCTGATCCCCCCAAAAAAGCAAGATGTTTGGAGCTTAAGGAATGACACCCAAGGTTAATACCTGGTTTCCATACATATGCACATGCATATGCACAAATGCAACTGTCTCATTTTTTAAGTTTTCTGCTTATCATACAAGAACATTTATTGAAAAAAGATTTGATAGACAGCCTATGCATCACAAAGGTTCTATGTTTCTAAACCTCAATTCTCATTGATTAGTTGGAAAGAATTTTTAAACTCATGAGTTTAGACAAAAGTTTGGAGACCTGGCCTAAAAGTTTTCCCTGTTTTCAAAATGTAACATCTTTTCTTGAGGCAAATTCTATGTCTCAAACACTGTATTCAGCCAAGGGTGGCTGGCCTTGAACTCCTAATCTTCCTACATCCACCTCCCGAGTATTGTGATTACAGACTGTGTCCCCAGGTCCACCTAATACCAATCAGGAATCACAACTTGGGCAATAATCACAGTCAGAGGTCAAGTGGAACCAATACTGGATGTGCCTATGATTTCAGCACTCCGAAGATAGGAGAATTTCAAGTTCAAGGCAAGGCCAGACTAGCAACATAACAAAACCCCGGTTTAAAAAATAGGACTGAACAGATTTTAAAAATAAAAATTTTGAGTCAGGTATATATATTAGTACTCAGAAGGCTGAGGCAGGAACATCAGCTGAAGATTGAGGTCAGCCTGGGCTATTTCAGCCAAGTCAGCACTACATAACAAGATCTAAAAGGATCTCTACTCCTTATTCTAAAGAAAGATATATCTTCTGATGCTGTGCCAGTGTCATCCCTAAAACACAATAGTAAAAGGTCAATTTGAATGCATTTGGCCACACTGAACATCTGGTCATCAGGATTGTCTTCAACTCTGTCAAAGTAGATACTGCTCCCATCAATGGCCTCCTTTACTGACCCACTACATGATCTACATGGTCTAGTACAGTGGTACATACAGCAAGGTCCATGGCACAGTCAAGGCTTAGAATAGGAAGTTTAAATGAGAAGGCCATCTCTATCTTCCAAGAACAAAATCTCACCAACACCAAATGGGTAATGGTAGTACCAAGAATATTGTGAAGTTTTGGTATATGCTGTCTAGTTTTATGTTAACTTGATACAATCTAGAGTCATCCAAAAAGAGGAATCTCAATTGAGAAAATGCCTCCACAAGATCAGGCTGTAGGTAAGCCTATAGGTCATTTTCTTAATTAGTTATTGATGGGAGAGAGCCCAGTCTACTGTAGGTGGTACCACCCTTGGGCTGGTGGTCCTGGGCACTATAAGAAAGCAAACCATGAGATGTAAGCAAGTAAGCAGCCCCACTCCATGGCCTCTACATCAGCTCCTGCTTCCAGGTTTCTTCCCTGTTTGAGTTTCTGTCCTGAATGCCTTCTATGGTGAACCAGGATATGGAAGTAATAGCAAAATCAAACTGTTTTTGCAGACTGGCCTACAACATCTCTCCCCTCCCCACCTCAACTAAATCCCCCACCCCAAGGCTAAAGAGTACATGAGCTAGTCAGGCCCACAACAGCCCTCACCCCACCATGCCCTGCTGGAGGCTGGGATGATGTCTGGTGGCACATGTTACCACCAAGGGCCATGGAGATGCCCAATGGTCTGTGCTGAAGCCTGAAGCCACATACATAAGGCCATGATGCAGGGATGGGAGGTATACTGAGGCATTGCATATGGCTTGTATTGCCACCTGAGACCATGGTAATGCAGACGCCACCATGCTTGCTACTGCTGAAGGCCATGTATGGGTCCATAGTCCTACTGTAGCCTGGGTCTGTGTTGATGTCTGTGGTCTGAGTTACCACTGAAGGGCATGTGAAGGTCCCTGGTCTGTGCTGCGGCCTGAAGCCACAGTCAGCATCTCTATGCCATGCTGCTGCCAGGGTTGTATTGATCTAAGTAACCTATATTGTCACCTAAGGCCAAGGTGATATCTGGGCCCATGCAGCTGTGGAGGACCAAGTCTGGGTCTGTGACCCTACTGGATCTGTGTTGATGTCCATGGTCCAATTTATCACCAAAGGCCATGCAGAGGTCTCTGGTCTGTGCTTCCACCTGAAGCCAGGTGGATATCTATAGGCCAGGCTGCCACATCGGGCAGGAGTGGAGGCACATTGAAGCAAGTGGCCTGCACTGACACCTAAAGTCATGTTGATATCCAGGGTCCAGGCAGCCTCCAAGGATCTTGTCTGGGTCTGGGGTCCTATTGCAGCAGGGGCCATATTTGAGTTCCTGCTATGGAGAGCAAGGAGGCTCCTTTTGCAGTGCTATGGATGACTGTAGATACACCGTTGAGAGGGAGGCATGGAAGGCCTCTGTGACAACCCCAGCCCACATCTACCTCCCCTCAGAGTAATAACCTAGACAGGAAGCCACTGAAGAGAACTCTTTAAGAGTGTGACAGAGATGCTGAAGAGCGGTCTCCACAATCGATGGCTTCTAGTGGGAAAGACACTGAGGGTTTGGACATGCTCAAGTGAATATACAGACAAAACAAAGTGGACTTGTTTTGGTTCTATTCTTTGTTTTTGTTTGTTTTTCCTTTTTCATTTATTTATTTTACTTCTGGGGGATGATGTCACAAGGGGGCAGAGAGAGAAGGACTGGCAAGAGACTGTGATAGGGGTGCATAATATAAAACTCCCAGAGAATCAAAACTGATATGTGGGAAAAAATAACAAAATAAATAAACCTTTCTTCCCCAAGTTCCTTTTAGTCATGGTGTGTCATCAGTGCAATAGAACACCTAACTTAAACAACTGCCATTTTACTTAGTATGGTTAAGTCCAGGGACCAAGTGAAGGGTGGGGGCAAAGGAGTCATTATATCTGCCCCTTCTGCTGATAGTCTCATTTATGTAATGGACATGAAGCACAAAACTCATTCAAGATTGTCAGCAATGCCTCATGTACCAACTGCTTAGCCCCCAGAGCCACGGTCATCTATGACAATTTCAGTATCACCAAAGGATACAAGACAACAGTCCATGCCAGCCGAGCAGTGGTGGTGCACGCCTTTAATCCCAGCACTTGGGAGGCAGAGGCAGGCGGATTTCTGAGTTCGAGGCCAGCCTGGTCTACAGAGTGAGTTCCAGGACAGCCAGGGCTACATAGAGAAACCCTGTCTCAAAAAAACCAAAAACGGTCCACTGACACCTAGAAAGCCATCACTGCCACCTAGAAGATGGTAGAAGGCCCCTGAGGGAAACTGGAATGATAACCATGGAGCTATCCAAAACATCATCTCTGCATCCACTGCAACAGCCAAGACTGAGGGCAAACATCCTAGAGATGAACTGAAAACTCCTGTAAATGCCTTCCATATTCCCCCTCACAGTGTCCATCATGGATCTGACAAGCCACTTAAGAAAGCGGCCAATTATGACATCAAACGGCAATGAAGCAGGCATTGGAGGGCCCCTAAGGGCATTCTGGACTATACTGAGGACCACATTGTGTCCTGAAACTTTAACAGCAACACCCACTCTTCTACTTTTGATACTAGGGTTGACATTGCCCTCAATGACTACTCTGTCAAGCTCATTCCCGTATGACAACAAATTTTGGCTACAGCACCAGGGTGATGGACCAGATGGTCTTCATGGCCTCCCAGCAGTAAGACGCTCTGGACTACCCACCCCAGCATGAGCATGAGAGGAAGAGAGAGGCCCTCGGCTGCTGGCGAGTCCTTGCCCCAACTCAGGCCCCAAACACTGAGCATCTCCCTTCAGTTTCTACCCTAGAACTCTAATCTGTAGCTAATCAGACCCTACATATACAATTGGGTAGCCAGCTAGTCAGGAAACACTGTTAGCTATTCTTCCCACTAAGAAATGTAGGTAATGACTAAGGCAGTCCACAGAAGCCTTAAATCAAAGCCAATTCCTTTGTGTAATAAGTTATTTATAGGTTTTGTATGTCTATTTTAGGCATGAATGCACATTCTAGGTCTGTAAAACATGACATTCCTCGTTATCTAGAATAGTACCTGGTAGGTAATTACTGCTCAGTAAACACACATAAAGAAAATGAATAAATAACAAGTTAGACAATTGAACAAATTCTTTTCCCTTAGCTTTCAAGATATACAAACTAATTCCTCAGCCCCCTCCCACCCCCGGCCTCTCATCACTTCTTGTTTCATTTCGTTTTGTTTTTTTTAAATACATAAATTCACCAAAGGTCAGTCTTCCGTTTTCTGCTCTTCCTAGTGCTGAAAATGTTCACCTTACAGAACCTCACTGAACTGATTCGCGCATCCACATGGTACACTGAGGGGAAGATGAGTGAGAAAGAATTCCTGCCATCAGGGACGCAGACCAGCAGGGGAAGGTCAAGTGTGAAATCCTGTAAGACAGTATCATGTGTGCCCTGCTGAACCAGCAGCAAGAACAATATGCTACGAGAAGGAGAGACGTCACAGAAAAACTGAAACCGGAGTCCACAGGATTAGGCAGAGTTACTAAGTACTGAGCACAGAGGATGGTCCCGGCAAAGAAGGCAGCACAAAGAGTGCCCGAGAACACAAGCAGCAGCCGAGCAGGGTGTGGACACAGCTGGAGGCTCAAAAGAGTTCTGGAGCCAGGAAGGAGTCAGTCTTTGACTCTGCATGACACTGGCGAGCAAGGGAGCCAAAGTAACCTAGGGTGTCAGGCAAAAATGCGAAAGCCCCAGCTCTCCTCTAGATCTGCTAAATTATGCTTCCAAAGCCAGACCCTGGCACCCATACTTTAAGAAGAATTCTGGGTTGGTGCCATGGCTTAGAAAGTTGCCTCCAAACCTGACAACCTGAGTTCTATGCCCAGGATTCACATGGTGAAGGAAAAGAACCAACTCCCATGAGCTGTCATCTGACTTCACATGTGCCCAAAGCAGCATGTACCATACCACCATACACACACACACACACACACACACACACACACACACACACACAAAGAGAGAGAGAGAGAGAGAGAGAGAATATTGCTGTATTGAGAACCACATAAGGTTTGGGGGGAATATTTTAGATCTAAACTATAACATGGAACAAATTTCAGTTTTCATTGACAGTCCCAAACTTAGAAAAATAGAAGATTCCTAATGCTATCCAGACCTTCTGGATCAAGCACTCAGAGGGTTTATTGTCAGCATATGGCCCCATCCACCCAGATGATTTCTATGCAGTCATTCAGGAAGCAACCCTAGAGTTGTCAAATGCCTCAAATGAGACTAGCTAATGGTATTTTTTTTTTCAACAAGAGAATGTAGATAGAAGAGCAATTAGATGGTGATAAGAATGATTTTGCTCTGGAAATACGGGGACCAAGATAAACCCATCAGGACATCTGAATCAAGATGTCTAGTACGCAGCTAGATATCCTGGGGCAGGCAGAGCGTCAGCCTAGAAAGGTCAAGGGCAGAATATCTAGACATCACTAGCACACATGAGGCAGCTGAGGTCATGGAGTGAGCATGGTTACAATGAAGAAAGCATGGGCTGAGGTCATGGAGTGAGCATCGTTACAAATGGAGAAAGCATGGAAGTGAGATGCAGACAGAATCTGGGGAGGTGAGTCATGGGAGAGGAGGACGATCCACAGGGGATCTGAAAACAAACCAAAGGATAAAAATCTTAATAAAGGACAAAGGTTATAAAATAGTATTGAGTGACCCAAAGGATAAGAACAAAGAAGAACGCTAAGGTACAGTTTCCACAGAGTGGCCGGAAAGCAGAACGGGGAGGGTGTGCCACTCAAAGAGAAGACGAGGAGAAAAATCGTAAGTCCGCAGTTTCAAAGAGAGGGGAGGCTGAGAGAAGCTTCTGGCAGCTATTTTTATTTTTTAAAGGATAAACATCAGGGCTTGAGCTATACCCTCGGTGGTAAAACCTAATATGCATATAGCCGTGGGTTCAGTCCCCAGCACTAACCAAACAACAAAGAGGTGACTAGAGATGCTTTAACATCAAAAAGAAAAGGTAGGACACAAGAGTCAGAAATCAAGAACAATCGGTGTGGTGTTCTCCTGAGAAAAGTGGTGTCAGCACAGAGAGGAAGAAATGAGGAATGGTATCACAGACAGTCTGAGCTGCAGAGGTCAATTACTGAATATCTTTGGGGAGAAGGAATTAGGCAGAGGTAGATGACGACTAAGTCAGCTGGTGATGAAGTCATCTGTTAATAGGAGAGAAAGTGAATATGGTTGGAAGCATAAAAGTGAGTAACGGAGCCAACGAGGATTATCACAACCTTAGTGAGCTGTGAAGAAAATTCACCGAGGGGATTTTATTTTATTTTATTTTATGAAACACATGTCAAGTATTTGCTTTGCGCCAGACAGTGTTCTGAGCACTTTACACACATTACCCTCACTTCACCTACAATGGAACTAGAGCACAAGGGGATTAAGAGATCGACCCAAACACCCAAGTAGCAGAATCAGGATTCATGTCAAGTGGTCACGGCCTGGGCATGTGCTTCCAACCACTTTACTGTGCTGCCCCTTTAATACAAGAGTCACTGTATGTGTCATAGATAAGGAATACTGTAAGGTTTTATCTAGCACTACTCAGAAGCTTGGAACAGTGAGATTGGCAATAGAGAAATACAATAAACTTTACAAACTCAATGAAGGTGCTGGAGGGATAAATTGGTGATTAGAAACACTTGCTGTGGAGGGGAAACCAGGAAAGGGAATAACATTTGAAACGTAAATAAAGAAAATATCTAATAAAAAAATAAAAATCCCTCTGCGCCGCCCCCCCTGCCCCCCCCCTCCGGAAAGAAAGAAACACTTGCTGCTCCTCTAGAACCTGTGTTCAATTCCCAGTTCCCATGTCTGGTGCCTCACAACCACCCTTTACCTCCAGAGATCCTGGTAACCTGATACACTCTTCTGGACTCCTTGGGCATCACACATGCGTGGCATACATTCTCACAGCTGTGTTGATATGGGGGGCCCAGCTCACTGTGGGCACTGCTGGCCCGAGCTGGGCTGCCCATCCTGGGAGCTATGGGAAATCGTGCAAGCATGCCAGGAGCACGCCAGTAAGCAATATTCTTCCATGATCTCTGCATCAGTTTCTGCCCTGACTTCCCTGGATGATGAACTACAAGCTGTAAGATAAAATAATCACTTTCCTCCCCAAGTTGTTTTGGTCACCGTAGCCCTCTATGACCTGTAAGACAGCAATGGAAAGCCTAGTGAAGACACAGGCACAAAGAAAAAGAAACTCTTTAAAAACGCGATTATGTTGAGAGTACTTATGAAATGATAACTTGTGATGACTAATGGACTGAGGACCCAGTTGATTCTTATTCCTCTCCGACGCTCCCCTCCCCAAGGTCTCAAAACCTTGCCTTGAACTGTTGATCTTCATGCCTCCTTTTTTGATGCTGAAAGCAGGAGGCATTTAGCCACCTCGATGGAGCTGGCTGATTCTGACTTCAATGTATTTGACCTACACTCGAGTTGTTCTTGTTTATTAACAGCTTGACTATATCATCATTTTACCTCAGGGTATAAATGCTTAAAAGTAAGCTTTTTTTCCTTCCACCCCCCTGCTTGCCTTCCTGTTGTGCTCACACTGGAGTGTAGCATGAGAGCTACATGAGAAAGGCCTGTCTTCTTATCCCTGACCAGAGCATCTGGTCATTTACTTGATTTTGGGCTAGGAATTGGATCTTATTCCTAAAGCCTGCTACACAGTGCACTGAGCTACAGCCCCAGCTCTGCATCTGGTCTCTTCCTCTAATCAGTGCACCCAACACAATCATAGCAAACAAATCCGTTAAAAGCACTACCCTTAACATATTACTATACTGCTCTAAAATGTTCAGTACGTTTACTCAATAAACACTTTTTAAGATGACCAATCTGCCAGGGACTGGGATTTTCCAACTGAAAATAAATTCTAGCTCTTGAGAACAGTTATATTAATTTTGCCACCTGATCTCTTTTTCCATGTAATTTTGTCTTGTGATAATTCCTAAAGGAAGATGTCCACTCTTTTGAGTGTCCCAAGCCCTAAACTACACTACAGTTTGTTGTATCCTTGTTTCCATTCCCACATTCCTAGCAAGTCATTCAATTTCTATTTTCAGATTGAACGCACCTGATTCCAAAGCTGTACCACCCGACACACAGCAAGGTGGCTAAGTCCGAGAGAACTTTCAACATAAGAGGCTGGTATCCCTCACAGCTGCACTCCTTACACTAACACGCTCCCAAGGAAAGCCAAGGATGGAAATTCTCAGTACTATTACCAACATTTTAACCTGGCTTATGCTCGCCTAAATTCTCTTGGTCTTTAAAAAGCACAGGAACATGCTATCAAACGTGTAATTTCCAATATGCTCCAGCTAACCAAAGTTTAGCCTAAAGCATCTGAATCAAGAATCAGTTGCTAAGAGTGGCCGCATAGCACACACACTTCATTCCAGCACTCACTTGGGGAAGCAAAGGCAAGTGGATCTCTGTGAGTTCAAAGCCAACATGATCTACAAAGCAAGTTCCAGGCCAGCCAAAATTACATGGTGAGACCCTATCTCAAAAATAAAAATAAAAGACACAACCAAATAAAAAACCCAATTACTATGAAAAAAATCAAATAATTTGAGGCAAAAGAAATTATAAGAATATAATATAAATGTAGTTTCCAAACTAATTATTTTCATAGTAAATTCCAGACCTAATCTCAAAACAAATAAATGCCAATAATTTTTCTTTAGTTAGCATAGAGGGCCACAACCATAACCCTATCACTTGAAGACTATGGCAGGAAGATTGCCAAAAACTCAACAATTCTGGAACACATTGTAATTTCATGAGGCTCAATCTCAAAACAATTTAGAGCTTAACCTGGACTACAATTATGAGAGGGACCCAGTTTCAAAAAGGAAAAAAAGAAAAACAAAACTCGGAGCTTTTCAACAAATAGAAAGATGTATGGTCACATCCAAAAACTGAAGGTTCATCCCCTACCTCATACCATACATAAAACAGCTCAAAGACTTAAAGATCTAAACTATGCTACTTTGGGGGGATGGGGAGCACAACTGTAAATCTTCAAGACCTTGGATTATTTCTTATATTTATTATTTAACATGTTTGGGTGTTTTATCTTCGTGTGTGTATGCGTAACCCATATGTGCCTGGTGCCTGGAAAGGTCAGAAGAGAGTGTTGGACTCCCTGGAACTGAGGTACAGATAGTTGTGAGCTGCCATGAGGGTGCTGGGAATCTTACCCAGGTCTTCTGCAAGAGCAGCCACTCTTAACCACTGAGATAACTTCCCAGCGCTTGGATTATTTCTTAAATAAATGACTACAAAAGCACAGGCATGGTCTGAAGTGATAGCTCAAATAGGTAAGCGCAAAGCCAAGTGTCCCACAAATGCCTTTAACTTGAGCTCTAAGGGAGGTGTTCCTAAGATCTCTTCCTTAAGAGAGACATAAGGTCTACCCTTCTACCAAGGTCCTAACAATAGACTGAGGCACAATTCCACCATGGTCACTCAAGAGAACCAAAGAGCTTATTAGGCTTTCTTACAGAGCACTGGTGAGCGGTGTGGGTGTGCCTTCCTGAAAAGACAACACCAGAAAGTCTTTACCCAGTAAGGATGATGGTTCTCCCATAGCCACATAGATGGAAACTAGTCCCTCCCAGAGGCCATGTGCAATTAGGGCAGAGTTGCACACACCAGGTGGTAGAGGCAACTGATGCTCAGGCTGAGGGTCTGGCGACTCTGCCCTTCTGTGAGGAGAAGTCCACAAGCCCAGCTGGGATGATCTTTTCAAGACTCCCACAGCTGAATTCACCAAAACGGCAGATGTTCAGCTCAGAGACAGTCACATACAACAGGAGCCAACACACGTGCACAACATATACATACACAAAGCATAGCTGTGAAAAGGTATGCAAATTCATGATCATCAGCAAAATTTAAATTTTAGAGAAAAGCTTTTTAAAATATCACAGCTAATCAATGCTAATATCTCACTGGAAAATCCAGGATTTTAACTAGGCATGGTGGTGACCCTTGCAGCACACAGAAGTTTAAGATGGAAGGATTGACTCTAGTTTGAGGTCAGCCTGGTCTACATGGTGAGCTTCAGGCCAGCCAGGGCTGCACACTGAGACCTTGCCACAAAGCAAACAGTGCCCGGGGTTTGATAAATGGGTAGACGGCAGAGCTCAGGTCAGCCTCGGCCTGTGAGCTTTCTCTTTCATCCTTCTAAAGAGCTGGAGTGGCCGGGAAGTGGTGGCACACGCCTTTAATCCCAGCACTTGGGAGGCAGAGGCAGGTGGATTTCTGAGTTGGAGGCCAGCCTGGTTTACAGAGTGAGTTCCAGGACAACCGGGGCTATACAGTGAAACCCTGTCTCAAAAAAACCAAAAATAAAAGAGCTAGAGTTTACAAACATGGGCCAGCAGGCAGCTAATGATCAGAAACAGGTGTACTAACATAATTAAAAACTGATTAGAAACTGTAATAAGGGAAATTTTATTCAGAACATCAACAAAAATAACAGATTTTTTGTTTAGAGAATATAGTTATGCAAACAACAGAGAGAGCCGACTGAGGTAGGTGTGTAAGAACTGTCTGACCTGTCTTTAAAATGTTTTTTTTTAAATCTAAAATGATTCCAAAATAGTGTTTGTAAAAATAATAAGAACTATAAAAACATGAAAAAAAATATGGTACATACTGGGGGAAACATCTGTAATACATATCTGACCGAGGACTCATGCCCAGAGGGCGTCTGCAAATCAGGCTGGGGAGACGGCCCGATCAGTAAAGAGCTAGCCTTGCAAGCACGAGGACCTCAGCTCAATCTCCAGAACTCACATCTTAAAAGGCAGGCGTGGTGCTTGCTGGCCAGCCAACATGTGTACGTACACACACACACACACACACACACACACACACACACACACACACACACACACACACACACACACACAGAGCTGGGTAGGTGTGGAGATGGGTGGATCCTTGGAGCTTGATTGCCAGCCAGCCTTGTTACTCACTGAGCACCAGACCAGAAAGAAATTACAACTCAAAACAAACAACAAGAAGAGCAATGGCACCTGAGGAACAGCACCGAAGTCGTCTCCCGCCTCCACATGCATGTATATACTGTGCAAATATGCATACAATGCCAAAAACAGTCAATTAAAAGATTTAAATAGTTAATGCACAAAAGACCTAAATAAGACATGACAACAGCACACACATGCACACTCACGCTCCCTCTCAGTGATGAATATAATATAAAGTACATGATGTCACTCATCTTTGAAAAAGAATAAAGTTAGACCGAAAAGCCAGCGTGGCAGTGTATGCCCGTAACCCCAAGACCTGGGAGGAGAAGGCAGGACTGAGAGCAGCAGTTCTGGGTCATTCCCGGCTGCATATCAAGTTCAAGGTCAGGCTGGGCACATGAGATCCAGTCTCAATAAAATAATACTGAGAGGCAGAGGAAGAAGAAGAAAGAAGCCCAGGGCACATGGTGTGTTGATGAGAGGTACTGAGGGCTCCAGCAGCTCCACCCCTAAGCCTTGAGGTTTGCAGCCCACCCACATGGCCTCATTCCTGGGCTTTATCTCTGTTGCTATACACAGCCTCTTCTCGGATGATCCGATCCACCCTGCTGGCACCTCTAACATCCTAGGGGCCTCTCTGTGACTTTGATAACACCCTCACAACTTCGTGCACTGCCCTCCTGGGGACTATCTACCTGGGAGAAAGGTTTTCTTTTTCTTCACCAAAGACTCATTATTTCCTGAGAACTCCCCTTCTCCATTTGCACCAATCAGCCAATGCCCAATCTCATAGATCATGAGCTCCCACCAGCTGGACACATCACCACCTCGTCTGGGCCTTGATGAACCCTTTTGTAAAAGGAATTAACTGCCTTGCTGAGTTATTTTCACTTCGTGTATTCCTTTGTTCTACATCAAAATTATTCTCGTTTCTAGCATAACTACGAGCCATTCTGACCTCGCCACACAGTATCTGGCTTCCTACATCTTTCTTTGAAATCTGGATAAAGTTCCCACAATCCTACATCACCACATTCTGAATACCTGCAAAATCAGCAACATGTACACAGGCCAAGGTCAGCCTCCAAGAAGTAGCCACAGCCCTTGGAGCGCAGGGCAGCAACCGGATGGCTTAACTAACAGAAACAAACTCTTCTTTGATGGCTCTGGGCAAGCAGGGAGCCCAAGAGCTCTTTTCCCAAAGCAAAGTGTTCCAAGTGAATTGCACCCCTTACAGCTTTGAATTTGCTCTAGGAGGAGGAATCCAGCCAAGTCCTGAAATACCTGTAAGACATCTTTCCGACTGTCTTGGTGCAAAGCACTTAACTTCTTTTTAATGGTCTCAATCTCTTCAGCGACCACTTTCCTCAGCCCCAAGTTAACAATCTCTGTTCTAGGTAATCTACGTGTTTTTCAAAACGTTTGTTCTGCTCTTTGATCACACTTCTCACTACAGAACTAGCTAAAAGCAGCAACACTACAGTACCCTCAAGGCAGTCTAAATGACGAACTAACTTGAATTAGACCATCACTTTTAAGCTCATCTTTCAGCAGCCCTTACACAATATAAATAAATGCTCTCTAGCTCTGTTCCCAAATGCAGTTCTCACCTGTACTGAAATCTCACAAGCATGGTTACCTTCTGCATCCCTATCACCATTCTGCCCCTAAACTACCAAACGAGGCTCCCAAAGCTGCAGACATGGTTTAGTAGTCAAGAGCACCTCATGCCATACAAGGACACAAATTTGGTTCCTAGCACTGATGGTGGCAGTTCACAACCACTTGTAACTCCAACTTCTGGAGATCTAACACCCTCTCTTGGCATCTGAGGCACTCATGCAGAAATAAAAATAAATCTTTAAGAGGGGGGTTGGCATCTCCAATTAAGCTCTGCGTATAGCATTGGGCTTCTCCAGCCTGCATCTCCAAAGTCTTCCTAACTCTCCCATAAACCAGTGTCAAAGAACCATATGGTCATAGGGAAAACTCCTCTTCTCTGGGACCAATTTTCTCAATTAGGCTTTCATACCTGAAACCAAATACCAAACTTAAGAAAGGACATATTTACTTTGGCTCATGGTTTCAGATGTGTCAGTCATCACAACAGAGAGGACAGCAAAGCAATGCAGCCTATAACCATGAACAGGAAGCAAAGTGAAAGCCATGTGGAAGTGACACAAATATATCTTTTGTACTCTTTTTTATTTTTTTAAGTTTTTCTCTGTGTAGCCCTAGCTGTCCGGGAATTCACCATATAGACCAGGCTGGCCACCAATTCAGAGATCCACCTGCCTCCCAAGTACTGGGTCTAAAGGCATATATATGTGTAACAAAATTAAATGACCAAGTTCCCATATCTTTATTGCTCCCAGCAAAATGTCTACTTGCAAAAATGTTTATTCCTGCAATTTCTGTTACTATAAATAGGTCTAACTATAGCCAAAATTCCTTTTGATTAGCATGGAATTCAAAGACCACCTGTTAACTGACAAATAAAACTGTATTTTAGGACAGGAGAGATGGCTTAGTGATTAAGAGCACTGGCTGCTCTTCCAGAGGTCCTGAGTTCAATTCCAAGAAACCACATGGTGGCTCCCAAACATCTGTACTGGGACCCAATGCCCTCTTCTGGCATGCACGTGTACGCATAGAGCACTCAAATACATTAAATAAATAAAAACTGCAGACTGGAGTCTAGTGCAGCTGCTACCAACCCCTTTCAGTCCCAGTCAGTTAGAATTTGTTTTACATAAGGTGAAAGGACTTATCTCAAAAAAAAAAAACCAAAACAAAACAAACAAAATTAACCACTATAGCCATCTATGTAATTACATTGTTTTTCTATTTAATTTGCTTAAATTTTCCTTACTTTTTCTAATTCTAATATATGTACATTTGTAATGTACATTTATCATGATCATCATGACCTTCAACATCATTGACACAGTGTTAGTAAGTGTAAGGATGAGAATATGTTAGAATCAGCTGCTACTCAGGCCATAAGCCTGTAGCGGTCCACACCACAGACACCTTACTTGAGACCCTGAGTCCCTCGCTAACAGACTGCCAGGTGCCAGGGTTTCTTACCTGGGGAAGTGAGTTCACCTCAAAAGGAGTGTCCACAAAAAAGATGTGGCCACACATCTAGCTCTCCTTCCCAGCCTCCTTCCTGGGACTCAGAAAACCTGGCTCCAGGCTTATTCTGTGCTTATCCTTAGAAAGGAATAAGAGGAGAGTGCTGACTCAGCAGCTAAGAGCACTTAACACTCCTGAGGAGACACAGGCTCAGTTTCCAGCACCCACATGATGGCTCACATCCATGGAGCACTCTAGTTCCAGGAGACCTCTCTGAAGAAACCACACAGGCACCTGGTACACAGACAGACTGATGCACAGGCAAATACTCATATATATAAAATAAATAAATCTCTGTCAGGCATAATGGCACATGTGTTAGTTAAAGACCAGCCTGGTCAGCATGAGCGTTCTAGACCAGCCAAGGTCATGTAGTAAGAAAACAAAACAAAACAAAAAATATAAAAAAGAGACCCCCATTTCTGCCCCACGGGTCCTGATTTCCTCTCTTGAGAGCCTCTGCCAAGCTGTCTGCCTCTGCTGCTGTGGCCTGAACTGTCCCTAGAGATCCCACCATGCTGTTGTCTTGTTGTTGATAACTCTTCTAATAAACGCTCTGCTCCCAGTAATTCACTTTAGTGTTTCTCTTGAGCCCCCATCATAGACCTTCAATCCACCCATGTAAAATAATTTTCCATTTAATTTGCTTTAAAGTTCCCTTAAGTTTTTAAACTGTAATATATGTACATTTGGAGGAATATCGTCGTCGTTATCGTCGTCGTCGTCGTCGTCGTCGTCGTCGTCATCATCATCATCATCATCGACATAGCCAGTTAAGGAACATTAATCATTAAGTGTTTCTAAGTGGAAAAAATGTATTTTATCCTTTTATTTTTACACTTTTATTGTTAGTGTGTATGTGTACATGTATGCACATGTGTGAGCTCCTACAGCAGTGCACTTGCCACAGTACATATGTGGAGATCAGAGGACAGCTTGTGGGAGTTAGTTCTCTCCTTCTACTTTGAGGGTCTCAAGGATAAGCTCAAACTCAAGTCCTCAGGTTTGGCAGCATTAGCTCCTGAGACTTCTTGCTGGTTCTATTCTGTAACTCTTGGCTATTACTTCCTGGTCTATTTATTGACTGATCACAGATATTTATTAAATTGGTCAGTGTCTGATTTTTAAATAATTTTTATCACAATTAAGAAAAAATAATGCACAGAAAGGGACAGGTGGTGTGAGGGTAAGGTACAGGAGAGAGAGCAAGAAAGGATATACTGAAGACCGTGAATGCAGAGACCAAGTACACACATACACATACATAAAAGGTTGAAAATGGAGTCACCACGTAATGGGGGAGAAACTGCCCCTCCCCAAGATACTATTCACTATCAAATAAAAAGCCCAGAGCCAGGCATGGGCTGTTTTCACATTGCTGACCTGTGGTGTCCTACACCCCTCTATATACACAAACATTACAGGTTCCTGTCATCCACAATTAAATAAATATGAGGGAATTAATACTGCCATGTACTGCTATGTGTTTTATTGTTCTTGTCTGTGTGTATGGGATGAGGGCAGAGACTGGGAGCCACGCCCAGAGCCTCTATGTACTAGAGTAATGCTCCATACTGAGCCAGCAGGACCCCACCCCAGTGCCACTGACTTCTTCATGGTCTATTTAAACCTCCTAAGATTTATTCTTGATTGGTTGCCAGGAAGGAACTGGATTTAAAGCTGATGGACCCTATGCCTGGTACAGTTGACTGGGCCAAAATTCCATGTCTGGCTAGGTCATGGGCCCTAGAGAAGAACCCAGTACTATTATTATTCTGTTAAATGAACATAATAATAAACTTCCCCCTAAGTTCTTCTCTATACCAACAGACTGGTGCGTCTCTCAGCCATCGTCAGCAAAGCTTCTTTTTGCAGTAGACAGCAAATAATGCAGAGGTTCACAAATGGTCAGTGTGCAGAGAGTGAGGCTGTGGTGTGCTCAGCTCTCAATGGACCATATGGATCACACTCCTTCCCACAAGAATCAGAGCTCATTACAGAGGAGGGGTCAGAAAGACTAAGAACACGGGACAGTGGATGTCTGTGGTGAGAAGGGCTTTGCCAGCCATGATAAAACGGTTGCATACATGAACTCACATGCTTGGGATTACATGCACATATCTGCACAGGATGGGAGGGGATGCTCAGGAAGTCCTACCAACAGCTGACGTGACATTGGCAGTTGATAGACACTGATACTGGGGGGTAATGGGCCCTGGGCTATGCGCCAGTAAACAGTCACACACCCATGCATACACATGCAGCATCAAATGGACTCAGCGAGTATTAATCTAAAAGAGAGAAAGAGAGCATGTGACATTGAGAGGGAAAGTGTGAAGGCAGGGAGAAATGGGAGTAAAGTACATGGGTCAACATATTACATACATGTATAAATATTAAATAAATACTTAATAAGATAGAAAACATAATAAAGTTTTATAACTTTCAAATCCCCAATGTATCAGAGGAGAATTACCAATGTCATTTTCTGAGTTAGTCCTCATGACATAAACCTATAATCTCAGCTACTTGGGAGGCTGAGACAAAGAACTGCAGGTTCAAGAGCTGCCTTGGATACAAAGTGAGTTCTAGGCTAGCCTGAGCAACTTAGTGAGACCCTGTCTTAAAAGAAAAGGAGACCTGGGGAGGCCTGAGAAGAAGGCTCAGTAGAAAAGTGCTCGTGTAATATTCATAAAGCCTGGGGCTCAACCAGCAATGGCACTAGTAAGTTATCTTCTAAGTACACCATGACATAAAAGGAGCAAATAGTCACAGTGGTGTATACCTTGGTAGGCTGGGGCACATGTTCTAGGCTACACAACAAGATACTGTCTTAACTGAAAAAAAAAGAAAAAAGGGGAAAACATATCAAGCAGAAATCTGAATTTTACTTTGTTCTGTTTTAATTTTTAAATTACATTATTTGTACTTGTGTGGGGAGGTGCAGACAATAACACATGTGGAAGTCAGAGAGCAACTGGTGAGAGCTCCTTCTTCCCATCCAAAGGTGAGTTGCATTTTTACCTGCTGAGACATCTCACTAGCCCTGATATTTGTCTTACATAAAGCGTTTCTGGACTGAAGAGATGGCCCAGCAGTTAAGAGCACTGACTGCTCTTCCAGAAGACCTGGGTTCAATTCCCAGACCACTCACATAGTAGCTCACAGCTGTTGGTAACTCCTTGGGCTCCATCACCCTCATCTGGCCTCCAAAGGTCACAGACACACCTATGGTGTGCAGACATATGCATTCGGAAGAAACACCCATATACATCATTTTTTTTAATTATGTGGAAGAATTTAGTTAATCATCATTTAGGTCTGGCTTGGTGGTACAGGCCTGTAATCCCAGGAACATGGGAGGCCAAGAGAAGAAGATGGAAGTTTAGAAGTTCTAACCCTGTATAGGCTACAGGGTAACTTTAAGGCCAGGCTGGGCAACTTAACAAATCTCTGTCTAAAATTTTAAATGTAAAAAAGGACTATGGATATAGCACAGTAGTAGAATGTTCTCACAGACACAAGGCCTATATTCAATTTCCATGGGGGGTGGGGAAGAATCAAAGGTCATTCAGAGGCGTGAGACAGAATTCCAATACATCGCTTCTCGGCCTTTTGGCTAAGATCAAGTGCAGAATTCCAATACAGGCTTGAGCAGGGGGACCCAGAAGAGTTCAAGGCCAGCCTTGACCACACAACAAAACCTTTTTTCAGAGAAGAGGCTGGCTGTTCATGATGGTACACACCTCTAATCTGCACTCAGGAAGCAGAAGCAGTAAGATCTCTGCCTCTGTCTCAAAAAGAAAAGGAAAGGAAAGGAAAATCAGACTTTTAATTGTTCAAGTACAGGAGTACCTTATAACAGAACAGGAAAATATTATCAAAAAAATTACATACTGAACAGAAAGATGAAATTCACTGAATGCCAGTTTCCTCTATTTAAAAGGCCTTCAGCCAGATGCAGGGATGTGCACCTATAGTCCAGGTTACTCAGGAAGCTAAGATGAGAGATCTCCTGAGTCCAGGAGTTCCAGGCTGGACAATGCAATTAGAAAAGCCAGTCTCAAAAACAGTTATTTACTGCCACGGGGTAGCGGGCTCAATATGTGTGTGTGGGGGGGGGATCGATATGAAAGAACTCATGAAACTGAAGCTTTGTCCACAGGACCGAAACACAAGCTGTTTGAGCATATTAAAGTCCTATCTCATACTTAGGCCACCAACTTTAAAAACAAAAATCTTAAAAGTTACCAAGAAGCTAAAATTAAAAGGAAAGGAAAAAGAAAAGAAAAAAACAAACTACACTGCCTGCCATGAAATGGCTACACATAAGCAGGGCACAGCTCACAAACCAAACATCTCACTGTAAACTCCATTCAGCTAAAGAAGGAGCTTCTTTCTTAACCTGGAAGAGCGGAAGCCAGCCAACCCCATCTCCATACGAACACTCCAAGTGTCAGCTCCATTTTCTGAGGAGCCCATCGTTTCCCCACACTTGATGCCTCCTAGCTCCTTCGTGAGGCAGTGCCTGTGCAGGAAGCCCTTCTCACGGCCAAAGTGCCCTGCATACTTGTTTTCTGGGTTAAGACTTTTAAGTTTCTTTCATAATGGCCCAGGTGTCATGACGCCAAGAAATCTTTTTTCTAAGATTTATTTATTTTTATATGTACATTTTGTTTGCACAATGTTTGTGTACCACATGCAAGCATGGTGTCCACAGTGGCAAGAAGAGGCTGCTGAAGCCCTTGGTACTGGAGTTACAGATGGTTGTGAGCCACCATGTGGGTGCTGGGAACTCTCTCTAGCCCCAAGAAATCAAATTGGTGAACTGGAATACTTCAGAATAAAATGAACTTCAGGTAAGACAACACAAGAAAGTGAACGCAGGTTGGTGGTTGAGCACTCGAAACCCATAAACAGGCCCCTGGCGAGGAGAGCAGCAAAGAAAACCAGTGTAAAGAACAGCAGAGACTCTACTCATGGCCAATGTCACTGCATATTTACATATTTACATTGCATATTTACATATGTCCTGAACCCAACTCTTGGCAACACATCAAGCCATACAACAGTTCATATGCTACATCTAAATTAGCTCCTTCCTTTACAGTCTTTACAAATTAAATTTTTCATATTTCTGTCTGTGCACTGTTAAGTGCCACGGCATGTGAGTTCAGAGAACAACTTGTGGGAGCCAACTGCCTCCTTCCCATGTGGGTTCTTGCTGCTTTCTTGGCAGAAGCACCTGTACATATTGGGACATCTTGCCTGCTCATATTTCTTTAAGGAATATTTTTTTAATGGGATACTTAAAGAAACAAAAATAGAATGGTTTGATGAATTCTCAAATAATTTTGTGAGTACCTCAACCCCATCCTGACAGAGGTATTTTATAGCCAATTATAGACATCATCCCATTTGCAAGTATTTCAATTTGCAAATTGCAAGTATCTCTAAGAAATAGACAATGAAGTAAATAAAATCAGAATTCCGATAATTTACCCAAATATCAAATTCTCTTTCTTTTTTTGAGAGAGAATTTATCATAGGACAGAGAGGGATGAGTGTGGGAAGCTCAGGAGAGTCTCCTCAAAAATGTTTAGTAGTGTTTCTGCTATTCTTAGATTTTTAAAATAAGTTTATTAGAATCAGCTGGGCAGTAATGGTGCACACCTTTAATCCCAGAACTAGGGAGGCAGAGACAGGCAGAGTTGAGTTCAAGGCCAGCCTGATTTATAAAGAAGCCCTGCCTTGAAAAAACAAAACAAGAAGTTTATTAGAATCATGTATGTGGTCAGGCGAGACTTGTACCTGCTGGGATATATCTTAAGATCCTCGTGGTTTATGATTTCTCTAGGGAGGAAGGAAGGAATCGTGAGAGTAATGACAGTGTTCTCCATCTTCATTATGGTGGAAGTTACACATGTCAGGACTCATGGAAATCTCAATCAAAGGGCGAATGTTACAAACTATAATCCTAGAACCGCAAAGGCTGAGTTAGGAAAATAGCAAGTTTAAGGTCAGCCTTAGGCTATCATATAGTGAAACTCTGCAAATGTCTAGAGCAAGTTGGAAATAAGATGAATGTCCTAAAACACACACACACACACACACACACACACACACACACACACTTTAAAATATTTATAAATGACTGGCAAAATAGTGATGTGACATAAGTCTTTAACCTCAGCACTGTGGAGGCAGGGGTAGGCAGGTCTCTGTGAGTTCAAGGTCAGACTGGTCTACAAAGCAAGTTCCAAGACAGTCAGGGTGATTCTATAGAGAAACTCTGGCTCAATAAAGAACAAAAACAAAACAAAACACAAAAAACAAAGAAGGAACAAACAAAAAAGATAGCTCAACTGGCAAAGGCATTTGCTACCAAGCCTGATGACCTAAGTTCACTCCCTGGAACCCACATAGTAGAGAAAGAACCAACTCCCAGAAGTTGTCCTCTAACTTCTAAGTGTACACATACAGATAGACAGAGACAGGGACAATCTAGGGAGAGGGGAAGAGAGAGAGAGGAAGGAAGGGAGAGAAGAGGGTGGGTAGGACGGAGAGGGAGAGAATATGAATAAAAAGAACAAACAGATATCTGGCCAGGGTACAAATACAAATGAGAGTCAATTCCATGTGCACTTCAAAACAGGAAAAGAAAATCCAGTTCAATCTGGCTGAGTGCACAGAGCATGGAAACTTGGGGCTAATGCTCTTAGGGCAAGGAGCCAGGTGCCCAACATAGCCTGATGCATCATATTAAACAGCATGACAGGGTGTGCTATTGAAATGAGGGATGACGACAGCTCTACAAACAGTCCTGAAAGGGCCAACAGGATTTTCCAAATCCCATGCTGCCATGCATCCGACACTAAGCAGTTAAGTCAATACTTGGGATGGGGTGTAGGTAAGTCACTTCGCAGACGGAAGAAACTGAGAGAAATTAAATTAAGAACTGGAATGGAAGGGAAGAGACTAAAAGAGTAGCCTTATTCTTACATACAAATTAGCACATGAAATATATTCTTTTATATTGACCTGAACGTATGTGCATCCTAGTCTTCGTCTATCTCCCACTGACTGTCCTACTGTCCTCTTCTTGTCTGCACCATCCTTCACGTCTCTTCCAAAGAAATATGTAATTGTAACTTCTCTGAAGTTACGTGGTCACCTGAAGCAGTTCTAGAACGACAGAGTAGTCAGGTGTGGCAGCACATGCTTGGATGCCAGCGCTCAGGAGCAAGAGGCAGGAAGAGTCCAAGTCTCAGGTAGCAGGACAGTGAAATCTGCCAAGGGGCTATACAAGTTGATTTAGAATCTGAGATTACTCTGAGGGTCCAAATTTGGTATGTGTGTAACCGCAAACCTCTGTTCAAAGCTAGACCACACAAGTCCACAACTGTGAGGATGCCCTCTACTAAACAAAGAAGTTGGATTATCATCTCGTACATTTCTTTTTTTTTTTGATTTTTTGAGACAGGGTTTCTCTGTGTAGCCCTGGTTGTCCTGGAACTCACTCTGTAGACCAGGCTGGCCTCGAACTCAGAATTCCGCCTGCCTCTGCCTCCCAAGTGCTGGGATTAAAGGCGTGCGCCACCAACGCCCGGCCATCTCGTACATTTCTAATGAGTATATATAAATAAAATGGAGGTTCCCATGCAGAAACAAGGGCTTCACATGGACTATATCACTAGATTAGCATCTTCTTCACTGAGGCCTCTAGGACATTTAATGCAGCTACCAAATCTTAATTTACTCATCAAAATACATACAGTCTACTACTGTGGAAATACACGTATAGCCATGTTGACTGCTGCCCCGTTCACAATAGCAAGGAAATAGAACCAGTCTAGATGCCCAACAACAGATGAACAAATAATGAAGATCTGGTAAAGTGCCCGCAAGCTAGTTCCACAGGTAAGGTCCCTGACACCAAGCCTAATGACCTGTGTTCCATCCCCAGGAAGGACCAAATTCCAAAAGCTGTCCTCTTCCCTCCACATAGGTGCTGTATACAAATATACACCACACAAGAAATACAAATTTTGGGCTGGTGAGATGGCTCAGTGGTTAAGAGCACTGACTGCTCTTTCAAAAGTCCTGAGTTCAAATCCCAACAACCACATGGTGGCTCACAACCATCTGTAATGAAATCTGACGCCTTCTTCTGGTGTGTCTGAAGACAGCTACAGTGTACTCACATATAATAAATAAATAAATAAATCTTTAAAAAAAAAAAGCCGGGCGGTGGTGGCGCACGCCTTTAATCCTAGCACTTGGGAGGCAGAGGCAGGAGGATTTCTGAGTTCAAGGCCAGCCTGGTCTACAAAGTGAGTTCTAGGACAGCCAGGGCTACACAGAGAAACCCTGTCTCGAAAAACCAAAAAAAAAAAAAAAAGAAATACAAATTTTATTTTTATTTTATGTGGATCGGTGTTTTGCCTACATATAGTCTGTGTGAAGGTGTCAGATCCTGGAGTTACAGACAGTTGTGAGCTGCCATGTGGGCGCTGGGGGTTGAACCTAGGAAAAGCAGTCAGTGCTCTTACCGCTGAGCCCTCTCTCCAGCTCCGTAACAAAATTATGTAATGTGATATATCGTGGTTTGAACGAGGATGCTCTTACGGGCTCATAGATCTGCATGCTTATTCCCTAATTGGTGGAAGTAATCAGGAAGGGTTACAAGGAGTGGCCTTGTTGGAGAAAGTGTTTGACTGGGGGGTGGACTTTGAGGTTTCAAAAGCCCAGGACAGACAGGCCCATCCGTCTGTCTCTGTCTCTGTCTCCCTCTTCCCTTCCCTCCCACCCCCACCCCCAGCCCCGCCTCCTGCCTATGGATGAGGACATAAGCTCTCAACCACTGCTCCAGTGCCTGCCTGTCGTCACACTCCCGGCCATGAGGGTCATGAACTCCCTGAAACTACAAACAAACCCCCATTAAATGTTTTCTTCAATAAGTTGCCTTGGTCATGGTGTTTCTTCAGAACAGTAGACAATAACTAATACAATATACAATGGAATTTTACTCAGCTGTAAAGAAAAATGAAATTTACAGGAAAATGGAATGAGCTGGAAAACATATTAAGCAAAGTGACCCAAACTCAAGGAGACAACCACTATGTGTTCTCTCTCACATACATGTGTATAAACAAGGATAAAGGCTCAGAAACCCTAGAAAGGAGACTAAGAGAGGGTAAAAAGAGGTGCCAAGGAAGGGGCAGGTGTTCAAAGGGCACCTGTGACACGAAAGCAGAAGAGGGCATTCGGGGGAGGCAGGGGAGAGGAGAAGGGACTTACGAGAGAGCACGGGAGTGAGTGGACAATTAACTCAAACACACTTTGTCTTAAAATGCCATCATAAATTTATTTTTAAGTAAAAAAGAAAGCCATTGTGATACCTAATACCTTATATGCTAATTTAAGATATAAAATGTAGGACTAGTGAGATGGCTCCGTGGTTAAAGGCACTTGCTGCCCTTCCAGAGGACCTAAGTTTGGTTCCTATCATCTACATCTGGTAGCTCAAAGCCAGCTTGGGCTATACATTTCAGGCTAGCCTAAATTATAGTGTGAGACCCTTTATGAAAGGAAAAAGAAAACAAAACAAAAACACACACAAAACAGAAAGTTGTTTGACTTGACATCATATCTTTGAGCAGAGTAATCTTTAACTGAAACTGTCTAGTACTGAGCATACATAGTCAAACTGTGTGTCATTAGTTATTGTCTACAGTTACGAAGAAACACCATGACCAAGGCAACTTACTAAATCTGGAGAAATGTTTCTATTACATTTGTAGATAAGAAGAATTATCCCATAGCTAGCATCCCTCCCTCTCCTACTTCAATAGACTACTGAACGTACAGAGTGCATCAGCTGAGAGACAGCGCCCTTCACAATCAGAGCTGTTAGTGAAGGGAGGAGAGGCAGCAAGGCAATCGGTCTCCTGATAAAGGCAGAGAAAGGCAGAACTGCAAGGGGAGGATCTACCGTGAGTGACTTCAGAGTAATAGTAACATGTTTGAAGGACTACACTTAGCACGCACAGTCACTCGTAAAAGAAACAAGGGTCAGCAGGTAAACATGCTGAGCAAGCCTGCCGGCCAGCAGAATTAATTCCATCTCCAGAACCCAGAATCCACGCTGGAAGGAAAAAACTGGGCTCCCTAAGTTGTCCTTTTCAACTCCACACAAACATGATGTCGCACACACACAGCTACACTCACACACACACACACACACACACGCATCTGCACTCACACACATATGTACACAAACACACACTAATCAAAATAAAAATAATAAAAGAAACACTGCTGCTGAGTTATACTATATTATACTAAAATAATAATAATACTTAATATTAAAGTGAAGAATAAATGACGACACCAAGCTGAGCTCTGCCCTTCACATGTATGGAGAAGTTACCCTTCCAAGAGTTCAAAAATTTAGTTTAAATCTTATTTAAAATTGACTGTAGTTCTCTTAGTTTTTACCACATTCTATACCCAGTTCCTTGCCCAGTGGGCTATGGAACTTTGGGATTGAAATTTGAAAAAGCAATAACACAGGTAACTCTCCTCCTTCCTAGGTTCTCACACACACAAAGTTTTTGAAGTTTCACCTTCCCCCTCCGTCTATGGGAGTCACATTATTACCAACTATACCCACTGCAGAAGAACACTACCAAGATTACATGAGGGAAGACACATGAAATCATTCTTAAACAGCAAAGTACTATATAAATACTGGTTGCTATATATAAAACGTTAGGTAGGATCCTGAATAAAACAGGTTGTAAGGAGAATTCTCTTCCATATGAAGAGCAATAAGGACAATCTCAAGCTATTAACTAAGTATATTGAAGGAAGGGACTTAACGTAAACTTGAATTATTATTTAAAAGTGGTTTTGGTTTTTGGAGTTTGGGGGGGGCGGGTTATTGTTTGGTTGGTTGGTTTTATTGAGACAAGGTTTCTCTGGTATCTCTGTCCATCCTGGAACTCACTCTATAGACCAGGCTGGCCTCAGTCTCAGAGATCCTACTGTCTCTGCCTCATATGTTCTGGGATTAAAGGCATAGTCCATCGCCACCCGGCAAACCGTTGAATCTTATGTGGACACATTCACTTTGCACATACAGCAAAGGAAAACTAAGAAAGAGAGCTGTGGGTGTAGCTCTGTTGGTAGAGTCCTTGCCTGGCATACACAAAGTCCCAGGCCTGATCCTCAGCACTGCTGAGACTGGGCAGTCCCAGCTTGGGGACATAGAGACACAGCGATCAGCGACATGGAGAGTTCTAAGTCAACCTGAACCTGAGCTACATGAGCAGCTGTGTTGTTGTTTTAAAAAAAAATGAGGAGGAGGAGGAGAAAGAGGAGGAAGGAAGGAAAGAAGGAAGAAAAAGTGGGTGCAAGAGAGAGAGAGAGAGAGAGAGAGAGAGAACGAACCCAGGTCTCAGCTCACCAAAATAACTGGTGAAGTTCAGATGGGGAGAGAGGGTGGAGTTATGACAGTCAGTATACAGAGAATATTGTTGCATAAGTGAGAGAAATCAAGGCGATATTATTAAGCACAGAACTCTCGGATTACCTGTAACTCGTGCATATAATCATTTCTTTTTTCGAAGATTACCATTTCTATAGAAAGGCTCAGAAATAAAATTGAAAGTCTATTCCATAAGTACCTGACAGAAATAATTCTGTCCCTGACTGAAGTAGCGCGGCTGCAGAGAAAATAAGACACCCATAACAATGAGGTCAAGGGTGTTCTAAGGGTGGCCTGGAGCAGGCACAAGTCACACATCAGCAAAACAAGTGTCGTTTCAAAAGAAGCTGCCTCCCTTCATCCACTACTGGGGTTTCTCTTTAACTGACCTAAGACGTTTCGATAACTGGGCCACGCAAACAGAAAGTTGAATTTTCTGAAAGGGTTTCAGGTTAACGACACTGTGAGTGGCATGATGTACAGGCACAAGACAGAAGTAAAGATGACGAATCTATAGAGATAACACCAAGGACCAAATCATCAGTCACCATGACAACCCAAGTAGGTGGAGGGAAATACAAACACTGACCAGTCAGCCGGGTGACACCAGTCCTTCAAGCAAAGACCCTAACCCTGGTTATGAGTGGAAGAGGGGTGACCAAGAATGTGAGTTGACTGAAGTGGCATGGTCTTTGCAAGAGGGCTCTGCGGTGACACTAATAATACTCTTGATGAGACAGCTCATGGGGTCACAGGCTTGCAGGTCGAAGACCCCACACAACCGAAGGAGAAGTCCTACCTGATGCAGGGCTGTCAAGCCGTCCACGTTGATCGTGTTGATGTCCGCACCTCTTGCCAGAAGCTTTTTCACCTCGTCGGTGTCCCCGCTGGAGCAGGCAGCTAGAAAGACCGCACCGTCCTCGAAGCGGACCCTGGGGCTCCCGCGTCTGGTCTGCAGCTGGCGCCCCGCGCCCTGTCGCTCCGCGGACTCCTGCTCTGTCAGCGAGCCCCGCCAGCGCCGCAGCTGCTCAGCCCGCCGCGCTCGCGCCGACTCTGCTCGCTTCCCTCCCAGGTGCTCCAGCTCCGCCATGGCTCGAGCTTCTGCAGCTGCTGCCAAAACTACCACCACGAGACTGTTGGTAGCCCTGTGTGGCCACCGCCGCCTCCCTCGGAGGGCTTCAGCCAGGGAATGAAGGCGGAGGCCCCCGCGCCGCCATCTTTACTCCTCCCGCTACAAGCACCGCCCACATGCTCCTTTAGCTTCAGCACGCAGGCGCTGCCCAAGCCCCGCGCCAGCACGGGACTTGTAGTAAGAGACCTGCCCTGAGGGCGCACTGGAGCCCTATGGGAACTACACATCCCTGGATGCATTAGAAACCAGTCAAGAACAAACGCACCCTCCTCCCAGACTGTATCTAGCACCTATGTCTAGAAGAAGCGGCAACTGTCTCCCAGACCAGTGGCAACCTCTTTCTCTAAGCATTTTGGGAGTCGTAGTTTTGTTTTGTTTTTTTATTGTTGAGATCACTAAGCTTAGCTCCCTAATTGTCACTAAACAAGAGTGGAAAAAGCAGCCTTATTTTCTAAAAGAGAGGACTAAGCACGAAGTAACAGAAGAATGAGAATTCATGTCCTGGTTTTACATCCAGTTTTATTAACATATATTAGTTATGAATGTGCATGGAGAAAAGTATACATACACATACAGTATTACAGTTTTACATAAATTATTTTCAATATGACATTCATTCCAGGTCTGAAAAGATTCCTAACTGGTTGAAATTTTTCATTTCACAAATTTCACCAAAAAAAAAAAAAAAAAAGGTAAAAATGATTAGGTCATCATAAAGGGAAGTTTTATTATTTCCTATCAAATGAACACTTGCCTGTTGCTCATTTTCTATTGGAATAAACTAGGAATCATATGTTGAAGAAATAAGTAATGCCAGGCAACTCAAACCTGTAACCCCAGCATCCAGATTGCCAGGAGTTTTAGAGCAGCCTGGGCTACAGAGTGAAATTTCTCAAATCTACTCCCCTCTAAAACCCAAAACACAGAAAAGAGGGAGGAGAGAGAAAATGGGAGAAAGGGAGAGAGGGAGGGAGGGAGGGAGGGAGGGAGGGAGGGAGGGAGGGAGGGAGGGAGGAGTGGTGCTGGTGCTGACTTGTTCTCTCAGCCGTTGGGAGCTTCAGGCAGGAGTATAAGGCAAGAAGTTTAAAGTCATCCTTTGCTGCATGGGCAGTTCTAGGCCAGCCTGGACTACATGGCACTCAGTCTCAATAAAACAAAAACTTTGTAAAAAGTAATGAGATTTTCTTGGTAATTTGTCAGCATGGAACCTCTTCTTATTAATAATTAAAATTACCCGTTTCCAAATAGAACTCTGCCAAAACGATAAAAGAGATGTTGATATCAAAATAACTTGGGAACTGGGCATGGTGACTCGCACCTATTATCTTGGAGGATCAAGAGTCTGAGATCAGCCTAAACTGCAGAAGGAGACTGTCTGAAATACAAACACACAGATAAGTAAGGAACGATGTTGTGACCATCAGCTTCTCTGTGCAGTCCTCCTGCCCTGGTTTAATAACATGGTCCTAGCAAATAGCAGCTACTAAGCTTGGTATTTCACTGCTGCTTTATATTTTGCCAATATACTGGCTTCTAGTAAGAACTTTTAAAGTAGGATACAATTCCCAGGGACCCATAAAGTTACACCTTGCAGAACTATGTTCTGTTTTGTTTGGTTTGAGATAGAGTCTCATTTACTCAGGCTGGTCAAAGATGAATGTGAAATCCTGATCCTCCTGCCTCCACTTCCCATTTGATGTTTTGACTGTGTTCTTTCTCTCTCTCTCTCTCTCTCTCTCTCTCTCTCTCTCTCTCTCTCTCTCTCTCTCTCCCCTTCTCTCTTTTTCCCTCTCCCTCCCTCTCTCCTTTCTTTCATTCTTTATTTAAATTACTGTTGTTCTTTTTTTTTGAGGAAGGTTTTCTACAGTTTAGGTTGTCAAGAACCCAGGCTAGCTTCCAACCCATGATATTCCTCCCACCTTGGTTTCCCAAGAGCCAGGAATAAGCCACCATATTTTGTTTTGGCTTTTTTTTTATAAGCTTAAAATTTAACAATAATTCAATCTTGGGGCTGGGGATGTACCTTATTAGAATGATGGCCTAGCATAAGCCAGTCAAAAACATTTGTCTGTGGGCTGGAGAGATGGCTCAGCGGTTAAGAGCACTGACTGCTCTGCCAGAGGTCCTGAGTTCAATCCCCAGCAACCACATGGTGGCTCCCAGCCATCTGTAATGAGATCCGATGCTCTCTTCTAGTGTGTGTCTGAAGACAGCTGCAGTGTACTCATATAAATAAAAACTACATCTTTTTAAAAAAATCTCTGTAATTATAGCACTCTGAACGTGGGGGCAAATGGATCAGAAGTTCAAAGCTATCTTTATGTAGGGGATTTGAGGCCTACCTACAGCAAGAGACCCTGTCTCAAAAAAAAAAAAAAAGTCTCAATAGTGGGAGGTTCCAGAAACAGGGAGAACACTACTTTCTTACTATAACTGTAGTATTTGCTTTTTTCTTTTTTCCTGTGGAAGTAAGAGCATAACACTTTCTTTGGAGACTTTTATAGAAAGCATAAAAGGCTTAATTCTTTAGATAATTTAAGTGCATACCCACCTAATTGAAGAGAAATGTATCTTCCAGTTATGTGGTCCGTAAGAGCAATAATAATTATTATTATCTTAATTGCTTTAACTACATCAGTCAAAAATTATACCACAAAACATCTGTCTTCATAGACTTGAAAAGGTTTTTGTTATTTAAAATGAAAACTGTGTATGTTTTTCCCAAACCATCTTCACCCAAACAAAACTCTCAAATGATAAATTTATACACTGAACAAGTTTAATAGCTTAAGTTTCTTAAATACTCTTAAAAAATTTTAAAGATTAATGTATTGCCAGGGGCCTGCCCCGGCACATTGACAGGGTGACCAGAAAACTGAGACAAGGGGTGAGATTGGCCAAGGTGGTCGGGGGACATGCAGCTCTGACTGACTGGCATTCAGATTGCTTCTTCATTTAGACAGTTTCACAGGATGAAGACAGACTCGTGACTACTCAAGACTCACAGATTAGATCACTTGTCTCTGGACATGTGTTTGAATTTTCATTACATATCAGGGGTCACAAGTTCAGTCACAGTTAGAAAATACAAACAGAACAGATTTTATTTTTATTATTAGCCCTGTAACTCCAATTCACAGAATCCAAAGTACGTCTTCAACAAGGCAAACACCCTTATTCTATGACAGCCTGTTTTAAGGCTGGCAAGAGAAAATATCTGAGCCTGCCCTTTTATAAACAGCAAATACTAACACCTAACTTCTTTTACTTTATCATTTCCTCATCTACACTATAAAGTAGGAGAAGGTTATTTTAGTCAATCTATCTTATTTACTGAGTTCTATCCCCCAGGAGCGTACCCTGTATGACTACCCCCATCTTTATACTGCATTTTCAGAGAGATCTCCGTCTATTGTAAAAAGAGGCTTAGCGTCTGTTACTAATTCTCCTGGCCAGTCAGAGTTTGCCAATTACTTCTGTTTACTCTGCACCAACTATACTGTTTGAGTTTGCTGAGGGGCAGATACCCCAAGAAGATTCATGGATTTGTGGCCTCATATAGATATGTCTAGCTCTTGATTATTTGAGCTTAACACAATCTCCAGGGCATAAGGAGGACTTTCAAATAGTGTCCAGATAAAGTTGTCTCCCTAAAAGCAGAAAGGATTCTCTTAAAAAAGACTCAGACATTTTTTTCAGGAAAAGACAGCAAATGAACCATCGTGCAGAAAGTCCTCAAGAACACAGCACGCAGACACCAGAACCTAAAGTGAGAGACAGAAGTACAGCCAGGGCAGCGCAGTGTCCGGCGCAGCCTTGAGGGAACTGTGGCAAACGGCTGTGTGGGCTTCCTTCCCTATGACTGTGCCAGTGTACCTGCCTGAGTGTCTGCACACAGGTATGTGTAAGTACACACCAATGCCAGAATACCCAGGGCATCAATTCCTGGGCTCTGAAGGTACAGGTATTTGTTGGATCCCACCTTGATAAATAGGTGCTGGGATCTGAACTTAGGTCCTCAAGATTGAATAGCAAGTATTCTCCCTACTAAGACAAACTCTCCAGCCCGCTAATAAAACATCTGTAACTAGAAGTGAAGTCCAAACAAACAATCCTGTGTACAAATAAAATACAGTTTTTTAATATTTTCAAATATCTGGTCTGGGGAGATGGCTCAATGGGTAAGAGTATTTGCTTTGCAAGCATGAGGACCTGGGTTCGAGCACCAACCCTAGCACCAACATAAAAAGCCAGGCACAGCTGATTGTACCTACAGCTGATAACTGCTGCACTGGGAAACACATGGCGATTATCAAGAGCTGGCAGGCGAGCCAGCCTAGCTAAAACAATGTACTTCTGGATCTGTGAGAGACCCTCTCCCCAGGCAATAGCGTATAGAGAAATCGAGGAAGATCCCACCCACCATCGTGGACTCACAAGAGCTACCTAGGTACCTACACACCTGAATACACCTCATGTAGACACACAACACACACATACCACACACTACACACATTCACTAAATAAATAACTGAGCCAACCCGGACTTTTATCAGGTAATAGTTTTCCAAATTCACATTTTAATTGCAACATTAGAACACTCTACTTGTAAAAGATAATGACAAGTTTGCCATGGTGGCACATGCCTATAATCCCAACACTTAGAAGACAGAGGCAAGGGGATTGGGAGTTCAAGTCTAGCCTTGAGGTCAGCTTGAGCTATATAGGACCTTGCCTCAGATGAACAAAATAAAATAAATAAGGGATGATACCTAGGCAGGAGGATTGTTGTGAGTTTGAGGCCAGCCTGGGGTTCAGAATGAGACCTTCGCAAAAAAAAAAAAAAAAAGTCCTAAATTAGGGTACACGAATTTGAACCTACAACTTGGTAAGCAAAGGCAGACAGATCTCTATGAGTTGGAGGCCAGCCTGGTCTAAATAGCTCCATGTCAACTAGATGCTGCATCATGAGACCCTGTCTCAAAAAGAAATTCTAAATTGATTAATTAATTAGAAGTTTAACAATAACATTTAGAGCAAGCTTTTTGGCCTCGATTCCCACGTTAACATACCTCCCAGTGGACAAATGGAAACTGTACCACTAGAATGGGGCCCTTTCTCTCTCTGTCTTTTCCCTCCTTTCCTCTGATCCAACTCAATACAGTCTGTGCTATTTCTAAGAGACATTTTTAACTCTGTTTTTCAAAGAAGCGTCCAAGGAAGATTCCATTTCAAGACAGAACTAATCGATATATAGTCACTGTTGGAGTAGGGAGAACAAGAAAAGATGCCGAGATTAGATATCATCAGATAACGTGAATGCCAGTAGTAAGATAAGCAGTAATCCCAAATGGCAAGCGAAAACTCTTCATTGCAACGAATAAATCCTAACCATGAATACAGACCCTCAACAGCAGATTGAAAATCACATCAGACCATTGCCTGACTCCTTATAGTTCATAAGTTTGTAACAGTTTTTCACGAGCTACTCACTGGCTCACTGAAGTGGGAAAGCCCAGAGCAGAGTCAGTCAGAGCCCCAGTGAGTACTCGGGTCTCCAGAAGACAAACACACCATGCAACCTCCATGAGGAACCAGTTGCAGCTTAACAGCAGTTTGGAATAAATGCAGAAATCACCGCAGCAGCCAAAATTGTATTAGCTTGGAAGTTCAGAAAGACCGACGGCTAGGCCTTCACAATGGAGCTTGTACAATAAGCCAGGAGCAGAGAAAGAGAAAGGTGGTTGCTTGGTTGATTTTTGGTCCCACCCCCAGGGCTCCCATAGTTGAAACCAATTCCAGTTCTGCAGAGTCTCAGGTCTTAAGCTTTCCTTTCTCTCCTGGGAGAACTCTCCACTTTTTGGCACTCCAAGCTGTGTCATCAAAGCTGACTTGGCTTTAACCATGCACGTGGTTGTTTAGAAAATATTACCTTTCTAGAGGTGGAAGAGCGCTTGAAAATCATTTATTCCATGGTTGGTGTGTGACTCGGGGATCAAAAGCTGACACAGTATGTAGGAAGAGCTGGGCTTGATTTTCAGCACAGTGAACGGAGAGGGGAGGGGGAAGTCCTTAAAGTCCTCAAAGTGCAAAGGATCTCTTGCATTAACTCCTAACGTGTTCAGCTTCCATATGAACACTTCCAATGGTAAAGAAATTTACCCCATGCACGTTATTCCTCACAGTCCTAATGGAATGCTTTGTCCACTAGAATTATAAATTTAAAAAAATTTTTTTAAAGCTGGAGTAAATCTATGTACCCAAGACTGGTTTCAAATTCTCAATCTTTTTAATTTCAACATGCCTGTACCACCCGGCTCGGCTAAGTTTAGACTACTGATCTTAGATGAAGTAGTAAAGTTTCCCCTGACTTTACTTAAAGCCTGGGCGACCTGGTAGCCATTGGGAAGCGGACTCCGAAGTGCCAGGAGTCTCAGGCTAGCCTGAGCTACATAGCAAATTCCAAGCTAAGCAGAGGCTGCATCCTGGGACCCCGTTCCAAAGAACCAAAACAAAGAAATACAGGCAGCTATTCAGCGGTCACTTCTCCAGATTAAGTGTGTCCAGTTGCCTTCGTTTTCTCTCCTGTAGGTGACTTCCTAGCCTTCCCAGCTCGCAGCTAACTTCCAAACGCGACAACAGCGGGAACGAGGAATTCGGAGTACTCGTGCGCGCGCTAATTTGAGCCGTGCGTGAGCGAACGCACGCTCGGAGCGCTGGCCAATAGGCGGGCGCGTGCCTCACCCAAGTTTACTGCGGACCAATCACAGTCCTCTCTTGGAAAGGGGTGGAGTCATTACAACGGCCCCGGAGGTTCCGCGTGAGCTCAGTAGACGCGCGCCGCGGGAAGTGGGGCTGCTGTGGAGTGCTGCGGGTGCCACCCGAGGAAACGAGCTCGAGGTCACGGTGAGTCTGGGGAAGGAGTCCCGTTTCTACCCGAGTGGCCCCGGAAGGCACCGCCCTGGGCTGGGCGCGCCAAGGCTGTGCCTCGGTGCTTCCTCTAGCATCTGCCACCTACCCAGGTTCTGTGCAGTGATTATTTACCTCAAGCCTGGGGCACAAAACAAAAAGCCAGCGCTCTGGAATCTGAAGTCGGCAATACAAGCTGCAGATTCATGGGGAAGCACTGAGGGTGAAAACACTAGATGGGGTACGCTACTGCAGAGATGGAAGGAATTGTCCTTTGAGGTGGCCTCACACCGAATTGAGAAAGAATTTTATGATTCTTGTAAGCATACGTTTGTGGAGAGTGATTACTGGAAAAGAGGCTAAAAACGCCGTTTTAAAACAATTGAAAAAAACCCCATCTATTGGAGCCGTAGTGTAAGGAACTTTGTTGTGGTTGTTTGGTTGGGGGTTTCGTTTTGCTGTTTGTGAGACAGGTGTCGCTGTAGCCCAGGCTGACTTGGAACTGACTTATGCCTAGGCGCCTCCAGTGTCTATGCCACCAAGGTCCGGCTCTGTGAAGAACCTTTATATTCAGGAAATACACGCTAACACATGGCTTTTATGCCAAAGGACTTTTTGAATTTTTATTTCTTGTATATGAGTGTTTGTCTGCATGTTTGTATACGCTCCACATGTGTGCCTGGTGCCCACGGAGGCCAGGGGAAGGTGTCAGTTATGAGATGTCAAATGGGTGTTGGGAATTGAATCTGGGTCCTCTGGAAGAGATGCCAGTGCTCTTAACAGCTAAACCATCTCTCTCACCCCAGAGGAATTTGTACATACCAGTTGTTATTATAGTCTGGTGGCTTCTTTGAGAGAAACTGCCTTATTTTGTTTTTCTCATTCTAATCTGATTAGCATTATCATGATTCCACTGTGTTCTTAATTTACATAAAGATACAGTTTATAGTTTGTAGATAGTTTTATTGTAATTGATTGTTTAAAGACAACTTTGAGGAGACTGTTCTCTCCTACCGTGGATTACTGGAACTAAATCAAGTTGTAAGGCCTGTGCAGCAAGGGCTTTAACCCGCTGAGCTGTTTTTCCAGTCCCCTGTATTTGCAAGAGTTTTGTTTTATTTTACTGAAAACAGTCCTTCGGATTATTGTGTAAAATAGCAGTGCTTTGGCTGAACAAGACATGGGGAGAAAGCCAGTATGCAGCACTCCAGCTCTCCTCATGGCCTCTGCACTCCAGCTTCCTGTCCTGCCTTCCTTCAGCAATGTACTGTGATGTGGAAGTGTAAGCCAAATACTGCCCCCCCCCATGCTTCCCCTCCCCATTCCCAATAACAAGGCTTCATTAGGCTTAAAATGATAGCGGCTGAGCATGCATCTTAAATCCCAGCAGAGGCAAGCCAGTCGTTGAGTTTGAGGTCAGCCTGGTCTATAAATTGAGTTCCCGGACAGCTAGGGCTACAAAAAGAAACCCTGTCTTGGGGAGAGAGAGGGAGAGGAGAGAGAGAATATTAAGATACAGAACACTGTAAATTAAGTTATTAAAATAAGTTATTTTGAGATTTTTCTCTTGTATGGAAGGGGAGTCAAAGGACCAGTTAATTTTATTTTTATGTTATATGTATAAATGTTTTACATCCATGCATTTCTGTGCACCATATGCATGCCTGTTGGGTTCCCTGGAACTGGGGCATGGATGGTTATAAGACACCATGTGAGTGTTGGGGATCAAACCCAGGTCCTCTGCAAAAGTAGCAAGTGCTAAATTACTGACCCTGCTCCAGCACCCTCTTGTTTTATTTTGTTTTGTTTGAGACAGGATCTTGTATGTACCACTGTGGAAGAGAGCCTCCTCCTGGCTGCCTGCAGAAGATAGTCTACTTCTGGACTACCTTCGGATTAAGATGTAGAACTCTCAACGTCTTCAGCACTATGCCTGCCTGGATGCTATCGTGCTTCTTGCTATGAGCATAATGGACTGAACTTCTGAAAGCCAGCCCCAATTAAATGTTTGCCTTTATAAGGGTTGCCTTGGTCATGGTGTCTCTTCCTGACAATGAAACCCTAATTAAGATACCAATTGTACCCTTCAGCAGTGTTGAAAGCTTTTCACCTTTGAGGTTAGAAGTCAGAAAAGAATACCAGGTATCTTCTAGGTCTGTTCTAGTTAGGATCTTGGAAATTATCTCCAAAGCAGAAGATAGGAAATTCACTGGGAGAAGTAAACTTAGGTAGTATTGTTACGTCATATTATTACCATCCTTCTTCCTAACCCCAAGTAGATTCAACTTCAGAATCATGGTTAAAATTAATTACATTTATGTATACTAGTAATGCATTGGCTATGTGCACTAGTGCATTTATATATACTAGTAGTATATTAGAATGTGTACTGGTGAGAAACAAGTAGGAAATAGAGGAACTTCATTTTATTTTGAGATAGAGTGTGTCTCATTTAGGGTTTTGTTGCTGTGAAGAGCACCATGACCAAGTCCAACTCGTATAAAGGAAAACATTTCATTGGGGCTGGCTTACAGGTTCAGAGGTTCAGTCCATTGTCGTAATGCGAAGCATGGCAGCACCATGCAGGCAGACTTAGTGCAGATCGGAGGGCAGCAGTGGGAGAGCGTCCTCTGCAGGTAGCCAGGAGGAGACTGGAATTCCATACCAGGTGGAGCTTAGACCTCAAAACCCACCCCTACAGTGGCACACTTCCTCCAACAAGGCCACACCTCCTAATAGTGCCACTCCCCGAGGTCCAAGCATTCAGACCACTACAGGGTGAGATGGTTAATATTGTCAACTTAAGTGTAGGATCTAGAATCACCTAGGAGACAGACTTCTGGGCGTGTCTGTAAGGACACATCTAAATTGACTTAATTAAGATGGGAGGAGTAACCATAAATATGGGTGGGATCATTCTACAGACAGGGGTCCCAGACTAAGTAAAAAGGCAAAGATGGCTGCCTGACTGGAAGCAGGTGCAGGTTGACCAGCTGCCTCCTAGTCCTGTGGTGCTGCCGTCTCCACCACCCTGACTATATCCCCAGGCTGTGAGCCAAAATAGACACTTCCTTTTCTTAAGTCCCCTGTGTCATGGATTTTGCTGTAGCAAAGAGAAAACTGACTAATACAAAGGACCCACCCTGTGGCCCAGGTTGACCTCAGACCCAGAGTAATCCCTCCTTCAGCTTGCTTAGTGCTCTAAGTACACAGGGTCAGCTACAGCACTGGCCTCAAACCATATAGTCACAGATGGCTGTGTGTTGCTCATCTTCCTGCCTCAGCCTCCCAGTCGATGAGATTACAGTTGTGTCCCGCCCATGCTCACCATAATATGACAATACTTAGTTACCTAGTGCCTGGTTTGCTATCCAGCCCTCTCCTACCCTCACATACGCCCAGTAGTGCAGGGTCTTGCTCATACTAGGCAAACGTCCTACCGATAAGTTACATCCCCAGCCCCTGAACTGAAGACAATTTACATTAAAAAGAAAAAATCAATAAGCAGAGGTAACTGGAACATTGGGGTTTGATTGAGAATATTCTAGATGATAAATGGAACAAATCCAGAAGACTCAACAGATCCACACATGTTTGCAAAATTAATTTATGGTAATATTAGAAAGGTAGAGTTTCCTTTTTCCTTTTTTTTAAATAATGCTAGGGCAATTGTTTATTCCTTTGGGGGGGGATTAAAATTGGACCTTCTACCTCTTACTATGACAGTTACTGATAGCCAAAAGATTTAAGTAAAAAAAACCAAAATAATATTTTTTTATTTTTATTTTATGTGTTTGGCCTGCATGTATGTCTGTGTGCCACATGCATGCCTGGCACCTGAGGTGTTATGGGTAGTTGTGAGCCGCCACATGGGTGCTGGGAATCAAACCCGGGTCCTCTGGCAGAGCAACAAGTGATTATAACCACTGGACCATCTCTTCAGCCCAAAAGTTATGGGTTTTTTTTAAACATAAAGAATATGTAGGAAAATAACTTTAAATATGAGAGTATGGGAAAGATTTTAAAAGGATTAACATTAAGAATATATTCATTAGCTGGACTTGGTGACCCAGACTTCTAATCCCAACTACTTTGTAGGCTGAGGTAGGAAAATCACAAGTTTACGGGCTTACTAGAGTGAGTTCAAGGTCAGCCTGGGCAAAAGCTGAGGTAAAACTTATGAACAAGGCTCTTGGTCCAGCCCTGCAAAAAGAAAGGAAGATATGTGCATCTAAACTGTAGCAAAATAAGCTATAATGTGTGCTGTTATATCTGTAATGTACATCAAAATCATAGTATTGTGTAGGTGGTTGCCGGTGAGTGGATGTGTTTGTAGGTGTTACTTTAGGTGAGAGAGACTTCATAGGAAGATTAGAATACTAGAGCAAGATGGGCTGATTGACAGGGTGAGTTCCCTGAAGAATTAGAGGAGAATGCAGAGTCCATAATACATGGAGAGAATGTCAGACACTTACACCCTAACTTACAAGTATCTCCAAATGTCGGCTGCTTTCATCTTGCTCTCACAAAGCATATAGACTGCACACAACTCCTCTCTGCCCAGTCCCTCGCTGCCCAGGCATACTTGGATATATTTGTGAGCAGAATTGGATCCAGCCTCTCTTCTTATAACTTGATAATTTATTAATGGAAGCAGACAGTCATTTTAAACTTTTCCAATTATTATTATTATTATTTGTATGAGTAGACCAAAAGTTCGTGCAGAAATGGAAGTCAGGCTCCCTTTGTCACAGAGAGTAATAAGAATCTGTTCTTCATTAAATTGAAGCCGTGCTGAAAATGCTAGTTAGCGTGGCTATTTCATGGTTGCTTCTTTTCTTTCCCGGTACACCCCCGCCAGCCTCAGTGTGGAGCAGTGAGCTGTTTATGGTTCCTTTCACTTGAGATCATGCAGAGAGCCTCACGCCTGAAGAAAGAACTGCACATGCTAGCCATCGAACCTCCCCCAGGCATCACGTGCTGGCAGGAAAAGGACCAAGTGGATGATTTGCGAGCTCGTAGGTATCCTGTCATGCCTGCAATGATGGTGGTAGCCCTACTGAAGATTGTCCTAAATTTCACACATGTTGATAGATATTCAGGTAGCACATATTAGGTGAAAGGGCCCTACCATCTTTCTTCCTTAGTTGGCTTGCTTGGCGTTTCCTATTTCTTTGACTTCTTATATCTTGTACCGGTTTGTAATTAAGGTTGTCAGCTGGGTGTTGGTAGCACATGTCTACAATCCCAGGATTCTGGAGGCTAAGGCAAGAGAAAGAGGATTGCTTGAAGTTCAAAACCAGCTAGGCTACAGAATGAGATCTTGTCTCAATAAAGATTTTGCTGGGGGTTGGGGGTGGGAGCAGGGACAGTAAGATGTCTCTGTGAGTAGAGGCAATTGCCACCAAGCCTAACCGTTCACGTTTAATCTCCAGGATCCATATTGTGGAAGGAGAAAACCAGCTCCTATAAGTTGTCCTCTGACCTCCACATACATGCCATAGACACACACAATAATTACAGGTTTAAAAAGAAAAAAAGACAGGTTTAGGTAGTATCTGTGCAGCAGTGTTTGAGGCCGGGGGGCAGACAGGAAACACTGCATGGAGATGCAGTTAAAGCCTTAACTCAATTACACCCAGTTCCTTTTTTTTCCTTTCATTTCCTTGTTTTTGTTTGTTTCTTTAGATTTGATTCATATGTGTATGATTACATGCACACATGTACAGGTGCCTAAAAGAGCCGGAAGCAGGCATCAGGTTCTCTTGAGTTAGCATTGAGCACTGAGCATCTCTCTAGCCTTATACCTAGAACTATAGACCTTATTAGGTTCATTTGGTACAATTTCTGTTGTTGTTTGCCTTTTGAAAAAGGGTCTCATGTAGCCTAGGTTGGCCTCGAACTTCCTTTCTTTCTTTTTTTTTTCTTTTTTTAGATTTATTTTTATGTATATGAGTACACTGCAGCTGTCTTCAGACACACACCAGAAGAGGGCATCAGATCCCATTTCAGATGGTTGTGAGCCACCATGTGCTTGCTGGGATTTGAACTCAGGACCTCTGGACGAGCAATTAGTGCTCTTAACCACTGAGCCATCTCTCCAACCCCAAGCCTCAAACTTTCAATATAACCTAGGATGACCTTGACTTTATAGTTCTCCTATCTCCGCCTTTGGAGTACTAGGATTTCAAACTGTGCCACCATGTATGGTTCATATACTGTTTCCTGCTGACCTTGGGCTTTATATATGCTGGGTAAGCACTCTACTGAGTTACATCCTCAACCTTTTGTATGGTAATTAAAGTCATCTGGTTCTCTTTTAACTTTTCTTTCTTCCTTTCTTTTCTCAAGAAATACTAGGTGGAGCCAATACACCTTATGAGAAAGGTATTTTCACACTGGAAGTTATCATTCCTGAGAGGTGAGTATGAATTAGAGTCAGCTTATAAGATAAGACACAGCCATTGAAAGACAGACAGTATACTATTTAGAGCATTAAATGTAGCAGTTAAGAACCAGTGTTTTAATCCTACTTTTACCGTGACTAGGAATGTGATAAGTTGTTTTTGTCTCTTTGGAGTTCAGTTTTCTTCTCTAAAATAATGGACCACATTGGAACTGAACCCCACCCCTCCCCAAAAAATGTGGAAAATATATATTTTATATAATATGAAATAGACTCTTGTAGACATTTTAGGTGTAAATTTCACATTGTTGTGCTTTTTGTATGTTTTGTTGGTTTGGTTTTGGATTTTAGAGTCTGGATTTCTCTGTGTAGCCCTGGCTGTCCTGGAACTTGTTCTGTAGACCAGGCTGGTCTCTAATCCAAAGATCTGCCTGCCTCTGCCTCCCCAGGTGCTGGGATTAAAAGCAGTGCCGCCACCACCTAGCATGTTGTGCAGTTATTAATATTTTATCACTAGAACTTTTCATCTTCCCAAACTGTAACTTCATACCCATTAAAAATCTACGCCTCCAGTCCTCCCTGACACCAGCCCTTGGCTCTGTCCACCTTAGTGTAAGGCCCAGTCAGGTGAGTTATAGCTCTAGTTTTGTGTAGAGTGAAGAGGGATGAAATGAGTGTCTTAACTATTAAAACCGGACATTTCTGTACCATGGTGGGGCCTGGACAAACTTGCTAAGCCTGAATGAGTAGCTTAATAATTATGTCACACCAATTCTGAAAATGGACTGGAACTTTGCAAGGTTTGTTTGTCAATGAAGAGATATAACTAAATCCAATGTGTTAGTCTAGTTGGATCCTGTTTGAAGAACACAGCTGTAAAAATATTTGGAGACAGGGACTGGAAAGATGGCTTAATGGCTGTTCTTACAGAGCATCTGGGTTCAGTTCCCAGCACCCACCTAGCAGCTCACAACTGCCTGTAGCCCCAGTTCCAGGGGAGCATACACCTACTTCTGGCCTCTGAGCCCCAGTCATGTTAATGGTACACAGGCACACATTTGTGCAGGTAACCACACATAAAAAGTAAATAAGTAAATCTTTTTTTTTTTAATTTAGAGACAAGGAAGTTTGAATTGTAAATGATAACTGGGGGATTCTTTTTTAAAACTTTTCAAAGATATAATGGTATCACAGTAGAACAGTGTTCATGCTCTTAGGAGATACTTGGTAGGGTTTAGAAGGTGGTGGGGGATCTAAGTGTTTTTAGTTCCATTATTTCAACTTTTTGATTGCTAGTAATTTTGATTGTTGGCAAGTTTGGGGAAGATCTGCCTTCCAAATGCTGTCTTTCTAACATTTTTCTAATCTATCATTATTTTAGATAGCTACTAGTGACCAAGGAATGATTTAAGGTATAGAATGAGCCCCCACCCCTAACTGAGGTGCTGATCAAACTGATGACAGTTGATAGCTCTGGAGATGGGGAGTCTGTTTTCTTTAAGTCCTCCTTTAGGTTAGCCATGCTCTGGTGGATGGCTCCACACACATGAGTGTATGGGCACCATGAATTGTAAGGCCCAGTATGGTGATGCACGCCTTTACGAAGTAGCACGACAATCATTTCCTTCTCTTACACATTCACAGGTACCCATTTGAACCTCCGCAGATCCGGTTTCTGACTCCAATCTATCATCCAAACATTGATTCTAGTGGAAGGATTTGTCTAGATATTCTCAAATTGCCACCAAAGGTGAGTAAAGGTTAAAGAGTTGACTCTGACGTCAGTTTTCTTGGCATTGGAAAGGGGGAAGCAAACCAGACGTGGCAACCCATGACTTTGATCCCAGCACTCTGGGAGGTGGAGCTCCGTGAGTTCCAGGACAGCCAGAGGAACCCTGTCTCAACAAAGAAAGGAAGGAAGGAATCTAAGTGAAACATTGAAAAAAAAAGGGGGAAGCAGGAGGATTAGGAATTAAAGGTCATCCTCATTGACAGCAGGTTCAAGGCCAGCCTGAGTTACATAAAACTCTGTCTCAAACAGGAAAACAAAAAGTCCTTAGGTTATATACAATGTCACATTCCTTTTGATTTTTTGAGACAGTGTTATCTAGCTAAGGATGGCCTTAAACTCCTGGTCCTCCTGCCTCTACCTTATAAGTACTGAGATTACAGGCCTGGGTCACCATGCCTGACTCAACATTGTCACATTGTCACACATTTCATTTGTATATAGGGTGCGTGGAGACCATCCCTCAACATCGCCACTGTATTGACCTCTATTCAGCTGCTCATGGCAGAGCCCAATCCTGATGACCCACTAATGGCTGACATTGTAGGTATCACTATCACTAGCCTACTTTATCTGTACCTTTAATATTTCAGCTGGTGCTCATCACGGCAAATTAGTTTCTCTGTTTTAACTCTGATTTCATTTCAGTCTTCAGAATTTAAATACAACAAGATAGCTTTTCTCAAGAAAGCCAGGCAGTGGACAGAGACTCATGCAAGACAGAAACAAAAGGTATGATATTTGCTAATATTATCAGTTTGAGTAAAACTCATCAGTTGGAGGCTCTGGGGTGGAGAGTCACTTTTCTTTAAGGCCTCCCTTAGGTTAACATGCTCTGTTGACTCCGCACCCATGAGTACAAACTGGACTTGGTGGGTTATACTGTAAAAAGAAAATTAAGGCCTGTATGGTGATACACACCTTTAATCACCTCGCTCAGGAGGCAGAGGCAGGTAGATCTCTAAGTTGGAGGCCAGCCTTATCTACATAGTAGTAGTACCATCCCAGTCAGAAAAAATATTAATCAAAAATAAAAAGAGGACTTAATATTGGAGAAAGATAGGGAATGGGTCTGGGAGGAGGTGGGGAAGAAGTAAATATCAAAATACACTGTATGAAATTCTCACAGAATTAATAAATATAATATATACACACACATATACATATTATAGTGTATGTCCTGGAGCTGGAGAGACAGCATAATGGTTAGGAGGTCATGCTCCTCTTTTCCTGACCCAGCATTCCTGTCAGGAGGCTCACAACTGCCTCTAACTCCAGCTCTTAGGGACCTGACACCCACTTCTGGACTCCACAGGTATCTGCACTCCTGTGTACACAAACACACTGACAGGTAATTTAAAAAAAATACATCTTTTAAAAAAAAAAATACAAATCTGTATACCAGGTTAAGCATTTAGATAAAAATAGAGTACATGTCTAAAGAATAGTTATTAAGTTTTCTAAATCCATATACTGTGCTTTAGAATGGCTAATGGGATTCTTTCTCCTGTTGTAACCATCTAAAAAACATTCAGCAAAATGCTTAGCTGCTCACCTCACAGTTGTCCTCTCTGATGACACTAGAGGGCAGGCAGCAGCTGCTTCACAGTTTACTGTTCTTGTGAGTAGCAGGGATAGAAGGGAGGCGACTCATTCAAGTTTTTCTGATTTATCCTTTTGAATATTGAGCCAGGAATTAATTAAAAAATAATGAGAAGGTAGGCCTGGAAGGGAACATTTTATTTCTTATGGGACCATATTAATGGAAAAGGGGGTGTTTAAGTTGATGGTGTTTTGTTTTCTTTTTGAGACAAGGGTTTTGTTTTTTTGGTCGGTTGGTGTGTGTTTGTTTGTTTTATAGCCCTAACTGGCCTGAATTCACTATGTGCTGGCTTAAAACTCAGTAGTCTCATTACCTTAGCCTCTTGATCATTGTTGTTGGTTTTTTGTTTGTCTGTTTCTTTTTTCTTTTTTTCTTTTTCTTTTTTTTTTTTTGAGACAAGGTTTATCTGTGTAGCTATGACTGTCATAGAACTCAATCTGTAGACCAGGATGGCCTTAAACTCAGAGATCTGTTTCTCCTCCTGAGTGCTAGGATTAAAGGAGTGTGTCACCACCGACCGGTGCCGCTTGATTGTTGTAGACATACATCATTATGCCTAGTTTTTTTGAGTTGATAAAGTTTGAGATGAAAAAAGTAAAGTATGCAAAAAATTTTGACAAAGATGCTTTCGAAGGAAATACATGCCCACTAAAGTCTTAAAACAAAGACCATCTGGACATAGCATCACAGCTGCTTTCCCATTGACACTGCCAGTGTTGTGTTTTGCTCCTCCTCTCCTTTGCAGGCTGATGGAGAGGAGCTAGGCACCTCAGCAGAGGTTGGTGACTCTGAGGACAGCCACTCCACCCAGAAAAGGAAGGCCAGGCCACTAGGAGGAATGGAAAAGAAGTTTTCCCCTGACGTTCAGAGAGTCTGTCCTGGTCCCTCTTAGTTACTGGCAGTCTGTGTCAAGGTAGTCTCTTTTGCTTGCTGCTTTTAAATGTTTTTCTTTGTGTTTGATGACAAATGTTTGTATCCTTACAAAAGACCTTGTATGTTTACGAATTCTGCCATGCAGCGATTCTTTAAGGGTAGTTTGTTTTATTTATCTTGTACATATGTATTTAGAAAACTTTTAAACTTGAAAAATAAATAATACTTAATGTTAAGTGTGTGTTTATATGAAATGTGTGTCTGGGAGTGACTGGCTATAGTGCTATATGATCAGAATGTTAAAATATTTTGTCAACTTACCATCACTAGGGACACAATGTTTAAATACATGAAAAATAGTTGTTAAGAATCATTGCCCTAGGCTTTGGTGAGTGTGGTTTTTCAGAAGCCTTAAACTGTGGACTAAGGCAGTGTGCCCTTTGCCAGTGCTTGGTTGTTCTCAGCTTTCGCATTGGGATTTATATATCGGGAATTACTACAGTGTAACTTTCATTTGTTCAACAGTCTCTTTTGTTGTATGCTGAGACAGACTTGCTGTCTAGCCAAGGCTAGCCTCAAATGCAGAGGAGTGTGACTGCCTCCTGAGTACTGGGTTTACAAGCATATACCACCATGCCTGGCCCGTGACAAATGTTACTCTGCACAATTAGTTGCCAGACTGGAATCCCCTTTGATTTCATAATATACTTGTCTTATGGTGGATTTGGGGTGTTACCTGGCCAGCACTTTATCCTCCTAGTCCTGTTATCCTGTTAAATGACAGAGGTAACAGACTAGAGTATAAATCAGCTGATGTAGGAAAAGGGTACCTATACTGTGAATATAAAGGGAATATAAAGGCTGGGCCTGCCTAGGCAGAGACTCTATAATGTCTCTCTCTCTATCCCAATATAGCAGTGATGGTTTCATACATAAGGTAATGCCACAATAGGTCAAATGCATCTCTGAATACATGTGTGTTCTGCATCTGCTGTCACTCAGTAACAAGCTGCTATATGTGTCCTGACTTACACAGAGAAAGTCAATGTGAATTTATCTGCTCCTTATTAACAGGTAACATTTGCTGAAAATGCAAATTTCTGATTTCTACAGATTGGGATTAAACTCATGGCCTTGCATATAGTAGGCAGATGTATTGCTGAGTTATTAGATCACCTATCCTTACAGATTTCTTTCTTTAAAAATATTTAATGTTACGTGCATATGTGTTTGTGTGGGTGTATGTATGTGCACCTTATACATGCAAGAACCCAAGGGGCAACAGATCCCCTGGAACTGGAGTTACAGATGGTTGTAAATTGCCCTGTGGGTAATGGGAACCAAAACCAGGTCTTCTGCAGGAGCAGTAAATGCTCAACTGCTGAGCCATCTTTCCAGCTCCCTTACAGAATTCTTGAGCCTGCTTCTTAGAGTCAGTTACTATTCTCTAAAGTCTAGAAATTAATAGCATCCCAGATTTGTATCTTACACACATTAGGCAGACTTGGAGCTCCTAAACCATTATTAATATGCCAGCTAGGGTGATTTTGGCTGTTAATATAATCAGACTGGCAAAAATACAACCCATTGTCCTTCTAAACGGAAAGGAGTAGGGTAAATGGATTGGTGGCTTCAGAGGCTCAGCAGTATCAGGAGATCTTGGGCACCCCATCTGCTTTACATAACTCTGTGGCCGTTTATCCTTAAAGTTCTCGAAGGTGAATGACAGTCACGCTTTCTTATTCACGTCCAGCAGGCCCTGGAGCTCTGCTTTCCATTGAACAAACATCTCATTGGTCTACCTTAAGAGCAATCACTGTGCCAGGGAAATGCTCTGCGCTGGTTGGTTCAGGCTAAACCAGAGACCAAATGAAAGGAAAATTGTGTATCATAGAACAAAATCTGCTACACTGATTTATCACCTAGACTAGTCAGCTCCACCAGTTCCCTCTCACTCCTGCTGCCAGCATCCATCGTCTCTTGTTCCTTACCACTTACTCTATGGTGCTCCCAGCTGCAAGAATGACCTCATGACAGTGTAAGTCTGATTTGGCTTTCCTCCTGAAGCCCTCCAAGTGGCAGTGAAGATAGCAATAACAACAACAACAAAATTAGTCTACTTCCCTGACCCATAAGCCCTTCATGCTTTATCCGCATTGCACCTCCTTCCCCTGTAGACACCTCCTACTCCTGCTGTGATTCAGCTCAAAGCAGCTCTAGAGTCCCAGGGACTCTCCAGCTCATAACTCATACCCAATTAGTTTTCTTTATAAGAGAATGTGTCTGTTGTCTGGCTTCATGTGCTGGGGATAGAGTGGCTACAGGGGACTTTTCACAAAACATAACAGAACTGAAAGTGGAAGTTATCCATCCATCCATCTCTAGTGATTAGAAAAGTCCAAACTCCTCCGTTCATCAGGAAATGGCTGAAAACATGGATAAGTTCAAGATGGAGACGAATTCAAAGCCATCCTCAACTACATAGCAAATCTGAGCCCAGTTTGAACTACAAGACCTTGTCCCCCACCCCTTTTTAAATTTAATTTAATTGAGAAAAAAAAGGAAAGAGAAAAATGAGTTCCAGCTCTTTTGGGTACTGCCTACCAATGGGTACTGCCTACCTGTGGGTACTGCCTACCAATGGATACTACTTGATATTTAGACCTTGCTGTTGAAGTTTTGTCTTTCATTGTCTATTGCAATGCTAAGTTCAGGCCCCTAAGACCTAGATCCTGCAACCAGTCCCTGTGACCCGACCCCCAGTTAACTGTGATTGGTAAATAAAGATGCCAACAGCCAATAGCTGGGCAGAAGAGACATGGGTGGGTTTAGGTTTCCCAGGCTTGGAAGCTTGAAGCAGAGCCACCATGGGATAGCTGAGCCATAGAAACGTGACCATGTGGCTTTGCCAATTGGAGCTAAGAGCAACCCATAATAACAAAATAAATAGTAATAACTCAGGGTTCTTGATAGGAATATAGGGTCTAAGAGCATGTGAGTAGGCAGCTAGCTACCCAGCTATTGTGCTGCCTAAGGCATATTAAAAATATAAAGGTGATGTGTGTCTTTTATCTGAAAACATAAATGGTCTAAGGTGGAGAAGACTCCCGGGGCCAGGTATTATCAACTGCACCTTCCTCGTTGGTTTTCACGTGTGTAGAATAGCCATATTGTGGTACTTAGAGACTGTGGAGGGCGTGGATGAACTGGTGCTTGTAAAGCATCCTGCATGGGGCCCCGCACGGTTGACATTTGTATGGGGGCCTGGAGACAGGGACCCAAGCATAGGTGAACCCTGGGGAGCTGCCATGTCCTCAGCCTACTTGCCAGTCTGCTTTGTTCCTGGGACAACCAAACTGAGCTGTGTTTTCAACTTCAAACCCCTAATTAAAGAGGAGAGATGACATCCATGACTGATCATATAAACATTGCAGATTCCAAGTTCCCCTCCCCTCCTGCTCCCCACCCAGTCCCCCACTTCACCTCTCCCCACAAGCTATCTAAATAAGAACAGATTTTACCACCCACCTTGTGGGCAGGCAGCTGACGCTAGAACGAGCTATTTATCCTTTGGCTGCTTCGGGAATTCAACACATACAAATAAAGTTCCTTTTCCAGCCAAGTGTGTATTTTTCCATCAGTGTGTGGCCCCCCTCCCCAGGTTGTCTTGTTTAGGTTGGGGTAGCCTAAAGAAAGGAAGGACAGACTGGGCATGTGGGGGTGGTTTTAGAACCTGCTCCAGACTGCTGGGCAGCTTGCAATCCAAACCTGAGCAGGGCTGCCATTGAAACCCAGGAGAGGCGGAGCAGTGGACTACACATGTGAAGAAACAACACATTTCACTTACTGCTTAGCAAGTGTCACCCCTGTCTCCTGCCATTCCCCCCCTTACCCTGGAGAGTGGCCATCCCTCTAACAAGTAGTTTACATCAGAGATGACAGCCTGTCTAGTGTCTTTCATTCTTCCCAGCCAACTTTAGGGCTTTACCTTTTATGTCCTTATTTTCCTGGCACTACATTACACTAGCCTGTCCTTCCCTATCGTTGCCTGCCTTCTTTACCCAGGGTCCTGAGATTATTTAATTTAGACAAGGAGCTCCTCTCCGAGCAACTTCTCATACATCCCACCAAAAGCACCTAGAGGTTGTGTTCTCTCCATCTCCAGGTTTCTACTCAACCGAGAGTCACTGTCAGGTACTAACTCTTAAAAAAAAAAATCTTTGATCTTTCCAATAACCTGCAACATTTCGGTACTATCATCCTTGTTTTACTGATAGTGCATCTGAGGGAGGTTAAGTAAAACCTAAGGAGCGTGGCTGCTCCCTGCACTTCCTCCTGATTCAGCAGTTGTACAGCTCTGGCACTAACTCCAAACAGGGCAGTGCCCAGTGGCTCTGACTACCTTCTCAGCTGCTCTCTCCATTCTCCCTGCCCCTCCTTCAGCATCCTCTAGCCTTAAGTTACTCCTTAGGGGTTCCCACCGAGCCCCATGTCCATATGATAGCTGTCCTGGCTTGTTCTATGTGAACTTGACAAAAGCTAGTCATTAGAGATGAGGGCGCTTCAGTTGAGAACATGCTTCCATAAGATCAGGCTGCAGGAAAGGTCGTTGAGCATCTTAATTAGCAGTGGATGTGGGAGGGGCTCAGCCCACCATTGTGGGTGGTGCCATTCCTAGGGTGATGGTCCTGGGTTCTATAAGAAAGCAGGCTTAGCAAGCCAGGAGGAGCAAGCCAGTAAGCAGCTCTGCCTCCAGGTTCTTGCCTTGTTTGACTTCCTTCAACAATGGGTTACAATGTGGGAGTATTAGCCAAATAAAGTCTCCTCTCCATCTTGGTTTTTGGCCATGGTGTTTCATCATAGCAATAGTGAGTCTAACTTAGACAGTAGCCTATCCTGACTGTCATGCCAATCCTCCTTGACCACCAAAACTCCAGTAGATGCCTTCTACTACCCTAAAGTTGCTAAGACAAAGGAGTTCACTTCTACTAGGCTTGGGTAGAAGGAGACAGGCAGGACTTGTTAAAGGAAACTCTTCAGCATCTTTCCATGCAAGTACCAAAAATCCCCACACATGCAAACAAAAATCATTGGATCTCTCTCTGCCTGTGAAGTCCAGAAGTGTCTTTAGGCATGGCTAGTAGAGATGCTCCCATGATACTGTCAGGGCGCATTGTTCTCCAGGAGCCCAGACACTCCAGCCTCTGTGCAGTCCCCCAGACTAGCAGCTCCAGGGACAGTACTTCTTTCTTTCACTCCACCAAAGTTCTTAGATCAGATCTTACTGCAAGACTCGGTTCTGAGCCCTTCTTTTGGCCAATCAGTAAGACTAAAGATAGCACTGATAAGACCCAGATCACATTCCTACCCATGAAACCTGGAGTGAATTGAACCACATGTTGTAAGAGCAAGAGGGCACTTCCTGAAGGAAATTGTTGCCAGAGGAAGGAAGTGGTTACTGGGCAGGAAACATCTACTCTAAGGGAATTGGTAACTAGAACAGCACCATTTCAATCAAGATAAGCAGGGGAGAAAAGTCAAAGACTCAAACCTTTAACTCTACCTTTTAAATAATCTGTACACAGTGATTTCTTCTAAGATGTATGTATGTGACTGTGTACTTGCTGACCACATAGGCCAGGAGGAGGCATTGACTCCCTGGAAACTATGGGTGGTTTGTGAAGTGCTGTGCTTGTGATAGGAACTGAACCTGGTCCCTTGGTAAGAACATCAAGTGCTTTTAACCTTTGAGCCTTCTCTTCAGCCCCTCACACCATCTTATAAACCAAAAGGTCACAGCACAGACCTGGAAAATGGACAGAGTGGCAGTTCTTAGAGATAGAGCTAACTCAGACAAGAGTATAAGAACATAGGAGTAGTGGCCTGTGTCCCCAAGCCTGACAACTGAGTTTGATACCCAGGACCCATATGATGGAAGGAGAGAACTGACTCCCTTGACTTGTCCTCTCACCTCCCCATAAACTCTGGGGTAATGCCTGTACACACACACACACACACACACACACACACACACACACACACACACACACCAAAAAGAAATGGGGAAAAGGAAGATAAGATTATAAATAGAGACTGGAGAGATGACTCAGTGGTTAAGAGCACTGGCTGCTCTTCCAGAGGTCTTGAGTTCAATTCCCAGCAACCACATGGTATCTCACAACCATCTGTAATGGCATCCATTCTCATATACATTAAAAAAATTACAAAGGCCGGGGCAATGGTGGCACATGCCTTTAATCCCAGCACTTGGGAGGCAGAAGCAGGTCTCTGATTTCTGAGTTCAAGGCCAGCCTGGTCTGCAGAGTGAGTTCCAGGACAGCCAGGGCTACACAGAGAAACCCTGTCTCAAAACAAACAAACAAACAAAAAATTACAAATTAATTAGTTCGGACAGAAAGTTCTTTCTTGTTCTGTATTCTTTATATCTTCCGGCCAAATTGAGGAACAGTCTTTAAGGATATAATTTGACTCTAAAAATTTTTCTAACACTTGGTCTCATGTAGCCCAGACCTGCCTTGTATGTCCCAATTGCTGGTTTACATCCATACACCACACACTTCTAACTCACTTTATCCTCTCCTCAACATAAAGATACCAAGCATTTCCTCTCTGTTTGATCCTATAAGAAACAACTGAGGATACAGTGAGGACACAGTGAATGAGGCCAATAGGCCAACAGACTCTCTTCAGAGATCTGATCCTGCCCCTGCCTCATGGTGTCAGACTTCAGCTTTTCCCATGCCCTTTCTTTCTTTCTTTTTTTTAAAAATTATTTATTTTCATTTTATACACACACACACACACACACACACACCATATATATATATATATATATATATATATATATATATATATATATATATTCCACAACAGCTCATCATTACACTCTGAGCAAGCCCTCAATGGTTTTTCCATCTCAAAGTCGTAACCATTTTCACAGTCCTCCCAAAACAACATGAGCAAGGTTGTCACATAGCCCATGGTCCTGGTACTATTTCTGTCTTAGTCTGATTTCTATTGCTATGATTAAAACACCGACTAAATGCAACAAAGGTTTATTTGGTTTACATGTCCCAATCACATTCTATCCTTCAGGGAGGTCAAGGCAGGAACTCAAGCAGGGCAAGAACCTGGAGGCAGGAACTGAAGTAGAGACCATGGAAAAATGGTTCCTAGGGTTAGGGTTAGGGTTAGGGTTAGGGTTAGGGTTAGGGTTAGGGTTAGGGTTAGGGTTAGGGTTAGGGTTTGCTCTCCATGGCTTGCTCAGATTTCTCTCTGTCTGTCTGTCTGTCTCTGTCTCTGTCTCTCTGTCTCTCTGTGTGTCTCTGACTCTGTCTCTCTCTCTCTGTGTGTGTGTGTGTGTCTAATTATTTATATCTTGTACCATGTATATCCTTGGTGCCAACAGAGGCCAAAACAGTCCCTGATTCCCTGGGACTGGAGTTATAGGTAGTTGTAAGCTATTATGTAAGTTCTGGGAATTGAACCCAGGTCTGATGGAAGAGCAGTCAGTATCCTTAACCAATGATCCATCTCTCCAGCCCTCCACTAGCTTTCTACTACCTGCCTGGGGGTGACAACCCCATGGTGGGATGGGTCCTCCCTCATTAACCATTAAGAAAATGTCCTTGCAGGGGCATTTTATTGGTCTGTAGAGGCCAATATTATGGAAACATTTTCTCAGTTGACAAATTGAGGTTCTCTCTTCCCAGATGATGCTGTGTCAAGGTGACAAAAACAAATAAAAAAATAAATAAATAAAAGACCTAACCAGCAGGATATAAACTTCTATGAAAAAAAAAGAAAAGCCTTTATTGATATTTGAACTATATTTGCCTTTTTGAACCCCAGCACTGCATAAATTGAATATGGAGACACGTGCCTATAATCCTGGCACTGGAGACGTAATGACAGAATTACCCTCTGCCATACAGCACGTTCAAAGCCAGTGTGTGCTGCAATGAGACTCTCAGAAAAGAAAAAAGAAAAAGAAAGCAAGCATTTATGTGTGCATGTGTGTGTGTGTGTGTGTGTGTGTGTGTGTGTGTGTTCATTTGTGTGCACGTGTGTGTGTGTATGTGCGGGCATGTGTATTATGCATGTCCATTCTTGAAGGATGAGACAATATCAACACTGGAAAGCAGTGAAGGCTTAGAAGCGGAACAAAGAGGAACAGAGAGGGGAGCAGAGAGGGGAGAGAGACTTAACTTCTGCTGTGTGAGCCATGTCAGTGTAATACTTGTTCAAAAATTAGATTAAAGCTTTTAAACAAAAGAGAGCAGGAAGGGAGCAGTTGCTTGTGGTTGCAAAGCAGATAGACATAAAAACAGGCCGGCAGAAAACAGCAGAGCACACTCGTGGTGGGCAGGAGTGACTAATGCCAGAATCCCACTGGCTAAAACCCAGAGCTGTCTCAACCAGCGCAGACTCTTGTTTTAGATAAAAACCCCACCACGCCAGGACTCTCTGGTCCTGGGTTTGCTTAGATGCTCAGATTCTGAACACATTTGCTGGAGTCAACCACACGTTTTTCCTCTTAACCAAGTCTAACAAGGCTGAGAAAATGGGCTCCCCTGTCGTTGAGCCAGAGGGATGAGGAATTTGGAATATTCCATTCAAAATGAGCAGAGGTCAGGTGTTTGTGAAGACATCATATGTCTCTCAGAAGCGAATCAGGATTATGCATCAACTATAAAAATGTACATTGGCCGGGCAGTGGTGGTGCACGCCTTTAATCCCAGCACTTGGGAGGCAGAGGCAGGTAGATTTCTGAGTTTGAGACTAGCCTGGTCTACAAAGTGAGTTCCAGGACAGCCAGGGCTACACAGAGAAACCCTGTCTTGAAAAACAAAAACAGAAACAAAAAAGTACATTGGAAAATATTTAAATGTAGTGATGGAGGAAGAGGTAAATGGGAGAAGAGCTTCTGGCACTAGGTCTATGCCTTAGTTTGCTTTCTATTGCTGAGAACCACTGATCAAAACCAGCTTGGGAGGGAAGGGTTTATTCCAGCATACAGCTTTCAGTCCATCATAAAAAGAAGTCAGAGCAGGAACCTGGAGGCAGGAACTGAAGCAGAGACCATAGAGGAACACTGCTTATTAGCTTACTTCCCAGGACTCAGCCTGCTTTCTTAAGATAAACTCGGGACCACCTGCCCAGGGGTGGCACCGCCTCCAAGTAGGTGGGGTCCTCCCACATCAATCATTAGTCTAAATAAATAAATAAATAAATAAATAAATAAATAAATAAATAAATAAATGCCCCACAGACTTGTCTATAAGCAATTTGATGGAGGCATTTTCTCAATTGAAGGTCCTCTTCTGGATAACTGGTTTGTTTCATGTCCCATGATTGCAGGATTTTGTGAATCTTTATCTCTTTGTCTTCCCCATTTCCTTGGGAATGTCATCACTTCGGGGAAGGAAGAAGGTGGTAAGTTTGGGCAATGAAAAGAAAACAAGCTGATTCTTTGGTGGAAACCTCAGCAGGAGGCTTGGGTCTGGCAAGGCTTCAAGATCTGAGACACAGAAAACCTAAGCTATTCACAGCTCTTTTTAGACTGTTCTGTCTGACCAAGTGCACACAAAGGACACTTCAGCACAGATGATCAAAACTGCTCCTCCAAGTTATCAACCCCGAGCCTCCTTGGCTATGGTCTGAATGCCCCAGAATTCAGGAGGTGAGAGTAATGAGCTTGGACCTCTGACCACACCTCCCTTCCTCCCTCCCTCCCTCCCTTCTTCCCTTCCTCTCTCTCCCTTCAAGCCATCCCACATTCATCACACCCACAGTTCCCTCAGGGGCAGCTAAAGGAGCTGAAAGACACACATGATACTTCATAGGTGCTTTATTATACAGAAAAACTGGATATTTACATCTTGACAATTTTTATAGTTCACATGGCTGGGGGAGGGGGACATGGGACTGGAACTCAGAAGGGATGTGGAGGTGGTGGGTCATAGGTGGGAGAACTTGGTAACCCAGAGCAGAGGTAGTCAGAGGGACTGGGGCCAGGAAGATGGGGCTTCCTACTGCCTCTTCCATCCTTGCCCAAGAGCCTACTGCCTATGGCCAGCTCTTCCTCCCTTACTCTTTAAACCTTTACCCTTCCTGGAAAAGTGAGCCCAAAGGAGCCGGAGAAGAGGTAAAGAGGAAAGGTAGGGCCTAGTAAGAAGCTCTGTCAACTCGTAGTCTTCCGATTGATTTTAGCTCTACATTTGTTTTTGGTTTTTCATTTTGATGAGATGCTTAACAAGCCATGGTCCACCATGAGTTCTCCTGTGTGTAAGAGAAGATTGTGATTGGCACTAACTAATTGCACAGCATGCAGAGCCCATGGTAATACATACCAAGTTCTGGCATTTCTACCCCCACCATCTCAATCCCTGGAGTGGATTCTTTTCCATGGCCATTATTTGGGAAAATTTTGTTAATGATAACAGTAGAGGATTTAGGTGCTCCAAACAGTTCAGTTTTTCATCCTGTGACCAGTCAAAGACTCGTGGTCTTTCTTGTCAGATCCAAATATGTAGAACAGAGACCTGGAAATTTGCTTAGAAGAAGACATGCGGTCTTCAACTGATCACAAAGGAGATAACCAAAGAAATAACATTCTGGCTTGCTAGAAATTTGGCCCAAAATAAAACACAAAGAAACTTTACTACTCAATCTTATTTGGGGTAAATGTTTATGAACTAGTATTTGGAGGTTTTGTTTGTTTGCTTGCTTTTGTTTTTTGAGACAAAGTCTCATGTAGCCTAGGGTAGCCTCAAACTCATTATGTAGCTGAGGATGACCCTAACACTCAATCTTCCTTCCTCCACATCCCACATGCTGGGATTATTGTACCGGTATGCACCACTACTCCTGGCTAGATACTTTAAATGAAAGTTTAGGCAAGACACTTCAACTCTTTTCCCTTGCCTCTTCTTTAAATAGAAAGTTGAACTTTGGCTGCCCACATTTAGAAGCAGACAGTAAGGTGACTATGCCATGCTAAAGCTTGGGGGCTGGCTCACTTTCATAGAAGACCTCTTTAAGGAACAATGTCTATATTTTTAGACCACCAACACATGGCCACTACACTCTACTTCAGGGCTGGTTCCTTTACTCCAAAGGGACCAATGATCCCGTAATGGTATAGGCAGAGAGAGCAGGGTAGAAATCTAGGTAACTTGCTAGAAGTCAAGCTCTCCAAAAGAATGCCAATTTTGCCATTGTGATGGTTTCTATATGCTTGGATCAGGGAGTGGCACTATTAGGAGGTGTGGCCTTGTTGGAGTAGGTGTGTCACTGTGGGTTTGGGCTTTAAGACACTCATCCTAGCTGTCTGGAAGCAACCTTCAGATGAAGATGTAGAACTCTCAGCTCCTCCTGCACCATGCCTGCCTGTATTCTGCCATGTTCTCACCTTGATGATGATGGACTGAATCTCTGAACCTGTAAGCAAGCCCCAATTAAATGTTGTCCTTATAAGAGTTGCCTTGGTCATGGTGTCTCTTCACAGCAGTAAAACCCTAACTAAAACAGCCATCCCTAGGGAATCTCAGAAAACCACCAATTCTCAGGGTAGGGGGGGACCTCCCACCAAGGGCTCCCATAGCTCTGGGGAAATAAAGAGATCAGACACCCAGAAACAATTGATAAATAAATTTGCCATCATTTAGTGAATGCCCACTCTGAAACTGGCCCCATGAGAAGACCCTAAGAAGTTATAAAGTCACCCTTTTCTGCTTCTGAGCCTTCTAAAGTTCAGGGGCTAATCAGTGAATCACAGGAGGTTTAGAAATGTCCCAAGCTCCAGGCATGGCCTCTGACTCATCTTTCCACCCCACTTGTTGGTCTGTGGCAGAATTTTCACTGGGTACTCGGGAGACCACAGAGAAGCTAAGCTATGGAAAGTTAATTATTAACTTAGAGAAGGACCTTCTCAGCTTGTTTTAAAGGTGGAGTTTTTGGAAAAAGGACTTGGCCAGGGATCACAACAGGACTCAGGCAGATTGTGCTGCACTGGGCTTCAGGCTCCAAACTCAGTCCTTTCTAGGTAAATGGTGTTGGGGCAGTCCCCGGAGCAATTATCATCTATTGCTGAATCTTGGCTTCTCCTCACTTCTTACCTCCTCTCTCTGAGATTGAATTCCTGTGTTTGGAGTGGGGCAAAGGCTCTGTATAGTCCCTCAACTGCACTTGGGGAAGCATAAGGTGAAGAAGATCAAGAGAGGAAGAGACAGAAGGATCAAAGGCCTGTTGGGGGCACCCAGGAGTCCCAGATAGCCACAGCACTGGCTAAGATGCAATACTCCCAATACAATACCCACTCTCTTGAGTTGTCCATCCCTCCCAGAAACAGGATTGGGAAGAGAAGAGAGGTTCGGGTCATGGTGGGATACATACAATGTAAAACCAAATGAAGGTAACAGAGAGTTCAGGGAAGCCCATAGAGCTACAGACTTCCCAGTGTGTATCTTGCCAGGACCTGAGAATCCTGTCTTGCTGAGGGCAGAAATTTCATTACTGCTTGGGGTCGGTGTGGGGTGGAAACACACACAAGGGTCTCTTTCTCCCACCCCACCTTGGAGCTGAGGCAGGCTCCTCCAGGTGTCTGCTCCAGTAGGAGAAGTGGGGCGGGGAGGGGAGCAGAATGCAAAATCTGTCCTGGATCACCAGTCACCTTGGGCACTTCACCCCAGGTTGGCTTCAGAGGGCTTTGAAAGAGGGTGGCATCTTGTGATGTCATAGGGTAGCACTCCAAGGTGTGAAGATGAGTTCCCTGGGAGAAAACTGTGCTAAGTTCTAAGAGATTTGTAAGTGTTCCGTAAAAAGCAAACAGAAACCTATCGTCAAATAATTAAGTTTAACTGCTGTAGTAATTAAGCCAAAAAGGTCCTAATTCTCAGGACCTTTTAGACACTAACGTGACCCCATGACTCTAAGAAAGGGACATAATATGCCATGTCTTCCAGCGTGTATTTTCACAGGAAGCACTTCAGGATCAAGATTAATGGGACGCAGAACACATTTTGTATCCTGTATGTCACAGGGGAGACTCTCCATTGTCTTTGGTAGTTGTTTTCCAGTGCCTTTCACTGTGCACTCACTGAGCACGACTCTGTCAGCTCCCCACAACCTAAGCTGTCTTTTGCTTTTCTCCTTTCGTCTATGCAAATTGTCCAGGTCTCTGTCAGACATATTGGATTGGACCAGAAGGCCCAGGGTGAAAGTGAAACTGAAGGCCAAGACAAAGTGAGACCTGGAAGCGCTCATTGGTTATGGCCTCCGAGAGAGAACAATGGAGCCAGAGGCGTTGGCCATCCTGCTGTGGAGTTGTAGTTGTCTTTCTTTTATAAGCAGCCATCATTGGGAGGGGAGAGGACAAACAGGGAGGGATATTTACAAGTGAGACGCAAAGAGAGGGCCAGAGGACCAGAGGGCTCCACCCTCAGAAGAACCACAACCTGCCCGCGTGGCTCCCTCTGCCTTTAGCAGCAGTTCTCCCTTCTTGGGAGGTTGTGGGTTCCCAAACTTGGTTCCATCAGGCTCTACAAAATGGTTTCCCTCCAGCCTGGTGGCCCCTGGCTGATGACAGGAGATGAGGGTCACTGAAGGGAAGCCATAGGTCTCTAACCCAGGAGGCTGCCCAGCCTCAGAAGCTTCCAGAATAAGATCCACATCAGAGAAAGCCACCAGCGCTTGTGTGGAGTCGCAGGAGCTCTTCTCCAGCTCACCGGCTGCAGCGTAGGCTAGGGGCCCGGGAGACCGAGGGCTTGGCCAGAGCCTCCGAAGGTCATCTCGGAAGTGAGGGTTGAAGAGCAGGTAAAGCAGTGGGTTGAGGCAGGCAGGCAGAGGCAGCACCACCAGAAGGACAGACTTGACAGCCTCGGGGGTGACAGGGAAGAGGCCCAGCATGGAGGCAAAGCTGAGGAAGGCCACGGGGCAGTAGAGGAGGCCATCTGCAAAGATGAGCCAGGCCACGTGGCGCACCATGGCGCAGTCCCACACGGCCTCAAAGTCACCGCGAGGCAGGTCACAGTAGAGCTTGATGTAGGCGCCGGTCACCACCAGGAAGCAGAGCGAGTTCATCATCACCAGGGCTACGGCGAAGCCCAGGGCGGCAGGGCGGCCCTCGGGCGGGGCGTAGGGCAGGCAGAGCGGGGAGGCACCATACTCGCCCACCGAGGCCAGCGGCAGCGCGGCGGCCAGCCCGGCCAGCGCCAGGCATCCCAGTGCGCCTGCGCGGACGCTGCCAGGCGACGGCGCCTTCCCGTAGACCCGGACGCAGGTCACCGAGATGCTGCACTGCACGGCCGCCAGTGTGAGCAGCAGCACCGACGCCTCCGAGCCCAGGACGGCCAGGAAGCCCGTAGCCTGGCAGCCCAGCCCGCTCTCCCAGCGGGCTCCATACACGGCGAACTGGCCGAAGGTCAAGGCGTCCACCGAGGCCAGGAGGCCGCAGGAAATGCCCGTCAGGGCGTTGGCGCCTGCGATCGCACCCACCACAAGCTTGACCGGGGACAGCGGGCTGGGCCCGCCGCCGGCAAAGACTGTCAGCAGCACCAGCCCGTTACAGAGTACCGAGAGCAGCACGATGGCCCACACAGCAAGGCGGATGCCCCAGCTCTCAAAGAGGTGCTCGCAGGGCTTGAAGGGGCCTGTGAGAGAGAGGAGCAGATGTAAGCACAGGATCCAGGGCTGCCAGAAGCCAGCTCACCGGCAAAGCCAGGCTCTATGATCAGACAACTCCTAACGCAAAGGAGACTAACGGGAGAGAATTTCTATCTCAGAAATACAGACTTGAAAACTCAGAAAAGTTCTAGAAATGGGGGCGGGGGGGGCGGGGGGCGGGAGGAACTATGAGGAAACTGCAGAGAAAATACACTGAAATAGCTGGGTGATGCAATGCAAACCAAGACCTGAGGAAATGCTAAGAAACTCAGTCTTCCTAAAGGAGCAAGATTTGGAGAGAGAGAAGAAACAAACTGCCCTACAGGAGTGCAAAGGGCGGAATGATGAGCTGTCCAGAGTCAACTGCATTATGGAGGTGACTCTGCCCAAGCGATCATTGCCATTTCCACGGTCGAGGAGTCCTGAGTAGACTTAGGCTGGTTCTCCCTTGCTTTGAGTACACTTCATGTTCATCGTGCAATCAATATTTGGTAGACAAGGGGCATAATCGAAATGTAGAAAACTTTGCCAAGTGTAGTAGTTCACATCTGTAATCCCAACCAACACTCAGGGAGCTGGGGCAGGAGGAGGATGTATTTGAGGCCAGCCTGAGATGATAGCGAGACCCTAACTAAAAACAAAGAGAATATACTTTGAACTTCTGGACTTTTCCAACTTGACCCCACAGTAGATTGGTAAGATCCTGGCGTTTTTCCATCTCTCTCCCCAATGCTATTTGTAAGCCACCTTGTAACTTTTGGGCTTATTATTTCTTCATTTCCTTTGGCTCTAGACTTGTTTTTCAATGTATTGCTAGGTAGCTTGGGAATTTAGGAGATTTCTGTGGGAGCTATTTTGAAAACATTTTTTTCTGATTATGAAATAATAGGTGGAAAATTGAAAATATAGCATGGCAAAATTTAAACTATGGCCTCACCTCTCAAGAAGAACTCCTTATTTTGGCATATTTTCTTAAAATATATATATTTTTTTTTAAATAAGTTGGGATTTTATTCTTTTTTTTAAAAAGTTTTGATGTTTCATTATTAAGAAAATAGAAAGAGACAAGAGATAGAAAGACAAAGGAAGAGGAGAAAATAGATAAGAAAAGCCATGACCACGTGGAAAGGGGAGAAAATGGAGAGACAGAGAGACAAAGAAGACGGCTGGGGGAGAACAAGCGGGAGAGAGAGAGGATTTTATTCTTTTTAAATTAAGCTTTGCATACTTCCTTACAACCTCAAAAAAAATCTTTTTAATGGCTGTATAATAACTACCCCATTATATGATGGGCAGCAATTTATCTGACTATTTGTGTGAGCTATTTTCAAAGCAAGTTCAAGTTGGGTCTTGTTTTCTAGAACTTTCTCTTTCACCTTGTCCTTGTCGATTGCTGATTTTCGGACATGAAATTCCATGGAAGCACTAGCAAAATATGCGTCTGCTTCTTTCCCCCATCCGCCACTAGGTGGCGTACTTTGCCGCTAAGAGCTGGTATGGAGCAAGGTCAAGGCTGAAAGCTTTCTGGGCAAAGGGCTTAAGCCAAAGAAATATGGAAATCTGGAAAATGAAGGTGGGATGAAATAAAAAAACAGCTAACTGTTTGTAATTTTGTGTTTATTCTGAACAGCTCTTGGCCCACAAAGCACTGTGCTGTCTTCTGGCATGGCCTGTTGGCGTTTTATTGTTTGGGTTTGGCTTTTTTGAAACAGGTTCTCACTATGTAGCCCTGGCTGTCCTGGAACTTGTGATCTAGACCAGGCTGGCCTCAAACTCAGAGATTCATGTGCCTCTGTGTCCTGAGTACTGGGCTTAAAGGCATACACTACCACTCCTGTTAACATTTTATACTTAGGGAAGGGACTCTTCTCACTTAAAATCAAACAAATAAAAAACTTGGGTTGTGTGGTATCAAGGAAAAAGACCCCCTCCCCTTCTCTTTCCAGCAACAAGGCTCTCATGGCCCCAGGTTAGACCCCAGGGGAGACCCGCGGGGTGGGTGACTTTCCTGACTCTAAGGAAGTACTTTAGGAATTATCCAGAGTTCTTCCACCCTAGAAGACATTGATAAAGACATTTCGCTCTTCTTGGGATGGAGAAGGTGATCTTTCAGAGCTTTTCCTAGCCCTTTGAGTCTGTGGTGTGTGTGTTTGAGGGCATGCCCAGCAGCCCCAGCAATGACATCAAGACATTCCTCCTCACTTCTCTCTTCCGTGAGAACAACTTATTCCTAAATACATAACCTTTGATTTGGCTGAATTGTGAAATCTGCTTAACCTTCCCCAACCCCGCTGCTTCCCCTGTGTAGACACCCAAGGGAAAAAACTCCAGCTCCTCTCAACAAGGATTATACCCGACCCTCACCCCAACAGGTTGAGCTTTGAGCAAATATCTGCAACATAGACTGTAGACAAGCTAAACCGGCTTCTCACCCAGGCAATCAGGCATCCCTCCCCAGCTCCCCAGCTACCCAGTCATCCATCTCACCTGGAACAGGGCTGCACTGGACACTGGGGTGTGGCTTTGAGTCCTCTCTCTCCATCTGGAACTCATCCAGGTCTAGGTCATCTAAGAAGGGAAAACAGAATATGTCTAGAGTCCTGGGTGTTGGTGCCTGTCATTAATGCCCCACTTTTGTCTTAACTGACAAAAATTAATGTCTTTTATTCAAGCTGATGTCTCTCTGCCTAACTGTTCAATGCTGCTCATTCAACAGCCCTGCTATTTCTACTCTTGGGCGCCAGTATTTGATCAGCTACATGATCTCTGTTTGTGGATATTGTATATTTCTAGTTCTCTGGAAGGGGCATTTCACTCTCTGCTATTCTGTATTTTCTTGTGCCCAGTCATCTTTAGCCTGTGAGTGTTACATAGAGTGTGGCTCGTGGCTGCTCTAATAAAGAGAGCTAGTGATTACATAGTTCTTCCTCGAGCTGACCTGTGGTTATATAGTTCCTCCTCGAGCTAGCCTATCATTGTAGCTCCATGTCCTGTTATGAACACTGCACATGAAGAAGAATGTTGGAAGCTGGGAGATGGTGGTACATGACTTTAGTCCCAGCACTGAGGAGGCTGAGGCAGGTGGATTTCTCTGAGTTCAAGGCCTGTCTGGTCTAGAGAGTGAGTCCAAGGACAACCAGGGCAAAAAAAAAAAAGGAGGTGAAGGAGGAAGAGAGAGAGAGGGAGGGAAGAAGGGAAGGGATGGGGAGGAGGAAGAGGAGGAGAAGGAGGAGGAGGAATATCAATCCTGGGCATGGTAGGACATGCCTGTGATTCCAGAATTTGTTAGGTAGAGGCAAGAAGATCAGGAGTTCAAGGTCATCCTCACCTACAGAGCAAGTATGAAGTAAGTCTGGGCTACATGAAACCTTTCTCAATAGCAAACATGAAAACAGACACATAAAATCCAGGTACAGTGGCATGCATTTGCAGCCCTAGCACTGGTGGGACACATAGATGGAGATTCTGGGGTTAGGGGGATAGGAGCCTTCCTCAGTGGAAGGCCTAGTCTTAGCAAATAAGATGGAAAGCCATAGAAGAAGACATGCAGCATCAATCTCTGGCCCTATAGCCACATAAACACTCTCTCTCTCTCTCTCACACACACACACACACATATTCACACACACATGCACACACACGCACGGACGCACACATGCATGCACCCCAAAAACTTCAGCAGCTGATGTCTGAGGGTCAAAGTGCCTCATCAGTTCCCTCTATCATAGGAGAATAAGTAAATGACTCTGCTTGACTTCTCCCCATCTTTGGCTCATAAAGTCGGGTTCCTATGTAGATCTTTTCTCCCCACTTAAACATCTGTTAGGAGTTTCCCAGAAGACTGGAAGATTATGGAGTTGCCCTTGACCTGGACAGCTTCAGGGCAGGTGGAAGGCCAGCGTGTACCCTTAGAGTCCTGGCATTTCCTTTCTTCTCTACCTTTCATTCCCCACCTGCCCATCCGTTCCAGAAAGGATTTCAGCAACTCTTTGAAACCAAAATGCATGAATGAAATACAGGAGGTGAGACCTACAGACTGTCTGAGGCTGGGAAAGTCACGGCCAAGGTGTTAAGTAACCACTCTTCAAATGAAGAGGAAATCGAATCTGGCTGGAACAGCAGCTCCTGGCTTTCTTTCTGCTCCTTTGCTTTCACAGGAAGTGGGGGGCCCTGCCCCAGCTCCTGTTACAGGTGGCGGGCAGCCCACTAACTCAACAGGCCCGTGGTTCTCCAAGACCTAAGCCCATCGGAAAGTTTCACCTTGTGAAAGGAAAATTTCCATTTCTCTTTCCAGCCCCATTTTACTCCCCCAAGGAGTATGCAGCAGACATCCGGGACTGTCGCAGGGGGACAGCTGTCTGCTGGTCCTGCTAGTTCCTGGGCTCCTCCTGGCGCTGCTCCTCCCACTCCTCTGCCTCCTCTTGGGGGTCTATACCCTCTTTGGGAGATGCTTGTGTCCTGTTTCCATTCACTAGGAAGGATGTTCTCAGAGATCCCCAGACACTGCAGGATTTGACACAGTGACTCTGTCCCCACTGACTAACACACTTTGCCTCCCATGGAACCACCCAGTCCTTCCTCGTAGCCATTGAGAAACGTATTATCTGTTTTTACTGAAAGATAAGGAAGTTAAGCTCAGGTTAAAATATGTCGAAGGCAGCCCGAATGGTACATGGTGTCATTGGGTTTGGACTGAGTTCTGTCTACACTGTAACCCCAGCACGAGATGCTGTGAGTCTCATGTAGCCCAGACTAGTCTTAACCTGGTTATGTAGATGACGATGACTTTGAACACCTGAACCTCTTGCCTTCCCCTTGGGCCTGCTGGAATCCTGGTGTGTGTGGCAGCGTCACACCCAGCTTTAGATTTAATTCTTCCTGTTCAGCTTCTCTGAGACACTAGGAGATGTTCAAGACAAAAATTGAAATCTTAACAGGCAGGACTCTTTCTCTGCCTTAACTGTACTTGCTGTTGGGAACACGGGGCCTGGGGAGAGGAAAGCATCCTTCTTTGCCTTCTCCCAAGACATACTTTATAGACAACCCCTCAGAACCCCCAGCTTCCAGCTACCTACTTCCAACTTTCTCTTTACCCCAACTCTTCCAGAAATAGATATATCTGGCTCAAGACAACCTGTTCACTCATCAGGGCCATATGCTCAGTGGCCACTTAAATTCCACATGTGAACTCATAGGAAGAACGGGGGCACAGGACGCCCATCCCTGGGAGCGATGCTCCCTTGCGATGCTCTGTTTAGTTCTAGGACACAGAGTAAACCCCTCCCCGTGAAAACAGGTTTACTTCAATTAATACGATCATCATTAGTTGCTGCACTAATTTTTTCTGAGAACAACCAAAGGGTGAAGGGCTATAGGGGGTGGCCCTTCAAAGACAAAGCAGGTGACCCATGGGGCAGGGAGAGTTAGAGAGGGCTGCATGAGGGAGCTGCAAAGGCTGGTGGGGTGCTGACATTCCCGTTCCCATCCTTACGATCATTCTTTTTCAACAAGTGTTCTTGAGTGTCAAACAGTGGGACACTTCCTTTCAGGTCACAAGGATCCCCACTAATACTTCTCTAAACCTCCCTTCTAGAGTCCTCTCCTCAGCCCCCAACACCCACAGCCCAGGCAGGGTCCCCAGGTACTCACAGTGGTTCTCAGTTTGTCCAGCAAGGAGACCCAGGGGCCTCTTTGGTACCTCTTCTTCCTCTGGGTGAAAGTCTTCGGCCTGCCACTGCCCAGAGGTCTTGAAGAAGTTGGCACAAATGCCATAGGCACAGCACTGGTAGGCGTAGGGCACCTCTAGGATCCTAGGGTCAGGGAGAGGCTGCCTTAGTGTGTTTGGGATCCAAGACCTTAGTGTGGATACCCTCCACACATGGTCTTCAACCCCAGAGCGCCCTGTTCCCTCTAGAGCAGTGGTTCTCAACCTTCCTAATGCTGAGACCCTTTAATACAGTTCCTTATGTTCCTTATGACTTGCAACCATAAAATTATTTTTGTTGACACTTCCTAATTACTATTATGAATCATGATATAAATATCTGTGTTTCTGAGGTTTTACATGACCCCTGTGAATAGCCTGGTAGCTTGGAGGGTTTGAGACTATGGGTTGAGAGAACCACAACTCTAGACGTTTCTTTAGAGGAATCATGAAGCCTGATTCCCGACCCCAGAGGGCTCTGGAGAGATTGTAGTCTTTTCTTCATTCAACTTGACTGAGAGGGAGAGAGAAGCCTTCTGCCTATTGATTTAGAAGTCCCCAAGGTCACACAGCACCCAGGGTGCTCTGCTTCTCCTCAGCAGTAACTCTTCTCTAGTATTTAAGGAGGCAGAGGCTGGGGTGTGACTCAGCAACGGAACACTTGTCTGGCAGGCACACACCCCTTGGGTTGGATCCCAAGTGCTGGGGAAAGGGGGCATAGAGTCCTTTTATTTTTCTTTCTCCCTTTTCCTACTTTGTCTCCCCCCCCCACTCCCTTCCTTTCCTTTTCCTCCCTCCCTCCATCCGTTTCTTGTTCTTTTAAGACAGGGTCTTGTGTGACCCAGGCTGGCCTCAGACTCCTGTAGCCACGGATAACCTTGGACCACCCATCTTCTTTCCTCTACCTCCCAGATATGTAGGATCATGCACAAGACCTACCTTTCTTTCTTTATGTCTGAGTGTGTATGTACATGTGCCTATGCACACAAGCAGAAACCAGATGAGGGTGTCAAATGCCCTCTTCTCTGTTACTCTCTAACAATCTCACTGAGAAAAGGTTTCTTCCTGTTTTCTTGACTGAGCTAGAAGCCAGCAAACTGAGGTCATCTTCCTATCTCTGTACTCCTCAGAGGTAGGATTACAGGCATGTATAGGATACCAGCTTATTATATAGGTGCTGTGATCCTAACTCCTATTATCATAACTGCGCAGCAAGATCCCTGAACCACTGAACCATCTCTCCAGCCTCCCTGCCCCCTCTTTTAAGCAATGATTTCCCCAGTGACTCTTCACCCTTGTCTTCTGTGAAACCAACACCCTGTCCCCTGCCCAGCTTCTGGAATAACAGAACTGGATTTTGTGCCCTCTGAGGGTGAGGACAGATGCCTCGGGCATCTCATTAGCTTGCAGCAGACAAATCTTGGGCCACACAAGCTGCTCTGCTGCTGCCACTACATGGAAGAAGCCTGGATGTCATTAGCACCAGGGACTGGCTGTGCAGCTTGCTTTCCACTCATCGCTGCCCTGGGCTCTGTCCTCATTCAATGCCTCAGACAATGCCTAAGCAAGAATGGGATGCCAGGCTGGGGAGAAGCAGGCAAGGAGTAAGGAAGGCCAAAGAGCCTCTGCTTGGCTCATTCTCTTCCCCCAGGTCCCAGTGCCCTTAGACTGGTGGTTGGGATAGTGGGGAGGAGATGGGAGGGATGGCCCTGGTTAGCTGACAAGAGATCAATGGAACCAAACTCCAAGCTACCAGGCTATTCTCAGGGTAGAACTCTGTGGCTTTCTCAGTTTCTCTCAAGGTGTCTGGGACACACCTCCTCAGGCAGAGGGCAGGCCAAGTTCTCACCTCAGTTTTGGGAAACTGTCCTTGGAGAAGGCCTGAGACAGGGCCAAGTTCCCTTTGAGCTTCAGGTGCATCAGGCCACCCAGGCCAGCCAGGGGCAGTGTGGTCAGCTGGTTGTCAGTCAGGTCCCTAGGACAGTGCATGATCAGGGTTATTGGCAGTCAGTGGGACTGTCGAGGGGGCGGGGCTTTGTTGAGGGTGTGGCCAGCGTGCCTGGGATGAAGCAAGAGGAAAGGAGCAAAGAACAGAAGATAAACACAGGGGATGATGTGTGCTCTGAGGCTTAGGGGTTTCTAGAGACCCCCTTCTGTTAACTCAGCCACTCATTCATTCAACAAACCTTGGGTGACAGCTATGCATCAGGGGATCTCCTATATTGATGTTGAATTGTCCCAATCTATAGGTAACAGAGCCCCACAACTGTAGCTTCTATGTCTGGGTCCTATCTAGGAACCCTTGCTCACAGCCCTGGAAGACCTCTCTGCTATTTGCCTATATCTCACGTATTCCCTTTGCTTCTCCGATGATCGGATAGGGTGGAACAGAGCTGGTCATCAGCCCCAAGTAGGCACTGGATCACCCACTCTGCCTTGCAGACACCGCCTGGTAGCCAGCGGTGAGGACATACACAGCCTCTGCTGGAGACTTTATTAGACTAAGCCAAGAGTCCAATGCAAACACTAGGGCCACAGACTGTGCGTCGTGGAAACAGCCCTGGACTGGCAGGCAGGAAACCTGGCACTGTCACCAACTCACTGTGTAACCAAAGAGAGTCACAAATCTGCCCAAGTTCCAATGGCCTCATCTTTCAAAGGATAAAAATATCTGTCCTACCTAGCTGGCAGGGGTATGGCAAATAGGGAGGAGATGGAGGTGAGAATTTTACAAGACCAAGGCTCAGAGCCCAGAGCCACAGACTAGGGAAGGGGGACTGCATGCCACATGGGAGCCATGACAGGTCCTTAAGCAGGCTTCTCCTCCTAGACCTCCTCCTAGTCACCAGTGTAGTAAGGGTCTGTGGCTGGATAATAACCAAGGCCGGGAGCCTTAAGGAGTCTTTGTGGTAGTCAGAAAGGGTTCCATGTAGGTGGGATGCCTTTGGGTCACACAACATGGCAGGCAGGGAGGGTGTCAGCTCCTCTTTAGGCAGGAGCCCGTGTATAGCTAATAACCTGTCCCATAGAGTGCGTGGCAACCAGGTCAGGAGCTCTTTTCAGCCTAACACAATGACCATGCACTCTGCTTGTATCCTAGGAGATTTAAAGATTCCGTGGGTCCCTCCTGCCTTGCAGCTCTTTGAGATCCTGGGCTCTCCATCAACCATCATCTTGAATTGAGAAGTTCAGACACACATGTCCTCTGTGTGAAGATATAGAGGCCAGGGGAGGGGGAGGGGAGGGAGCACGGTGAGGACCAAGGCTGCCAAAACATTGCAGAACATTAGCAGATGATATTCCAGGGTTTGCAGGAAGCAGGCTCTCTGTTTACCAGGCCTCACAGTGTGTCAAACACTCGATTAGAATGATTGATTAGGCCTCTCAGACCTCCCTGTGATGTGTGGTGAAACATTTGTACAAGTGCCTGCTCAGTGGTGGCCCTCCTGTATCACCAACCAGCCCCCAGTCCTGCCTGGCCCTCAGCATCCTGGAAGAGAGTTCAAGGGGTACTTACAGCTTAACCAAGGACCGAAGGGTTGAGAAAGCCTCAGGGTGGATGGCATGGATGGCATTCCAACTCAGGTCTCTGTGAGCAGAAAGTGGGAGGTAGGGGAGGGCAGGAACACGCGGGAAAGGCATTGTTCCTATCCTGGGCCTATCTTGGGCTTGCTCTCACATACTTTCCATCTGGCCTTCCCAAGCAGCAGTGGCTTGAAGCCTTTGGGGGAAGGTTCTTACTGCTGCCTACTTCCCAACCTGCTTGGAGCCCCTGGAATGGAGCCATTATGTTTTGGTTCCAGAGCCTCAGAACGCCCTGGGTCATAGCTGGAGAAGGGTCTACATGACTGTCTGAATAAGAAAGTGCTGTGTGTGTGTGTGTGTGTGTGTGTGTGTGTATGGGCTGTGGAAAAGAAATAAACATACATGAGTACTTAAACTAGACGAGTGCTATGGAAATGACATTGGAGGGGACACGGGGGTCCTCCAGATCCCACCCTTGGGTTCTGAAGGTACTCACAGAGCTTGCAAGGAGCTCAGCTGGCTGAAGGTATCTGCACCAATTTCCCAGATCCGGTTATGTCGGAGGCCACTAGAGCAGCAAGAGAGACTAGATGAGCCTGCAGGCCCAGACTCTGGCTCTGATCCATGCTCCTCAAGCACTGGAAGGAAGAGAAGAGAGCCCCCCACTTCTCCTGGCACAGGAAAAAAGGCCCAGCCCGCGGAAGTCACCAGAATTAAAGGGAGCACAAGGGGATCCGGTTGCCTTGGGTAAGTGGGTCAGGAGACAAAGCCACAAAACCATCCCTGTGGCCCAAAAGGGAGTCAGCTTCCAGGGTTCCCACCGGGCCTGGCTCCCAGCCCAGCTGAAGTGTCCCCCACTTTCCCTGACAGTCATGGGTCCTGCAGACCCTAGCCTAGCAGCAGACACTGGGTAATCAAGTGACTGCGCTGAATTGAGAAGCAGAGTTTAGTAGACTTATTGTCTGACTAGGAGATAGATCCTGGACTCCAACAATGTCAAAGACATTGTTACACAAACCAGACAAACCCAAATATATATTCCCTGTCATGGCCCCATAAAGCATTGCGCTGCCTAGAATCAGGGGCAGCTACACAGAACTCAGACAACAGAGTAGTTTAAGGAAATTGGAGATGGGCAAATGGGGCTCAGAGAAGTTTTAAAATGAGCTTTTCCTTGTGTCACCGGAGGCTCATGTGTAACCATGCTTATCTTTGTATTCATGAGCACACATGTACGAGTGAATATTGATGGGTCATGGAACATGGAAACATGTGCTCCCAAACCTAGGCTGCTTCCAGTTCCTCCAACGACTTGTTGTGTATCACACAAAGCACCATGGTGGCCCTGGCCCTCCACTGGCATAATCGCAAGTGCACCTTCTTGTTGCTATTGACTCAGAAGGAGCTATCCTGGAACTCCTTTGGGCACCTGTTCCTAATAAAATCATCTACTGTGAGTCCTAGGGGACATGCCCAGGCCTTGCTGAGCCCCCAGCCCTACATGCATCTGGGTCCAACAAACTGAGAAGAAAGACTTACATTTCCTCCAACTTCTGACATCTGTGCAGGCTGGGCAGCTCCTCAATCTGATTATGAGACAGCTCCCTGGGGAAGAGACAGAGCCCAGCTCAGGGGGAAGCAGTGGCTTTATGAGGGTAGAAGGCAGGAGCAGGGGTGGGGGCAAGGAAAGCACTGTGGTCAGTGCTATGCTCCTCTGCAGGGACACAGTATGGCTATCTCACGGCAGAGTACCAGTCTCCTTCGTTAGATTTCTCTTCCCTCCTCCCTGCTAAGCCCCACTTCACACGAAGCCTATGAAGAACCGACTTGGCTTTTGTTTTTCATCAGGGATGCCTTATGAATCCTGCAGGACCCTGGGAGCATCCTGGGGAAAACAGCTCAAAGTGAGGGATATGGAGATGAGGAAAGAGGCCAACATTGAGGCTTAGGGTACCAAGCCAGTCAGTAGGGAATATGGGCACTGCTGAGCAAGGTGCTCAGTGTCACTCTTGGAAACAGTGTCCCCATGCAGATGGTACTGATGACCACCACTTACGGAGCTAGCAGAGAAAAGAAATGCTGGGATCCCTCATCTGGCCCAACCCTTCCCTTAGGCAGGGAACCTAAGGCCTGGGTTGTTGCTATTGTTTCCAACCCAATTACCCGGTAAAAGAAATCTCAACTCAATCAGTAACAATACAAGCTATAAGCCTAGATTGGGCAGATCAGCACAGAGCCTGCCCAAAGACACACTGTTAGTAGACAACTGGAGCCCACATCTGTAGATGTCAATGTACCCATCTTGAACTGCTTGTAAGATCCCTAGGGAGCAGTCTCAGACCGAAGTTAGAATCCAGGCGGAAAGAAAAGCTGGGCCAACTTAAGTAGCTTTGGAATACCAGAAGCAATTACATCCCTGCCTAAATGATGCCGAGTCTGTGCTATGTGGTATGTGCATTAAACACAGACTGTTTTCAGGTCTCAAAAACTGACTCTCATTTTAAACAGGAGGTTTAAATTCAGAGACATTAAGGAATAACTCCAAATAAACATAGCTAGTGAGAAGCAGAGTTGGTCTCAAACCACTCAGATCCTACTCCAGAGACCAAAGTCCTTCATCTTGAACAAGAGAAGACAGTCTCTCCTAGATTCTTGGCAGGAGTCTATGTTGATCACTCTCCCAAAAGAGATGTGACCCAGTACAGCAGAAGCAGCAGAGGCTTTCACTGGGACACAGGGACAGGGGTACAGTGCCAGGGCTGTAGAATGGTCATGAGCCACTCACAGGATTCGGAGTCTGGGCAGCTGTTGGCACATTCCCGGTGGGAGCAGTCTGATGCCTGCGCGGGTCAGGGTCCTGCAGGGAGAACAGACAGAGCTGGTACCAGGCCCATAGCCCCGCCATTCCCAGTCACCCCTCTCTAACACTGGACCTGATATTGTCCTGGGAGGACAGAGCTGACGAGAGAACAGTGGGAAACACAGGGCAGGGGAAGGGCTACAGGAAGCAGCAGGTTCCCGCATCTGAGCACTAGGGCCTCAGTTCATGAGCTCTGCTTGTCCAGTGATCCCTACAGATCCAAATCTACCCAAGCACCTTCACCCCACCCACACCCCACCTCTCATAATGGACCAGCAGCACTGGGTCTTAGGGATGAAATCTTCCCTGCTCTTGGGCCTTCAAGGGGGAGGGCAGCCATGGCAAGGAGTAGCTAGGAATCAGCTCCTGTAGGACCATGGGACACCCTGCTCCCTGTGGAGACAAGCTTAGGGTGCAGAGGGCTGTGAGGCCAGACTGGAGAGTGAGCTTGGACTAGGCACAGGGTTGCCTTAGAAAGACTCCAAGGCCAAGGTCATCCTTGGGAAACTATTCTTACTTCCATGGAACATTTTCCACATGCCACTGAGCTAGGAAGAAGACACAGAGGAGACACAGAGGAAAGGGCCAGTCCCAGTCACAGCATGGGTGAATTGTGTGGTGTGGGCAGGAAGTCGGCTTCCTAGCATTCACATTAAGTGCCTGCTCATTTTCTTCCATTCATTTAATGTGTTGGCAGCCTACTGTGCACTTATCCCAGGGTGCGGAGTATGTTGAGGGCCTATTCTATACTCATCCGCATGATGCAAAGTATAGCATGGAGACACTAAGAAAGACATTGTTGGAATCAAGCCTTCCAAAGTCAAAGTCCTCAGTGTACTCAGGATTAGGAGCTCTGAGGCCAGACCTGGCGAATCTAAGCACAACAGAGGAATACCAGCCTCCTCCCCACTCCCAGCTGCCCCTGCCTTGCCTGGAGGCAGCACCACATCTGGAGATGGCCAAGGCCCTGGGGTCTAGAGAGCCGCCCAGAGGAAGGGAGGTGGGTGATAGGAGGAGTACACGGCCTGGAGAGCCACCCAGATGAAGGGAAGTGGAGGAGCCCCAGTGGAGGGAGAGGGAAGCCACTCACAGGATCTCCAGGCTAGTGGTGCCTTTGAGGTCTGGGAACTCCTGGAGGTCAGTGGCACCATTCAAGGACCTGCAAATAGAGGGAACAGGCTCTGGAGGGGTGCATCAGGCATAGCAACATGTGTGCTCTTGGCTTCAGTCTTCTCCTGCTCAGGGGCTCTGCCTTTTGGGGGACATGTCATTTCCCCCAAGCATCCCTCAAATTAGCCACTTTGGCCCCATGGGAAGTTTAGTCATGTTTATAATAATTTGTTTGTTGGTTCGTTTTTTTAAAAAGCCAGTGTCTCTCTTTTATGTAATTCTAACTGGAGTTCCTGGAACTCATTACATAAACCAGGTTAGCCCACTTGTCTCTGCCTCTTGTTTTTAAAGATTTATTTATTTATTTTATGTATATGAGTACACTGTAGCTGTACAGATGGTTGCGAGCCATCACGTCGTTGCTGGGAATTGATCTCAGGACCTCTGCTCACTTCGGTCCTGTTCTCTCCAGCCCAAAGATTTATTTATTATATGTAAGTACACTGTAGCTGTCTTTAAACACACCAAAAGAGGGAGTCAGATCACATTACGGATGGTTATGAGCCATGTGGTTGCTGGGATTTGAACTAAGGACCTCTGAAAGAGTAGTCAGTGCTCTTACCCACTGAACCATCTCACCAACCCTTGTTTGCCTCTTGAGTGCTGAGATCAAAGGCATACATCATTATAAGTAGCTCCCAATCATTGTCTTAAATTGATACAGCCCTGCCCAGTCCAAGTGGGCTGAGATCGAGCCCAGCAACTCCAACATTGAGGCCTTTGGTTTGTAAAAAGGCAAAACCAAACCCAGATGAGAGACACATGAAATGTTCCATGTTGTTATCATTTTGTTGACATGGGGGTCTCCCATAACCCAGACTGGCTTCAAACTTATACAGCAGAAGTTAGTCTTGAACCCCAATCCTCCTGCCTTCACCTCTGGAGCACTAAGATTATAAGTATGTGCTACCACTCCTGTCAGGAGTGTCTTCTCTAAAAGGCAAGCGTTGGGAGTGGCGTCGCATGCCTTTAATCTTAGCCCTTGGAAAGTGGGAACTAGTGGATCTGGAAGACCAGCCTTGGCCATGTGAAACCATGTCACAAAAGAACAAACACCATGGGAGAGACCCCGAGGAGGCAGAGTAGCATCCAATAAGGATCCCAGTAACGGAAGTAAGGGGTCTGGGTTCGTGCACCTCAGGTTTCCTCTGTAGAATGGGCTGAGGTACCTACCTCACAGATTGGGATGGGGAGGAAATGTAATGGGAGCGTGGGAGTAGGAGGGAACCGTGGCTGGAGGAGGTTAGCTGTGGAGTGAAGCCACAGTACACTGCAAACAAGCCATGGAAGCCTTTTTTTTTTAAAAAAAGTGGGACCTTAGGCTTGGAATTAGATGAGTTGGGAGAGGAAACAAAGGACTTCCTTCAGGCTAAGCGTGAGAAAGACGGCATAGTGAGGGCCCCAGGAAGCTGTGCACAGAACACTGGAGAAGTAGCCTGAAGGGCACGCAGAATTCACTGCAGGTATGTATGGAGCAACTACCACAGCCAAGTAAAACCAAAAAGATCAGAGATGTGCCTGCAGGTATGAAGAAGGGCTCTCTTCATCCATGATGGATACAGGAAGAAACAACCAGGTTGTGAAGGTGTAGGGAGACTATCAAGTTCTGGCAGATATGGGGATAGGTCTGAGAAAGTGTAAGTCTAGAGCCCCAAAAGTCACTCCTGTGGTGCCTGGCCACTGAGAGGTCTGCCTCTAAGAGGCAGAGGGCAGGAGAGAGTAAGCAGGAGGGATAGGGGAGAAGTCCAGACTGCAGAACCCAAAGGCAGCCTCTGGTGCGCACTTACAGCGTATGCAGTTTAGACAGGTACTGGAATGCCGACCTTCCCACAAACTGGATTGGGTTGTCATAAAAATGTCTGGAAGAAAAAGACCCAAGCCCTAGTTCAAATCTCACTCTTTTCAGGTCCCTACCCTTCTGGGAAGAGATCAACAGCTCTCCCACATTCTTTCTAGGGCATCTATCCACCTCCACAACCTCCACCCCCCAAAACACACAGCACCAGGAACCAGACAAGTAAGTACTCACATGGTCTGCAGGAGAGGGTTGCCCATGAAGGCCTTCTCTGGGATAGCCTTGATGTTGTTGTTGTGGAAACCCCTGGAAGACAGCACCCAGGAGCAGTGAGGGTTTGAAGAGAGGCGTGCAGAGGAAGAGCGTGGTGCTTCATGGGGCTTTCTGACTGCTGACTAGACAGGTCCTGAGATCAAAGGGACTTCAGCCTGGAAAGCTCAGCCTCCAATCCTGCCTGTGTGTTTTCATCTCTGTTCAACAACATACTCGGCCTTTCCGTGTGTGTGTGTGTGTGTGTGTGTGTGTGTGTGTGTGTGTGTCGCTCTGTGTGTGTGTGTGTCGCTCTGTGTGTGTGTGTCTGTGTGTGTGTGTGTGTGTGTCGCTCTGTGTGTGTGTGTGTGTGTGTCGCTCTGTGTGTGTGTGTGTGTGTCGCTCTGTGTGTGTGTGTGTGTGTGTGTCTGTGTGTGTGTGTGTGTGTGTCGCTCTGTGTGTGTGTGTGTCGCTCTGTGTGTGTGTGTGTGTCGCTCTGTGTGTGTGTGTGTGTGTGTGTCTGTGTGTGTGTGTGTGTGTCGCTCTGTGTGTGTGTGTGTGTGTGTGTGTGTGTGTGTGTCGCTCTGTGTGTGTGTGTGTGTCGCTCTGTGTGTGTGTGTGTGTGTGTGTGTGTGTGTGTGTGTGTCGCTCTGTGTGTGTGTGTGTGTGTGTGTGTGTGTGTGTGTGTGTGTGTGTGTGTTGGGAGTGAACCAGGGACAGTTCCCAGGCTTCAAGCTTCAGAAAGCCTGTGAGAATGACTCCAGAGTGAGTAGCTGAGTTCAGGTCCTGAGGAAGGAATCTGCTCCTTTGTCATCTGTGGCAGGAGCCATGGTAGGTCCCCACAGAGGAAGTCAAGGGTGTGTCAAGGAATAGGAAGGTACAGAAAGTAAAGAACTTCCAGCGGATCCTGGGTGAGGGAGGCTCCTCCTGAAGTGAAGAAACAGAGGGGATAAAGGACAGAGCCTGGTGTTCAGTTGCCATAGATTGCATCTGTGGGTGGTGAGTAATGAAGTACCGCACTGAGTGTCAGGGTCTGGAAGCTGGGAACAGTGTGTTTGTGTTGCTGTGAAGCTTTCGCAAGAACCAAATTGTTGGGCTAAAAATCACACAGCCCAGTCTGGACAGGCCTCTCAACATTCCCCCTCCTACCGGAAGTCTCTGGCTTTCTGTGTCCTAGCACATGCTCACTTCTCTCCATCTGTTTCCCATCATCCCATTCACCTCCATGCTCTGTCACTCAAGGCTCCTCCTCAGGTATCTCTGGACAGTGCTGCCCACCAGGGCTCATTGGTTCCTTCCTTCTAATCATCATGTTTGTTGGAATATCTCTTTTGTGTTTTGGGCTAGGTTAAGTTCTTAGAGGCTGAGAGAGTTATATGATAGAGGCCCTGTCCTCAAGCAGCTTTCTCTCAGTAGATAATGCATGGATGGATGGATGCATGGATGCATGGATGGATGCATGGATAGATGGATGGATGGTGGATGCATGGATGCATGAGTGGATGCATGGATAGATGGATGGATGGATGCATAGGTGGATGATGGATCGATGGATGAATGGATAGATGAATGGATGGATGCATGGATGGATGGATAGATGGATAGATGGATGCATGGATGGATGGATGGATGGATGGATGTGTGGATAGATAGATGGATGCATGGATGCATGGATGGATGGATGAATGGATGCACAGATGCATGGATGTATGGATGGGGATTCATGGATGGATGGATGTATGGTTGGGTGGATGCATGGATGAATGGATGCATGGATGGATGGATCGATGGATGCATGGATGGACTCATATCAAAAGTATACATTTTTCTCCAAAACTAAAACTATGAAGCACCTTGTCTCCTTAGTTGGATTCTAGTATAGCTGTATATTAGACCCCCCATCAAGGTTGGTGTCCCTTTTATGGACATCCTCTCTGCTTTAACCACTTCCTGTTAGGTCTGTGCTTTGTACTGCTCCACTGACTAAAACACCTGTGCTCTTCTACCCTCATTGCCACCTGAATCCCACTCATCCTTTGAGACCAGGCCCAGTAGGCCTCAGTCCACAGTGAGCGGTCATTCTGAATTCCCATGGCTATTTTAGCCAATATACTATATACCACAATTTAAGGCTGCAGTTATATGTTGCTTTGTTTTGTTCCTGTTTCAGGGATGCTCCTTTGTGTTATGAATGAGTGTTATTTTGTCTTAACACTAAGCACAGCACCCAGTCTAGTGAATATTCACACAGATAATAAATGTTGGGGAAAGTGAGATGGCTCAGCAGATAAAGGTGCTTGCTGTGCAAGCCAGGCATCCTGAGTTCAATACCTGGAACCTACATTAATATAGAAGGAGAGACAAACTCCATGAAGTTGTCCTCTGACCTCCGCACATGTGCTGTAGGCATGTGCACCACACACACACACACACACACATCATGCACACACTTGTATGCACATGCACACACAATTGAAACAATCATAATGATAAATCACCATGGGACTCCAGAGTCAATTTCTCAATCCTTTAAGGGATGGTATTAAAGAGGGACTCTATAGCCAACCCCCAGTTCTTCTAAGTCTTCTTTAGACATAGACAGTCCAAAGCCAAGTCCAGGCTGCAAGAAGTGGTTTCTTACACATATGCTCCCAGGCTTGAAGGGCCCAAAGCCATTTATACTGATCAGACACCCCCAAGAAATGTTCAAAGCCAAGCTACCAAGAGTTCTGACTATTGCTGCTCTGGGGGTTATGGGGGTTTCCAGCCACAGCTTTTACAAGGACCAGTCACAAAGACTATAGGAGGCAATTTGGTGAATGAGCTGGCCTCTGCCCCTGGGAGAAGCACCCGAAAACACCAGCAGAAGGTCTTACAATTCCTGCAGCCTGCCCAGGGTCCGGATAGCCACGGGGAACTCCTGCAGCTCATTATAGTTCAGGTCTCTGGAATGAAAAGCAGGGCAGTCATTAGCTCAGAGGCTTAACGGGGCATGTCAGGGTCCCCGAGACATGGAAACTTGGCTGTAGGGTTGGCCTGGGAGATGGGTTTTCCAATCTGTTGGATCCAGCTGCCAAGGTCTGAAAACACATTTTCTGAATGTTTGTACTCCATTTCTACTCCACAAATCCAGCTTTCCTGGCACCAGAACTGTTTTGAGTCGGGATATATTTTAGGAGTGTGCATATCTGGATCTGCCTACCTCAGAATAATCTCTAAAAAGTTTAGCAAAGTCTATTTTAAGTCTCTGGATTCATGGGATGGGAGAAGAGAGATAAGGAAGTGATCTTTAACACGTTACTAATGATTCCAGAGAGTTCTTTAGATTACAGCTACTTTAGCTATAGCCTCTGCTGGCTTGTTTTTGAGACAAAAATCTTCCTGTGTATCTCAGGTGGACTTGGACTTTTAATCCTTCAGTCTCAGAGTCCACAGTGTTGGAGTTATGATTGGGTGTCAACACACCTGGTTGGGTTTTCTTTTCTCCCCTTTGGGTGGTGGCATGGGAGCTAATCTTTACTTTCTCTTCCATTTTGCTGCATTTTCCTTTTTTGTTTTTTTGTTTTGTTTTGTTTTGGTTTGGTTTGGTTTTGGTTTTTCAAGACAGTGTTTCTCTGTATAGTCCTGGCTGTCCTGGAACTTACTCTGTAGACCAGGCTGGTCTTGAACTCAAAAATCTACCTGTCTCTGCCTCCCAAGTGTTATGATTAAAGGCATGTGCCACCACTGCCTGGCTTCCATTTTTCTTTTATACAAGGAACATGCATACTCAGAAAACAATGAAAGAAACATTTTTTAAAGGCAGTAAGCCAAGTCGGCCAGAAGAAGGGAACACAAGCTTTCTAATAAACTAAATATGTATGACTTTTTAACAGTTTGATATCTTTTCTAATTGAATTTTGTATACTCAGACTCTCTTATGTCCATTATTGTACAGAGAAGTCCGTACCTGTGTGTGTGAGGATATTTGTATAACGATACTCATAATAGTGTTCTCTTAGGCAATAGAAGTCAATACTGGCTGGCCCTTAAACAATCACAACTTCATTTTTTCCACTTCTTCAAGAGATGTTTTGGTTGTGCCCTTGGGCAGCAATGGTGGGGTAAAAGGAGAAGAGGAGTCACGGGCTGAGGGCTAATTTTAATTTTCATCAGAAGATATAGAATTGCTCTTGACAAGTAGACAAACCCACAGGCAGGTGACACCTGCGGAAAGACTAGGTTCTTGAGAGTACCGATGAAGAAGGATTGTTTCTGTAGCTCCTTGCCAGCTTGTGTGGCTTCCCTCTTTACAATTGCCTCTCTTGCTTTCTGCCAGGAGCCTCAGAGGACTTTCAGAAAGTTTCATTTCATTGTGTCATAGGATTCTGTCTCTCGGGGCTGCAACAGTCTTCAGAAGAGACAGCAACTTTCAAAAAATTAACTAGTTTTGGCACTCAGTAGCCAATGGATTAGCCTGTGTGGTATGTGCCTGATTTGGTAGGGGCTCTTGGTACCTCTGAAGTCCTGTTTCTGGGGTACACGATCCCCAGCTTTGGAAGTATGTGGAGGTGTCAGTTTCAGGAATGGCTCTTGACCCTTTCAGGGAAGACCCTAGTCCATGTTTTCAGCCTTTTAAAGCCCGACAACTTTAATGGCTGTCCAAGGCCACAGAACGGGACTGTGTGGAGGTCTTCTAATTGCAAAGCAGCTTGGCAGAGTTTTGTGGATAAATATCATGTTAACACAGAGATAATGAGAGGCTCTCCTGCACAGGAGGGTCATTACACTTAATAGGCCACAGGTAGAGCCAGGAACCCAGCCCAGGAGGCCAGAGGACAGTGACAAGCATCTGGCAGTCAGTGTGCTAGATAATTGTCCCCCTTTGCACGAATACTAATTACCCATTACCCTCAGACTGCCCTGTCGACCTTGGGCGATTATACCAGAAAATCCCTCTGCTCTGCCCCATCCTTTAGTAAGCCAGACACTTTGTTCTCCCGTGTACCACAGTTTGATCTGCTCACAGAGACGTTCCCATAGGCTGTGTGAGGGCAAGGCTATGGACAAATGGGGGGCAAGATGACTGAAAGCAGAGGTACTGAGACTAGAAACGGGACTGTTCTAACTCTGGGGTCCTTGGAGTTCTACCAAGGGCTGCACGAATCACCCAGTGCATCAGGTGAGGAGCACAGGAGTAGACTGCAAGGGACAGAGATAGACACTTTTGAATCTTCAACTCAGTAAATGTTGATCTTCACATCTCAGTGATTCACAGTCAAATGGCCCCCTTTCAACTGGGTTAAGTTCCTTTAGGAACTTTCCATTGTTGCCCAGGAAGAGATATATTTCCATAAGTAACAAGGATGTTTCTTGACTCAAAACACTTAATATACCATTGTCTCTAACAAAAAGCATTGCAGAGGTCTAGCCTGAGATACTCTGGTAGCTATATATTTACTCTACCTAGAATTTCCCTCTCCCAGGTATTTGATGGCTACTTATTTCACTCAGGCACCTTCCTAAGATACCCCTCTTCAGAGAAGTCTTCTCGACCAGAGTATTTCAAACAACACAACCTGTCACCCACTCTGCCTTCATGTTACATTACAATTTGCCTCTTCTTCTTCTGAGATTCTCCCATCCTAACGTGGCAGCACATAACTGGTTCATCTTCACGCCTCAGTGTTTGAAAATCAAGGGTCCCCTTTAAACTTGCTTCAGTTCCTTTCAGAATTCTTAATTTTTGCCAATGGGGAATTATATTTTCATAAGGAATAAAGATATGTCACTCTGAAGACTTGCCTGGTCTTGTTAATGGCAGTGACCAATACAAGACAGAAGGAAAACAGTGTGGCCTGGCCCTAAGTCATAAGGCCCTCGAGGCTCTGCTTTCACAACCTAGGAATCCCACAGCAGCTTGTAAGGAAGCCCAGGCGGGACTCACGAGTGGTTGAGCTCCACAGAGGTGCGCTGACAGCCAGTGGTGAGGCTTCCGATAAGTGAGAGAGGCTATGGTACACCCCTTAGCCCTCTCTGAACCTCCAGTGACTACAGCCTCCGCAATGATCCCAGGGAGCCAAGCCAGGGACTCACGAGAAATAATAAGGTGTTACTTTAGGTCTACATTTTGGACTGATTTTTATGACACAAGACACTTCCTGCTTTCTTTGCCTTCGTGGAACTTATTGGCACATGACATTTCTTTTCTTCCTACCCAACCAGAACGTGAGAATTCTGTCTGTTTCAAACTTTAAATGCCAGAATAATATCTAACACAGAGCAGGACCTCAGCAAGTATGTGCTGAATGAGTAATTGAAAAGCACTAAACAAGCTTATTAATAATAAAAATCAATAAATTCATGAGAATTCAGGGTATTGAGAGGCATATTCTTGAGGTTTTTTTTTAAGGTGAATGTCAAAATGACACAGGATAGTTGGGAGGGACACTGTCAGGGTTGCCCTGAGCCTCAGAGACCATGGGATGTGTTCTGGGTGGTTTTGCTCCCACGGAGCACTTATATAGCTCATTGGACCCATGTCCAGGCTGCCAAATTGAGTGGTTCCAGTTCTCCTTGGCAGTTTCTGGTCAGGAACTTTGCCAGGAGTCGACAGACAGTGGGGAAAGGCATGTGGTAAAAGGCATGCGAACTAGAAGGCTGTTTTTGTAGAGAAATGTGGGAGAAGAAAACTCACACAAACGTCCAAAAGAACTCTGCAAACTCCACACCAGTGAGGTGACTGAATCTGGATGTCTACATACATTCAGTGACCTGAGGAGTTGCCAAACTCTAGCTTTGTTTTCTACCATGCAGATGGAACCTGGCTCTCATGTTCAGGAACTGTGTCCTGGCAACCCTCTCTGCACCCAGTGAATTCAACTCAACGAAATACATACATGTTGCCAAATGTCCCAAAATACACAAAGCATTCTGCTGGGCAGAGTGGGAGATGATGAGGCGGAGAGAAGCACAAGACAAGTTGAGCCCACAAAGCATCAGGACTGTCATACACCTGGAGAGGCCACACCTGGAGAGGCCACACCTGGAGAGGCCACACCTGGAGAGGACACACCTGGAGAGGACACACCTGGAGAGGACACACCTGGAGAGGCCACACCTGGAGAGGCTACACCTGGAGAGGCCACACCTGGAGGGTCACACCTGGAGAGGCTACACCTGGAGAGGCCACACCTGGAGAGGCTACACCTGGAGAGGCCACACCTGGAGGGTCACACCTGGAGAGGCTACACCTGGAGAGGCCACACCTGGAGAGGACACACCTGGAGAGGACACACCTGGAGAGGCTACACCTGGAGAGGCCACACCTGGAGGACTTTATGGAGATGGGACAACTGAACTAGGTTTGAAGGACACAACTCAGAGGAGATAAACAAGTGGCTTAGTTCTGTGAAACAAATGGAACTATTTAGAGGGGAGAAAAGCTCTTCCTCACAGATTGCCACATACTATCCCTGGCTCTGGCCGTGGATGGATGGACCAACACTGGCTAAGCACTCACTGTGGTGCTTTGGCTGAATGACCCCCATGCTCCAACAGTCTGGAGAGATGGATTCTCTTCCTACAACCATTTTTTTTCCAGTGGAGGGAAGTAAGAAAACACACCCATGCTCAGTCATCAGTACCTAGCAAGTGACTGGAAGAAATCACTGCCTATTTGCTCAAATCCCTCCCCTCTGCTCTGTAACTACACTGTCTGATAGCAGAGCTCCGAGCCACGTCTGGCTATTTAATTATAGGTAAATGAGATTTTTATCTTAGTTTTTCATCTCAGTTTCAGTAGCTACATTTCAAGTGTTCTATAGAAACACATGACACGCAGCTATTGTATTAAAAAACACAGATCTAGAACATTCCTACCATTGCAGGGGATTCTTTTAGATGGCCTAACAGAAGGAATAGCTAAAAATATAGCTAGAGTATATTTCCCAGCCTTCCTTGCAATAGGTGTGGCTACATGACCATACTTCCCCCCAAGAAGTAGGTAGAAATGTATCTGCATTTCTATCTCTGATTTTTATAAAATAGCTGGCTTTCCTCTTCCGTGGTCGGTCTACCTTTCCACCCACTAAATGCTCCAGAGCTGGCAAGAACCCAGGCTCCTAAGTGAACAATGGACGAAATGCCACACGCCAAAAAGAAATATTCTCCTGGAACTGCTACATAATCCAGAAAAAACAAACAAACAACAAACAAACAAGCACCGCCTTCCTTCCACTATCTGTGAGCCACCACACACATCTTTGTTTATCCCAGCAATTTAGCCTATCTTAATGAATTCACACAGCCAGGATTTGAACCCTGGTGGCTGGAATGTAGGGTCTACACTCCTGTCTACTACATGTCTGCCAGAAAGTTCTTTTTAAACCACAAAATTGACTCTATGATTCTCCTACACTGAAAAGTCTAGAACGGCTTTCAGAAAAAAAAAAAAGACAAAACAAAGTCCAAATTCCTTAGCAGGCCTCGATGCCCTTGATCAAACCCTTTGCTTCATCTGCCTCTCAGCCCCATGTGTACTTTCACATTTCTTTGGTTTTTGCCTCGATCACTTTGGCCTGGAATGCCCTTTCCCTACACCCTCAGCTGTTGAAGTTCTAGTCATCCCTTGAAATTGAGTTCAAATATACGTTTTTCCACGGACTCCACCTCATCCCTACACTTAGAGTCACGCGCCCTCTCAGCAGTTTTCTGGCGCTTTCTTCCTCAGCATGCAGGACAGCCATGGCGATGACGATGCCTTGGTAATAATAGTAATTACTGTGTAAGGGCTATGTTTCATGGAGGTTTGCATATGTTAATCCACTGGATTCCCACCATCCCCTTTGAGGTAGGCACTGTTTGGAGACAGGAAACGGAGCACAGAGACAGGCAGTCATTTGGCAACAGCTCTGCAGTTGGAATAGCTGAGCTTGAAGCCCAGGCAGGCCAGGCCGAGAGCACCATGAGGTTATCCGCATATATCTTCTCCCACCCCTGGGGAAGCAGGAAGCTTCACGAGGCCCGGGAGCTCCTGGGTGCTACGTCCAGGCACAGGGCTACACATGTGAATATCCATTGTCAAAGATTAGCATGTGAGCCCATTGTACATGACCACATGGTGGGAAGCCCTCTAGCCTTTGTGACCGGCTGTTTCAGGGCAGCAGCCCAGTCTTTGAGGAATCTACTGGACTCTTAGAAAGCACAGCTTAGTCTGATCCTTGTGATGCCCTGTGCTTCTGATAGAAAACCCATCCATGGGTCTATGGCTTTTTAATCCGTTATCTTTAATAGTCCGTAGAACTAGTCAGAAGCTAAGAAGCGTTTACTGTTCTGTTTGCCTCTCACAGGAGCCAGAAGCAGATGGGGAAGGACTAAGGTTAAAGAGAAACCATCCCCATCTCCAACTGGAGCCCAGCCTGAAAGCCGCACTGTCCTGCCTAACCCTCCCCTTCGTCTGTCTGTTTAGTAGTTTTCAGCCAGATCCAATCAAACTGATGGCAAGCAGTCAGTCCGAACATTCGAGAAGGCTGCCCAAGCCCCAGGCTGCTTCAGGACTCCCAACTCTAGTCCTCTCCTTTCCATCTGGGTGCGCAGAGTGCCCAGTTCCTAGGATCTCTGGGGACCCTTGCCGTTGGTCAGTGGCCCTGCTGGTAGGATTTCACACATCTTCTTTTTATTGATGAGGAAACCAGGGTTTGGAGAGAAAAGGTAAGGTGGTGGGATTCTCGGAGGCAGAACTCGAACTCAGACTTTTGGCCACTTTCTCAACCACCCAGAGTTGGATTCTGGAAAGACTATGAACGGCAGGGCTCAAGGAGAAGGGGAGAGATGGAATGTGGAAGGGGAAGGTTCTATAGGATTTCCTAGAGGTGCCTATAAACACTTGAGGCCAAATGATTATTATGTAGAGGCCATGTTTGCTTGTATGTTATCCGTGTGAGAGTATAAAGTTCTTGGGCTTCCTTAACCAACCAGGTCACATTGATCAAGTTGCTTGATTTCCTCAGTGTGCTTCTTCACCTGAAGTTGAGCATGCCCATTGCAGAGCATGGCTCTACTCAGCTGTCCAGAGACTAGCACGGAGTAGCTGATCAAAGAACACCAACGCCTTTGGGTCCTCCTTTACTAGACACCGCACACTGGGCAAACACTTTCTTCATCACACGCTACAACTGTAGGTATAAAAGTTGCTCTGTCTACTTCTCATAGCAATTAAGAAAGATGAATTACATTAATTGGGTTTCCACTTAACGTTTTATTATCGAGACTAATATTTATGTTTACTACCAGATCTCAGATAAGGGCACCGGGGAAGTGTAGGTGAGCTTGACTGCTGGCACATGCTTGACACAACGCATGGCCATTTCAGATAGGCTCTAAGCTCTGAGCCACTTTATCTCCCAAGGCCTGGAATTAAGGCAAGCGAGCACAGTGAATGCAAGTCTTAACTGCTCTTCCTACGCTGCGGCTGGAGCACCTGTCTTTAATCTTACTGCACGTGCACGGCGCAGAGGACTGCAGAGCCAGGAACCAACACTTTATGACTAATAGCATTGTTTTACCTTCTAAACAGCCTACATAAAAGGCCACCCATTAATAACTGCAGCAATTAGTAAAATTGTCATCAGTTTCTATTGAGAGGCACAGACACACCCTCCTTCCACCTACACACTCTGCCTTGCCAGCATAGGTTTGGAATAGCAGGCAGATTCTAACAACAGAAGCTGGTCTCTCATACTGAGATTTCTTGTTTTTCTGAGCTAATGAAACACCTGGGATGGCAGAAGCCTAGGCTTGGAACGGAGATAAAAGGTAACGTCCTAAACAGCCCCCACAGCAGGAACCCGCTCCAAGATTCTGGCCAGATGGGGATCCAGTTTTTGCTTAGACTGTCCCCAGTAGTAGGACACACTCTAAGTTTGCTGACTGCCCAGTGCAGCCACTGTGGGTCTGTTCTACACACTGGGTAAAGCTTCCTCGCCCTGAGTCAAAACGCTACCGCCCCGTCTCCCTTGGCTCTTACTTCTGGTCGGAGGTCCATGAGTCCCATGCGTATCAAACAAAGGGGAACATTGCACCACCCCAAGGCTTCTGCCTGGCTCTTTGAATCACATTTTGTAGATACCTCATGTCTCTCACCTAGGAAAGCCCTTGTTGCTCTGAAGATGTGACACCCAGAACAGAATCTAACTTTTTGGTTTTGATCAGATCCCTGAGCCAATCTTTGATCCCAGGGTCTTGTCAATGTAGACCACCTGGAGGCTGTAAATATGCTGACCTCAGCAGAGTGTGGAGGTTGAAGGACCATTGCAATGAGCAAGGCCCACATCCAGCGCTTACCGGTGGGTCAGAACCTGGGACCTCTGTGTAGGGACTACTGGGCTATAAAGTCTGTCTAGGGGTCACTTAAGTCTGATGTTCAGCGATGAGGTCTGGGCTGGAGTTCTCAGTGGATGCATAGTGTTTAAAGCTAGACCAGACTATGTGTATTATCACCACAGAATGAGCCCCTGGGTGTGATATTGTTGAGGACTTGGAATCTTGAGGAACGAGATGTGAGCAGTAGTACATTAGTGATCAACTTAAAGAAGCTCAAGACATCTGGGGTAAAAATCCTTTCGCGTTAACAATGCCTACCTGTTCTGCGGAGCCTGCCATGAGTTCTGGCGCTTAAGAGAGTCTCGGTATTTGTGGGATGATTGAGCACATGGCAACAAAAGCTAAGGGAGTGGGGATAATTGATTCTTTCCAGCTCTTCCTTCCTACAGATACGCAAAGCCAGGCTCCAGCTTCTCCGTTTCCTCTCTGTGGCATCTGTTAAGGCTCCATGGTGGAGCCCTCCTCCCCTAACCTCTGGTCCTTCTCCATTCCAGACTAGCTGGCTGGGGTTCCTGGGGGGGGGTGAGGGGTTGAGTGGAAGTTTTTGCTCTATTGCCAACAGGGAGGAAGGGGCCGAGGTGACAGGAGGCGACCTTGGCTACCCCCAACGCCAGGGCGATGGGAAAGGGAATGTTGTGCTGGGAAGAACTATTAATAACTTGTCATGGTCACAGAACGCAAGACAAACTCATTGGGCAGCTCAATTTTCTGCCTGTTAAAAGTCATTAGTGGTTCTGTGGGGGAAGCCAGAAAAAAAAAGTTTTATATGGAACAATAAATTCCTCTATAAGCCACAGAAGCCCACAAATTTGCAGCTAATAAACCCACAAGTGTAAGATGATTAAGAATGTGGGGGAAGGAGTTCCTTGATACCCTGCCTCAAGAGGCATTGTGGTCTGAGGAGCTGTCATGGGGCCAAGGGCAGAGAAGCCCGAGTTCTGATTTTGCCTCTTAACCAGCTGAGTGGCCTTAGATAGATCATCAACTCTCTGCCTTGGTTTATTCATTTGTAACAAGAGGATGTGCAGTTCCTGCCTGTCTTCCTCAACAAGTAGTGTGTGTGGGGGGGGGGGGGGCGAGGCAAGAAATGAGATGAGAGTGAACTAGCTATTAAAGAGAAGAAATTGTAATTTTCCTAAAGATAAGAAGTTAATGTTAGAACACAAACAGGCTGGGCAGGGTGGCTCACACGTGCAGTCCCAACATTCTGGGATACTGAGGCAAGAGGACCGTTGTGAGGTTTAGACTATACAGACAGACCCCGTCTTAAGACAGAAAGAGCAGATACTAGTGAAGTGAGCTGACAGCCTTGAGATACAAAACCAGAAAAGAGCAAGCTGTGTGGCGAGGCCGGAAAAGGCGACTGCCACCAAGCCTAAGGAATGGAGTCACTTCTCAGGGACCACCACACAGTAGGAAGAGAAAACCTACTTACTTCTGCAAGCTGTCCTCTGGCCTGAACATGCACATTTGTATACACACACACACACATACACACACACACACACACGTGCGCGCGTGCAAGAAAGGGGGGAAGAAAGAAGGAAAGGAGAAGGGACAGAATCAGAACAAGTGGATGTGGTAACACAAACCTGTAATCCTAGCACTTGGGAGGCTGCTGTAGGTGACTGCCAGTTCAAGACCAGCCTGTGCAACATAGCAAGAGCCTTCTAAAGAAAGTCAGGAAGAGAAAGAAGCAAGAAAGAGAAAGGTCAGGAAAATTCATTTAGACCTCTGCCCTCTGTCATGTCCTTGTCAGTAGGGAGCCATACTGCTGTCTATATTTCCCAAAAGACATGCCCAACTCATCCTAACTGTTGGTACCTATAAAAGTGACCTTGGGCACAGCACCGTTGCTGAAAGAATCTAGTGAAAGATCTCCAGATGTCAGCCTGGGTTATCAGGCCAGGTCCTAAATCCAATGAGAAGAATTTTTTAAAGATTCATTTATTTATGTATATGATGAATATACTGTTGCTGTCTTCAGACACACCAGAAGAGGGCATTGAATCCCTTTACAGATGGCTGTGAGCCACCATGTGGTTGCTGGGAATTGAACTCAGGACCTCTGGAAAAAGCAGCCAGTGCTCTGAACCACTGAGCCATCTCTCCGGCAATGATAAGAATTTTTATAAGAGAAGGCACAAATGAAGTTGTGTGAGGATGGAGGCAGTGACTGGAGGGTACATCTCTAAGTCAAGGAATGCCAAGGATTGCCAGCAGCCATCAGATGTGTGTGTGTGTGGGGGGTGGGGGTGGGCAGAGAATATAGACGGCCTCAAACCCTACGGAAGTAACCAGTCCTGCCAACCCTTTGCTTTTGAACTTCTGACCTCTAGAATCATGGAAGAATAAATGGCTGTTTTGTTAAGCCACCAAGTTTGTGGTAGTTTGTGATGGCAGCCACAAGAAACTAATACAGCAGTCATGTCCTGAGTGCCTGAGAGTTCTGACTCATCGTGGAGTGATGAGTCACAGCAGGGAGCACTGAAGAATGACACCTTGGGGCAGCACCCTCCCTGCCACCTTCAGACACATTCCAGTCAACACCGAGTGCTGAGTTCGAAAGGCAAGGCCAACATAGGCTAAGCACCCATGGTGCTGCAAAGTACTGTGTAGAAACACTGCATTCAATGCGACCTTTGCAATGTCCTGTGAATTGTAAACCATTGGCCTCCTTTCTGACTTGTGACAACTGAAGGTTTCGAGAGGTCAAGTGACTTGAGCATGCCACATGCTGGTGGCCATGTCAGGATTTGAATCCAAGTCTGCTGATTCAAGTCTAATCCTTGATCTTCTCTGGAATGCTCTGAGCCCTGGAAGAGTCCTGGTGGAAATCCACCTGATGTTCTGTTCCAGATGAAAGGTTGACTGACGGTCAGCCCAGCACTAGGGATTGGCCAGACATTTTCAGGGCCAATTCCAAGCCAGTTGAGAGTGAAACCTGTTGACCATTTGTGGTTTCAATGACAAAGAGACAGGCGTACATTTTCTAGCCACAGCTACTGTTGAAGTAAGAACGTCCTTTGGAAGCATTGTAAGGATGTCAGTTGTCAAGGAATGCACAATTCTGGACTTTAAGGTGAGATTCTATAAAGTCTCACCCTGTCCATTGCACTTCACAGCCCCATGTTGAGGGCTGGTCCTGATGAGGGACCTAAGCCAGAAGACTTCTGTTCTCATTCAGGCCCAGACCCTCTTCCAGAGGGGAATGTCCAGTCAGCTCGGCCTCCACTTGGGCCAGATTTAACAAGGCCATAACAAGGCCCAGAGATCATTGCCTGGGCTTTGTCTTTTAGAGGTTCCTGAATCCACCCTCACCCTGGGTTCTGCTAAGTTGTAGGCATCAACTTCTTAGACATGGGCCCTCAAGGATGGAATCAGGGTTCCCAAACCATCCCTGTTTTGGTTAAGTATATAGTTGGGGCTTTGAATACTGTCGGTTTTCAGTCTGGCATAGCTACCTGTGTTTCCCAAACTTGAAATTCCAGTGACTGACGAAAGTACGTTGGCACCTGGTTTCATGGAGAATTTTCCTGGAACTTTTTTTTTTCAATCTAGATTTCTTTTATATCCCAACCTATATACCTAGAGTCCTGGAACCGACTTGAGGGTCCAGGAAAGAGGACATGCTGCATTAGAGACAGATGGTTCGACCACTTCTACTTTGGAGTTTCCCTAAAGTGGTGGTCATCCTCACTGTGGGAGATCAAAGGCTTGTGGATGCAGGACCGAGCAAGCCTGGTCTGCCTAAAGCTGAGGTTTCTTGGCAATGGTTGGAGTGGTGACGACCACACTGTGAGAAACATCCCCTCTGGAAATGCTGGACTCCTCAAAGTGCAGCAAGGATTGTTCTTAAGAGCAGTGCAATTCTACCCATCAGCAGAGGCCATAACAGGGCCCCACCCTAGACTCTGCCCAAAGCTCCTTTAGAATAAAGGTTGTGTGGTACATGACTTTCATGCCCCCTTTCTGTTTTGTTTGAGACAGAGTCTCATGTAGCATAGGCTAGCCTTGAACCCCTGAGCTTCCTGCCTCTACCTTCTGAGTTCTGAGATTACAAGCGTGTGCCACCACATCCAGCTAGGGTAGCCTCTTGCTCCTAGAAGTGAGAACATTTGCTGGCCCACTGGCAGCCTGGTCCTCATCGCCGAGAACCTGAGAGAAGCTGCATTGTACAGGTACATTTTGTTGGGGGAATACCTCTGCTGTGATGGTATGAGGGCAGTCAATGTGGAAAGAGGGTGGCAGGGGACATGAGCTATGGTGTGTGTGTGCTGCACGTGCCTGGTTTGGGAGCCTGTGTGGCCACGCATGTACGTGCCCACACCTGGCCCCTCCTCCCAGGTGGCAAAGCTGGGGGCTGCTCTCCCTCTGAAGAGAAGGCTGAAGAGGAGCCAAACCACAGCCTGGGCTCTGGGGGTTTGATCTTCCCTCTGCTGCCAGAGATGAGAGAGGCCTAAGTGGCAGAGATTTACAGGGCCCGAGGGAGAAGTACCCTTCCAGCAAGAAGTAGACATGAAAGCTCCGGAGTAATACCCAAGGCTGCTGAGTACGCCAATTATGCAACAATTAAAAGACTTGCCTATCATTTCTTTCCCCTTTCATTCTCCCGGTCGCTCCTCCTCCTCCTCCACATCTGCCTTCCCCTGCAGGCTCCCCAAGAAAAACGCTCTGGGGAACAGAAGAGAAAGAACACACTCTCCCCCCTTTTAATTGGAGATCAAAAGTTGGAAGAAGGGTGGCTCTTCGAGGGTGGGGAGGAAATGGGGCGTTGCGGAGATGAAGCCTCATCCAAAGGGCTGAGGAAGAAAACGGGGGAGGAGGGGAGGGTCCTATATATCTGCCAGACTCTGTAACGACTTTATACAACCCTGTGACATTATGTGATAGATTAGAAAATTAAGACTCTCTGGTAGGCAAATGGCTGAGCTCAGACAGCTGGGAGAACCGGCAGTAAGTGCTCCGGGCAGCTTGGTGCCAAGGGAATAACCACTGGGCGTTTCTGCCTCCACACTGTAAAGGTTGGAGGCCTTTTCCTTGTTTCTTGGTCTTGGCTTTTCCATCTGCAAGGTGGGCATAGCCTGGGGGCCTTGTGAGTTGAGGCCAAGACAGATGAAAGAGACAGTGGGTGCTTAGCACCGGTAGGACTGCTCTATAATCCAGCCAGCAGCAGCTGAGCCAAATGCCCCGCACAGCAAGACAGTGGCTAATTGAGAAAGACTTAGGCAGTGTGCCCCAAAAGTGAAGAAACAGCTACTCGTTGGCTTTTTTGAGGTGCCAACCCACACTCGGTATCTGTGCCCCAATCCTCACCTGACTTCCCAGCAAAGCTAAACAGCCCCACATTCCAGGGTGGATGGCTGTGCTCCCTCCTGTCCTGCTGTTAAAGGCAATCCCAGCACCACCCAGGAGCTGGGCTTCTCTAGGGAGGCTTCAGAAACCCAGCACACAGTACGTTCACTCAGTTCACAATGGGCCAGGTGACAGGATAACCAGGCACCCTCCTAAGGATTCCTATTGTTTCCTTAACACTCTGATCTGCTCTGGGCACAGTTGGGAGGTCACTCTGGGAGAACCATCACCCTGGGAGGACTATGCGGCCTTCCTGGAAGAGAACTTTCTCTTATGAAGATTTTGAGGACTAGACTGGCCTGTTCTAACTGTCTAGTCGTCAGTCACAGCTATGGAGGAGGAGCAGATAGTCTAAGCCTTGCACAGTAGTGGGAACAGATGGGAATGTTCCTGAATCCAGGCTGGGGCATGCTGCCCCGACACTGTGTTCCTTTGTATACAGTTGGTCAAAGGATCTGGATTCCAGGACAGCTGAGCCCAGCTCTGCCGTTTCTCCTGCTACATACTAGGCACAAGAGAGCAGCCATGTTCCTAGGAATCATACCCACAGGAAATAAGATGTGACTGACCTAGGTATGAGTCTCTCCTCTGCTTCCCCATACAACCACAGATTCTGACGCCAAGGCCTCTTGGGGTAGACTTTACAGAAGTGGTTTTTCCCAACATGTTGTTCCCCCATCACAGCCTGTATTCCAGAATTTCAGCCTCTGTCACCTCAAGAGCAGTGTGGGAGGAGGGGCTAGAAAATAGGGGCTTGTTTATGATTGGAGATGGAGATTCAAGAGGAGCTGTGATCAACTCCTGATCTCATGAGCCTTTCTCCACCCTCGCTGGCTTACACTTGTGGTGACCTGGGGGCCCTTCTCTCCCACAGCCCCCAACCCCATGCCCAGCACCAGGTGGCTGTGGGCATGTTCCCTCAGGGGAGCTAAAGACCCCAGCTGGCATGACCAGTCACTCTTGCGGAGCCTGGCTGATTGTTTGCACAGTGGGGCCCACTCGGCCCACTCTGCAGGGGCTGGCAGGCCTCCAGAGGAAGTGTTGGGAGGACTTGGGTGCATTCTGACCTTAACTGAATTCCTGGATGATGATGTGTGAATAATATGGCTTTTTAAGAGTCAACAGCCCGGGTGCTTTTTATAGGCAGGCCGTGGTGCTGAGTGGGCCATTTCCCCATTAATCATTTAGCTAGTTAGATCAGCTGGCAAACAGTCCTGACACTATGCTGTGGTATCCTTCTCCCTTCTATCAGCAGCCACCCTTAAGCAGACATCAAAACTGCCATCAGGTCGGCCCCAGCCCACCCCCAAATCTTCCGGTCTCCAAGTTTCATGTCCCAGTTCCTCCGCCTTGTTAACCGTTTCATTCAATGAATTAATTGATGTCTCCGCTGGCATTGGCCCTGCCCTCCGACTTCCTGGGCTACCCTGAACTACCTTGTACCCACCTGAAGGGAGAAGGAATTTTCTTGCTGAGTGACATCTCAGAGAAGAGTCTCAGAATGGGTACATGGGTGACCAGAGCTGGATCATAAGCCCCTTCCTAAGCCCACACCCCGACTCCAGTCACAGGTGTTATCACCAAGCAGACTAGGACTTAAACTGGTTGTGCCACTCACAGTGTCTCCAGATTGTGCAGCCCCTCGAAGCTGTGGGTCCCCACATGCTGGATGCGGTTGTTATGTAGATGCCTGCGTGGGAAGGAGAGAGACACGTCACGATATGTGGCACAACCTCAGGGCCAGGGCCGACTGTGTACACGGCAGCAAAATGGAGGCAAAGGACCGACAGAACAACCCCAGCGGTCCAACCTCTTTTCTCCGGGGACAAGCAAATCGGCCAAGACCCATTTCTGAAGCCACAATTGCCAAGACAGGGTTGACCACAGGCTGTGTACCTTATCGCCTTCCTAGTGAAAGCTCTGGGCAGAGGAAAGAGCAGCCAAGGCTCCAGCGAGCTCTGACTAAGCACTGGGAGAGAGACCTGATGTCATAGGGGCTCACATCTGAGGCGTCTTCTCTGGCCCTGCTCTGTAGGACTCAGCCGCCTGACTCAGTGGCCAGACGTTCCTAGAGGAGCCAACAGCCAACCACTGCAGACAACATATAATTAAAGGCTAAGCTTTGTTACGACTGGAGAGAGCTGTGGTCACGCCGAGAGAACTGAGAGGTTGGTGAGGCTGAGGCAGCAGGCAAGGCCTCTTAGAGGCCTTGACAGGCAATGCGCTTGAGTGGAGGGAAGGGATTCCAGGCACAGATGGGTGTCGGGAAGGTGTGTGGGTCACCTGGCTGTACAGAGGGAAGTTTGGGAGAGATTCCCAAGGAAAACGGTTCACTGAAAGTAAAACAAAATTGTCTTCTGCCTGCCCGTAATTGAGCAAAAATAACCAGACCAAACTCCACTCTACCTGAAGTCTCTCACAAGGAGCAAAAAGTCAAGCAAGGCCCCCAGCCTTGTGTAGATACACTGTAGACCTTGTGGCTAAGCAAACAGTTTTGGAGTCTTCAAAAGTCCTTGTATCTGAGAATGATCTGGTGAGAAAACAAACTCTGGGATTTGAATCCCCACTCCCACCCCCAAAAATCCCACCCAAATTTGTGAGGGCCAACCACGTAAATATTGTTTTCTTCTGTACTCTGTCATCCAAAAGGGAACAGGCAAAAGAGAAGGTAAGCCAAAGCTTCAGGCTAATCCTGGAGGAGGGAGCCAGATGTGTGTGAAGCCCAGGGGTATCCATGGGCAGAGGGACTGAACTCCACACTGAACTCCACGATGTGGCGGAGGGTCAGCCCAGGTGGCACATGCTGCCTCTCCCACCCACCCCACCAGGGGACAGAATGCAACAGAAGAAACTTCTGTAGACTTAACCCACACATGACAGCTTGGAGAGGACAACCAACAGAGCCTAGAGATGATGTGTTGGACCAGAGCTTCCCAAGAGTCCCCCTCCCCCCCCAAAGAAGAAACCACAAGTCAACAAAGGGAGGAGAGGATTGCAAGGAGCAGCGAAGTTCCAAGCCTTGAAGAAAATACAATTAATTCTTGGTGTGGTAGCCAAAACCTACCCAGCACTTTGGAAGTAGAGGCAGGAGGATCAGGAATTCAGAGTTACTCTTGGCTACATAGTGAGTTGGAGGCTAGCCTGAGCTACATGAGACCCTGGCTCAAAAATAAAAATTACAATTAATGAATGAGGAATAGATAGAAACTGATACAGTTACCTTCTGCTACAAAACAACCTAAGTGACATTTCAAAGAAAAAAGTAAAATGAAAAATTATATTGTAGGTTAAAATAGTAAAACTGGGGTTCCAAACTTCAACTGTAACTCCAGTTTCAGGGGATCTGACACCCTCTTCTGGCATCTGTGAGCACTGCATGCACTCAGGGCATATACATACATACATTTGGGCGCACACACACATATAAATAAAATAACAAAGAAAAAGATAAAGCTGGATACCATCAAGGCCTGGCAGAGAGAAACAAAAGTCAAAACGGTTAAAAACCCAATCAATGTGGGATATGTTAGCTTCCCAAGGAAAGGCCTCCCCTGAGCCTGAGCCCGAAGATACAATAATACAAAAAATTCTCTAGAAGAAAGAACAGAATATCCCATCAAAGCATCCATTGTTCCGGGGAAATTAGATGCAGAACTTTCTACACTGTGGCATATTTGAGTTACGCTGTTAAAGTTCAAGAATTTACAAACATCTTTAGGCAGAAAAGGGAAATCACTTACGAGGGGTAAAAAGCAGGCTGGTTGGCAAAGATGCTGCCAAGCTCTGAGGGCACCAGACCAAAGCCACCCAGCTAGCCGGGCTAGAGGGCTGCGAGTCTTGTGACGCTCCCATCCCGACCTGCTCCACCAGGTCCTAGTAAGGAAGGCAGGCCCTACCCCCAACTCAAGGGTCTTCTGGTCCCGAAGGAAAAGAGCCCTTGCCGTCCTGAGCAAGGTTTTTTAACTTTTACCATTTCCTTCCCACCTCCATCTCAACTCTCACCAAGTGTGTTCTACCTGCCTCAGGTTCCTAGACTCCCCTCTCCTTCCCTTTCAGCTCTGGTCCAGACCATCTCAGCTTCTAGACCTCTACTCTGTGGCTCCCGCTCTCTCCATTGAACTATTCATTCGGCTCTGGAGTCCCAGTTCTGGCGTGCAGCCAGGGACCTAGACTATGGCTTACAAGATTATCTACTGAACATTGCTGAAGAGAAGCTGAATAGCGTTCTTGCTCATGCCACCAGTGTGGGAAGGGGTTCCATACATGTCAGAGTGGCACCCGAGCACAGGCTCTGTTGCAGGGAACCCAATCCCTACCAATACACTTGTCTGAATATCTCCTGACAGGCTCCCATCCACACATGTGTTTTTTTCTGTTTTGTTTGAGGTGTGGTCTCATATAACCCACACTGGTCTCTACATTACCATCCTCCGGTCTCAGCCTTCCAGGTTGTGCCCAGGCACACATCACATAGCCTACCCCTTTGTTTTAACTAACTTTGTTCTTGCTTCCTACTGTGGTTATTCTTCCTTATCTGCCTCCTGGGCTTCCCCACAGCACATCTCAAAGTCCTGGGACAGCACCCTCCAGTCTTCTTTGCCTTCATTAGCACCTCCTGCCGGAGAGCCTCTTTCTCACACTAATGGGAGGCAGAGAAGTAAGCTTCACCCTGTGCTAAGGGACCTGGTGTGCTTCAGCTTTGCTCCTCTGCCCAAGCTCTCCTCCTTTAATTGTCCCTTCTTTATACCCACTGGGACCGCACACCTTCTAGATCTGTATTGGACCTGAATCTCATGCCAGCTTCCTAACCTCCAGCCAAGCCTTGAAGTTCCATGACACCTTTTCTGCTTGGTTCTCCGCCCTGGGTAAACCTCAGAGATAGATCAATTCTCCCTTCAAAATGCCCCTCGAAGTAGCACACTCCCACTCATCCTTTCTGCTGCCTCAGAAGCCGAACCTTGGTACATGAGTGCCTCAGAACTAATCTTCCTGTCTCTGGTCTCCCTGTGTGCCCATCCATCCCTCACTCTAACCATTCTAAAATATCTCCTTTTAATGTTTGCTTGAAAACCTGCATGCTTCCCTTCACAACTGGCAAATAAAGCCAGAGTCTTTGCTCTGACATGGTCTGTCCCCAAAGTCACCTCCTCAGCCTTTTCTCCCATATTCTGCACAAGAACTCTTTGCTATAGCTGGATGGCCCCAATCACCAACAGCCAAACGTTCTGTCTCCCCCACCATGTCTTTAATGCTCTAGCCCCCTTGCTTGTCCAATCCCACTGTCTCTCCATGTCCAGCCGCAGTCTTGCCTCCCCTGGAAAGCCGCCTTCTTCTTTCCCACCACAGCTGTGCAGCCTCCCCACTGCTCCTGTGCTATGTATGAATCTTTCTTCACCACGTAGCTATAGCTATGTAGTCATAACTGCCTTGGTTGTCTTTCCTCAGAGGAAAGTAGACTGTAAGCCCCCCAGGCCAGCCGTTCTGCCAAATCCTTCTGTGACCTTCAGCACACACACAGAGGCTCTGTAAGTGCATACTGTTGCCCATGTAGCAGAGACCCATCCTAAAGTTCTCATTTTCCAGTCATCTTGTCTGTCACAGAGACTTGACCCTCTTCCCATGTGAGGTCACGGGGACATCATCAAAGCTAAAACCAATCACATTGACTCCCAGAACAACGGAGGATATGGCCATTCTAATAGAAGAGTGGATTCTTCTGGGAACATTCGTGTTGGCTCTCTAAGTTCCCAAGACAGAACATTAGACAATTAAATCACTACCTACATCTTCATCTCTCACATGGAATTTAGCATCATCCATTCACGCTGGCCTAGAAAACCACACCAGATTCTCAAGAACAAAGAAGGCAATGCTGCCATTTAGCAGAGCCACTAACACACATGTTCCTGCAGCAATTAGTATGTAACCCAAAGCAATTACACATGACCTCCAAGCCCTTAGTAATTAGACCATGAACTTACCAATCATTCATAGCAATTAGCTAGAAGCTAATTTGCACTGTAAAGTTCCCACTAGGAAGACAGAGTTAACCCCAGTCCCTATCCCTGCCAGGGATGCTATCTCACAGGTAATTACCCTGCTGGGGCTTTGACATCTAATTACATGTGATGGCCTTTCCTGCTTCTTCAGGCCTGCAAAATTAGATGGATTTATTCTATCCCTATGCCAAAGCATATGACTGCATCTTTTGATTGTCAAATGTGGTGGGAATTACTTAAGAAACACTTGATTTATATTTCAATTAGCATGGAGTGGTTATTATACTTGTATAGTAAGAAATTAAAAGAACAAAAATATTTCTGATTCTGATTATAATGATTAGTCCCTTAAGTGACTCTCAGAATACTTCTATGAGCTTAATGTCATCTGGCTTTGAGATCATCCTATAGAGTCAACAAGGGATGGTCATCTTCATAGTCTACAGAGCAGAAACTGAAACAAGGTTTGAACATGCAAAGAAGAGCAAAGCCCCGGACCCAACTGGAGAAAGCACGCAGCCCTCCCATCCCTGCAGGGGGTGGGGACCGAGGCAGAACTCACAGCACCACAAGACTGGTGAGGTTCTGGAAGGCATAGTCAGGGACGTGGCGGATGCGGTTGAGAGCCAAGGTCATGGCCTGTAGGGCAGGAAGGTTGTTGAGAGCTCTGACAGGGATCTCGGTGAGTGCATTGTCATCCAACCAGAGGTGGCGGAGGGAGGACAGCCCCTCAAAGCTTCTCTCAGGGACCAGGGAGATGAGGTTAGCATCTAGGCGCCTGGTGGAAGGAAAAGAAGATGGAGATGGATCAGTCCCACGCAGGTAGAGATCAAGCTTTAGGGCCAGGCTGGGCTTGGAACGACCCAACAGGCACTCTACAGTACTACTTACCATGGATCCCACCTCTTCAATATTCCAACCCACAATTCTCGAGCCTTTATGGCATTTCTATTTATGACCCTAACTCCTCCTCTCAGATCCAACAAGGAAGCTGTAGTCCATTTGTGATAACCAGCATTTTCCCTGTATCCTTAGCTCCCCTGCCCTGAGTGTGACATATTCCCCAATCCTGTCCACCCCAAGGAGATTAGTGGACTTGTCCCTTACAGTGACAGAAGAAATTCTCCCCCTTCTAGACACGACTAAAGAAAATGTCTCCTCAAAGATGTAAGCCATTCTGTCACCCATCCCTGGCACCACCTGTTCCTTAACCCCTCAAAGACCTTCAAGTTTTTTATGACTCCTGTCAAAGCCCTGGGACTCCTAGATACATTAATCACCCATTGAAGGTTCAAGCATGTAACAAACCCTTTGTAGTGGGTTGAATAAGAATGGCCCCCATAGGCTCATATATCTGAATGGGAGTGGCATCATTTGAAAAGATTAGAAGGATTGAGAGGTGTGGCCTTGTTGGAGGAAGAGTGTGACTTTCTTTCTCTATCTTTCTTTCTTGGTCTCTCTCTCTCTCTCTCTCTCTCTCTGCCAGTAGATCAGGATGTAGCTCTCAGCTACTGCCCCAGCACTTCTAGCTGGGGAGTTTCTTAGGCAAGACACAGAAGCACTGCTGACCTGTTTCAAGCAGGCTTGTGCTCCCTACCATGACGATGGGCGAAACCTCTGAAACTGTAAGCAAGCCCCAGTTACGTGCTTTCTCATAATAGTTGTATTGATCATGGAATTTCCTCATAGCAACAGATCACTGACTGAGACGCCCTTTATTTGCTGCTTCTCAGAACAGGTAAATGAAAGAGGGGTGACTATATGCACAGAAGTTCCAGAGCACAAAACACTTGATATGATCCCTAGAGGACTTATTAGTTCTGCAGATAGACAGAATAAGATACCCTATCTTTCTATAGGTCTGCCCAAGCCATGAGATGCTACTGTTTCTGACTCTTAGTCTGGGAATTAGACTGAAACTCTGTTGTCCTGTACAGGGAGCAAAGACAAATTGATCTGTGACAAGCTCTTGGATTTATGCTTAGACTTTGCTGTCTTGAAGGGGTCTTATCTCTGAGCCATGGTTCCCCCACACAGACTTCTGGTATCCATTATAGAAACCTCAGGTCTTGTTCACAAAATTTGAAATCCACAATCCTGAATCCAAAGGGGGAATTGCTTGACCAGAAGAGTAGAAAAAAGTGATTTTCCTTTATCCCAACAGCACAGCCTATTTGGAAAAGGTCAGCAATGGTTCTATGTCTTGCCTAAGTTACATTAGCAGTACCATCCCTGAGGGTCTCATGCATCCCTGGGAGAAACTCCCCAGGCAGGCATTAAGGGAACTCTGAGGGACAGGCTGACATACAGCCTTTGGTTATAAGGACATAATTATTAGGGCATACTCTGAAGGCACAATTAGGAAAGACCTCCCACCACATCAGCATAGATGGTGGGAGGTACTTGAACATCTGTGTTTATCACTGCTATTTACAATAGCCAAGATAAGGAAACTAGATGTCCACCAACAGGACAATGGATGAAGAAAACATAGTATATACAGATAATGGAGCTTTATTTACCCATAAAAATAGTTATGCCATGTCAATGAAATATATATGAGGATTATGTTATGTGACTCAGAGAGATAAATATCATATAAAAGTTTTCTATTGTATATGGAAACTTGACTAAATATATAATATGTATAGACTAGGGATATAGCTCAATGGCAAAATAGTTCCATACTATGATCAAGACTGCAAAAAATAAATAAGTAAGCAATGCATATATTTGTCTGTATATATACATGTAGATAGATATAGATATAATAGATATATACATAATATGACATGAAAGTAGAAGGAATATTACATGTGATTAGAGAAAAGCCTAAAGGGGCAGAAACAAGAGAGGGGAATGGGGCAGGGAGAGAAGAACAAATATTGCCTGTTTTTCTCATGCATAATGTAATTATAACTATGCGTACATACACATTATATGCTTATATGGCATTAAAGCAGAAGGTGGGGCTGGAGCGATGGCTCACAAGTTAAGAGCACTCAGTTCCCAGCACCCATAAGGTGATTCAAAAGGATCTGTAACTCCAGTTTCAGGGATCTGATACCATCTTCTGACTTCCATGGGCACCGCATGCAAATGGTAGGAAGATTATATAGGAAGATATAGAAATATATAGATGATATAAGATATATATTCAGGAAAAATACTCATATATACAAAAGTATATCTATACCATATGTACATATACACATACACATATACATGCAGGAAAAACACTTGTACACATAAAAGTAAAGCAAATCTTTTTTAAAAAGTAGAAGGTGAGACCATTGAGAGACCAGCAGGAGTGGGGAGGAGGTTCAAAGAAGAGTAGAGGAGGATGGGAAATATGAGTGGAGAACAATGATATGCACTATGTCATAATAAAACTCATTGTTTTATGCACTAATTAAAATAATTTTAAAAATAACCTGATGAAGCCAGCAATCTCTACAGCGAGTGCTCTCTATTCATAAGGATTCCTGTCGCCACAGACATGACCATCTGTCACTGGCCATGTGACGGCTTTAACCATAGGGAATCCTGTGAAAATATGCTCAGTCCTTCCTGGAAGATCTCAGAAGGGCTGGGGTGGGGATGGGGCTCATCCCTGAAGATGTCATAGATATTTCTAGACAGATGTGGGACCCACCTCATTAGAAGACACTGCTTGGTGCCTTGAGGAAGAGGCCACTCAGGTATAAAGCCCTCGGTGAGCTCTGTGTCATGGACAGTGCTGGCAAGATGGAAACTGCCAAGAAGATGGCACATCTTCCTCACAGAGCTCTTAGTCACTAGGAAATTCAGGTTGACAGCCGCGGCGTAGCACTGGGACACCTAGTCCAGGGCATCAGGGAATGGCACCAGGGGAATGTGACACTGGCATAGAGACCCAGCTGCCATCAGTCTGGTGAGGGAGGGCAGGCACCCCAAGCAGAGCATCTGGGAAATACGGAATAAAGGAGTCCCAAACCAGTGTAGGACTTCCAGGAAAAAAGTGTAGAAAAGAAGGGGCGAGGTGCCTAGTGAGGTTTTGGGGGTCTCAGAACAATGCCATATTATAGGAACTGGGAGCCACCAAAGGTTTGGGGTTTTTTTTTTTTCAGGTTTTTAAAATTCTTGTTCCCTTATACATTACATCCCTACTGTAGTTTCCCCTCCCTCCATTCCTCTCATTCCCTCCCCCACCTCACCTCTCCCCCTCCCCCCCATCCACTCCTCCTCCTTTTTAAGCCAAGGGAGAACATCACTATTTTTGTTTTAGAATCAAGATAAAACTGATTTTTTTTTTGAAACAGGATTTCTTTGTGAGGCTCTGGATATCCAGGAACTCACTCTGTAGACCAGGCTGGCCTGGAACTCACAGAGATCCACCTGCCTCTGCCTCCTGAGTGCTAAGATTAAAGGCATGTGCCACTGCTACCCAGCAAGACTGATTATTTTATACAATTAATGTATACTAAGTCTTAAAAGAAAAAGTTGAGTGTGGTGGTGCCTGTCATCTAAGCACTCAAGAGGTAGAGGCAGGGGAATCGGGAGTTCAAGGTCATTCTTGACTTCAGGAGACCAGTCTGGGCTAAGGAAGATCCTATTTCCAAGACATATTCCCTTCCAAAAGCCCAAATAATAAAATAAAATGAAAGGGAGGGAGGAGGGAAGGTTCCCTTGGAGTGACAGCCACAGAGGTATTGGGGAAGGGTAATATTAGGGGCAGAACACTAACTAGGGGTCAGGGAGCTGGGACCTAGCTAGTCTACAGGCCTGAACTTTGCCCTCTACCAGTGCCCGCCTAATGGGTACATTCATAGAGCCATGAACGCTGACTCTACCACCGCCTGCCTAATGGGTACATTCATAGAGCCATGAACGCTGACTTCCCCATATGGGTGATGTTACCTTCCCTGAAGTTCAGGCAGCTTTGCGGTGACGATCATGACACCATATGCTAGATACAGGACCAGGTACAGGTATGTGACCTGTGTCTGCTCAACACTACCACAGGATGGCTGTAACTACCCCCACTTTACAGGGATTAGGCTAAGTCAGCTAGTGAGCCAGTGTCATGAGATCTGAACCCTTGTCTGCTGACACTCAAATCCATGAACCTTCCCACTGTGTGATGCTGGCAGGGAGTGGGACAGGATGTGTGTGGGGATGGGGTGGGGGCAACTTTTAATCCATCAGTCTAAGGTGGATGGAAGTCAGTTATTTAAAAAAAACAACTTGTTTTGCATTTATTTATTTACTTTTGTATGTTTGTGGGCTCACATGTGGAGGACAAAGGACAACTTACAGGAGTCAGTTCATGCCTCCCAGCAAGTGCCCTTACCACTGAGCCATCTTGCCAACCCTAGAAAGTCACTTCTGTGTGAATGGATACCTGTGATCACACACATATGCCTTCGCACATGCATTGCATGCTTCCATGTGCACACTAGAGTCCTGATCAGTCCACTTCCTGCATTTTGTGCAAACCACAGGCAAGAGAGCTTGGGCAGGGCCCCTGCAGCCAGACTGATCATTTAGCATCCGAATACTTCCTGCATCCTGTGTCTCAGCCACACTCAGAAAGGGCTCCTCCTCCTCACCTCTCAAGGCAGGACAGACTGCAGGATCCTCTAGCCTTCTTTCTTGGGCAGGGAGCCAGGATGCCTCTAGAGCTCACATGCCTCTAGAATTCACACATCTACGGTAGAGCTGTTCTAGGCTGTTGGACCACAGGCGTTTGTATCCCTGTTCCTGTTGCTTGGGGACGGGGATGTGGCAAGTCAAAAGTCAAGCGAATCAGCAAGAAGAGAGAAAAATAGGTCAAGAATATGAAATCATTCTAGCCTGTCTCCGTGTTTGAGGTGATCAGAGAAGTTACACATTCCACTCACGCCAGCTGGGCTCTGTGATGGAGCAAACCCAGGATGGCACTGTTAGGTACAGTGAACTGAAACACATGCTGCCAGGAGGGCAGGGAGGGACACGCCCGAAATGCCAAGGCGTAGAGACAGGGGCGAGAGGGTCAAGAATTCAAGGCCAGCCTGGACTGCAAAATGAGTTCAATCAAGGCAAGCGTGGGCTTCAGAGTGAGACCCTGCCTCACAAGCACTGATAACAGCACACATACTGTCCAATTAAATTTGAATTTCATGTAAATGAAGACCTTTAGCAAAAATTTGTCCCATGTAATATTTAAAACCATGCCCAGTAAAATTTAAATATCAGATAAAGGTTAAGTGTGTGCGTCCCCCACCCACCCCGGCTGGATTTTTATTTTAGGGGATGGAGAGATGATGCAATAGTTAAATACACCTTGCTCATGCAGAAGCCCTGAGTTTGGTTCACAAACACCCATGTCAGGCAGTTCACAACTGTCTGCAATTCCAACTCCGGAGGAATCTGATGACTCTGGTCCCTGTAAGCATCTACACTCATATGCAGATACCCACAGATGTCAAACTACACATGCATGTCATTTACAAATAAAAAAAAATCTTTTGAAAATTTTTAGGTTTATTTATTTTATGTGTATGGGTGTTTTGCCCGCATGTACGTATATGCACTGCATGCATGCCTGATGCCCATGGAGGTCAGAAGAGGGCATCAGATCTCCTGGATTGGAGTTTAGGGCTAGTTTGTGAATCATGTGGATTCAGGGAACTAAACCGAGGTCCTCTTCAAGGGTAATATGTGCTTTTAGCCACTGTGCCCCACTAAAAGAAATCTGGAAATTTATTTGAGTTTTATCTGGCAACTCTGCTCCTGTACAGAGAGTGGAGGGTTAGCTGTTAGACGCAGCCACACATCCCCTCCTTTTAGCCTGTATATGGCACTGATGTTGGCACCCTTCTTCTATCCCTTTAACAGATCTAGAGGTGCTCTGGTGACCCGAGGGAGCAGCAGGGCACCTGGCAATGCCAGGTCTTGGAGGCCTTGGCTGCGAGGCTAACACACGGTGTTGAGTTCAAATGACTCACGCCTGCTCCCCAGGGAAAAGCAGTAAGCCAGCTCTAATTTCCCCCCCCCCCCCCCGCACCACCACCACCACCACCACCACCAGGGTGGCCTGACTCTTAGAGACCTGCAAAGGTCAGCACCCTGCTGCAAAGAAATCTCTCCCACCTGACTCCTTCATAGGATGGGCGCTTTCTACAGAAAACCTTCCAGCCACTTTGAGGGAGGGTTCAGGCTCCACTGGGGTGCCTAGGCCTCTGGGGTAAGTAGGCTTCCCTGCCACCTGGGAGTGGAAAGGGCTGATGGGGGCTTCTGTACTGCCAGCAGAACCTGCCTTTGGGGACTAAGAACTTCCAGAGTTGCACCCGCCCGCAGGTGGGAGAGCCAACCCCGACTCTGGTTTGGCAGGCGGAAGACAGCAATTATACCAATTAAGCGCTGGAATAAAATCAACACCGCTCCTCTCCCCCACGTGGGGCTGGCCCCTCCAGTGCTTTCCGATTAGAATTCTTCCCTGCAGTGATAGAGCAGATTAGCAGGGCCCTGGCAGGCCAGTTGGGGCTTGCCTGGGCTTTGGGGAAACAGCTCAACATCTTCCTACTCCCAGCCTCGTGCTGAGGTAGAGGTAACAGGTAAGGTGAGAGGGTCTAGCTCCAAGACTTCTCAGGGAGAAGAGGATATGGCTGTCGCATGACCAATGTGAGTAGAGAACCTATACGGTCTGAAGCAGGAGAGTTTCAGGTTAGGCAGCAGGAAACAATCCACAAAGGGTGACCCAGAAGACCAGCTGGCCTAGCTCAGGTCACACCAGGATCTTGATATGCTGAGATATCAAGGGAAATGCCAAATGGGAGATCAGGTCTGGAACTGGAATTCAGGGCTTCTTTCTGCTGCACTACTCTGACTCCCCCAGAGTGATGAGAGGGGCTTGGGATGTGGAGGGCCTTGGCTGTTGGTAAAGCACTTGCCTAACATGACAAGGTCAGGCCCCAACACCACATAAAACTGGCGATAGTGTATGCCTACTATACATGCGAGTAGAAAGTGGAAACAGGGAGGTAATTATGTTCAAGTTACTTCCCAGCTATGTAGTTTGAGGTCAGCCTGGGCTATGGGAGACCTTGTCTCAAATAAACACAAATAGGTAGGTTGCTTGATAGGCAGGTTGGTAGATAGATGATTGACAGACAGACCATCATGATAGATAGATGATTGATTGATAGATAGACAGACAGACAGACAGACAGATAATAAAGTATGACAAGAGGACAAAGATGTGTCTCTCAGTTGTAGGAAAACAGAGGCTCTTACAGACACAGGGAAGCAGGCTGATATAAGTATAACTTTCTGGAACTTCTTCCTGTATGGGCCACTAGTTGACCCATGAAGTCACCAGGGATTCTTTTAGAATTATTAGTTTTTAAAAATGTATATGAATATTTTGCCTGCATCATCATGTGCATGCCATGTCAACAGAGGCCAGAAGAAGAAGGGCATAGGATCCCTTGGAACTGGAGTTATGGGGGACTGTGAACCACCATGCAGATGCTGGGAACTGAACCTGTGTCTTCTGCAAGATCAGCCAGGGCTCTTAACCTCTGAGCCGTCCTTCCAGTCGCAGCCAGTGATTCTCTTAAAGGGGCAATTCTTTAGAAGCTCCAGGCTAGTTGCCCGGCAATTCTGCTTGCTTTCTGAGTCCAGACTGGCTGCAGCGAGACCAAGAATACAGCTGAGAAACCAGAGAGAGTGTATCTCTTCTGTCCTGCTCAGGTTAATTATGATTTAGATCTCCTCTCCAGCTAGAGCACATGATGTGAAAGATGTGGCAGATACAGGACAGGGGTCTCCCAGAGCAGGGAGGCAGACAGTAGAATCCAGAGGGAAGGGGGTAGGAAGGAGGCTCCTTGTGGCTCAGGTACATCTGGGGAGGGAGCTCTGCTCCTTATCCAATCGGAGAGAGCTAGGCCTTTAGGTCCCTCCTATAACACGGCCCCTTCACTGGAAGAAAGTCCGTCTGTGAGTCAGAGGACTGAATGTTCCTTGCTCTCATTGGTCCACCAGTATTTCTGGAGAAAAAGGATGGAGGTTTCGTTTCAGACATTCAAATACAGAGCAGGAATTCCGAGCTAGCAGTCATCCAGTGGCCAACCTCTGGCTTTGCTTGGCCCCAACCCTTACTCCAGCCCAGCTGCCTCTGACTGCCTCTGCTGTCTTAGGAGTCTCCCACCACTCTGATCCTGAAGGCCCACGACATAACTTTCAAGACCCAACACACATGAGCATGTGGCATCCTGTTCAACATTAATAAAGAAGTTCAAGGTGACCCTGAGGATGGTGTGTAAGTCAGGCATAGATTCCCAGCACTTGGGTAGAAATGTGACTAAAAGCATTGGACCAGTCCAGACTACATAGTGAGTTCTAGACCAGCCCAGAATATGGGGGCCTAGACTCAGAAAACAAAACAAAACAAAAACCCAAGATGGTAAAAACAGCACTAAACCTTACTCAAAATGTACCCAGGAGTTATGGGCAATTTATGTTTCCATTTCCTAATTGGAACTGTGAAGGGAAAGAAGTTGGAAGAGAGAGATTGAGAACAAGGAAGCTTCCAGCAGTAGTTGATTGCTTGGGCCAAACCCAGGTCTCAGCTTTCATCTTGCAGCCTTATCTCCAGCTCAAAAGATGCATAGATGGACTTTTGGTGGCACACTGGAGATGGGAGGGAGGAGGGAAAATAGAGTGTAGACTTCTTAGGCACTGATGAAGGTAGAAGGGAAGGATTGGGAAGAGAGAGAGAGAGAGAGAGAGAGAGAGAGAGAGAGAGAGAGAGAGAGAGAGAGAGAGAGAGAGAGAAAGAGAGAGAGAGAGAAGCAGCCACTATGGAAATGGTAATTCTGTGGGGAAAAAAATTCTACATGGGAGCCGTTGATTGCCTGGAGGGACCAACAGCCCTGACCAAGAGCCTGCCAGGGAAAGTAAGGGTTCCAGAAGGGGCAGGTTGTCACCTGCACAGCAGCAAGGGGGAGCCCCAGGCCTCTGCAGGCATTAAGGGCCCCTGGCTCCCACCCCAGCACTAGCCTCTGTTCACATTGCCAGCTTCTGCACAGAGGCCATGAGGCTCTCATGGTATGGGGGTGGGCTTCCTGTGCACAGCATGCCCTGGCCCTGCTTGGCATAAGGACTATCTGTCCAGGGACTAAGCAGACTGTACTGGACACAGGCAGCTTGGGCACCCTGAGTGTCTTTGTCTTCGTATTTTCTGACACCACTCCAAGGCTCTTGTGTCATGAGGACCTCCATAAAACTCTGCTGCCCTGGAGGTAAGCCCTGCTGCCTGTCGGGTTGTCTCAAATGCCCCTCTGTACAGATAGCATCCAACCAATGGATTAAACTCAACAACCCTTTTATGCCTGTTTTGGGCTCAGTTCTGGGAATCAACTTGAGTAACACATAGTCTCCCCACCACATAAGTTCTCAGCCTATTTACTTTATTATTTACTAAGACCATATGTCTTAGTGGCTCAGTGGCCTTAGCTGATGTGTAGAGAGCACTAGATGTCTGGCAGGTGTAGCAAACATTATACACATATTATCTTACTTAATCTTCACCCCAGCCCTTTGCATGCAGTGAGAGAGGCTCAGGGAGGGGAAGCCATTGGTCTGACTCCAAAGCCTCTGGCTTTAAACCCACAGCTTCATATTCTTTGATCTAGCTTGTAGAAAACACTCTTGGAGCCAGGGCCCAACCTTTTTTGCCTTTGAGAAATCCAGGAAGGCCTCACAAAGGAGGTGGCATTTAAATTATCTCCCAAGGTAGGGCTAAGGGTCTTCTGTGCGGGGTGTTAGAGAGCGAGCCCATGAGGCAGCAAGAACAGTAAGAACAAATGCCCAGAGCAGGGAAGGCCTTACAAAAGAGTCAAAGTTTGCGAGTGTGTGAGCAGAAGCTGGAGAGGAAGTGGCAGAAACAGGGAAGGGTAGGTGGCCGCAGATAATGAGCTGAAGTGGAGTGGAGGAAGATCACCCAGAGAGGTTAACCCTGGACTGGGGACGGGGCATGATGTTTACTTTGGGCTGGGGGCGGGCAGTATGGAAGCCCACTCTGTCCTCAGCAAGTGCCTCTTATCTCTATCAGAGGGAAGAACTGGTAACCCTTGAAGCAGAACTCTTCATCTTCAAGGGACCGCCATGCTATCTAGGCTACTGGCAAGCCTTCCCTTGTGCAGGTGTGAGCATCAGAGATTGTCCCAAAAGGCCCTACCTGGTGTCTCAGCTAAGGAGGGCAGCCCCAGCACATGATGCCCTTAGGAGGTACCACTTGGAGCTTTTTCCAAATAAAGACCAAGCAGAATGTTGGTTCTAGAAATAGTAACCAAGCCTAGAACATGTGATAGGACTCCACACCCAGCTCCAGAAAGTCCCCATCCAACATCTTCCCCTTGCCAAGTACCAGTTCACATGGGATGTAGGCGATGAGATTCCCTAGACCCTCAGGTCTCCTTGCTGGTGGCTGAGTGTCCCTGGTGTTTAGGGGAAACCGCCCAATATGACATTGTGTGACAGGAGGAATGGTGCTGTCCAACACAACAGCCACGAGGCACCCGGGACTGTTGACTACTTCAAATCTGAGTCACATTACCGAGGAACCGGGTTATGTTTTATTTCATTTTCATTGACACACGATGCTGGTGGCTGCCAGACTGGACAGCTCTGATGAATTAGGTTCTGTGTGAGACATCGGGCTACAGTGACAAGTGAGATTTGGTTCTTGCCTCTCGGGAACTCACAGTATGTAAGCCACCAACCGTGATACAGTGGTAAGTATGCTCTTGTGCTGGAGATGTGTGTGTGTGTGTGTGTGTGTGTGTGTGTGTGTGTGTGTGTGTGAGAAGAGGAGACAGTGAATTGTCATGATCATGAGGACAGGGAAGGTAGGCCAGGCTTTCAAAAGGAGTGAGTGGTTGGCATTCACAGTGAGTCTTAAGGACAACTGAAGTCCCTTCCAGTAAAACAAGAAGGATGTCTGGCACTGGGGAGATACACAGACATCTGGCCGAAACCCACTATGGGATAGGAGAAACAACCCACTATGTGTACAGGAGCAGAAGCTGCTGTGGGAGGCAGAGAGGGGAGCTGAGGGAAGATGGAGAAGCAGTTGGGAGGAGAGTGTGCTGGCCTTGAGGGCGCTGTGTGCCTGACTTTTAGCCACAGGGACTGGGAAGGCTGAGGGTAGGAATAGAGCTCAAGTGGTGGCTGCTGGGTTCATGTTCCTCTGAAACACAGAGTTCTGTGACTTCCAGCACATTCTTCTCTCCCCCCTGGGTTTAGTTTCTTCACCCACAGAGGGTGAACCCAAGAAGGATTCTTGGGGCTGTATCCTATAAGGAGTCCATGCCATCTTTGGACAAAATCTTCCTTATTCTTGTCCCTGTGTCCTAAGACAAGAGCCTTGCTGAGCATGTCCGCTCACACGCATACAGTGTGATGCCAAGGCTCAGGCCTCCAACTCCACTCCACACCCTAGAAGCATCCCAACATGACAAACGTCCTACCATTTGGACAGAATTACCTTTTTTAAAGGGTAGAATCTGCCCACTATTGTTATAAAACCTGGCAAGTATTATTTGGTATCCTTTTAGTGGAGAACATCTTTTTGAGGAAAGTTTCTGCAAATGAGACCCAGACGTGTACCACAGGGAGGGCAGAGGGATGGGGGCTGGGAAGAATGTCAGTCAAGGTGGAAGAAGACAAAGGCCAACTTTGGATCTCCAAATATCTTTGCCTCAGAGAGTGCTTCAATTTTTCTTTCTCCATTATGCTGGAAAAGCCCTGGGAAGAGGAACTATGTCACCTCATTCCCTGAACCTCTCTGCAGTGAATTGGGCTGGAGGTTGAGACGGTATTGAAGCTTGAACCCAGGGCCTTGAGCAGGCTAAGTGCTCTGCCACTATATTCCTATGCCTCCAAGTCTGCGTTCTTTATCAGTCAAGTTAGGTGCTGGGGCTGGGTATTAAAGACTACCCAGGTAAGCCAGGTGGTGGCACATGCCTTTGATCCCAGCACTTGGGAGGCAGAGGCAGGAGAATTTCTGAGTTCAGGGCCAGCCTGGTCTACAGAGTGAGTTCCAGGATAGCCAGGGCTACACAGAGAAACCCTGTCTTGAAAAACAAACAAACAAAAAAGACTACCCAGGTAGACTACCTGCCTCACATGTACAATTCCCATGGGTTTCGCCTCGAGCAATGAAAGAAAGGGAAAACTGCTTGTTAAGAAGGGACCAAAGTCATAGAAATAAGCTGAAAGGGACCCCGTTCAACCAGGGATCTCTGAGGGACCAAGTTACTTGGCCAAAGTCACTGAAGTATTCAGGACCAAGAAGATGTTGGCTATGTATGAGTCTACTGTTCAGAGTCTAATGCTCCCCTCTCCCAGCCCCTGCTGCTGGGAGGATACTGGGAGAAGAATGGGTTCCAAGAGCCTTTCCTTGGAGACATCCAACATTGGGTCCTTTCTCATGGCTCCAAGTCATGACCTCAACATCTGGAACCTAACCTTAGGACCTCACAGAGAGCCACACCCATACAGAAGCATCCTCAGACTAAACCCTGGAGAGCTGGATATCTATCATTCATAGAAGATGGGTCTCAGAGAGACAGGTACTGAAGAGCAGACAAGAGACCACTTGAGCTACCAGGAATTTGAGCTGAGCTTGTGGGGAGTTGAGCCTATAAAGGTGTGGGGAGCCCCAAATGATGGTGTGTTCCCATCAGTGACTGAAGGAGCGGGGAGGTTTCGGGGCTCTCCCTTGCCCCACATGAGGAAGGGCTGACTTTGCCGGGGTGCAGGGATTTCATCAGCTCTGATTTATGTCACCTATAGATGCCTTCCCTCACACTGTCAGCCTTCCAATAGATCAAAAGTAGGATATTAACATGAAGGCAATTCCAACTCGTTCTCTGGCCCATGCTAATGCCCAAGCCACCCTTCCCTTCCATCTGTCAGAAGAATTGATGGGTGTGCAAGAGGCCCAGGAGGCAGAGCAGCGGCTTCCTTTGTGTACATCAAAGGCTGATACCTGAGTGTTTCTGCAAGCCATTCCTTGTGTTCTATTCAGCAGCAATATATAAAAATAATTACATGCCCTACAGGAGGAAGGCAGCAGGAGACTGTGTAGCCTTCATGAGCTTCCCCTGAAGACATGGACCTACAGATCTGGGCAGAAGGCCAGCTTTGTGGGTGACAATCCCGGAATCCGGGGGTGGGGACTGTGAAAAGCTATCCCGTCTATCCCCCACCCTCCAACCTTTAGATTCCGAACTACAGGCTGGTTTCTGGGGACCTGCCTGGCTATGTGAGATGTGTTTGGGAGCTGAGTTCTGTGGTTGCTTGAGCCTGGTGCCTGCCTTGGCAAAGTCAGTTGTGTGGTTGGTGCAGGAGAAAGCAGATGGGGGTTTTCCCAAACTTGCCTCTCCAGATAGGGGGCAGTGATGTCAGAGTTTAGGGAACATGGGTGACATCCCAGTGTTGGAAAGATGCTATTAGCAGGCTCTTCAGTAATAGGTACAAGGGGGAAGAAAGCCAAACCACAGCTTAACATTTCTAGAAGGAGAAGCAAGAGAAGAAAAAATGGTAAAAACCCATATTGGTTCTGGCTTTTCTAGCCAGGGTTCCAGGCCTCCCGATAATCTGTTTTCTCCTCCCAGTGGAACTGTATGAGAACTGGAGAGGTTACACCTACATGATGTTAATCCCATCTTTCTTGGCCTCCCCATCTCCCTATCTTCTGCTCATCCATCCATCCATGTACCACTCACTTACCCCCGTCTCCACTCATACAGAGTTGGTGCCACGTCGGTCTTGCCTTTCTCTCCTTCAGTATCACCCACGGCCTGCAGTCACCCACAGCCCCTTTATCTGGCCTTGCGTTGACTCATCAGCTTCATTTCTCAGTTTTTCATTCTCCCACTCCCCCATCAGTGCAAGCATGCCTCTGTGTGAGCGCTCCGTCCCAGAGCCCATGCTTCATCATCCTTGTGCGTTCAAGGAGTCGCGGCCTCTTAAAATTATATTCCTCCCCCCTCTCTTCAAATCTCTGCCTAAAAGATCTTTTAGAGCTCACCAGGTATCCCTTTTTCATACTCAGTCTCGCCACAAACCCCAAGGACCTTCAGCCTCATCCACAGACAGGGAGAGCGGCCACAGTTCCTCTCCTCCCACCTGAAGAGAAAACAACCCAAACAAACGAAGCCAGCTCACTCAAGCTCAAGCCGTATCCGTAAAACCGAGGGAAATGCAGTCACTAATTACCTGCCACTGAAATACCTATCGACTTATAGAAAAAGAAACACACACACATACACACACACACACACACACACACACACTCATATACAGATATGCATGCACACACATATATACTCACATGTGTACATGCATACACACACATACACATGCACACTCACATGTACACACACGCATGCACATTCATGCGCTCACACACGAGTATAACTAAAACCTGGATCAAAAGCAGCACTAGGCCAGGTCTGGCATCTCTGCTGATGGTGAGGGACTCCCTCTGCTTTGCTCTGTGACACAGAATAGCCCAGCCCGCATAGACAGAAGGTGGAAATACATCTGTCTTCTCCTGCCCTAGATATCCATGAGTCAAAATCTAGGAAACCGGGAAGCCACGCCCTTGCATAACCTTTCTGATGTAACCAACATGTACAGCTGGCCGGTGGCAAGCAGGACAGCTCTCTCTCTCTCTCTCTCTCTCTCTCTCTCTCTCTCTCTCTCTCCCCTTCCTCCCTCCCTCCCTCCTTTCTACTCTTCCTCTCCCTTTTCCCCTCTCCCCTCTCAGGTCTCCTAACATAGTCAAGGACAGCCACAAACACATTTTCACACCCAAGCCTCCTGAAGCGCTGGGATCACAGATGTGTGCCACCACCCAGCAAAGCTGTGGTTCTCCTCCAACCCAAGGAGCTTCCCGGAGTTATGAAGTCTACAAGTGCTCCCTACAAACTCCGAGTCCACTGGTGCGGGACAGAAGCTGACCTCAGCACTGTTGGCTTCTGGTGAGTCAAGCCAGGGACTTGTGGACGATCACATAGACCTTCGTGAAGAACCCACCAGAGGGGAAAGGATTCCACCGCAGGACATCAAAGCTACTCCAGATGCATGTTTTCTCAGATGCTAAAAACTTCCCTGGGAACTGTGCACACCAACCTGTTGCCAGCTGTGTCTGAAGAGCAGGTTGAGCTATCCCAGAAAGAAGAGTGGATGAAACCCTGGAAAACACCCATTACTTCCATAGTGACAAATGCTACATCTAGATGGAGGTATATTTTCCTATTTGGAGATAAGAAACAAAGCATGGACTCTGAGAGATGTGTACACATGTACCCATGCACCACATCTCCAAATCCACCAGCAGGTAAATGAGTAGACAAATTAATTCTGGATGCACACTGGACTATTATTAAGCATTAAGGTGGAAGGAAATTCTTTTTGAGCTTTAAAATTACATTTATAATGTGAGTGTACCATAATGCACATGTGGAAGTCAGAGGACAACCTTGAGAGTCAGTTCTTTCCTTCTGCCATGCGCATCCTGAGGATGAAACATGGGTTGCCAGGCTCAGGGGTAAGGGCCTTTACCTGCTGAGCCGTCTCTCTATACACTAAACCTACACACTTAAAAATAGTTAAGCAGGCTGGAGAGATGACTCGGAGTTCAGAGCAAGTGGTTAAGAGCTGTTCTTGCAGAGAGCTCCAGTTAGGTTCCAGCATGCATGTCAGGTAGCTCACGGCCACCTACAGCTTCAGCTCCAGAGGAGACAACCCCTGACCTTGCTCAGCCCTTGCACTCACATACAGGCATAGATATACCCGTAATTCAAAATATTTTTTAAAAATACTTACAATAACAAACTTTATGTTTTATATATATATATATATCCAGCATTTTTTAAATTAAAAAATAAAATATAAGGTGGGGGAAAAGCTAAAAAGCAACCCTCTTTTTTAATTCTGAAAAAAAAATTAAATACAGGAAGAGGTGGTGGCATTTTGAAAACCCAGAAGATCACTTTCCAGAGAGTAATTTGTTCGACGGTAAGTATTAGCAGTCATAACCTCGGTGAATCAAGGACAGGCACCGACTGAAAGAAAAGAAGCTGAGACGGAAGAAGAAAGTTAAATGGGAAAAATATAAAGGGATGTTTCAAAGGCAAACGGGAACAACAGAGCGAGGAGGGGTGCGGGTGCCTGCCAGGAGAGAAGCCGGAAGCAACATTCAGATTCACACTGTAGGTGACAAAGGATAAACCGGGCTCCCCACAAGCCTGATTGAACACACAGAAGGCAGGTCTGAAACACTCCTTAAACTCAGGATAAACCGGCAATGAGTGAGAGCGATGGAAGTGAAGAGGAGATAAATAGGAGAGAGAAGGGACCCTGTGCTATTGGGGACTGTAGATATTTCAAAGCATCCAAGCAGAGAGAACGGAGCACAAGGACAAGATTACCTCAAAAGAACAAAAATAACGAGACCGAAAAATACGTTCTTTGTGTTCCAAACAAATATAGATCTGTGAAAATAATATTCGACCTGGATACAATCTGATCAATCTCTCATTTGTGAGGGTAAGAAACAATGAGACTGAGAAGATGGCTCAGCAGCTCAAGGTGCTTGCAGCCAAACCTGATTACCTGAGTTCAGTCCCCGGGACCCGTGTGGTAGAAGGACAGATTGACTCCCAAAAGTTGTCCTCTGACTAACACACACACACACACACACACACACACACACACACACACACACACGTAAAAACAACTTTAAAGGTAAAAGTGAAATAAAATACCCATACGCATCCATAAGGAAGTATGATAAGGGCAACCTCTTAGATTTTCTGGCATACCACGTGTCAGAGGGAAGCAGAGCTTTATCATAGAGCATTTGGATGCAAGGATTTTATCTCTAGTTAGTTGGGTTGTCACTCTGTGTACATGTATATCTGTCTGCATGTTTCTGTGAGCGTGTATGTGGGGGTTCACACATGGATATGTGTGCACCTGCATGGAGTACAGAAGGCAACCTTGAGTGTCATTTCTCAGGCCCCTTCCACATGTCTGAGACAAGGTCTCTGACTGTCTTGGGGCTTGCCAAGTTACTTGGCTGGCCAGCTAGTCACACCCATGCATCTGCCTAGCTCCCCAGTACTTGGATTACAAGCGTGCCACCACACCTGGCTTTTTTTTTTTTTCCTTGACTTCTGGGTATTGAACTTCGGTCACTATTCTTGCACAGCAAACCCCAATTGAGTCATCTCCCCAACAAATATATCCCACAAATATAACCACAAAATCTTGTATTATAAGGGATTAGAAAATATAGTAGCTAATATTACTCTTGGCTTAAGAAAAACTTACCAAAAAAAATAAAGAATGAGCAATCAAGAGAAATTAAAATAATAAAAAAAACAGGGAAGGAAAGCTTCTTCCTCTCAGTGCAAGGGATCAAAGCCAGGGCCTCAAGCCGGTTAGAACATGGCTCAAGCATTGAACTACACGGCCGGCCTCCAGCGGGAGGGCTTCTTGAGTTCTATTTCCATGCAGGATGAAGTAAAAAGAACGGGGCCCACCCTTCAGTCTCAACTGGAAAACCACAGGCCACAGGCAGCCCAGGAAAGGAACCAGGTACTGTGAACCTTCTGTTCTCGCTCTGCCTGGAGAGACCTTCTACGCCTCCACACAAAGCAGAGACTCAGAGAGAAATCGTGTTCATGCCACTTGAGGGGACGGGATTCAGACTGGAAGTGTCGAGATGGTTAGAGACAAGAGTACCAAGAATGGTGGGAGGGGGGGATGGGAAGAGAGGGGGAGCTGGGGAAAGATCAATGAAGTGCTTTTTAAAGTATAGGCCATGACTGGAAGTGAGAGCAAGTCACATGCAACCCTTCCTCCAGGCCAATCGATGTATTGGCTGAAAGCAAGAAGAGCTCTGTGAACTGGGTGATTGGGAAAAGAGAAAGTCAAACTAGTGAGAGCTAGGAAACCAGAAGACATTAGACGCACTATCAAAGAATCTGCTTCCCAGGCCGAGCATCTGGGGCCATGTGTGATCGCTGCACCCTTCCAAGCTCTTAAATAAAAAATTCTCTCACTTTATAAACTGGTGCAGGGGTTAGAGAGTTGGACTGATACTCCATTCCCTCAGCTCAGCCTGACTACGGAAGTCACTAACAAGAACACAAGTCATTAGCCCATGGCCATTTATGACTGTTGTATTGGCATATAATGTCACATTACTGATACAATGTCCCCTGCTTAGCTGCTAAGGTGCTTGCCTAGTGTCAGTCATGAAGCCAGTGGCATTCATTGACGCCCAGCAGTGCTTAAGCTAAGTGGGGAGGCATATGCCCGGAGTCCCAACTCTTAGGGGGCTAGAGCAGGGATAGCGCCAGAAGTTTGAGGGAAGCCTGGGCTACATAGTGAGTTGGGACATCCAGGTCTATAGAGTGACATCCTATTTCAAAAGTGACCCAAGAGCTGGTCGTGCTGGCTTATACCTCTAATCCCAGCACTTGGGAGGCAGAGGCAGGCAAATTTCTGTGAGTTTGAGACCAGTCTGGTTTACTTAGTGAGTTCCTGGACAGCCAGGGCTACATAAAGAAACCCTGTCAAGAAAAGAAAAGAAAAGAAAAAGAAAGGAAAGAAAAGGAAAGAAAAAAAGGGAAGAAGAAAAGAATAGTTTCCCCAAACCACATAGACTATTTATATTAGAGGTTTTCCACCACTATACCAATAAAATACTACAAATTTTCCTTTCAAAATCCAGAATAAGGTGAATATGTGAACGTTAGACGAAGTGCCCAGATATAGGGCAAGTGTGCATATACATCCTCCGATCTGGACCCAGTTTGAATATGTCCCCTAAAGGGTCATGGGCTGGAAGCTTGGTCCCCAGTCTCGTCAAGTTGAGAAGTGACTAAAACTTTGAAGGTAAGGCCTGAGAGAAGGTCATTAGGTCACCGCTGGCACCACACTTGAACGGACTGATGTAGTTGTTGTAGGTGCTGTTAAGTTCCCTTGAGAGTGTTTTGTTGTTCAAACAAACAAACAAACAAGCTGACCTGTGAATCTCTCTTGCCCCCTGCCTCACTACATGCTCCCTCCTTCTGTGTGTGCTCTCCTACCATGATACACACACACACACACACACACACACACACACACACACACACACACACACTGTGATATAGGAGAAGATGCCAAGTACCATGCTGTTCCTCTAGAACTGTGAGTTAGGAGCTGCAGCGTTTGGGCTGGGGTGTATCTTGATGATTAGAGCATTAACCCAGGCCTCAGAGGCCGTAGGTTCAATTCCCAGTAGCTCTCTAAACTCCCACCCTTTTCCTTATAAATTACCAGGGTACAAATATGTCATTATAGGCACAGAAAACAAGCCAGGACAACACCTGAGTCCGTCCCCTACACGGCAGCAAGGAGCGGAGGGGACATGGCGAAACATCCCTTTTACATTAGCAGTAGCCACCAAAGCAACTTGCACATAACAAAACCCAATAAACATCATGAAGTCATTCTAGCAAGAAATATATAGGTCCTTAATGAGAACAAGTGAGGCTGGAATAAAAGTATATTGTGATCTAGAAAGATGTTTCGGATTAAGAAAAATCCTAAATCCTGTGGGCATAGACTACGTTTCCTAAGTATGTGAGACAGCAAGCATTCAATGTATAGACAATGAAAAGCCAACGGCCCCACCGAACAGTTCTTGGCAAGGAATTGGGGCACTGAAGAAATAAAAACTAAAGTTCCTGTCATAAAATGAAAGGTGAGCAAAACAACAGAAAAATAGAGGCTTCCATCTCCAAACCGTAAAACATCTGCCAATAAGGAAAAACCTAATTAAAATACAAAAAAAAGCAATCCCCAGAGCCAAACACCAAACACGGCAGAGAGGAGGCTGTGGGTCACACAGACACAGACACACACACACACACACGCACACACACAGACAGACACACACACATACACAGACACACACACACGCACGCGCGCACACACACACACAATGTGCTGATGCTGTGGATGACACACACAGATTGCCTGGTTCTATGTGCTTGCAGTATGCCTTCCCCAGAAGGAAAAAACAATTCCATATGCAATAGTACTAATGAGATTAAAAATACCTAGGAATACATTAAGAAAAGGGTGAAAATCCTAGAAGCTAGATGTGTCTTAGTGGTAAAAGCGCTTGCCTAGGGCATGCAAATCCCTAAGTGAAATTCCAGGCAGTCCAAGAGAGTGCAAAGTCTATGCTCTGAAAACTGTAAAAACAAGACAAGTCTAAACTAAAGAAAATAAAAAGGGGGAAAAATCAACAAATATATAGGTAAATCAAAACACAGCTTACACTTATAAAGACTATCATTCACCTATAAGAAGGAATGAGTCATTAGGAGACAGAGGCAGAAGGATCTTGAGTTTGAGGCCAGTCTGGGCTACAGAGTGAATTAATCAAAAACAGGTCAACAGAAATAAAGGATGGAGTGTTAATCCACAGTTACAAAGCATGGATGAACTTTTAAAACACTAGGGCAGGCCAGAGGATACGCTACATGATGTACAATTCCATGAAATGTCCAGAACAGGACCATCCGGAGACACGATTAATCTTCATGTTAGGGTGGGGTGGGGAATGGCTGGGGAACAAAGCCTTCTTCAAAGAATGACAAAACATTTACAAGTTAGATAGGGTTGGATTTTATGCTGTGTGAATTATATTACAATTTAGAAAAAGACTTCAGTTAAAATGCTTACATGAGTTAAATTTATACTGATGTGATACTAATATATAGTTATACTAGTTATATTAGTGTGATTTTAAGTTATACTAGTGTGTTTCTTAACACGTGTTATAGACCAGAGTTTTTTATTGATTATTACATGTCAAATGTTGTCCCCCTTCCCAGGCTCCCCTATACTAGTATTTTTTTAACCCTAGTGTTGTATTAGTGTGATTGTAAGACACTAAACCAGACCCAACAGAAGGCATTAGAACAAGGCATGAAGCCAGCATCTGTGTCTGTATGTTCACGGAGAAGTGCCCCGAAATGCCAACAAGCATTGTGTCTGGGTGGTAGAACCGTGGGTGATTTTTATTTTCTTCTTATTTTTTTGTATTTTCTAAATTTTCTGCAATGAGTCAGAACAAAAATAAACATGTTTTTTTAAAAACAAAGTGCGTCAGTGTATAATTAAGTTCCAGACTGTTGGAGTGCTGAGGCGAGGGGGCCGGGAAGGGAGTGCTCTGTAGAGCTCGCAGCCTGGAGCAGGGGGCCTAGGGAACAGGTTTGGGAGTGTCTGCAGTGAAGTGTGCCGTGGACATCCTATCATCTGCTGCATCTTGCCGTCTCTGTACCTTGCCACCCTCTGCATCTCTTGCCTGTCGAGTCTCTAGGCCACAGCATTGGAATCTCAAGGCCACATCCCCTTGGCCTGACCACATGGCTACTGCTGTGGTCTAGTCCCTATCCCACCGTGGTCTCTGAAGGAAGCTTACTCATAACCCTAGCAGAGCCTCTTGGATGCGCTGTGGACAGCCAGTCGCTGGGGTTCTCTCAGGTCCCTCTGCCTCTGTGAGAACCCTGTCATTGCCTCTCTGCATTGAAACCTATCCATGTAGAGACAGATCTCCTATACACAGCCTTGCAATAAGGGCTGTATGTGTAGGGACCACCTGGGCCTGCCCTTCTCTGACTGAGTGCCACTCCCCATGCCCCGCCCCCTTTTGCTGCCTTCCCAGTGTCTTCTCGAGGTCTTCCTCCTGTCCTAGTAGAAGCTGTCCTTCCTTCCCCACCACTCCAACTCATTCACCTCCTTCCAAAGCCAGCACAACACCACCACATCATAGCTGGTGGCCAACCAAGGAGAGCTCTTCCTTGTCCCACAGTATTCCAGATCCTCTTAGGCATTACTCTGTCCTGATGCTGGCTACCTGTGACCTTGTCGTGAGCCTCTTATTTAATAACCAACTCATGGGAAGTGAGTACATCACCATGAAGATGCCCAACTGGGATCTGGGTAAGGAAACAGTAATGGAAGAAATGGTCTGACGGGCTCACTGCAGGAGCGGCTGACCCCGAGAGGGAAAGGATCTGTCCCTCTTGGAATCATTTATAGTCAAGTCTTCTTAAACAACTGGGCTATCTGACTCTGGTTCCACATAACCAGAGGTTCTTTGAGTTGCCCAAACCATTGTGCCATAGACCCATTACCACAGGAAATGGTGGCACCTAGTGAGACAGTCCTGGGGCCTGGGAAGCAGTAACTCTAACACAGGATCATGCCTTCCTGCATGCTTGGAGTGCTCCTCATGTTGTGCTTACACCTTCCTGTGTATTTGAGAGTACTTCCAGTGTTGTGCTCAGGCCTTCCTGTGTACTTAAGAGTGAACCCAGTGTTGTGTTCACACATTCCCGTATAGTTAGGGTGCTCCCAGTGTTGTGCTCACACCTTCTTGTGTACTTAGGGTGCTCCCAGTGTTGTGCTCACACCTTCTTGTGTACTTAGGGTGCTCCCAGTGTTGTGCTCACACCTTCTTGTGTACTTAGGGTGCTCCCAGTGTTGTGCTGACACCTTTCTGTGTACTTAGGGTGCTCCCACTGTTGTGCTCATGTCTTTCAGTATACTTAGGGTGCTCCCAGTGTTGTGCTGACACCTTCCTGTGTACTTAGGGTGCTCCCACTGTTGTGCTCATGTCTTTCAGTGTACTTAGGTTGCTCCCAGTGTTGTGCTCACACCTTCTTGTGTACTTAGGGTGCTCCCAGTGTTGTGCTCACACCTTTCTGTGTACTTAGGGTGCTCCCAGTGTTGTGCTGACACCTTCCTATGTACTTAGGTTGCTCCCAGTGTTATGCTGACACCTTCCTATGTACTTAGGGTGCTCCCACTGTTGTGCTCATGTCTTCCAGTATACTTAGGGTGCTCCCAGTGTTGTGCTCAGTCTCTATTCACTGTCCTTCAAAATGACCTCTTTATTATTCCCAGTTGGCAGATTTCAAAATCGAGGAACAGAATGTTGAGTTAATCTGTGATTCTTTTCTAGAAAAAGGCAAAGCTAGCTTCCAAAGAAAAGTTTTCTCATAGAAAGATGCTATAAAATCCCACTGCATTCTGTCTACTGACGGGGGACATTGGCCCCGGCTTCAGAACTCGAGGAGCCTGGCCAGGGCCCCCGGCTGGTGAAGAACTGCATGAAGAGGGTGGGGGAGACACCTGGGCACGAGGCTGGCGTAGCACTCACACTGGCCCACACCCTCGAGGCTGCCTTCCTTCCTCTCTCCAAAACGCAGAGCAGCCTGGGTGCAGTCAGATATGGGGGACAAGCTAAGACGGGCGCCATTGGCCCCAGGCTGGACATAAAGGCCTTCCTTGGGGCGTTCAGAGCTTACCAAAATGTTGCTATTTAGAGTCCAAAGTCCCTAAGACTGAACCCAGATCCCTAGCTTAGTCCCCCACCCCAGTCCCACCCCATCACTCTGAACTCAGAGACAGGCAGCTATGGCAGGATAGCTGGGCACCGCTGCTATTGGCTGGGGCAGATACTCACTATCCCCAGGAGTGCTTGCTCAGTTCTATCACACAAAGCTCAGAACCACCACCCAGCTGTGGATGCAAAAGCCAAAACTAAGAAGAGAGAAAACGTTCCCTGGCTCTGGTATTGAGTGTTCTCCATGTGTCCAGCAGGCCAGGGGGAGCCATCCTGGAGGACTTCCTGGAGGAGATGAGTACTATAGTAGCAGGAAGGAGAGAAGCAAGGCATGGAGGCGTGGTAAAGAAAAACATCTTAGCTTGAGAAAGAATTCAGGCAAAGTCTTGGAGGCAGAGGAAGTCGGGTCTGGGGAAACGAGGAGATGGCTTCCTTTGCGGGGACAGACAATGGAGAATAGGAACACCACAATGAAACACAAAGAAAGGTTTCGCAGGCAGTCAGGGCTTCTGTGTGGTCTCTAATGAAAGGGACAGATTACCTAGCTGGTGCCACGGGTGCCTTGGGTGCACACTTCAGCCTGTCTGTCCTCTTCCCTGCTCCCAGCCCTTTCCCACCTGTCAAAGGACAGACACAAGAACCTCGGGACTCCGGTTACCCGTCAGCACCCCCCACGCACACAGCACACAGGCCTCCCTCTCTGGTTCTCAGCCCCTCTCCTCTTCCATCTTTCTTCCCTTCTCCCCCTTCTCACCTCCTCTCCCTTCCAGGTGGGGCCCGCGCACCCCCACACGCCAGATGTTCCGAAGGAGTTTCACTCCTAAGGCCATCCAGGCCCCCAGGTTAGCAGATGTGCGGCTGAGAGGCAGGTTAATGGGGGCCAAGGGAAGAGGCAGGGGCTGGGGCTGGGGGCTGAGACAGCTGCCTTGGCCCAGAAGGCCCGGTTGGTCCCTAAGGAGGCTGAAGAGCTTCATTCTTGTCAACCGAAGCTGACGGAGCAGGAAGGAAACGGGACTAGGCTGGGGGGAGCATCTTCAGGGAATGGTGCCTCCTGGCTCCCTGGCCTCGTGGATCTGGAAGCTTCTCTTTCCTCCCCACCCCCACCCCCACCCCAGGCCGGAACTCTGGAAATTATGAACACCCCCAAGTAGTCAGCTTTCACCGCTTCTCCACAAAACCCTGCCTCTGTTGAGGAAGATGTCTTCTGTTCCCCACAAACACTGAGTGACTGCAGGACACAGATTATCCTCAAGCAGCAGGTAACTCTAAATAATAATATTCTTGGCTCTGGGAGCTATAGCATGGCTTTCTCAGAATTAACAAGTTTATTGTTTTATTTAGAGCGATGTATGTTCCAATGCGCAACCCTTCACAAAACACTGTCAGATGGTGGAGGCCCACTATTCATCCACATGTTCACATCTCTTCCCCATCCCCCCCCCACACACACACACAGAATGGAGCCCAGACTCTCCCACACCCAGCGGCTTTGCCTGCATTGGCTGTGATTTGCATCCTGCTCATGTCAAACGCATGCGTCTCTGCTCTGTCTCCTGCTCAGTCGTGTCTGCTAACCCACCTCCCCAGAAAGTGGAAGAGAACAAGCAAAATCTGTGAACCCTCACTCCCTCCTCCTTCCTCAGAACCACCCACCTACCACATGGTCCAAGGAAGAATCTAGAAAGTGGGAAGGAGCAAACAGGTTGTGTTGGAAAGCGCATGGCCTCAGGACCCAGACACACCTGAGATGGAATTTAAGCCGCAGGTCTCCTAAGCCACTGGGCAAATGACTAACATCTCTGGTCCTGAGGCCTTGCTCCAACACATTCATACCGCCCCTTCCCCCAAGGAAAAGGCAGTCTGGGCCCATAAACTCTCTCCACCTGGCATCAGCTCCCCGCCCCCAAATGAACTGTCATCAGAGGTGTTTTCAAGATGGGAATTGGGGAACAGGGCACCTCTGGGGGTCACTCAGAGCCTGCTGCGTGCCATGCACAGCTTCTGAATTAGAATCTAAGGGGTAAAAACCCAGGCATGATGGTGCACTCAGGAGGATAGTGAATGTGGGGTCAGCCTGAGCCTAGGCAGAGACGTCTCCAAAGTTAACAACAGCAAGAGTGGAGACATGCTGCCTTCACCTGGATGGAGCTCAAGGACTGAGAGGAGAAACACACCGGGACTGGGAGGGATGCTGAGTCCTGACAGCTGCAGCTCAGCACTGTGGGATGCCTGGGGATTAGCAAAAGCCCCTGTAGCATCAGACAGCCATACTGCCCTGAAGCCTGAGCACATGAGATAGAAGGAAGCAGAGCCAGGGTCCCAGGGAGAGCGGCAGTAACCAGGGAGCAAGTGCAAGCCCTCCACCATGCTCCGGAAGTCCTGAGCCACATGTGGGGTGGGGAGTGGGGTCGCGGGAATCTGGGCCTTTTCTTCAAGATCACACTGAAGAATCTAAAGCAGAGTGATTTGCTCAGACCTATGTTCTAAGCCCCATCTGGCTGATGTTAAGGGCAAGTCCAGAATAGAAGCAAGTAGCCAGCTAGAAGGCTGTTGCAGGCAAGAGAAGTGGGGCTTGCTCCAGAGCAACTGGGTCAGTCCCTGGAACCCAGTCCATCAGATGAACTGGAGGTGCTAGAGTCAAAGCTCACGCCCAGTTGCCAAACTATGGAAGTGAATGAATGATGTGGTCTCCCGGGATGGAGGTAATTAGAACTTAGTAAGGCAACCTGGAAGGGAAGATGATAGGCTTACCTTGGGAAATGTGTGAGGCCCTTCTGGGCCCACCAAGCAAAGACTCCACTGGCCAGTTCAATGGATCAACCTAGGCTGAGGAAGTAGACACTCCCCCCCCCCACCCGCCCCGGGAATCATCAGCCCACGGGCAGACTCTGAGGACAGACTAAAGAATGGTGTCCCTTAGAGGATGGGCTAGGAAAGGCAGGTCTGCTGAGAAGATGGAGGAGTCGTCGCCAGGGCCAGGAAGAACAGGAGAACCAGTTTTAGTAGCAGCCAAGGGGAGTCAGGCAAGACCTAGAGAGCCAGGGTGGGAAGCCTGAGCATAGAGGCTCTTCCCCTTCTAGTCGGCTAGGAGGGCCTCGGGCTGCACAACGCAGGCAGCCCCAGAAGGATGCCGGTGAGAAGAGCTGATGAGCTGGAGGCTGGACAGCAGGGCCCTGAGAGGTGGACCAGTAGACCAGCTGCTGAGAGGGGACTGGATAAGGCGTATGCAACTCTGAGTCCCTTCCTCTCCATCCTGTCTCCTATTCCTCCCTTCTTACCCTGACGGTAGTGATTTGGCACTGCTAACAGATGGGGCTGAGGTCACCTCCACTGAAAGTTTTCTAGGGCCAGAGGCTGGACTGTGCTCTGAGCTTAGCAAGGAATATAAATGTAAACCAGCCTGGAAACACTTCTGGATACAAGGGGAGGTTGGTAAAAGCTCAGGACCACAGTACCCATCCCATCCCCCCACCCCCCAACCCCCCACCTCCCCCCCACCCCCCCACCCCCGCCAATCAAGAGACTGCTGAGTCAGAGGACAACAGACACCCCTCAGTGTGGGCTGCCAGGCCCATTCTAGCCATGCGTCCTTTGCCACAGCCATCTACAGGGGCTCATCTTGCAGACTCTATGAGTTTTCACTCCTCACCTGCTCCGTCCCAGTGCCTGGCCAAGAGTCTAGAGCTCTTTGATTCAGCCTCCCCACCCCACGCTGCCCTGCCCACCTGCTGAAGCTGTTTAAGGGAGAGTTGGGGGAAGGAGTTGGCTCTGAGTCCCAAAACAGGTGTCAGGACTGGTGAGGGGAAGGAAGCCACCTTGGCAAGAGTCCCCGGATAGGGTCACATTCCAGTGCAACTGATCTTGCAGCCATCTGGCCTAAGTGGCCACTCAGGCTCATAAATATTTCATCCCCTTTCTAAAGGAAAACATAGGTCTGGCCTGGGCTTCTGCGCTGATTCCTGGGTGACACTGGGAACGTTCCTCCCTCTGTGTGACTCGCTTTTCTCATCCGAAAAGGAGCCCTTGGGACTGCTGACCTTCCTGCTCCGATAGACTGAGGCCTTGTGGTCCTGGGTAGGCAGGCTCTATCCATGCATCTCTGGCTGGGACACAGCAAGAACAGGGTCATTCACTGCCTTCCCCAGTTAACATGTGGGTTCCCAGTCTACAGCAAGAGGCCAGTAGCCACAGGCACTCTTCAGGCTCATAAATGGATGGGAAATTACCCAGAGACTTTCTGTAAAGACCACACTTCCCTGGCTCTGGACCAATGTCCCTCACTAGAGTGACTGGGGTAGAGTCTAAAGGCAGTCTGCTAGCTACATAGAGGTGGCCAGCGCACTTCCCAATGTCACCTGAAGCTTCTCTCACCTCCCCTTTGGGCTGCTCTGAGGCCTCAGTGGGAAAGAATCCTGGAAAAATGTGAGCTCTGAGGAGATGTCAGGAGATACAGACATGTTTCCCCCTGTCCCCAGGCCAAGTGAGGAGATTGTGACCCTGAATCACCTACACAAGGAAGTTGCATCCCCACCCTCTTTTGGAGTTATTGGTCACTGGAAGTTCTTCACAAGATCTAACCCTTGCTTTCCATCCTTCCTCGAGGGCTTATCTAGCACTGCTCGAAGCCTCTAGGAAGCACCACACCTAAGCCAGTTAAATTCTTGTATCTCTAGCCCGCATGCACAGGTAGCTGCAGAAGAATGAATGAGGAGTTCTAAGCGTTAGGAACTTTGTATAGAAACTCCTTGGCATCTGAGAACAGTGGGAAGTGGACAGTTGGCGATGGCTGCTGTCCATCTTACTGAAACTGGAAGGGTAAGGTAGCTCCACCAAGCTCAGGGTATGTCCCACCCCCAGATCCTGGATAAAAAGTGATTCTAAAGTCAAATTCCTGGTCACCTAGAGGGTGGGGTGACTCTGTGTCAGGAGTTCTGGGTGGTGTTTGAGGTGTTGTGTGTCTCACATGCTCCAGGAGGCTGTTGATGCTGTAGGCTCCTGGCATATTGAGCATCAAGGATACATATGGACAGTGTTCCCAAAGTGAATACTGCATCCATCGCCAGAGGGGAGTGTGCTAAGGCCCAGGTGCCGTGGCCCCAATCCTGGGAATCTCAGTTGAGGAGGTCAGAGGATAGACCTTGGATCTGCACTTGATAAGCTTCTCTGGAGTTTGGAGGTACACAGTCTTTTAGGCTCCCTCAGAGCCAAGCTCCTGTGAGTCTAGGGTCCTGCTAAGAGTGTTCATGGGGCAGGCAAGGTGGCACAGGCCTATAATCCCAGGATGCAGTAGGCATAGGCAAGAGAACCACGAATTTGAGGTCAGTCTGGCTGTAGAGTGAGACTCTATCTTTAAACAAAAATGCATGAACTCAGAATTCAGATGAGCTACCTGTGAGCTGCTCCCTGAAGCTCCATTTGCTCGCCTGTAAAATGGAGGTCACAGCATCTTCCTTGGAGATGTATAGTTAGGAATAAATGAGCCTGTGTCTGCTGCACGCACACGAAGCACTCAACAAATATTAGCTCCCGGCGAGATTCACGTCACATACACTGTTTTTCCAGGGTTTCAGCCATGCAGCCAGCTCCCTTTCCTACACCTGCTTTGAGCCCTGTTCTCATGCAGTGGCTTCTCTGTCTCAGGAGCTTGGCTCCAACAGCGAGGTTGAGGGAAAGATGAAAACCTGGGTATCTGACATCCCCACATAAGTCACGAGCCGCTAAGTGGAAGGACCCTCATTTATTAACCCAGTGTCTTCTGCACCATAGTGTATTACAAGCATTCTACGATGCTGAAAAGGATAGATAAATGGAGAGAGGCCTGAGGGAAGGAAAGGGGAAGCAGAGAGACAAAGGACCAGGAAAGAGGGGAGCCTGGTGGAGTCCCATCTGTGCAGACACTCCCAGAGTCCAGGCTAAGGCTCTGCCATGGCCTTGGCACCTTAGGAAAAGTCCTTTGCCTAGCTGGAGGAGAAACGTGTGCAGGAAGGGCAGCCCCACCCTTGGGTTCTGCTTGAGGGCTCCCTGGAGTTTAAACTTAATCTGAGCTCCCAGGCTCATCCCTGGATTCTCTGATCTCTTAGTTTAGATCTCTAAGGGACTTTAAAAGTCAAGAGCTTTAGTCAGAGACTCTGACCCAAGAAGTCCCCAGCACAATACATAGCCCTGAACCCCCCGCAGGGGGTGAGGAGCCCCTGGCTCTGCACTGCTTTGGATCATGCAGGAGCCCAGTGCTGCTCCTGGGTGGCCCAGCTGGAGCCAAGTCTGTTCCAGAGGAGCATTTACGGCTGAAAGAATCACCAGCAGGTCCCAGAGCCCATCCCATCACTGACACTCTCTCCGTGGCTCTCAGGAGCCAAATGACTCATGTTGGGACCCTCATGGGCTGCAAGTGCTACTAGTCTGCCCACCCGCCCACCCCGGAGCAGCCTCGGCGCAGACACATGTAGTAATCAACTCCCGGAACCTTGGAAGAGCAAACAAGGTAGCATATAATCATGCTGCCTGAAATAGCCATGTCAGGGAGGCCATCGCCACCCGGCATGTCCCTAGGGACCCCTTGCTAGCCCCCCTGATACAGCTGGGCCCCAGGGCCCTCCCTAACTAGCAGCTAAGTTGAGGTACCGACAGAACTCACCAAGTCACCAGCAGGGCTTGAGGCCAGCTTTGGAAATGGGGACTTCCCTTCCTGGTGGCAGACTGGGCAACAGCAGGCTGGGCTCTTAGATCAGCGTTCTCAGGCCTCAGGGCCCTGTTGCTCCCTCTCCTGTCAGCTCTGGGTCTCCCTCTGCCTCATTCCTGCAGGTGCAGGCTGGGGTTAGGAGCCCTCTCCCCTCTCTGCTTACTTCCTTTTGACAGCCTTAGCTATGTTGTTGTTTCTAGTTTTTGTGAGTGTGTTGTTTCCTCTTGACGCCCTGACTGTTGTAGCCCGGTCCGGCCCTCAGCTCCTGATCTCTCTGCTTCTACCTCCCAAGGGCTGGGATTATAGATAGAAGTGTACCGGTTCATCCTCCCCCACCCGCAACTCTCGACCCTCAAGTAGTGCTCTGGGGCCATCTCTCCTCCTCCTCCTCCTCCTCCTCCTCCTCCTCCTCCTCCTCCTCTTCCTCCTCCTCTCCTCCACAACTTCCCTTGCAAGAGGCTGAAACATGACCCCGAATGATAGGTTCACATCCAAATGTCCAGAACTAGCACAAGAGATCTCATTTGGGGATTTTGCAGATATAATCTAAGGAGGTCTCTTGAGATGAGATCATTAAAATCCAATCAGAGGTGACAGGGAGACAGAAGAGAGGAGGAGAGGCCAGGAGAAGATGGAAGGCAGACACAGGAGCAATGCAGCCACAAGGGATGCCAGTAGCCACCAGAAGCTAAAATAGGCAGGCAAAGTGTCTCCCGGGATCTCCAGCCATCTACAGCCTGCTAGCTCCTGAAGGACTGTCTGTGTACAGTTCTGTTTAAGCCACACTATTGTGGTGTGTTAAGAGGGCCCAGAAAAGGAAGCTCCCCATATCTCTATTTCAAGGTCAGTAGGTCAGTAGATCAGAATCACTGGAGGACTTGCTGAAGAACTCAGACAGTCAAGTCTACCCACAGACGTAGTCCAGGGGAGATGGCCAGGACCTGGGAATGCGCATTGCCGGCTTTGAGACCTGGCTTATTGTATAGCTTAAGCTGCTCTTGGACTGGAGCCATTCGGTCTCTACCTGTAGAATCTGGTACCACAGTGCCCCACGGGGCTGAGAATGCCATGGCGCACTGGTTCCCAGTGATACAATCAGCTATTCTGGACAAAAACTGGAGAACCATTGTTCTGTGAGCTCTGCTGGTGACTAAGTTTGCCCATTCTCTGCCCATAGTTCCTTCCCCAAAAGACACCTCCCTTGGCCCTATCCTCCTTGTGTTTCTCTTAGCTCCCAGGAGTCTCAGAAGGCCTCCCAGAGGGAATGCCCCATCCCTATCCCAGCCTAACTGGGCTCCTCTGAGACCACTCAAGCCTCCCCTGGGGCCTCCTGACAATTTACCTATGAATATAGAGGAAAGTCCTACAGTCACCCCCAGAAGATTCCTGTGGACCCTCCCCCTGTTCCGTGCTATGATCCAGGGCTGTAAGCGGAGCTGTAGATCAACTCCTGGAGTGTCAGTCAGTGCACCCTCCAAAGGCATGGTCACTAGGCAGAGCATGCTAGAACCATATCTCCAAAAGTCCTCAGGGTCCCACCAAGGCTAAGAGCTCTCAGGGATAAAACTATTATACTGACAGGTTACCAACACCATCCTGTCTCTTCCACTGAGGCTCTATTTTAACGTTCCAATTTAGAGGAAGGAGTAGTTGGATCTAGCATCCCCAAGCTCATATGTCAAAGCTTAACAGCTCCTGGAGCAGGTGTCCTGAAAATACCCAACTCCCCAGAGCCTCCAAATAGCCAATCCCTGGAGCTGGCTATCTTCTTCCTCTGCCACTCAGACTCAGTCTTGGAGGCAGCTAGGTGCGGTCGATGTGTGAGTGGCTTCCTCTTGGGGCCACCTGAGCTCTGATGGTGGCTCTCCTGAAATGACATCACCTTTCTGTGCCTCAGGATGCTCGTCTGTGTAGTGAGGAGGGAAGTCAGCGGTAGCACTGGTCCCACAGGAGTGTTGTGAGGACCGACAGGTGCGAGAGACTGCCACACAGTGAGTGTCATCTGTACACTGCTCTCACTAGCCCGGCCTGGGGCATTTGTCTGTGCACAGCTGTCCCTTCAAAGTAGGTCACAGTACGCAGGAGGGGGCACCTGTTTTATCTTTCCCAGGAGCCCCTCTTATTCCTGTGCTCGGGAGACATCTGCCATGGGACTGAATGCCCAAATGCTCTGATTTTCTCCTGAACACGCGTCTTTCTTCTCCCTGTCCAACTCTGCTGGGTCCTCAAGATGCTAGATGCAAAGTTCGTAGGGAACTTGGTCATAGCACAGACAGTGAAACTGAGGCCCAACATGAACAAGTCTCAGAAGTCATCAGTCATTCCAGAACAGGACCAATAGACCCTATCAGGGAGTTATCATCGTCAGACAAGAAGATCTCCTGGAAGCCTGGCTATCCAATCATTTTATTTGACCTTCCCATCTTAGAAACGGAAAACCCTAGGTTCAAAGAGGAGAGATGATTGACAGCTAGTGATAAAGTCAAGACTTGAACCCAAATCTCTGGATCCTAAGGTATTGGAGCTTTGAAAAGGTATCAAGGGCAGAGGGAAGACATTGGTGCGATGGAATCTGAACTAAGTCAAAATCCCACCTCTGTTCAAGCCTAGCTGTTTGACCTCAAGTGGGCTACTTAACTTCTCTGGGCTTTAGTTGCCTCATCTACAAAATGGTCATAACTAGAAGCTACCTGGGAGTGTACAAGATTGGCATAATGACCATTGCCAAGTGAGTTCCCCTTCCTGGCTTTCCCCCATAGCCTAGTAGCTCCCTTCTGTCCCCAAGAGTGTGTCCCAGGGCACACACCCTGTGTCCCCAGACTCCCCACTCCTCCTCTGAGAAGCAAGTGGCTTCTGTGTCTTAGATGCATGGATCCTGGGGTCCTGGTGTTACTCTTGAGTCTCTTCTCTAGGGTCACCCTGTGTGGCTGTCCTTGGTAATAAACATTCCCCTTAGAAGCCAGAGTTTCTAAGACCAGCTTTTTTTTCTGTCTTCTTCCCCTTTTCCTTGCCACTGTGCTGCCCAAGACCCCCAGCCCCAGCCCAACCTGGCACTGCCTTTGAGGGCCCTGCTTCTGCGTTTCCATGGACTCTCCCCAGTGCCTGGCCTCACTCCCACCCCGTTTCTATTCAGCCCCAGGCTCCGCTGGCTTCCCATGGTTTCTCTTGGCCTGGATTCACAACTGGTATAACATGTCTGGTGTGGCTGTACTCCTCCCATGTTGGTCAGAGAGGAAGTAAGTGTGTGCAAAGGAGTGTGCTGAGGGGGTAAGGTGCTGCCAGCCCAGGTGCCAAACCAAATAGCTCATGTGCCACATCCAACTCAGTACATGGACCCTGGAATGCAGGCTGGCTGCCCCCTGCCTACTCCAGGCCCACGCTAGACTCTCCATACCTAGTTCCTGTTCCTTGTGTCCGGTTCTAGCTGGTACCATGCTTGCTCGAGGGCTGAGCTATGCATGGCTCCAGGAGAACAGAGATGCAGAGATGCTGCTTTATGGAGGTGTCAGATGGCAATGAGCCCCTCTGTGCATCTTTCCTGCTCTAAGGACAGCCCACACTATGGGGGAACATGGAAAGAGGCGTGCCCCTGTGCCTCCCTGACGCTTCCAACAGAAAGCAGGACATTGTGATTGGCTCCTGCTCTGGGGAGAGAGGAGGGCCTTGATCGATGGTAGTCAAAGGACAGTCTCCCTCATGGCCTTTGGAATCCCACAGCTGAAATACAGCTGCCTCTGCCTCAACAACTCTACCTTGGATAGCCCCAAAACTTTCCTGCAAGTCCCCTCATCTCTTAGCTGAGGGCACTTGTTAAGGAGGGTAACGGGGAAGCCACATGGTAGAAATGACACATGGAGCTGATACACAGGCCTATGGGCAGTAAGCTCAGTTGTTTGTCCTCTCATCTTGGTAACTCAAGATGGTCTTACTGTAGGTACCTGACATGGTGAGGACTGAATTTGGTGGGAAGCACCTCCCTTCAATGTCTGGAGCAAGGTCTTCCACTTTCCAAAAGCTCAGGATATAACACCAGTCATTCAGAGTCCTCATAGTGGGTCCTTCATCAATCTTCAGTACACATGCGCACACACGCAAGTCACTGTATACATGTACACACATGCACAATTGCATTCATACACACTGTACTGGTTGGTTTTGTGTGTCAACTTGACACAAGCTGGAGTTATCACAGAGAAAGGGGCCTCCCTTGAGGAAATGCCTCCATGAGATCCAGCTGTAAGGCATTTTCTCAATTAGTGATCAAGGGTGGGAGGGCCCATTGTGGGTGGTGCCATCCCTGGGCTGATGGTCTTGGGTTCTATAAGAAAGTAGGCTGAGCAAACCAGAAGAAGCAAGCCAGTAAGGAACATCCCTCCATGGCCTCTGCATCAACTCCTGCTTCCTGACCTGCTTGAGTTCCAGTCCTGACTTCCTTTAGTGATGAACAGCAATGTGGAAGTGTAAGCTTCCCAACTTGCTTCTTGGTCATGATGTTTGTGCAGGAATAGAAACCCTGACTAAAACACACACATACCACACCACACAACACCACACCACACCACACCACAACATAAACCCACACAGAGAATTCAGCCAAACTCCCTGATGGTCACTCAGTCTCTTCCCGCTTTACCTCCATATCTTAACTCCCTCTGGTCCCTCTGCCCACCACGTCCTTCCCTGCTTCTTCACATGATTGACATTTTCTGGCCCTTCAAGACCTAAATCAAATTTTGCTGACTCAGTACCACCTCAGAAATACTTTGAAATGAAGGAGTGGATGACTGGTTAGATGAACAACCGTGTGGAGCCTTCTGTTTCTCTACCCCTCTCAAATGGATTCTACACGTTCTTTTCAGGAAAGCTCTTGGATGTGGACAGGGTAAGATCATGATCCCACTTTGAAGATGGAGAAACTGAGGCGTATAGTCAGGATCAGAGGCACGGTCTGAAGCCAACCTTTGCCTGGCAAGCCGGCATTCTCTGGACCATAACAGGCAAGACCCAGCCATCTGCCTTGGTTTCTGCCTTCATCTGCCTAAGCAAAAGGGGTGCAATTGGGCCGGGGTGAATGCTCTACTCCCACTCTCAGAAAGCGTGAGGGGAACCGCCCCTCTAACTAGAAGTGCCAGGCCTGTCCTGAAAGCAGGACATTCAGGGACCTCCAGCAAAAGGTGTGACTCACTTTTTTCTTTTAATTAATGATTTAACTTCCAAATAAGTCCAAGTTTTTCCTATGAGTCTGCTTGATGCTTTGATTGAAATGTCACCCCTGCCCCCACCCCACATACCACTTCTTATTTTTGGCGCTCCCAGCTCTTTGCTGGAGTCCTAAGCAAATGTTTAGTCTGCCTGCAAGAAGGCACGCACAGGCTTCCCTGGCTTTCATCTCCTGACCTTGGCCTCCCACGGCACCCTGCCTTCCTATCCTGCTGGACGGAGGGAGAGGCTGCTGGGGCCAGAGGCCTAGGCTCATTGGGATGGAGGGCAGATGGATGAGAGAGTGGGGGAAGGCAGGGCCTACCGCCCAGGTACCCACAGAGAGGAAAGCCAAAACAATGGTGGCTGTGTCTAGCCAGAGACCCTCAATTTAAAGGTAGACTCCAAGTACTGGACAACAATGGGAGGGAAGGCCCTTGGTCCTGTGGAGGTTTGATGCCCCAGCATAGGGGGATGTGGGAGAGGTGGGGCAGGAGGGGGGTGGGGAAGCACCCTCATAGAGGCAAAGGGGAGGGGGAGAGGGTGGATGTGGGATGGGGGGAGGGATAATGGAGAAGTAACCAGGAAGTGGGATATCATTTGAGATGTAAATGAATGGAGTGATTAATTAAAAAAATAAAAATAAAAAATAAAGGCAGAATCCAGAGAGAAGTCACCTTCCCTATCTCCCTCCTTCTGCTCAAAAACAATCACGACAGGTTAGGACTGTCTGACTCCCATATCTGTGCTCTGGGCAGGGCCACAGAAGTACCTACAGCCAAGGACTCTGAAAGCCTGGTCCTAGACACTCCCCACTCGCCTCGCTCCAGCAGGCTATATGTCATGCCTACCTACCTGAGTCCTATGCTCCAACTTTGATTTTCCCAAAATCATGTATCCATGCCATTGAACAGCTAGAGATGCAACTGAAACTTCAATTGGCTTCTTTGAGCAGGTGTGAGGCACCTACCACGTTCCCAGCCCTGTGTTGGGCACAGCATGCATTCAACCCAATAAGTGGGCAGGGCCAGCTTCCCTGACCATAGCACCTATTCCCACTTCCATGTGCAGGCTTAGTCCTGCTGCCGTGATTTCCCTGCTGGGTAAAAGGGGAACTGCAGGGTTCCCTGGGGGTGGGTTCTATCCTGGGTGGCCCAGAGTCTCTGATTACAGTACCTCCTACCATTCCCTAACTCCCACGAAGGAGGGAAGAAGGTGTTTGAACTTGGCCCTCCTCCTCCTCCTCCTGAGCCCCAGGGCAAAAGCCAACTAAGAGGAGGAGGCAGCCTCTTCCTGGTACTTCTTTAGGACACTAGTCTCCTCCCCAGAACCCAGCTCCCATGGCAGAATGCCAATGGTCCCAGGACAGCAGTCCTGGTGGCCTCACCTAGGGAGGTTCCATTGCCACAGTCCTGCAGACACACAAATGCCATAGACAGACATTTATGACAATGAGACCCTCAAGAAAGCAGAGCCAGAGCACTGTCTGCATCAGTGAGTGGGGTGCAGAGGAAAAGGAAGTGAGGCAGGGCTGTGCCCCAGACTAGGAAGGTGGGCCCTCCGTGACTCACAGCGACTGCAGGCTGGGCAGATCCCACAGGGCCTCTGCTGGGATCCCTCGGAGCTGGTTGCCCTGCAGCATCCTGAAGGGGAGAGAGAGATCTGTAAGAGTCGGGTACTGAGGGCAGTGGGGTAGGGGCTCCTCCTTTGAAACTCTCCCCCTTCTCCTGCTTTAGGGCTCAGAGTTTGAGGTGTAGCCTCCCGACCTGTTAGCGGAGAGTGAGGCATGGTGGATGTACACAGGGGACTGGACAGCCCAGTGTACCAGAGGAGCCTCAGGTGGGCTTGGAAGACATGGCAGGAAGAAAAGGGCAATGAAGAGAAGGGAGAGCAAGATATGGAGGCACAGACATTTAGTCTAGGGCTTGGGAGGCAGAGAGAATTTCCAGGACAGCCTGGAATATATATTGAATTCCAGGGTAGCCTGAGCTACAGTGGGAAAGGATCTCAGAGAGGGGGAGAGAGAGAGAGAGAAGATTCTGCTGAATTTGGGCCAGGAAGTGTTTCAGTTTTACTTCTCAGGCCTCAGTTTCACTGTCTATTCAGCTGAGATGCTAAGGGATTCTTTTTGAGATGGAAGACGTGGATAAAGATAAGACTGAAGACTGCCCTTCAAGCATCAGAACATCGCAAAAAAACATGCTCTCTGGAGTACTTGCCTCCAGAAGCAATTTGAAGTGCCCCCGTCATCAGCCTATTGTGGTGGCTTAAGCTCACATAAACACACACTAAGTAGCTGTTTCTGAGGCTGCCAGCCTAGCACCACAGCCAGCCACAAAGCCCAGGAGGGCACCACAGACAGAAACCACGAAGCTCCTGGGGACCTAGAAACCCTATATGCAGGAGAGAGAGTCAGGGAGCACGCAATGGGTAACAAGGGGTGCTGCTGACTCCAGGGGATCCAGGCACATCAGGGGCTTTAGGTCAGATGGCAGGAAAGCACAGACAAGGAAATTAAATATGTAAATATAAACAATCTGAAGAGATAGGTTAAGAGCACCGGCTGCCCTTCCAGAGGACCAGGGTTCAATTCCTAGTACCCATAGTGGCTAACAGTTGTCCGTAAGTCCAATTCTAGGATACCTGACACCTTCTGGACTCCATGACCACTGCACACACGTGGTGCAGAAACATACATGTAGACAAAACCCACACACATAAAATTATATGAATACATTAAGAAAAAGAAATACAGCAGAGGCTCTTGGATAGCAGTTACCGCCAGAACGTGTGTGTGTGTGTGTGTGTGTGTGTGTGTGCGTGTGCGTGTGCGTGTGCGTGTGCGTGTGTGTGTGTGTGTGTGTGTCCATGAACACGGGTGCTTATGTAGGTGGAGGCTAGAGGACAACTTCAGCCACCTAAGGAGTGCCCACCCTGTTTTCTGAGGCAGGGTCAGTGTCCCACTGGACTAGAGCTCACCGTAGACTAAGCTGCCCAGCTAGAAAGCCCCAGGGACTCACGTGTTCTGCCTCCCAGAGCTGGGATTACAAGCTCAAGGGCTTATCATGGCATGGGGCTTTCTTTTCAGTGTGGGTCCCAGGGACTTCACCAAGTCCTTACACTTTACCAAGTGAGCCATCTTTCCTGCCCCACGAGCAGACGTGAGAGGAGGAGGGTACAAGACCAATTCAGGAAGTAGGTAGGGAGCAGAGAGGAAGGATGCAACCAACTACCAACACAGGCAGAGGAACTGCCTCCCAGGCTGCACTAAGCATGCTGGAAGGGCCATGAGCATTGATAGGTCTGCCTCAACAGCTAGCCAGGCTCCCAGGATGCAATGGGGAGTGAGCACCTGCTGTATGCTTGGTATGTCGTCTACATTGAGGGCTTGAGACTTCGCTTTTCAACTTGTGTCTCCCCAACTAACCAAAAAGTACAAAGTCCCATGACTGAAGCTGTGTAGCCTGGATCCCAGCCCTAAGCTCTGCCCTACTTCAGCTGTGTGACTGTGGAAGTATGGCAACATCTCTGTTCATTGGTTGAATGGATCATATTAAATGGTCCCTGCAGGGCACTTACTTTACAGAGGCGGAACTCAGCACCCTAGCTGATCTCACCAGCTACCACGGTTACTGATCTATAGCTTACTGTTTGATTTAAGGAGATCACTTCTCTCTGAGCCTCAGTTCCCTCCTTGATCAAGAGAAGAGACCTAGAGATGACATGTTTTCTCATGTGTGGTGGTGGCATGGCTCATTGGCAGAGGACTTGCCTAGCATGCCCAAGGCCCTGGGCTCGAGCCTCAGTTATCCAAATGATGATGGTGATGTAGACAAAGATGGTAGTGATGCCTAGCATGTGTGAGAAATGCAATCTCACACAACCACTCAGAAGAAGTAACAAGACAGCCAGGAAAACCATCTCACTCAACTGCCCTCCTGGAACTGAGTCGACACCAGGCCTGAAGATGACCCCACAGCAGGGCTCTGGAGCTCCTTAGGGACCTGAAAACCCTCTGCTCTGGGCATGAGGCGAGGGAGCTAGCAGGGCTTCTGGCTGACTGCGGTGGGTACTTCTATCCCTCCAGCTCCTGACTTCTAAGCTGCGAGCATCTCTTTACTCTGATCTCCACCTTGCTTCTTGTGATTCCCACACAAAGCTCACAGCATGTTCATATCAAGGACACATGAGAAATTATGGTTGGGTAAACAGTGGTTACTGCGTATACCCCTTCCAAGGTCCCCAAAGCTACATCTTGCCACCGCATAGGTGAGTGGCACCTCCAAGGAGCCCCCCTAACGTATCTATTGGCACTGACATCATCCCTTACTCCCACCTTTCTTTCCACTGAGTCCCAGACAATGAGATCTAGAAAGATCTTTCTTTTATTCGTGTGTGTGTGTGTGTGTGTGTGTGTGTGTGTGTATTCATATGGAAGTCAATGGATAAGTTCCAAGAGTTGGTAAGAACCGACTCACTCTTCACCATGTGGATCCAGGAGGTGGCAGGAGCCTTCACTCACTGAGCCATCTCACGGGACCTAGAAAGGTCCTTCAAGTCTCCACGCTGTGCCTCCAAGGCACAGAATCTCTACGTGGCACCTCTGCATGGCACTTAGCTCTCCTTCCTTCCAGTGTCAGGGACTCAGCTTCTCCCCCACAGCCATGCTGGGACTGACAGTCGGCCTTGCTTTGGGGAATCAGTACCCAGCGAGTGTAGAGTGCTCACTGGTGTGGGTGTGGGGCCCGATCTGCTTCATTTGCTGTTCCCAGCCTCTTTCCCAGCATTGCTGTATGGAAGCACAGTTGGGTTGGAAGGGGTAGAAAGACTGTCTGAAGGGAGCAGCCCTTTATTCTCCAGGGTGAGGCAATGGAGGCAGAAAGAGGGGAGGTGATTTCCCCAGAGTTACAAATCACATTAACAGCAACATTAGGACCAGGCTCGAAGGTCCACTCTTTCCAGCCACGGCTGTGCTTGGTGGGGCAACGTGGATTTAACCCTTCGCTCTCAGTCCTAGATGCACATCAGGAGCACCGGGAAAATGCTCAGGCCACAGAACAGCCCACTTAAGCCTCTGGGGCTACGTTTGGTGTAAAAGATGATGCTTTATTAATTCTCAGGCTCTAGATTGAGTTCAATGTGCAAACAGGGGTCTAGTGGAAGTCTGATCCTCAGCAACTGCCCCCCCCCAACTCATTTACAAAGAACATACTCAGACTATTTCTCTTGCCAGGAAGGCATCTGGGGGCAGGTGGCAGAGTCAACCCCACCCCACAGGCTCTTTCTGTGAGATCTGGTGCCTTGGGGATGCTTCTGTGGATGAGTGAGGCAGGGTCTGAAGCTCACCCACCCTCTGCCCTCTGTAAAAGGTCCTTCATCAGTTTGATGTATTCACCTTTTTGTTTTGTTTTTGCAGTGCTGGGGATCAAACCCAGGGCCTTGTACATGCTAGGCATGTACTCGGCCACTGAACTTCTTCCAACATATATGAGTGCTTTGTCTAGATGTATGTTTGTGCGCTATGTACATAGCTGGCACCAGAGGAGACCCGGAGAAGATGTTGGCGCTGTTGAAGCTGGGGTTAAGGATGGTTGTGAACCAACATGTGACTGCTGAAAACTGATCCTGGATCCTCTGCACATGCTGCTCCCGACCTCCGGCCCTTATCTCCAGCTCCAGGTCTTGGCTTTTTGAGAGACAGTTTGTCTATAGCTCAGCCTGGCTTTGGACTCAGTGGTTCTGTACCTCAGCCTTCCCAGTGCTGGAAGCTCAGACCTGAACCACTGCCAATGGCCAGTGTGTGTGGTTTGGGGTTTTTTGTTTGTTTATTTGTTTGGGTTTTTTTGGTTTTTTGCTTTTAAAAAATTATTTATTTATTATATGTAAGTACACTGTAGCTGTCTTCAGACATCTGAGAAGAGGGCATCAGATCTCATTACGGATGGTTGTAAGCCACCATGTGGTTGCTGGAATTGAACTTAGGACCTCTGTTCGCTCCAGCTCCACTTGCTCTGGCCCAAAGATTTATTTATTGTTATATGTAAGTACACTGTAGCTGTCTTCAGACAGAGCAGAAGTGAGCGTCAGATCTCATTACGGATGGTTGTGAGCCACCATGTAGTTGCTGGGAATTGAACTCAGGACCTCCGGAAGAGCAATCAGTGCTCTTAACTGCTGAGCCATCTCTCCAGTCCTGTGGTTTGAGTTTTAATTCTGCAACTAAAATTATTGAGGAATCCATTCCAACATCCTCGTTTTAAATGGAAGAAGATTAGGTGTTGGAGAGTGGAAATCTAGCCATTTTCCCTGCCACCGTCCCCATGTCCCCTTTTCTGGTGAGGCCCTGAGTCTCGTCATACTTCTCTGCTGCCAAAGAGCCCCGGGTCCTGCCCTCTAGTCTCTTGGGAGGATGGAACTTGGGCTCTTGCTGAAGAGCAGCTTAGAAGATCTCCCTGGGCTCGTCACAATGTCTCAAGAGCCAGGGTGAAAACCTCAGTGCTCTCAAGGAGCATGAGTCCTTCCCAAATCAGCTCCACTCAATCCATCAGTCCAACAGAGAGGAAGTGGGCAATGTCAGCCTGAGATAGCTCCATACAGCATGGAGAGGGCTATACCTGATGTCGCACTAGATTTCCTTGGGCTGGACCTAAGATCCAACTCCCTCGTGCTCCTTTCTGCGTCCAGCCAGGCTTTGGACTGGATGGGCAAGATCAGAAGCAGTGAGCAGCTTCTAGAACGTTACTACAAGGGCACTGTCTAGGAAGCCTGAGTCACAAACTGACTTCAGGCTCTGGGCTCTATCCAGGAGCAGGGTCCCTGGGGAAAACTCCTACCTAGTTTTCTAAAGGCAGAGAGGGGAGGGGAGGCAAGCCCCTGGGTCTCCACCCTTGTTACTCAAATCTGGTGCAAGGCAGCTGAAACAAACTCAGCAGAGTTGTTCTAGATAGGGCTGCATTGACCTGAACCAGGGTAGCTCTAAGCCCTGGATGGTCTGCCAAGGAGGGGAAGGGTCAAGGCTAGACCATGTCCATTTTCTAAGATGACAGCTTTGCGGGAAGGTAAAGTGGGAAAACACAACACATCCAATTATCTCCTTGGGCTGGTGCCAGGATCCAGGAATCTGCCTACAGTTGCTCTGTGCCCTGCAAAAGCTCAGCAGACAGGACAGCCAGAGGCCCAGGCTTTGCCCCACATGTCTGGGGCATCAGGGGTATGGTTTTCCTCAGAGCAGCTCTGTGAATTTAGCATCTGGGCCCTTACAGCCTCAAGGGACAGAACTGGTGCGAGGCTAGACCCTGCTCGGGCTGACTCTCTTGATCAGACCTGCTCTAAGCTGGTGGGGCTTGAGGACTTGGAGAACCCTCAGAGGAGAAAAGGGCCACAGTCAGGGAGGGGAGGTTACCTGGGAGGGACTCTGCTGCAGTCCCTTAGGAGGGGAGCAGAGAGGATCCCTTACGTTTCCCTGTCCTCTGTTGCCCATTTCCTCTAGACCTAGCCAGGCCTCAGAGGAAAAAAAGCCACAGCCTGGGAAAGGGTGTGAAAGTCTCGAGCAAGGTCTCCTTGTACTCCTAAGAGGCTCTTAGGACAATTGGGGGTGGGCTCCACGGCTCTAGTTCTTATGGGTCTGAGAGACAAGAACCTGCAACCAGCAAAAGTGGCATTGGATGTTGTAAAGGCCATAGTACCCAGGACATACATGGATTTTCCTGCTCTGGCACTCTGGGGGAGATGGCTGGGGGTCCCCAGCTTGCCTACTTTCCCTGAACAAGGGAACTCTGCAGTCAGGATACAAGGTTTTAGTGATCGGTGGTCTTCAAAGATGGAGCAAAAGGGGGTCACTGACAGAGAGAGGGTGAGCAGCCTAGCTGTTCTGGCTCCCACACACAGCTTTTGGCCAACCTGCTCACTGGGCCCAGACGCCGCTGGTTGAAAGGGGGCGGGCCGGCTGCGGTTTCTTCCAGTCTTTGATTTATTGCCTAATGCAGGCAGAGAAGAAAGAAGAAGCTCATCTCTAAGCCAGAGCCTTAGGAATGGGATGTGAGCCTCACATCTTCTGAAGGCCCAGCAAACAGAGCCCTGCTTTCTAATCCTACTGCAGGTCTAAACCTGCCACTGGGCACAGATATGCCACCAAACGGTCTGCCTGCACTATGCTGGGGGTTCGAGATACCTCCTCCCCAACTCCCTCTGCACCCTGGACAGCTATAGGGAGTAAATACACAGAGAGAAACCTCAGAGTCCTAGAAGTCAGAGATTTAGAGGCAGATGGAGAGAGGAGCTGGAGACTAGAGACACCAGAGGCACAAAGTGCTCAGATATCTGACACTGATCTGGAATTATCTGGAAACGGGAAGGGCCAGAGGAAGGGCCACTGTCATGAGCCATTTTGAGAAAACAGGAGAGGGATCTGCCTTTGGGTGGATACCATTCCAAACCCAGGCACAGAACTGGGGTTCAGGACTTCTCTCCTCGTTCAGATGCTTTTGTGCAGCCAACAAGCTGCACAACTGTACAGAGAAGAGCTGCACCTAGAGTCGGGACCAAACAGCAGGACTGGAAAGGCGCTTGCTGCTTTAGGGAAGCCCCAAGAGCTCATTCTGTTGTCTTAGGAGCAGCCCTTCAAATATTCATTCTCTCCACACTGGTCCCTGGGATGCTGGGCCCTCCCTGACCTCCATCCGCCTTCAGACTCCATATCCACTTTTTCCCATCTCCTCCCACCTTTACCCCTTTTGGAAAGATGGACTTAGTGAGAACAAGATGCATCATGGGTTGGGGTGGGAATGGACAGAGCCCCCTTCCCTTCTCTACAGTTAGCAAGGAGAGTTAAGTGAAGGAACTCCAGGTCCTCTCCTAGCCTCAGGCTCCTTTTGATCCTGAGAAGGTATGAAGGGGCCAGAAGAGGCAGCCCAATTTGAAGGAAATTCCTTCGCAATGCTTGTGATAGCAAAGAGCTGGAGGCACAGAGACTGAGAAACAAGGAAGAGGAAAAGGCATATACAGAGCTGGGCGTGTACAGACCTCTAATCCCAGCACCTCAGAGTCCGAGACAGGAAGAGCTATCCTGAGCTAGGTAAAACCTAGTCTGGAAAAACTAAAAAGGGAAGAAAGGAAAGAAAAAAGCTGGATGGGGTAGCCCATGCTTACAAGGGCAAGAGGCAAGGGTCTACTTATTGAGTTGTTGAGATGCAGGTCAGTCAGGGCTACATAGAAAGATATTCTCTCAAAAAGACAAAGACCAAAAGGCAAATCAAACCCAATCAATCAGCAAACCGAAGGATGGGAAGGTTGGAGGTGAGCAAGTCTGAGCAAAGTGTGACACAGCTGGATAAAATGTCATAGTGAATACTGCCTTCCCACCTGCTAGTGTGACACATCTGGATAAAATGGCATAGTGAATACTGCCTTCCCACCTGCTAGTGTGACACATCTGGATAAAATGGCATAGTGAATACTGCCTTCCCACCTGCTAGTGTGACACATCTGGATAAAATGGCATAGTGAATACTGCCTTCCCACCTGCTAGTGTGACACATCTGGATAAAATGTCAGTGAATACTGCCTTCCCACCTGCTAGTGTCTTGAGATATGATTTTAGCACAGAGAAAAGTAAAAAGAAAATCCTTTATCTTATATGTTAACTAAAAAAAAAAATGTAAAGTACTGGGTTTTACAAAGTTTTCGAACTGTGTAGTTGAGAATGATGGTGAAGTTCATTTGTGTGTGTGTGTCTGCCTCTTAATGACTGTGCGACTGTGTGTGTGTGTGTGTGTGTGTGTGTGGTTTCATGGGCACATAAGCCACAGAGTCAGTCTCCGGTCAGGAAGAAGCAACCACCTTTCCCCTTGCTTTTTTTGTTTGTTTGTTTGGTTTGGTTTCCTTTTGTTTTCCAGACAGTTTCTCTGTGTAGCTCTGGAACTCAATCTGTGTAGCCTCGAACTCAGAGATCTGCTTGCCTCTGCCTCTAGAGGGCTGGGGTTAAAAGCATGAGCCACCACTGGGCACCTTGCTTTTTTCTTTCTTTCTTTCTTTCTTCCTTTCTTTCTTTCTTTCTTTCTTTCTTTCTTTCTTTCTTTCTTTCTTTTCTTCCTTCCTTTCTTTCTTTCTTTCTTTCTTCTCTCTCTCTCTTTCTCTCTTTCTTTCTTGTTTTGTGTTTGTTTGTTTGTTTGTTTTGGTTTGTTGTTTGGTTTGTTTATTTGGGGAGGGGTTGTTTGTCTTCTGGGACCAGGTTCACCCCTTTGGCTATGCTGGCTAGCAGCTGATCCTAGGGGTCCACCTTTCTCAACCCTATAAGTGCCAGACTCATAAGCAAAAGCCATCACACTTGGCTTTATAATGGGGCTGGGGACTCAACTCAGGTCCTCACTCTCATGAGACAAGCGTTTTGTGGACGAAGCAATCTGATCCTCTGAATATCTTCCTCATCTTGAGTTCTGGGATTACAGGCATGCACCATCATCCCTGTGTCTACCGTGCTGGGGACCTAATCCAGAGCCTCCTATATGTTAAGCAAACACTCTACCAGCTGAACTACATCCCCAGCCCTCACAACTTAAAACAAAGGAGCAATGATGTGGTCGATGAGTAAAGGCACCTGCTGCCAGGCCTGATGGATGACCTGAGTTCTGTCCTCAGAAGGAGAGAACCAACTCCTGAAAGCTGTCCTCTGGCCTCCACACTCATGCAACACACACATAAATCAATAATCAATGTAAAAAAATAAAAATAAGCCCCAACGGAGCCCTGCAACGATCACCATCTGTAAACAGAGTCGCCTCATCCCTGAAGGGCTGCCAGGCACTTTGGGTTCCTCTTAATCTTTGTTTACACATAAGATGAGGGAAAGAAAAGACATAGAAATAAGGAGAGACATGAGGAATGGAGATACAGAAACCAGGACCAGTGCCAGACTCTGAGTGACAAAACCCATTTTCAGCACTACAGCTTCATGTGACAGGGTTAGCCTCTACTTACAGAATTTTGAGGCTGTGGAGGCCGGAGAAAGCCTGTCCTGGGATGTGAGAGAGGTGGTTCCCCGAGAGCCGCCTGCAAATCAAAGACAGAGGTCAGAGGTGTTGCCAGGGAACCCGTGAGGGGGGTGAGGAGCCTTGGAGTACAGGAGGGAGGGTGGTGGCAGCGCTGGCATTTCCTGAGCTCTGTGGTTCACTGTTCACCTCACGTCAGCTCCACTTTCACCGTTAATCCTGGGACGTTAATCCTGGGACGGGCAGGAGACCGTGAGTGTCCCGAATTTAAAATGTTCAGCGCCAGGGGCGTTTGGCCTTCAGATTCTTCAGATCTCCAAATATTTGCATCTAGATAAAGAGCTGTCTTGGGGATGGGTCCAAGTTTAAACATAAATTCACTGGATTTTATTTGATTGCACATTTACTTATTTGGTGTGTGTGTATGCGTGTGGGTGAGGACGTGCCATGACCCACATGGGTGAGTCAAAGAACAACCTAGGGTTCTCTTCATTGACTTTAGGTTGTCTGGCTTGGTGGTAAGTGCCTTCCTCCCTGAGCATCTCACCAACTAGACCAAAATGTGATTGCCTTATAAACATGGAGCCTGAGGTAGTTTTATGTTTGGCGGGTGGGACTCTAAAGATGGAGGCCAGTACTTCAAACATGCTGGGGGTGATTACCCCAACACTGAGCTACAATTCTTGACTTCTACAATATTTCAGTGTTTTTGTGCTTGTCACATGAAATCAGGTGCAGAACTGCCCACTATGGTGGCCTCCCAGTGCACAAAATGGTTCAGATTTTAAATGTAGGCATGGTAGTATGACATACCTGTAATCCAAGTACTTAGAAACAGGAAAAGTATGAATTCAAAGCTAACCTTGGCTACATAGAGGATTCTAGTCTAGCCTGGGATACACACTAAGACCCTGTCTCAAAGAAATTTTTCAGATTTCAGATTTTTGGATTGAGAATGCTCAAGCTGTACTACCTCCAAATTTCAGATAAGGAAAACTGGGGCTTGGCTTGTGTGTGCGTGTTGTTTTGTTGTTGGTGTTTTTTTTGGGGGGGGTTGTCTTTGTTGGTTTTAGACAGGACCTCACTAGGCAGTCCAGGATGACCTGATGCTCACAACCCTCCTGCCTCAGGCTCCCCTGTGCAAGAATTGGAGGCATGCTCCACCATACCCAGCTTCGACAAGGAGGAATCAGCTCGGTGACGGAGCGAGTGGCCTGAGAGGCTTCTGAATCTCCACCATTGAGGGAACACTTCCTCTGTCTTTTTATTTGAGATTTGTTGTTTTACAAGACAATAGTTGGGATCACCACCCTTGGGTTCTGTGAAGGGGGAGGGGGTTAGGTGGTGGATGGCTCCTTTAGGTGAGGCCTTTAAAACAGGTCCAACCCCTTCTCAGGGAGTGGGAGATGGAAAGCCAGGCTTACTAAATGCCTTAGCTCTCCTTTAGGTTCCCATCCCAGCTGTGCCACGCCCACTTCAGAATGACCTCGGCTGTCTTCAAAAACTGGCTCCTCTGTTATGGTCGTCTTTTGGAGGGGCCCTGCCAGAGCCTTACAGACACAGAGGCAAATATTAGCAGCCAACCATTGGACTGAGCACAGGAGTTCACAACTGAGGAGTTGGAGGGTAGACTGGAGGAGCGGGGGGGGGGTGGGTTTCAGCCCCATGGGAAGAACGACAATGTTTGTCGGCCAACCAGACAACCCAGGGCTCCTAGGGACTAAGCCATCAACCACTGGGTAAACGTGGTTCCAGCCAAAAGATTGGCAGAGGAATGCCTTGTAGGGCATCAGTGGGAGGGGAGGTCCTTGGTCCTGTGAAGGCTCAATAGAGACTCCAGTGTGGGGAAATGTAGTGGGGGTCATCCGAGTGTGTTGGGTGGAGGAGCACAATATTGGAGGCAGGGCGTGGGAGGATGGGTTGGGGATTTTCAGGGAGGGGGGAAACCGGGAAGGGGTTTAACATTTGAAATGTAAATGAAGAATATATTCAATTAAAAAAAAAAAAACCTGGCTCCTCTGCCCACCACCAGCCACACCGACAGGGAGCTTTCCTTCCCGAGGGCAGAGAGCCTTTATAGTAGGGATGAAAGTTCAAAGGTGGTTTCCAGGGAAATGTGGGATCGCGAGTGGTAGCTAGGCCATGGAGGGATGAGTCAGCACTTATGAACACTGCCTAGTCTTCCAGACACTAGTGGATTCAATCCCCAGCACCCACTGGGCAGCTCTCACAACCATCTGTAACTTCCGTTTCAAGGGTTTTGATGCCCTCTTCTGGCTCCTAGGGCAACAGGCATGCATGTTGTGCACAGAGATACATGAACCCACACACTAAATTTAGAAAAAAAAATTAAAGAAGGAAAACTATGCTAAGTATGGTGGCTCATGCCTGAAATCCCAGCCCTCAGGAGGCTGAGGCAAGATAAACGTGAAGTTCAAGACCAGTCTGAGTTACAATCGTGAATTGCAGGCCACTCTGAACTATATAGTGAGACCCTGTCTTAATAAACAAACAAACTAAATAATTAATTAAATTAAAACAAAGAGCAGGGGAGGAGCTGCAGAGAGCATCGGCTCACACCTCCAAGGCCTCGAGGCTTAACACTGGGACTCTGGAATTTGCCCACGTATCAGGTCTCAACTAAACACCTGTCTCCCGAGCCCTGCTTTCTCCCTTCTCCCTTGAGTTCCGGCCTGCTCTGAAGAGCCCAGGTCCCTACAACTGCTGACCAGAGAGTCCCACCCATCCACACCCCGACTCCTGCCCACATCAACTCACAGCTCCTCCAGGAAGCGCAGGCGGTGGAAGAGACCGGGCTGAAGCTCCGTGAGGTTGTTCATACTGAGGTCTCTGGGTGGAGAGAAAGTGGAGAGCAGGCTATGGTTACCCATCTGGACTATCTGTGATGATCAGCTCCAGCCCTGTTTGGGGAACCCCAGGGTTTCCCACTGTTCCTCCACCTTCCCACCATGCCATCTGAACCCTACTGGCTGTCTGGCAACAGCAGCCACATGTAACTCTAGGAGCAAAAAAATGGGTCACTTTCTGGTCCCCTCTGCTGTCCCCTCTGCTTTTCATGCTTCCTTCGGCAGGTTCTCCCCGGGCTAGCTATGGTTTGCCGGGAAAACCACCTCACTGTTAAGAGAGGAGCCATGGGGTAGTGACAAAGATTAATAATATTAACTAATGATAATAATTAATAAGGAGAAGAAGGAGGAGGAAGAAACGGAAGAGCAGGAACCAAGGTCTCTGGTGAAAACAGTCTTCACTCTGAGGCCCAGGGTCACGGCCCACGCAGCAGGCTCTGATGTTCCTGAACCCAGGTTCGTCCCCTGCCACAGGTGTTGCCCCGCTCAGTAATGGCGGGCTCCACTGCGGGCTGAGGTCTCTGCCAGCCTCCTCTTCTCGACTGTGCTTCCCCAGACCTCTGCCTTTCTTGACTTCCTGGAACTTCCCTGAAGACGCCCAGGTACCCGAGTATCTGTCTGGATATGCAGAGCTGGTCTCTGAGTATTCGCAGTCTAAAGCATTCTAACATGCCTACATTATCCAAAAGAACTTATGTTACTGTTCCCAAGATGCTCTGCACACAAAACCATCACTACAATTCCATCAACATTACTGAAGACCCACCTTAATACTAGGCACTAACTAGCCTTTATCCAAATAATCCCATTTAAACCTTACCACAATCCCAGCAGAACTACTCTTTTATATCCAAACAAACAAAAAGGGGCCAGCGACTTTTCTCCAAGGATAAAGGGACCTCCCGCTAAGGCTGATGACCTAGGCTCATTCCCTCCTACCCTCATGGTGGAAGGAGAGAACCAACACCCAAACCTAGTTCTCTATTCCCAACACTCCCCTCCCCCAATGCACACAAAAGTTTTAAAAGTAAAATTTAAAAGCAAACAAAAGAGGGTTGAGTGGAGTCAGAGAGCCCCCAAATCACATGTCTCCTCTAGTTACCCACCTTGACCACCATGACCCTCCATTTCCTCATCCATTTAAAAAACAAGGATTAATAATAGGTAAGGTCTTTGTGAGGATTAAGTGAGCTAATGTTTACAGACTGCCTGGCAAATAGTACATAGTTAATAAGTATTTGCTTTCTTCCGTCCACTCTCCCCTTGGTGTCTTATGTACAACAGTCTCAGCTCTACAGACCTGGCGGGGGGAGAGCCGCCAGCTTGATTTGTGGGTACTGCCCAATGTTAACATTTTCTTCTGTTTGTGCCTGAGTGAGTGGCGATGTTATAGACAGACGCCTGACACATTTGGGCTCCATCCCGCCTCAGACCCCTCCCAGATGACTCTGTGCGCTGCTCCCTAGGGCTCCAGAGATGAACCAAATCACTGGGCAGCTTAGACCTTCCCGAAGTTCCCCTTTTCCCCCGAAGTACAATTCACCCTCAAACCTTCTAGGCTCCGTGTGCCCTTTCTATGCATGCTCAGAGAGGCAGGCTGGGAATGGCAAGGGACATGTGCTGAGAGAGCCCAGCTCCAGTCTATAAAAAGACTGTTTAGTCTCAAATGTTTTATCTTTGATAAAGCTCGGGCTCTGACTCCATGTCTTCCAAGGAAGACATTCCATGCAGGGTAAAGCCAAGAAAAATGGCACATGCCACACGGGCTGCTCCTGACTGTCCTCCCTCCCCATTACTGTGTGGAAATGGAAGGGCATCTGCAGACCTGAGGGGCTGGGATAGACCGGCTCGGCACAGGCTGCAGGTCGCACACTGGTCACAGTGAACAGTGGGATTAAAAGGGATCCTTGGTAGATGTCAGGGTTCAACCCTCCTGATCCCCAGCTCTGAAGCGATGCTCACAAAGGCAATCCTGAGCCTACCTGGATTCCTCTCCATTGAATCCCAGGCCTGGCTCATCCTCAGTAAGCAGGAGGTGCAAGGTGCCACAAAAAAAAAAAAGAAATACACACACACACACACACACACACACACACACACACACACACACGCACACACGATTACCTCTAAATATTTTCCCTGTGCATTTCTGGATGTGTCCTGACAGGCAGGGGAGCGGGAGTTCAAGGAGCATACAGGGCATGTGACTCAGGCCTCATCACTCAGCTGTCCCCCCAGGGGCCGCACTCAGAGGCTCTGATGCAGCTCCATGCCCCCCACCCACTCCCTCCACCTTTCCACCAAGGCCATCGGCTTCATTGTTCTCCCTGGGGAGGAGGGGGTTGCACCCCCACGCACCCACCCACTCGCCCTCCACACATCCTGCCCCAGACAAGCACCCAGCCCAGCTGCTGTAGAGGGGCTGGGTGGGGCCAGAGGGTGGATTTCAAATGGTGTCTGGTGGGGGCAAAGGGGTGAGGCTGGTGCCAGGAGAAGAGGAAAGCAAAGGATCGCTGCAAGAATCGGGGCAGGGAGACCAAAGCCTGGCCCTCCACACTGCCGCCATAGGTCCAGGGGGTGGCTCTGGGACCCTTCAGAGAGTAGAAGGAAGGAATGACAGGCAGACATTCCTGTCACAGAGTTTGTCCTGTCAGGTCCAAAGCTCTGGCCTATGCCTGTCGGAGGAGCCCAGAGGACACAGCCCTGACGTTTCTGGCATGCCTGGGACTGAAGGATATTAGAGGGCATCTGGACCCTTGGATGCTGAAGGCTCAGTTGTGACTCTATTGGCTTATCCATGTGATTCTAAGACAAGAGCGTGCTTGGATGTACCTTCCTATGTCGTCTTTCAGAGCTTGGGCATCCGTGTGTCCTACAGGTGGATATTTCTTCCATTTAGCACTTTGCATATTGAGGCTCTGGCTAAGATCCTGGGCATCTGCCTATCAGAAAGGCAGAGGCCCTTTGGGGGAAGAAAGTCGCGTCCCCAGGTCTTCCTTTGGCTGTGTGACTTTGGACAAGCCTGACTCCCCCTGACCTCAGCTCACTGTCCGACTTGTCTAGTTCAGGTAGAATCTAGTGTTCGGGGACACATTTTTGGGATCTAGCTAATCTGTGGCTGAAATGGACACCCTAGCTTAAGCTGCTGCACCACTGTCATCCTATGAATGTCACCTATGATCATTATCCCATGAACACACTACATCATACAGTATACATCACATGTATGCCACACCACACCCATGAACACCATTACATACCACACACACCATATACCACACATACTACACTATACACACACTACACACACTACCATATACTACACATGTTCATATCATATACAGCACACACTACCCATACACCACATGCACACATATAACATGCATGCCACATCATACACATACATACACAAAGACCATATAGACCATATAGTCCACATACATAGACCATATACCATATACCATACACACCATACTCACACCATGTCACATATATACCACATACATACATTATAGCACATGTACCACAACACACACATACACAGCTCTCCAGGGCTAAGTTCAGGGCATAGGGATTGTCCAGTTGCATAGGGCCCCACACTCAGGAGAGCCCAGCCTTGGTTCTCAGATATCACCATTCTAAAACTCTTAATAATGTTTGGACATCAACATTTCATTTTGCACCTTCCTGTGTTCTGGGTCTCAGTCAGCTCCTAGAGGAGCATCTCCAGGTGCCCACCTCCTCCAGTCTGGTTCTGCTGCTCTGGGTCCCCTCAGTTTCCTAGCACCCTCTTTGGGCTGTTGTCACTGACAGCCAAAGGGTGTGGAGGGTGGCCAACAGTCTCCCTCTGAAACTTTCTTCCCAGTAGGCCTTGGGATACCCAGAGGGGCCATGTGTGCTCTCGGCTGGACACAGCGTGGTGTGGTGGGAGGGATGGGGGGGATGTTGACAGAGAGGCTGCTCAAATGAAGGGTGTGGCAATATGAAAGGGGTAGCCCTGGGCACAGGAAGTGGAAGGTTCTGGCTGCACATTAGGAAAATGTTCTCAGAGCTTTAGCCTGTGAGGCAACCAGACCACCCAAGGAAGCCTGGTGAGGCAGTGTCACCATGGAGACAGGGAACAGGTTTGATAAGAGGGAGGATGCTAGGAAACCGAGGGGACCCAGAGCAGCAGAACCAGGCTGGAGTGGGTGGGCACCTGGAGATTCTCCTTCAGGAGCTGGCTGAGACCCAAGGACCCAGAGAGACTCGTCTGCTTGAGTTTCCCTACGGGAGGAAAAACCAATGACAGACAAGATGTGGGTTCTGCTGGGGTGCAGGTGAAAGGACACCCCACATTGGAGGAGAGGCTGACAACACAGAGCCCTTTTTCTACTTCCTGGGCTAAGAACTCAAGTTGTCCATCTCTACAGTTAGTTATGTTGTGTTATTATTATTGTATATATTAATACATACTATATATTATATTGTATATATTATATCTATTGTATAATTTATTCTATACATCTATGCAACTTGCTGATTTGCTATATGTTTGCATTGTGAAATAAGAATAACAGTCAAACTAATTAACATAGCTTCTCTTCCATAGCCACGGTGTGTGTGTGTGTGTGTGTATGAGAAAGAGAGGGGGTGGGCAGACAGACAGACAGACAGACTCTGTCCTTGGGAAAAGGGTCATAGGGTGGTGCGAACCTATTCTGTGTCCCCTAGTTATCTCTTTAGAGGCAGAACTGGGTCCTGGGCATCTCTGTGGTACTTTGTACATAGTCACCCAATGAGCCATATACTGAATACCATAGCTGCGTTTAGCATTGCCTGGGTGTATTAATTGACTGTGTGACCTTGGTTCTGTTGCTTGCTGCCTCTAAATTTCTATTCTCTCACTTGTAAAATGGGATAATAATGTTAGTAGTCACCTGACAAGAGTTGTAATATGAAGTTACCAGAGTTAACAATGTAAAACAGTGCTTAATAAGTATGCCTCTATTTACTATCATAGTTATTTAGCTGAATTATAATTATTCATACATAATGACACTTTTCATCACATTTTTTTTGATACAGGGCTTTGATATGTGATCACACTGGTCTTGAACTGGCAATATTCCTGCCTCAGATTTTTGTGGGCTTAGAGATGGGTACCAGCACACCTAGCTTTACTACACACTTCTTCAAGGCAAGGATTTAATCTGTGCAGTCTAAGGCATCTGGCAAACAGAGGTGTTCAATAAGGTTTCAAGTAAATGTGCCAGAAACACAGAAAGGGGATTGATTATCAGGAGAGGAAAGGGTCTCACAAGGAAGTGGGAATAGGTGACACACACCTTTGATTCCAGCACTCGGGAGGCAGAGGCAGGCAGATCTCTGTGAGTTCAAGGCCAGCCTGGTCTATAGAGTGAATTCTAGGACAGCCAACAGAGAAACCTTGTTTCAAAAATTAAAAAAGGAAGAAAAGAAAGAAAACAGTCACAGTAAGACTGACTATTTTGTATACTAAATAAAATAGTGACAATAAACCACATATTAGTACATGGTAGGAAAGGAGATCTGGGAATATTGCGCAGTAGTAGAGCATTTGCCTTGCACTTCCCAGGTCCTTGGTTTTATTCCCAGTGACAGACACACACACACACACACACACACACACACAGAGTATCAAACAGAAAGCTAACTAGATAACCGTGTTACAACTAATGAGAGACATCGCTCTTCCGTAGCACAGGTCCTGTAGCTGGCAGCCTTCTCTAAGGGGGTCTTCCCAATGTCTCTCTAGGTCACTCATGGCTACAGTATGTTATAGCTTGTATGAATAGTCTACCCAGTGCTTGGTCCCCTGACCACATATGTGCTGGCCATACTTACAGGCACCATCTGGGACCCACCATGGGACATGGCATTTCTCCTGAGTCTTCTCATTTTCTCCTGGTGGGATTCAGCAGAGAGCCTAATACCCTTCAGTACAGCCCTTCCCCGAGGACCAGTCTGAAGTATTCAGACATCCTGCCATGCTGGGAGACAGTGAGGGAGTTAACAGTGGCAATGAAGAGTAAGACAGGACATGTTAGAAAGCCCAGAGTGGGGAGAAGGGGGTATTCCAACCACATCTGCCTAAGATGACAAAGGACCTGGGGTCCGTCCTCAGCACCACAGTAAGTGATGGATTCAGTGAAGACTAAAAGCCCCATCCCATGTGTGTGCAGAGGCCCCATTATGAGAAACACCTTGCTGACATTTACACAGCAAAAGCAGAGCTGGACAGGAGCAGGGCCACCTGTGCTCATGCTGCAAGTCCCTGCAGTGCCCCAAGAGCTCCAAAGCCCAGAAAGACCTCAGGCTTTCCAGTGTGGCCTCCTCTATGTAGTCTGTTCCCTGAGATGAACCTCCTATCGGAGAAGGAAGATCTCCTTGGGCATTATCTTCTCTGAAACCCCAGACACACAACGAGACACCAACTTCTTTTGGATTTTGTAGTTTTCATAAATTGCCAAACAAGGGAGTTACTTCCATCGGGGAAAATGTATCTCTCTAGCCACATAACAGCACGGATTGTTCTCTTGGGCTTTGTACAAAATCCTATGTGAGAACAATGTTGTGCTTTTAAATAGAGGCCTGTTTGCTTTGTTTTGTCTTTTCTTGGCTCCCTCTTTGGTAACAATGCCTCCCGGCCTGCCTAACAGTGCCAGGAGGACCCCTGATGGGGAAAACCAGAGAGGGCAGGGCAAGGAAGGGAGAGGCTGAAGGGCTAGCAAGGGGTTTGGGGTATCTATGAAGAAGGGGACTCCCGGGAGACTGTAGGAAAAGAAAACCTTCATGCGAGTCAGATTGTACCAGGGAGAAAGCTGGAAACCCAAAGCATCAATAGGTGGCCTAACTAATTAAAGGTGGGTCTAGGATAATAGGAAGGAGACATTACTAAAATTCAGGTGAGATAGACACACACACACACACACACACACACGATTTTGTTTGTACTTGTAGTTAAAAGACCATGCTACTTGTCACATCACCAGCACCTCTGTGGGTCGTCTCAAAGTCTGGTGGCACAGACAGGAAGCCAAGGACAGAAGAGAGCTGGAGAGATACCTCCCTCTCAAAATTGCTAGCTATGAGAAACTGTGGTTTGGTGTACCACCATACCCTGGCTCCCCTTTTTTCTTACAGAAAGGGTTTGGTGGTGGTGGTTGTTGTTATAGTTGATGTTGATATTGATGTTGTTGTTGTTGTGGTTGTGGTTGTTGTTGTTTTTCTGCCAGTCACAGTAGTGCGCTACTAAAATTCTAGCACTTGGGAGTCAGAAGTAAGAAGATTGGGAGTTTGAGGCTAGCCTGAACTACAGAGTTAGTCTCAGGACAGCCTGGGCTACATGGTGAGTGTCTGAAGAATAAAGAGATACCATGTCACAGCAGCAGCAAGCTGAGGGCCTGGGCGCCTGAGAAGAATGAAGAGAAGGAGCTTGTGGCTGGTTCCAACCCTCAGCACTACAGGGCGATGTCTTTGGAAGGAGCCAGGCCCATCCCAAGTGAGTTGAGCCAGCATCACTTCACGGAGCTGCTAAGCTAGACCCATCCACGGGGCCTGAAATTCCACGCAGAGGTGCCACAGAAAGTCAACTGCAAGGTAGGACTCCTGCCCCCTTTGCTCTTCACTGAGACTCTCAGAGAGGCAGAGGGAGCTGCTCCTAGTGGTACTCAGAGTCAGGTGACCATTCCTGGGAGCAAAGCACGGTCTAAGGATTGCACGGTGCCTGCACACCGCCCCTCTTCGCTTCTTCCTTGCGAGATCTAGAACAGTCCGTCATCATACGGCGTTCCCTGGGTCAGCAACAGCCCTGCTGCAGCCAGACTGGCCGCTCCCTGGCCCTGAGACTGTGTAAGTGATTTCCCCTGTCTCTGCCTTGCCTTCTTCCATGGTGAGCCAACAAGCATCACATGTGAGCCTCACTGCCCACTTCCCCAGCTCCAGAACTCTGGTCAAGTGGTTAAATCACGCAGCTCTGCCTCCACAGTGAGTATTTGTGACTGGCTGCAACATACAGGCACTGCGCTCAGTGATGAAGCCACAAAGCCCAGCAGTGTGCGTTCGTTCCCTGTCCTTAAAAGAGCCAAGTCTATAGAAGACAATGGCAACAGAGTGGACAATTAAAGCTTAAGTGACCAAGCCTACGGCTGGGACTTTAGTCATGGGGCTTCTCAGACTAATCCCTGTGGCTTTTTGAGTCTGGTCCCTGAGGCTGCAGTCACATGGTCAAGCCACAGGATCCTGTCCTTGATTAGGAGCTGTCATCTCCTACCCTCAGATGGCACATTCCTGTGGCCGCTCTCCCTAAACAGCCTGGGAGTTCCGCCACAGAGCCCAATTCTCTGTCCTTGCCACACACACGCACATTCCAGCTTCGAGGTCCGTTTTCTTTTTTTAAGTTTTGTTTTTATCTATGTGTATTGTGTGCGTGTGTGTGTGTGTGTGTGTGTGTGTGTGTGTGTGCGCGCGCGCACGTGCACGAGAGTGTGTGCATGCGTGCGTGCATGCACCCACATGTGTGCCTGTACCTGTGCCTCTGTGTCTATGTCTGTGTATGTCTTTCTCTCTGTATGTGTGTTTGCTGTGTCTGCATGTGTGTTGTGTGTCTGTGTGCCTGTGCCTATGTCTGTGTTTCTATGTCTGTCTGTCTCTCTGTCTCTGTCTCTGTCTCTCTCTCCTGTGTGTGTGTGTGTGTGCTGTATCTGTATGTGTGTTGTGTGTCTGTGCCTGTGTCTGTACGTGTATTTGTGTGTATGTGTGTCTGTCTCTCTCTTTCTGTGTGTGTGTGTGTGTGTGTATCTGCCTGTGTGTTGTGTGCTAAGGGGGTGCATTATGTAAGTGAGCTCAGAGGTCAGAGGAGGGAATATTACAGACAGTTATGAGACACACAATGTAGGGGCAGGGAATTGAACTCAGGTCCTCTGGAAGAGTAGCGAGCACTCTTAACACCGAAGCGTTTTCTAGCCCTATAACTGCTGTCCTCGGAGGAATAAGCCACTGAGTCCTGCAAACCTAGGTCCCCCTGCAACTTGTCAGCTTCTGCTCTGGCCCTTATTTTGATCTGTAGCTCCAGCTCTGTGCTGAGGTGCTCTGCATGGGTGTAAAATCTAACTGGAAGTCCTTAGACTAAGGCTTAGAGAGAGGGGCCACATCAAGGAGGCCCGGACAGCCTTCCTGGAAGGAAGAACTGTATGGACGGACGGACAATCCCTGCACCTTGACTCACTACCAGATTCAACTACTAGAGCTGAGCAGAGTCAAAACAAAACTAAACAAAACGAAACCCAAAGAAATCAGCTAGAGAGGCTGCAGCGAAGGTAGCTGTGAGGGGTGAGGGCGGAGTCTCCCATAGCTGAAGCTACTGTCCTGAGGTCATTATTCCTGGGAGACGCAATCCCGGAGTGTCTGGGTGGAAGACCAATGTAAGGCCCCCAACCATGGTCCCAACCTGGCTGTGCTCACACAGATGGAACTTCCCCCATCCGGAACGGGAGGAGTGCCTGGACTTTCAGTAGTGGATGGGGAGCAGGGTAGTGGTGTTTGAGAAGAACCTTCTCCTGGCTGCGCCCTGCTCCCACCCCCACCCCCGCCTCCGCCTCCACCCGTGTCATACACACTGAACAACCACACCACACCACGGCACCAACACCCTCCCGGGCGGGCCAATCTGGCGTGTTCAAACTGGGTCTGAGTCTGGCAGGAGTGCCCTGCTGCCTCCTGCACCCACCCCATCCCCACCCAGCATCAGCCTCCCCTCTTCCCACCCAAAATGCCGGCACCTTTTAGGTCTCATTTAGTTCTTTTTTTTTTTTTTTTTTTTTTTTTTTTACGGACAAGGGAATGAGCACAGTCCCCACGTTAAAGGAGGAAATGGATACTGAGAAATGCCACTCGGGCCCCCAGATCACACAGTCGCTGCTACGAGAACCCACGTGGTTTAATTCTGTTGCGCCGGGGCGCACCTGGAGACAAGGACAGCCAGGAGGGCGCCACCCATGCATCTCGGGGTTCCTTTCCCGGGACCTTGTGGCGTTTTCTGGAGCTCCGCACCCTCCCCCCACACCACCCCCGACCCACAGCGTGCACCGCGCCTGTGGCCCCGCCTGCCTGCTATCGAGCGGCTCCTGCGCTCTGAGCTCCATCCAGACCCTTAGGCCTTCTGTGCACTACCCTTGCCCCATTCGGCCCACGCTGAGCCACTCTGGTTCTGTTGCCTCTGCCTGCGCATCCTTCCCTATAAGTAGAGCTCCACTCGCCTTCCCGTTTCCTCAACCTTTTGCCTATTTGGTTCATCACATTTGTAGAAAGACTAGATGGAAGATTCAGGTTCAAAACTCCTGCCCAACAAGAAGTCCTCCGGCACTGAGCCCCACTCTCGCTCAGGTTATAGTTGTACTAGCGTTCTTGACCATCCATCATGGAGTTCTCTGTTGTCAGATACCCACTTTGTAGCCTGGCATCGACACTGAATAGTAGCTTGATGGTGTTAAGGTTACTTACCCTATGTGTGCCTTACTTTGGGGATCTAAGAAAGGTTGTATAATAGTCCCTCTTAAGTGAATCACTGTGGGGTTTAAGTGGTAGAATCCAGGTGCATGAGGGTATTAACTCTGCCCACCAGAGGCAGTCCTTCCTTCAGGGGCATTAACACACACACACACCACCCCCAACACCTCCATCAGAAAGAAGCAACAAGCCACAAAGCAGTGTGCAGAGATGGCAAGATGGCAGGGAGGGCGTTCTGGGTCAGCCCTGCCCTTAGGAGGCACCAGCTGCTGCTTCTCTCTGTGGTGCCACCTGCCTCGCCCCTGATCTTCTCTGCCTTTGATCTTCTGATCTCTGGCCAGGGTCTCCCAGCCAAAGGCATTCCTGTCTTCCAGCCTCCTCCAAGGAAAGGCAAAGGGCTGGGTTCACTCCATGCCCCGCCCCTCCCTCCTTCCCTCGGATCTTTGGAGTCACACAGGTCCTTAGATCAGGTAACAACCAGGTCCACCTGAGGTGGCAGGGGGTTGAGAGTGGTTTGGGAAAGAAGAGAAAATAAGAAAGGAAGCCCTGGCTTGGCTCTGGGTACCACTCCAGGCTCAGCACCTAGCTGGACCAGACCCCTATGGAAAGGTTCCCAGGGCCAAGGTCTTTGTTCTCAGTGTCCTGGAATGTAAATCCCTTGTTGAGTACACAGGAAGTGTGTGTGCCTTGTATAAAAAGGAGAACAGACGATTCCAGGACCTCAGGAACCCTGGGTCTGGGCTTGGGGTGGGGACTACAGATCCATTCTGGACAGAAGTCAGAACACTAGTGCTAGAGGACTCTCAAGAGCCTGTACCATCCAGAGAGGACTTCCTGGAGGAAGCTGGGTCTGGGAGCCATCAGTAAACCCCCATCAGTAAACGCCCAGACCTAGAGTTTGCTGAGGGAGAAATGGAAGTGGGTTTGAAGTGGGTGTGTAGGAGCATGGGAGATAGTGAGATGAATAGTCTCTCTCTCTCTCTCTCTTTCTCTCTCTCTCTCTCTCTCTCTCTCTCTCTCTCTCTCTCTCTCTCTCTCTCACACACACACACCACGAGTTGTACGGCTACCAAGAAGTTGTGAATATGACATTATTAGGAGAACGGATCTATGTGGACATAGTGAAGTGATACATTTGAGATGAGAAGCCCATCCTGGACCCTCCAGGAGGGCTCAAAAGTCTGTAGATATTTGCCCTTAATACACACGGGGGGGGGGGGTACACAAGAAAAGCAGAAACTATCCCCACCTCACTTAAGAGGTGAGATGGATTCTTCTCTAGAGCTGCTATGGTAGATGATTCATCATTTGGGGTTTCTGGCTCAAACGCTGGTGGAGAATAACTTCTGTTTTAAGTCACCAGCTCTCTGACACTTTGTCATGGTAGCCACTGGAAACTAACACAAATGCCACAGGCCTGTGAGGTGGGACTCAGTGTGCACCCTCCTTCACCCTGGGATCCTCTGCCCTCCCCCTCTGCTAACCCCCATCACACCCCTCTCTTGGTACCTCAGGTCAAATCAGCAACCAATCTCATTCTTTCCAGTTACAACAGTCACTCCGCCTCTTGAGACTCGTCCTGGGACTACTCTGACCCAGCAACTCCCATCCTGGGCATCTCACCAACAGAAGTGCATCTGTGTACTCATTAAACATTCGCACAGAACAACCCTTAGCATCAATATCCATAGCAACACCAGCAGCACCCCCAGAATGGACAAACTGTACCATATTCATCTGTGTGAGTACCACATGGCCCTGAGGATGAACAAACCAGGACCAGCAGCTATAGGCAGGAATCACAAACACGCTGGGGGAGCCACTCCAGGTTAGACATACCTCCCCTTTCCATAAAGCTTAAAGCCAACCCTGAACACACCATCCCCGCTGCCCCTGTGAGGAGACGGTGACCAGAAAAGGGCATGGGGGCAGAGGACTTCCACAGAGATGATGATGTTCTGTTTCTCTGAGTGCTGGTTACACAATGTATTCACTGGCAACAATTATGAAGCTCTCAACCTATGCTACGTACCCCTTTCTGCAATGTGTATTGTTCTTAAAGGCTAGGGGGCTAATTGTTCTTTTGTGGCATGTAGCCCATGGCCTCGCACATGCTAGGCAGATACCTACCAGTGAACTATCTCAAAGCTAGTTTTAAATCCTTTTCTTTTTCTTTCTTTTTGTTTTCCAGGCATAGTGATACATATCTGAAATGCCAGCACTTGGGAGGTGATAGAAGGAAAAGCAGCAGTTTAAGGATATCTTTGCCTAAGCAATGAATTTGAGATCAACTTGGGCTATCTATCTACATATAGACCCTTTCTAAAAACTCACAAAATGGGCTGGGGAGATGGATCAGATGATAAAATGTTTGCCATACAAACATGAGGAGCTGAGTTAGGATCCCTAACACTGACATAAAGAAACGAGGTGCACCTGTGGTCCCAACACTGGAGAAACAAGACAGGCGCTTCCTTGGGCCTGCTGGCCAGTCAGTCCAGCCAAATCAATAAGCACCAAGTTCAGTGAGAGTCTACCTCTCATAGATATCGATATCTCATAGATATCTCATAGATATCGATAGATAGATAGATAGATAGATAGATAGATAGATAGATAGATAGATGATAGATAGATGATAGATGGATGGATGGATAGATAGATAGATAGATAGATAGATAGATAGATAGATAGATAGATAATAGATAGATGGATAGATGGATGGATAGATAGATAATAGATAGATGGATAGATGGATGGATGGATAGATAGATAGATAGATAGATAGATAGATAGATAGATGAAAGGAGGGGGAAGAATGAGGCTGAAAAGATGGCTCTGCTAAGGCACTTGCTCAAAGGACCTGGGTTCAAATACCAACACCCACATGGTGGTTCATAACTATCCTCGATTACAGTTCCAGAAGATCTCATGCCCTCTTTTGAACTCCTTGACTACCAAATACACTTGGGATGTACGTGCATACATGTAGGCGAAACACTCATACATATAAAATAAAATAAATTTAAATAAGGTGGTAAACAATTGAGGAAGATACCCTCTGGCCATTACATGCACAAGTACACGAGTGCATATGTGTGTGTGCCCATACATGCACACACACACACACACACACACACACACACACACACACACACACACCACTTTCTACAAGTCTTCCAGGAGAAGCTGTTGCTCTTCCATAAGATACAGGACCTGAGTTTAGTTCCCAACATCCACATCAGTTGGCGCAAAACCACCTGAAACTCCAGCCCCAGAGGATCAGACGCCCTCTTCTGGGCTCTCCAGGTACCTACACATTGGAGGCATAGACACACATACACAGGACTAAAAATCGACCTCTTTAAAAACTAAAGATAAGCTCTCTCTCTCTGTCTCTCTGTCTCTCTGTCTATGTCTCTCTGTGTCTCTGTGTCTCCGTCTCTGTCTCTGTTTCTCTCTCTCTCTCTCTCTCTCTGTCTGTGTGTGTGTGTGTGTGTGTGTGTGTCTCCCTTCTCTTTCTGCCACTACCTTGCCCTTTCATCTCTCAATAAACCTCACGTGGAACTGTTAAAAACTAAAGATAAGTCTGGCAGTGGTGGCACATGCCTTTAATCCCAGCACTTGGGAGGCAGAGACAGGCAGATTTCTGAGTTCGAGGCATTAGTACCCCCTGACTTTGCTCCCAGGGCTCCCTGGCACCAGACCCAGCTCCCTGAGCTCCCTGGATTCTCACAGTATTTCACATGAGACAGTTCTCCCTTCCGTTGCTCCCACCCTAGGCATCTCCTGGGTGCCCCCATGACCAGCCCCTGCACATCTCCTGCCTGCTATTTAAACGCTTAGGATGGAATTTTCTGACCTACCAGCCTGGGGTCTCTCTAAACACAGAATGCAGCTCTTACTCATTCTGGGTCTTCAGAGACTAAGCAAATGTCAGGCACACCCTTGGGATCCAAGTGCCCACCTACTTGAGTCCCTGGAACTGTCTGCCCAACCCAGCCTTGGGCGGGCACATATCTTTGTTCATCTTAGTCTGTTTAGAACAGGATGGAAATTTTCAAAAGAAGTCTTCCTTTAAACATAAAAATAAAGGGAATGAATAGGAAAGGCGAAAGCCTCCAAGTGAAAGGCTTTATAGAACAGATGGCTCACTCTAATGAAACCCAAGCCTGGCCATGAGCTGGCTGCCTGGCAGCTTAAGAGGCTCCCCACTGCGGCTCTGTCCTCACCGCAGCCGTCTGGATCGGATGCCACACCTCAGGCTCCTGCCCACAGTGGAGCCAGGTTAGTGCCACCACCTGTCTGGAGAGGGCTCCCTCGATCCCCACCCTGTCTCTCCAGAACGTCCATCTGCTCTGACCTGAACCAGTTTCTGCTCTGTAGCTCCTGGCATCTGGCCCTCCATGCATTCATTCATTTATATATCTCTTCTTTTACCCCAATACCCCTGAACACCACATGCAGTGGGGCTGGTGCCTGCCTTGGGGATACTTTCAGTGCACTGGTGACCAAGGCTGTCTTCTTGGGGTTCTCACCCTAGTTTAAGAAGCAAATATATTTGAAAGAGTCCAGGTGAGGGCCCCAGGGTAATGTAGGATGCAGAAGGGAGCCTTCTCCAGAGCTGAGGACCAGGGAGGCCTTTCTGGGCAAGCCTGAATATCTGGAATAATCTGACATTTTCCTGACCACCTCCAACATCTCCCAGATCTGCAGGCTTCTTGTCTGAACCCGTTTCTTAACCATGGTCTTGCAGTAACTCAACAATGATATCCACAGGGCTCTTCCTTACAATCCTGGTCGTGAGCTAATAATACCTCAGCTAAGGACAAGTAGCAAGGGAGACAGTCTCTCAGTGGGACCTGGGACTCCCCAGTTAGGCTAGGCTCTTTGTCTAAGAAATCTAGAAATCCATTTATCCCTGCCACCCCAGAACTGAGATGATACCTGTGTGTCACTACACCTGGCTTTTTAGAAACTGCTAGTGCTGAGGACCAAACTTAGGTCCCCGTGCTTAGACAGTCAACGCCTTACCAACCGCACCTTTGTCCAGCTGCTGAGGTTGACCTCTGACCTCCATACACACATGCACATATGCACATGCATACACACACACACATGCATACACACAGGCACATACATACATGGGGGCAGGGCGGGGGCATGGTGGTGCCCTCTTGGAGTCCTAGCCCTCCTGAGGCTACAGCAGAAGGATCTCTGAATCCAGCCTGGGACCCTGTTTTAAACAGAAAAGACTACAGACGGTTTCTGGAGCAAGATTCGATGAGCAAGAGCCTGGTGTTTCCCATCTCTCTCCGCAGTACCTGCTCTTAAGTCTTTGTAACTTTGACTGTATCGTTCCTTTGTTTCCTTTGACTCTATTCCCAACCACTATTTTCATCTAAGAGTTGATCCCGTTGGCACAGTACTGTGTTAACACCTTGTGTCCTGATCTAAATAAAGCCCCTGGCCAAAGGGCCAAGCAGAGGCTAAAACCCTGTCTCACTTCCACTTACCAACTCTGTCCCTTTACATGTGATGAGGCCACTTGTGTAAGGACATAACCTATGCCAGCTGCAGCCCAATGGAAGGTATGTGCAGCCTGATGTTACAGGGATGTAAACAGTCATGTGGAAACAGAGAGGTTCTCAGGCACTTCAACAGCAGGCAGACCCTGGGGGATGCCTGAGCCACGTGTGTGGCATCTCTGAAAGCTTCTGTATTCCAGGTTACCTTCCTCTTAGACAAAGTGAAACAAAACCCAGTCCATCTCACTGATGCCTTTAGAACTAGCAAAGCAGGGACTAGCTGAAACCTCTCTGTAGGCTAATATAGGAAGAAGCTGGGGAAGAGGATAAGCTTGGGGGACAGTGTCATCACAGCCAGTGGGGGCAGGTGGAGGAGTAGGCGGATACTAGGAAGACTTTCCAGCATGTTCTCAAAGTCAAATACCAAAGCAAGTGTGTGTGACAGCGGTGAGAGTGGAAACAGGGTGTTGAATGATCTGTGCTGACCATCCCCAGATTCCAGCTAGGGGCAAGAGACCTGAGCAAAGCAACAAGTGGGCTCTTCAGGCCCAGCTCCAGAAGTTCTAGATGTTCCTCTCTAGCTACACTCTCTACCCCGTCCCCAACATCTGAAGCTACAGGACCATCTGGCCATCAATACCATGCATTCGAGAGTTGGCCAGCTTGGAAGTCCCGATGCTAACTCTGCCACTGGCATGTCCCTGGGCCCTGAAAATGGCACCCTTGTACTGCCATGTTATTAATATGTCAGGTGAATGAGGGGCAGATGGGGGAGGAGTCTGTACCCTGGGCTTCTGCATTCAAAACACTTAGGCATGGTGTCAGCAGACACACCACACACACACACACACACACACACACACACACACACACACACAGCAGTGATGGTCATACCCCATCCTAGCCCCTGAGATCTCAAGTCTCAGGGAGTGAACATTGCAAGGGGGATGGCTGGCTGGCTGGCTCCTCCTACCAAGTCCCTTCTCATTGGGTCTCTTACACTGCATCTCCCCAGCTCCTCTGCATCCTTATTTATCTCTATAACATCTGGGGGAAAGGAGCTATTACCTGCAAGAAATGGGCCCAAGGAGATCCGGTCTTGGCTAAAGCAAACAGGTGTCAGTGGTAGGTTCCAGCCTAGGACCCCTGATTCCTGTTCCACAGAAGAGAGAACAAACCTAACACTGTAGACAGGTAGGGTCAGGGGAGCTGCAGACATAAGCGGAGGGGGGCCTACTGATCCCCTCACACTGCAAAGAATGGCTGCTGCAGGGGGAGCCCAGGGGAGAGCAGGGTGAGCTCCCAAGGCTGGGCAGCCAGGGTGGAGGGCTTCCCACATCTGGAAGTTCAGGAATGCCTTCCTCCCAGGGTGGACTAGGGACTGTCTATTACAGAGTGTTCCCCTTTATCCAAGAGGGATACATTTCAAGATGCCTAAGATCTCATATAATATCAAAGCCTATACACTACATACATGTTTTATATACATTATTAATAAATTAGGCATAGTAAGATACTATCAACAGCAACCAAAAAACAGAATAATTATAACATACTATAATAAAAATTAAGTGAATGAGCATATATTCTCTCTTAAAGGAAGTTTATTATACTTTTTTTTTAATTTTAAGGAATCAGCAGTAGCTCTGCTCTTGCCCTTGGGGCCATCTTTACATAAAGCAAAGCCTGCCCTGCAGGGCTCTCACAGCTGAACTGAGCAGCAGAAGGCTACTGAGTGACTAGCAAGAAGGTGCGTACACAGCACAGAAACCCTGGACACAGGACAAGGCAGAGCTCTACGGAAACGGAGACAGCATGATGTCATTATGCTACTGAGGAGATCCCACCATTTTAAACTATCAACTATTTATTTCTGGAATTTTCCATGCCTCATGTCCAGGCTTGTTTGGCCATGGATAACTGAAAATGCAGAAAGTTAGAACCTTTAATAAGAAAGGACCGCTATACTGAGAATTAATGCCATTGTCTAACTCCGCTTTACCAGCCACCGAGTACACACTCAATAAATATTTGTCGGTTGAAACAAATGTAATAACGGCTAATGTCCACTAACTGGTTATGACGGTAGTGGTCCTCACAACCCCTGTGTGGTATGGATCATTATTAATTCCATTTTACAGGAAGAAGCTAACAGATAAAACAAGAGTCTGTTCCTGAGTACTGAGCCAGGATCTACACCCAGACAGAGTGACTGCTGGGGTGCTGCCTTCCTTTTTTTTTTAAGATTTATTTATTTATTACATGTAAGTACACTGTAGCTGTCTTCAGACACTCCAGAAGAGGGCGTCAGATCTCGTTACGGATGGTTGTGAGCCACCATGTGGTTGCTGGGATTTGAACTCTGGACCTTTGGAAGAGCAGCCAGTGCTCTTAACCACTGAGCCATCTCTCCAGCCCTGTTCTATTTTATTTTATTGTTACTGTTGGTGACATTCCCATGCTTAATTAATAAACTAAGTAAGATTCGCTGTGGGCATATAGGAGCACATATTATATAGGATTTGGTACTATCTGAGCTCTTAGACACCTAACTGGAGAGTCTTGAATGTATCCCCACTTCAGTAAGGAGGAACTCTATCATATATAATATACATTCCCTAGTCTGTATGAAGAAGAACATTCAGGAACAGACAGAACATATGACTATCTGAAATGGAAGCTAGGTCAAGGTAAAACACACACACACACACACACACACACCCTACAAAGAGTGTGAGGCTCTGATGGATGGCCTAAGAGTCCGAGGGGGCTGCACACTGAACAGGATCCAGTGTAAAATAAAAATGTAAATCAAATAATAATTCAAATCTCTCATGTGACAATAGCAGAGCGCTGACCCAAGTTAGAGCCCTTCAAAGCAGTGCAGGGCCCTGTTCAGTACACAGGTGGCAAGTGACAGGGTGACTCACAGGCTGACATCCAGGTAACCCTGTTGGAAGACTGGGGTCCAGGGTGGAGTCAGAGGTAGCTGATTCTCACCTCCAATCCTCTGCGGTGAGTTCCTTCCTTCCTGTCCTCAGGAACAATGGTTGCCTGCCTTTCTTGTCTCTTCCCTGCCTCCTCCTGCTTGGTCACCACAAAGGCAGGGGATTGTGTTTACAGCCCTTCCTGCCTCAACTCTTCCAATACCTGGACACTGGATCCCATTCTCAAACACCCTCACTGCCCCAGATCTAGAGCTGACCGGAAGGAAGCAGAGACCAAATACTTATAGGTGGATTCTGTCCATGACCCTTTCCAGGGAACCCCCTGCAGGTAGAAACCCACATTATGGGCCTGCAAGCAAGAGGGAAGGAGGAAGTCTGACAGGATCCTGAGTAAAGGGACTAAGCATAGACCCGGCCTTCAGGAGGCTCCCAGTCTAAAGTGAAAGGAAGGCCAGAGTTACATGTTACAGTGATATCCGAATCTGACAGCAAAAAAAGCCCCGTCAAAGAGACAGACTCAGACTCAGAGACAGACTCACGCAAAGGGTTTCTAATACTACCTAATAATTTCAAAGGAAATAAAGTCACATTTTCTGTGTGAATCCTCTGGGCAGGCTCTTGCTTCCTACGACTCAGCAGGGAGAAACTTACACTACCTGGCCAAAGATTGCCATAGATCATCTACTCTAGGGCCTGTGGCTTTGCTTTCACACCACAACTGCGTCTCCACAGGATTCCCACATAAGACCTCTGCTAGTTCAGCAGAGCCTGTCCTCTGCCCTGCCTGCCCGCAGCATGTGGTTATCCGACCCCACCTACTGCACTTCTCACTTCCCGCAAGGCGCCGAGTGTGTGTTATTTGTGTTTGTCTTATCAGACGGTATTGAGCCTCCGAGCCAGAGGAGACCATGCATGGACTATGGAGTCCAAGCTCACCTTGGGCTCTTTCCCTCCCTTGGTGTCTGCGTAGCTTCATCTGAAAGAGAAGATAGCAATGGTCTTGTCCTCACATGGGAAGTTCCTGCAAAGAGCCCTGTACGGAGCCTCTCAGGGGGCAAGCATTCCATCTGTGTCCAGCTAGTAAATGAGTGAGTGAGTGTTTACTTCCCGAGACAGCCTGTGAGTTCAAGTACCTTCATCAGTAGCCGTTAACAAGATGGGAGGGGTGGTTACTGCATGACTTAGGGTGAAAGGTGTCACCAGAATTCACACGTCACCAGGCTCCAGCCTACCCTCCTGCCCCCCACCCCCAGAGTGTGCACGGGAACACAGAGCAAGCCAGAGAGGCCTGGAGACCTACCAGAAAGAAGCCACAGAATGGGTCGACCCGGACAGGCTCCCTCCTCTGGGACATGTTAAAGACCTTTCAGCAGCAGCCACATTGGGCCTGTTTCCCAGGAGCTGGTGGTAACAGGTGGGGTGCAGTCCAAATCCCAAGTCACAGTGGAGTTGGAATCAACCCTGGTATCCTGGGGCTTGTTTCTCTGGTTCCCCTGTTTATTCCTGAATGAGTGGACACACTCTTACCCCTTACAGAGAGCCCAGCGATCTACGGGGTTAGGTTGAGGGGCAGTGATGAGGATTCTGCCCCCACTGTTTCTCTCTTCCCCCCCCTCCCCGCACTAGCCATTGGCATTGGCCTTGGACCTGGGGACCACATCCAGATCCCTGACACTGGGGCAACGGGAGACACTCCGCACCTTCTGAGCGCTGCCACCTGCCTCAGTCTGGTCACTTTCTGGGGGACATTCCCACCTTCCCCAACACCTCTAAGGCCAAAAAGGATTGGACAAATGGCAGAGAGAGAGGAACTCTGCTCTTGAGCAAGCCCTCTGGATATCACCCTCAGCAAAGTCCTAGACAGACAGACTCAGTTTCCCCTTCCAAATGCCTCTCCCAAGGGAACACCAGAATCCCTACTAACATAACTGCCTTATGTCAGGCATGTGCCAAGCACTGTGGCAAATTACAAACGTCTGTCTCGGAGTCTGGTGTGATTATTTCCATTTTAGAACTACAGAAACAGGCCGGCAGATGTAATGAAACACACTGGTACCCTGGGCACAGGGACCATGCAGTCTGGAGGCTACGCAGGGAGGATGGTGAGCTTTCAGCCATCTTAAACTTTGAACAGGGACTAGAGAGGTGAGCCAGTGGCTAAAAACACTGACTGCTCCTCCAGAGGACCCAGACTCCATTACCAGGATCCACCTGGCAGCTTACAACTGTCTGTGACTCCAATCACAGAGAATATGGTGCCTTCTTCTAGCTTTCATAGGCTCCAGGCATACACACAGAACACAAATATGCATGCAAGTGAAGCAAACATACACCTAAAAACAAATTAAATTTAAAAGCCAAAAGCTAGAAATGTAGTCCAGTGGTACTTGTATACAATGTGCAAGGCCCAGTCCCCTGGTGAATGCATGCACACACACATGCGCACACACACACACACACACACACACACACACACACACACACACACACACACGGAAGGAGTTCTTTCCTCTCCAGCAAGCAGTGGTTCCAGATGTGCCAGATGTTGCCTGGGGTTGGCGATGCTTGTGGCCTGAGAAGCAAAACTGATAAGTCCTAGCTGATGAACACCTCCAATTGTTTTGTTTGCTTTACATGTGTGCCCTGAGGAGGAAAAGCAGAAAGTGCTGCTTTGGGACCTCCTGCCTCCGTGCAGAGAGGCAGCTAGGAAAGTGCAGCAAAGCTCCAATGCATGCTGGGTATCAGGAAGAATCCAGGTAAACCAAGCTTTCTGGCAGCTAAGAGAGGAAATTGTGAATTCCAAGCCAGCCTGGACTATACAGCAAAACTTTGCCTCAAAATCAAAACAAACAAACAAACAAACAAAAAGCAAAACAAAACAAAACAAAACAAAAAAGCTGAATTGATTGTCTACTCTCCTAGGGCTCAAGGCTTTCTCTTCTCTTATACTGGTGGATAAGATGCTTCTGGTCCCCTGGTTTCAGCCTCTTCTCCAGGGTCTCCCTGACCCACCACCTGCCAACCTCACTGTCACTCATCTGAGGATGCCCCTAGGATGATCTGGTTCAGTGAGTTTGCTTTTCATGAGCACTTGGCCCATTTCCCTTAATCGCACCCAGTAGGTCTCAGTACACAGTAGGTCTGTGACGACAGCACGGAGGATACTGTCGGCTTCAGCAATGGTCTCACCCTCCCCACCTATAGTTCTTTAATTGCGCTGAACCCCAACACCTTCGCCTTCAAGCAGCTACCACAGATGGGTCCCTAGAAGTCCCGGCTGGTGGATGAGACGGAAATGAGTCACTGAGACTGGACACAGGCTTTGTGAGATTGGCTGCTCAGCCGGGTTTTAACACGCTCAGAACGCAGCCGATCCTGCTGGAGCTCAGAGCCCTTCCCTTCTGACCTCCAAAGAACACTATCCAAAATGGTTAGGGAGAGCTTGTTCTAATGGAACTGCAGCACCAGGGGGTGACCAGCTAGAGATCTCAGACTCTAAATCCCTCGTGTTCTTCAACTCTAAGATAGACCTCACACAAGTCCCTCCCTCGCAGGGTTTGTACTAGATGCTTCAGGTAAAGTGCTTGAAAGCAGCTCTCACCACGTAGCAACTAACCAGGAAGTGCCAGCAGCTGCTGTGACTGATTTAGGGGTGACGGCAGGTCTCTCTGGGACCATCAGGTGCCATCCTGACTGGGCCCCAAACATAGACCTTCCTGAGGAATGAGTGTACTTCTGGGATAAGGTCACAATTGAAAAACTGAAAACTGTAGCCAGTAAGGCATCCCTGTTGCACCTAGGAGCAGACAGGAGCGGCAGGAAGCCAGGGACACATTTCCATTAGTCAGAGGGGCCTCTGCTCCTGATACAGGGCTCCAGTCCCTCGGAGCTCTCCGGAGGTACCTTGTATGCAAGCTGCCGGCCCAGCCCCCACCTGCCCGACACCAGCCCGCTGTGGCCTGCTCTGGCATGGCTCCTGGGGGCTCGGTGCCAAGCCCTGGGCTTCCCCCCACCATGTCCTTTCACTGCTTCCAAAATAACTCTTTGCTCACTGCCCGAGTTTGGCTTCTCGGCTGTTTTTCTCCTCCTGGGACCTGTTCTCCCATGTCTGAAGGGCAGCAGGAGAGACCCAAATTATTGTTAGAAATTGGGGCTCGCCATTTCCTCACTTAGCACAAAAGGGCCCCCACAGTTCTGAGAGCCCCTAAATCAATAAGTCCATTCAGTTTGGCTAACGGAAGTTATTTCCAGAAGAGGGAGCGGATGGCCCCCACCTCCTACTCTCACACCTTCCCAAGGTGACCAAAGCCCCAAGGGGATTCTTTGTCCTTGGCTCTGCTCCCAGTAGAACCAGTTACTAGTCTAAGGTCACACAACCCAACAGAGGTGATCGAAGAGGAGCAAAGGGCCCTTCCAGGCACTCTGAGGGTGGGAACCAAGCCTGGGCCCCAGTACCCCACCACTGTCCTGAGGCTGTACCCACGAAAATGTGTTTCTGGGGAAACGCCAGGCTCTCCAGGCAGCCTGACCTGAGAGCCCAGACTCTTCCTCTTTGGAACGTCTCCATCAGGCACTCTTGGCCTCTCCTCCAGACCCTACACAGAATCACTTCTTCCGTCACACAGCCTGGAGCCCCAGAGCAGCCTGGCTCCCTGGAAGGCCCTTTCCCTGAAGGTCAGTGGAGGGAATTAGTGAAGAAAGAAGCCAGCGGGAAGGAGGACCCCTCTGAAGGGCCCCAAAAGATGAAGCTCTTGCACTGTAACCATCCCCCTTTCTGGCCTTGTGGGGCGCTTGTAGTTGAGGTGCAGAGAGAAAAAAAATCCAGTTGATGCTCTTTGAGCGCCCGTGCTTAAAGTGCTTGTGAGAAGTGTCACACGTGTTTCCCATGTCCCATGCTCCTCCTGGCAACCCTTCTAGGTAGACACAAGTAGTATTTCCATTTTAGGAAACTAAAACTTTGAGCCTGGAGTTAAAAACTCTCCTTATGAGCTGGTCGGCGGTGGCACACAACTTTAATCCCAGAACTCTGGAGGCAGAAGCAGATGGATCTTTGGGAGTTCGAGGTCAGCCTGGTCTACAGAATGAGTTCCAGGACAGCCAGGGCTACACAGAGAAACCCTGGCCTTGAAAACACAAGAGAGAGAGACAGAGAGAGAGAGAGAGAGAGAGAGAGAGAGAGAGAGAGAGAGAGAGAGAGAGAGAGAGAAGAGGAGGAGGAGGAGGAGGAGGAGAGAAGAGAAGAGAAGAGAAGAGAAGAGAAGAGAAGAGAAGAGAAGAGAAGAGAAGAGAAGAGAAGAGAAGAGAAGAGAAGAGAAGAGAAGAGAAGAGAAGAGATCTCCCCATGTCAGGGTTGCCAGTCTTGATCTCTGGAGCCTGATATGCAACCAATACCCAGTGGCACCCATGTGGACACCTTCTGTGCCCCGTCCATCTTCTGTCACCTGTGAGCCTGGGCCAGAGCAGGAAGCAAGCTATGGCACAAGAGACCATCCAGAGCATGCCCATGGGAGGGGGAGGGGGTGGTGCTGGGCGGGCTGAGGGCCAACTCCCTCTAAGCCAGGCTTTCTTCTCCGCCGGTGCCCCACCCAGCCGCGCCCGTGCCCACTGCCGCCAGAGCCCAAAGGTTTCCTTTTTCTTTTTGCCTAAGGCTGTCTCCTGCCTTTCCTTTGAACTGGGGTGACGGCTCCCCCACACAGTCACTCTCCTCCAGCAACCCCCCAGGCTTTTTCAAGAAGGGAGGGCCCAGGGGACCCCACTTCCTGAAATTACTCCACCCCTCCTTTGCTCTCTCCCCTCAGCTTTGGTCTGGGTGCTGCCTTGATTCTCACTCTCCCTCCTGGATTCCGCACCCACTGCCAAGCCCTCTCCCCAGAGCTCTCCGTGTTCCACACCAGCAGCAGAGGATGCAGGGTTTCCAGCCAAATGTGGAGCACAGAGATCCAGAGAAACCCTGGGACTTACCTGGGGTCTCCCACTGAGGATTAGAACCTACATACCTGGCATCACAGCGGAAGTACAGAAGCTGGACCAGGAAGGGAGCCTCAGAGATGAGGAAGTGAGCTGACATAGTGATACCCACACACACCCTCCCCAGGGCCAGTGTTTGCCAACTGAGGTTTGCGGATCTCATCTCCAAGCTGGGGTCTTCCCTTAGTCACTCCCCTCCCATTCCATGAAGTCTTGAAACTGTACCAACTGGTGGGGGCAGCCGCAAAGCTGACCTGGTTCCCCAGGGTCACTACCATTGTCTATTTGGCAGTGTGTTCTCCCGCCACATACATACAGCCCTCAGCATACAAAGACTTGTTGAACTCCCATAGAAGGCTGTTCCTCTTTCCAGTACTAGCTCCAGCACCTCTGCCTCCAGGAAGCCTTCCAAGACAACTGCCTCCTGGCTCCCTGGTGACAACACTATTAACACCGTGTCCTTCCAGACCCTATACCTGCAGACTCTACCTCAGTGAAGCCACCGTTTGAATCAGGTATTAGCTTCATTGATAGATGGAGAAACTAAGTCAAGTTCTAAACCAATATTCTTGCCCAGCTTCAGCTAGCACTGCCCTTCACACCAATGCCCATCCTTAACCTTCTGTTCTCTTCCTGTAATATCCTGCCTCCACCTCCATCTGTTTGGTTATAGACATGCCTAAGCAGTGGCGAGATATTATCCTGAATCTATACACACACACACACACACACACACACACACATACACACACACACACGCATGTGCACATGCATGGGCACACACAGGCACAGGCACACTCACATATGCACACGTGCACACATACACACATGCACACACACGCACGTACACACGCACACGCACCTGACCTTTTGCACAAACCCAGTGGTTATTCTGGCAGTCTTGAAGGAAGCGAATTCCCTTTGAGTAGCCTGGCATAGAGCAAAAGTTTTGGCAGCAGCGAGTAAAGAAACGGATGCTTAGGGGTAACCCGCAGTGCCTGAGCCTCTGAAAGTTTACAGCCAGAGCTACACACACACTCTCTCCAACATTTCTCAGTGCTGAAGGCAAACAAGGGACTCCATGCAAATCCCTAGATTCCCCAGCTCAGGGTGTGTTTGCCTAGCAAGCATGAGCTACATGTATATTCCTGTGATTGCATGTGCTGGGGTATAACACGGACACCACTTATTCCCATCCCCACAAACTGCACTGCCAGCAGCACCATATTCCTCTCTGTCTCTTTCCACAAGAGGCCTCACCCAGGGAGACACGCAAAACCCAGCAAACTTCTCTGAGCCTCACTCCAGAGACAGTGTGGGAGGAGCCCTTTTAGAGACACTTGAAGTACTGTGTATAAATGAATGACTCCTAACTTTGATCAAACGGGGCTGGCATTGGGCCCCAGACTGTCCGTGGGCTTTGGACTTGTGTATCAAACAAATAGACATAAAGACTTTCTGGTCTCCCCTGGAACTGGAATGGAGGGAGGAGGAGGCCACCACTTCATGACGGATTCTGGCTAGGAAGGAACCTTACCATCCTGGGGTAGAAGCAGACGACAAGTAGGTTTATACTGAAATTCTGTCAAGGAAGCACTAAGGGGGACCTAGGGTGTCTTCTGTGGCCCGCAGGCAGGTCCTAATACTGACAAGAAGGGACAGGGTCCCAAGATATCCCTTCTCAAGATCTATCTCTCACCACCTTCAAAGGCCTTCGCAGAGCTCAGAACAGTGATGTGTTTGATGCACAGACATGAAGTTCTGATTTCTGCCTCCAGAATTCATGCAAAAAGAGTCAGAAATGGTGGCATGCACTTGGTAAGTCCCCAGAGTAGGGTGAGGAATACAAACAGATCCCTGGGACTCCCCGCCTAGATCACTCAGAGAGTTCCAGGTTAGCATGGGACACTGTCTCAAAAAACAAAAACAAAAACAAAACAAAACAAAAACCCCAAATGGACAGCTCATGAGAAGTGACACCTGAGGTTGGCCCTTTGCCTCCACACACACCGAACATGTACCTGCACACCACACACACACACACACACACACACACACACACACACACTCACACACACACTGATGTGTACAATGTCCTTGAAGCTCCCCTGAGAGACCAAAGAAGGAAGGCCCCACCTCTGAGCCACCTGCAGATAGTAGAAGCCCCCCTCCACCACCCACCTGGGACCCCTGCACAACCAAGGCAGGAAGGATGGCTCTCTCCAGCTCCCTGCAACGCTGTGGATATTGCTGTAAAATCCTTCGCATCACCCAGGACCCTCACCCGTCATTCCTTTCTCCTACCCTCAGAAACACAAGGGCTCCCTTGACACCCAGAAAGGCTCTGGAAGAGCTCAGAAACCTTCAGTTCTTCTAACCCAAAGACACACCACCTATCAGAGGACACTGGGTCAAAGTGTCATGGACCTGTTGTCAGCAGGGACCGTGGGATACTTGGATCCCCAAAGTGAAACTCTACCCTCATCCCCAAGTCCTGCCAGGGAAAAAAAGTTCACAGATTACTCTAGAAAATTTGGGTTGCTGAGAAACGTGACCTGACCTGCCACCCTCTGGAAGACCCTGTGTCCTCTGCCCTTTTAACACAGGCAACTGTAACACTTTCTGCTGTCCTGAAAGGCTCAATAGAAGTTATTTCTAAACTCTTTTTAGACATCTTCCCTGTCTTCCAAAGAAACAGTGTCATAGAGTCCTAGTATATAAAACTGCTAGAAATGAGCTTCTGGGGTGCGATGGGGGTCCCAGAGCCGCTGCTCTCTGCTTGGTGGTGGGCACCCCACAGCTCTGCTATGAGTCCCTGTGCTCACTTCTCCCATCACCCCCTGGGCTGTACAGGACTTGGTTGCCCTGCTGGAATATGGATGTTTCTCTGTCCTCACAACTGGTTTTTTGGAGTGAAGGATACGAATAAGGGGCATAGAGATATGGAGGGAACCCCACAAGGGGCTCTAGTTCAGGATCCCCCACACTCACCAGGACAATACCCTCAGCGCACCCTGGCTCCACCGGCTCTATTGCTGAGCCTCTGGGGACAAACCCAGCTGTCTCTTCCTCAGCGATCCTCAATTCTAGGACCCCCAAAGCTGAGAGAGCCTCTCTCAGGCCTGATAGAGCTCTGGCCAGACTTTCTACCCAGTCCTTCCCACCTGTTCTCCTTCCTCTAAGGAATAGCAGGGGAGGCTGGGGGTTTCCTCTCCCTGCAGCAGGGGTCGGGGCCAAGCGTCCGGGATATGCTCCCACCCACTCGTGCCCAGGTAGTGATCAGCTACAGCTTCTGGCTCTGATTCTGAGGCGGCTACCCCCCAATAGGGTCCCCTTCATGCACCACCTCACCCCAACTCAGACTCTAAAAATGGTTCTCTGGTTTTCAGTCTTGAAGCCTGCCCACAAATTAGTGTCTCTAACACAGCCTCCTGGGACATGACTTCAGGGAGGCCTGGGGAGGGGGCAGGAGACCTCCACACAAGAAGATGGTACTGGCGGAGTCCCTAACTAAAGAGAGGACAGATTCCTGGACCCTTCGCCAAAGCCCCCTGCCTCCGTGGGGGCAGTTCTACTTCCTGCTGTGATGGGAAGACCCGTTTCTACCCTACCAGGACACACTCCCCTCACCTCACATCAGGGCACTAACTTTTGCCTTCATCAACCCTGGGCAGTGTTCTGCTGAGGACAGCAAAAGAATATACTGCGCAACACACACACACACACACATACACACACACACACACACTTTCTTGCTCAGCGTTCACAGTTCACACTGCACTTCACCAGGTCCCACATTAAGCCCATGGGGGTGTGGAGCAACACCTGGGAAAGGGAGCAGGGAGGCCCAGGCTCACTTCTTGCCTCTGTTTCCCAAGTTCTAAGACTAGCTTCCCAGTCCTTCACTCTTAGAATTTGGAAGAGGAAGAGCCCTCCTGAGGATGCGCATGTCCAAGGGCACCAAACGAGTGTTTGTGGGGCAGGCGGCCATCACGAATAACAGGGACGACGAGCAGGTGAGTACTCACAGGTAAGCCGTCAGGGGGTCCAGGTCCGCAGGCACCACGGAGAGCCCGAGCTCAGAGCAGTCGGCTGACAGCATGATGCCGTCCTCCTGGCAGTGGCAGGGAGCCGGGCAGGCGGGACGTCCCGGACCAGGCTGGGGGTCGCTGCCCGCGCGCGCCGATGCGCACAGCGCGGCGCAAAGCCACAGCTCCAGGAGCCCCTGCGGGCTGTGCATCTCGGCGGCGGGCTGCGGGGCACCTGGCGGGCGCTCGGACGGGCGAGCGCACGGAGCTGTGCGTGCGCGGCTCACCTCCTGGTCCCGGGCGGGCCCGAGGGCTGCGCCGTCGGTGGGCACCGCCCCCGCTCGACTTGGCTTGGGCGCGGCGGCAGCAAACAGCGGTGGCGGGACAGTGCAGTCAGAGAGGGGCAGGCATTGTTGAGTGATCTTCGTTATTCTGTTTCACAGGCTGGGCTTGGCGAGGGAGGGAGACACGGGGGGTGGGGGGAGGAGGAGTCAAGGAAACTTTCTACGCTGTGGCTCGTTCCCCTTCCCTCCTTCCTTCCCAGCTGGCAGGAATTTCATCGGGGGCGTGGGGTGGGAGGGGGGGAGACGGTGAAGAAAGCAAAGAAACCCAAAGAAAGCTAGGAACGGCCAGCACATCAGAGACCTGCACTTGTTTGGAAAGGGTGCCCCAGAGCTTGGGCCTATGGGGTCGAATTCCTCTCTTGACTTTGGGAACAGCCACAGGGTCTCGAGGGACCAGAGGCCATCAGGAAAAAAAAAAACACCCAGACCTCCACAGACTCTAGCCCCACTACCAGATTTTAGGCTGAAGGGAAGAGAGACCCAAGAGAAAGAGATGTTCAAGGTCACACGGCTGTTGGGAACAGCTTCAGAACTAGTTCCCAGGTCACTCCTCCGCACCCATTCTGACCAGGGAAGGAAGAAGGTCTTAAGGAGGAAGGAAGTGGTCGCAGGTTGGCAGTAGCAATGAGGAGGAACCCCCCTCATCGAGGAGCCACGCCCCAACACCAAAGAAACTGGCGTAGATTCCACCAGATGCACAGAGCATGGAGATGAACTCATGTAGACTTCTAGCAGATTTGAGGTCTAGAGATCACCCTGATCCTTGATCTCGCGACCCGGGACGGCTGAGGGGCTGCCCTCCGCGCGCACCGCTGGTTGCCAGAGCTGGCCAGCGAGTCGGCTGATCGGCGCCACCTGGAGGCTCAGTGCTACAGATGCAGCTCAAGCCCCTTAAGGGCCCGACTCCATCCATCCCAGGACCTTGGAGAGCAGGGTGGATAAAATTGGAGTCAAGACTCAGTCAGCTCTCTTCTTAGGCCAGCCTGGGCTAGCAGTGCTTTCTTCATGTGTCCTTTTGCTTTCTCTGGCCTCCAGATCCTTCCGAGTCAAGCCCCGGGGTAGAACTAGACCAGGTTGGGAGCAGTTTGTCTCCCCACGGTCCACACCAGAGACACGAGGACCTCGGAGGTAGCCAAGATACCCTCCACCCTTCATTTCTATACCCCAAACACTTCATCAATCCCACTCCATCCTTGTGGATGCTGTGGTCCCAGAGGAGAGGGAACTGCATAGTCAGACCAAGAAGCCAAAAGAACTGTGCTCCCAGGACTCCATTTGAGGCCATGAGAGTGGGTTTGGGCAGCTCGGAGCTGAGTGTCCAGCCTGCCCACAGGATGGGGGGTCATCCTGGGGCCAACTCCTTGAACTCCTGAGAAATGCAGTACTGAAGAAAACATTAATGTTCAGTCCTAAGGGGTTACACGAACACATTCTCACTTTGGGAAGGCTCTCAGCTAGTAGAAAGACTCACTTTTTTAAAATGTACACTTATCTTGTGTGTGGGTATGGTTGTAGAGATGGCTCTGCGGTTAAAAGCACTGACTGCTCTTCTAGAGGACACAGGTTCAATTCCCAGCACCCACACGGCAACTCACAACTGTCTGTATCTCCAAGATCTGACACCCTCACACAGACATACATGCAGGCACACACACACAAAAAAAAATCTTGTGTGTGGGTAGTGTGGGCACATGTGCCAGGGCATATGACGTGAGTGTGGCGATCAGAGATCAATTGGGGGAGTCCAATCTCTCCATCACCATATGGGTCCCAGAGATTGAGCCCAGGTTTTCAGGTTTGGCACCAAGCACTCTTGCCCACTGAGCTTCTTGACAGCCCAGCCACCCGTTTTTGTTATTTAGGTTTTTTCCTTTTGTTTCTTGAGTCAGAGTCTCTTGTAGCCCAGGATGGCCTCAAACTTGTTATGTAGCTGAGGATGACCTTGAGTTCTGATCCTCTTGTTTTCGCATACTAAATGCTGGGATTCCAGTCATGGGCTACCATGCAAGGTTTATGTGCTACTGGGGGGATCAAACCCAGGATACTATGCATATTAGGTGAGAATTCTACAAACTGACTACCTCCCAGGACCCATAAAGCTTTTGTTACCCTTCTTCACCCAAGCAGACCATCAGACTCTTGCACACTGCTAAGAACCAAGTTGGCCAATGAGAACTCTGGCCACTCCCTCCATGGGTGTGGCCTGTATAAAAGAAAGGAAGACAGTGCAGGAATGAGGTAAATTTGGCAGGTTCCACCAGAGCCACCCCTGGTTCCTTACTTAAGGGTCACAGTGTGGCTTTAACACTTCTACCCTGGCAAGGAGCCTGCAGTGATTGAGGATAGGCCCCGGAGGCTGGCAGATAGATAAAGGGATGGGGTGGCAGAAGTTGAGAAACTGGAGAAAACTCAGTAATTCCAACACATTTGGGGTAGCAAACAATGAGTAAACGGGACACAGATCTGGGACTCAGCACCACAGGCTACTAGGGGCAACGTGGTGGTTTGTATATGCTTGGCCCAGGGAATGGCACTATTTGGAGGTGTGGCCTTGTTGGAGGAAGTGTGTCACTGTGGACATGCGCGCGCACACACACACACACACACTTCATCCTAGCTGCCTGGAAGGCAGCCTTCTGTTTACCTTTGGAACAAGATGTAGATCTCTCAGCTCCTTCAACTCCATGTCTGCCTGGATGCTGACATGCTTACCATACTGGTAATAATGGACTGAACCCCTGAACCTGTAAGCCAGCGCCAATTAAATCATGTCCTTTTTAAGAGCTGCCTTGGTCATGGTGTCTCTTCACAGCAATGGAAAACCTAACTAAGACAGGTTGATGTCTGAATACACTGGAAAAGCAGAGGGTTAGAGAACAGTGGACACCAGGAAAAAGTCAAGAGCGTGCCAGCTTTAGGTCAACTGGCTTAGCTAGACCAAGCTCCAGCTGTCACCCCTGCCCTAGATTGAAGGATGGAGAAACAGAACACAGCCATGATTTGACCAAGTCTCTTTATTCCCGGACTCTGCCCTTTGACAGCGTGAGGCCCGGTGGATCTGCTCTCCGGGGGAAGCCAGGCCTGGGTGGATCTGCTGGAACATGGTGCCTAGCAGGGCGCAGGCCCCTTCCCAGCTCGGGGCAGCCTGTTCCGCAATGCACTGTTCAGACAGTGGTAGAAGTAGATATACTGCTCCTGAGGGTGGACATGGGCAAGGTACCTCACCTGCTTGCCCAAACCCGACAGAGAAAGGCTCCCAGGGCTCTCCTAACCCCTACTCCTTCTGGGCAGGGCATGGTAGTCCACAGAGCCACCCGGTGGTGACCTGGATGGGGCAACCTAACAGTCACCTGTCGCTGGGACAAAACCTGCCTGTCTTTGCTCCCTTTCACAGTAAGCCCCTCCCCCTCTTTGCCTCTCACCAGCGTCGGGGTCATAAAGCCACAGGCCTGTGACTGCTTCAGGGCCACATTGAAGACATCCACTGTGGACTCAGTCCCTGCTTGCTGTAACAGCTGTTCCATAGCCAAGAAGGTGCCCAGCTGATTTGTGCCCTTGCTGTAATTGACCTAGAGTTAGATGTGGGACCTCTGGGGAGGGAGCAGTGTCCAGGGACATGGGAGAACCAAGGTCAACTCTAAGGACTGGGAAATAATGCTAGGCACTTGATTGGCCAGTCCAATCAAATCCCTACAAATGGTGAGAGGAGACAGAGCCCTAGGAGACTAGCCTCTGACCCATAACCCAAGTTAACACCTGGAGTGGCTGAGCAGGGTCCCTGGCTTCTTGCTATTGCCCCGGGAGCAGCACTGGCCCACAGCATCAAGGAAGGTCAGGAGGGTGTTAGCTGGAAGCTCACACCCGGTCTCGCAGCATGGAAACTGCAGGCATTGAACCTGCCTTTCCGTTCCACTCTCCCCCTGGAGGAGGGGTAAGATCAACATTAGTGCTCGGGAGGGTGGCAGTGGGAAGCCAGCGTGGGATTCTCATATCACTGCCCTCTGCCCCAAGTTCTATAATCTCAACGCCTACATGTATGACTCTGAAGAGGGTACTGGGCCAGCCAGCTACGTTGCTCTCCGCCACTCTGTGCACTGTCACCGTGTCTGTGACAAGAGGCTGCATCTCCACTGGCCAGATGTCTTGTGGCTAGGACCAAAACATGCTTCTCAGTCAGCTTCCAAAATCTCTGCCCGTGCCCTGGCCGAACTCCACCATATAGTCCTCCTCATCCCGGCCCCATTCCTGGAGCCACACATCCTGTCCCTCCGCTCCTCTCACCTTCTCCTTGGTATCAGGTAGGCCCAGGGAGACGAGCACATAGGCGCCATGTTCCCACACCATTTCCCAGAGTTCCTTTGGTCCTGCCGAGCCAGTCAGCACCACGTGATCTCGACCAGAGGGCCCACCCTGCAGAGCACAGCTTGTTGGTTCCCGGGGATTAAGGAATCTCCTGACCATCCGTCTGTGCTATCGTAGCCCCTAGGACCCAGCCCCAGGCAGGGAAGCACAAGCAGTCAAAGAGGGAGGGTTGCAGGATCAGCAGAATCTCACAGGGAAGAGCGAGGCTTCCAGCATGTTCTCAGCAGGGCTCTCCTCCACCAGGGCCAACTGCTCCTGAGAATGATGAGCTGGGAGAAGATGATGAGGTTGAGGTTGCCAGGGATCTCACGGTACGCCTTTGCTCCACCCCAACCACCATCGCATCCAGTGAGACTCACAGGAGGCAATGCTGTTCTGATTATAGTCAGGAGGGGGCAGCAGAGAGCCAGTCTCATCCTTGATGGCCTGCTTCAGGAGCTGGGAAAGAGACGGACATGGTAAGGTTGGGCAGGGAGAACAGTTCCATGATCACTCACTCCTTGGCTCAAAGTATACCCTGTACTCCTTCAAGAAACCGGCATTGGCATTGGCTGCCCTCTTGGCACAAGCTTGTGCAAAATTCATCACAGAGATGGGGCCGGAGCTGGAGGAGGGAGGAGAGAGAAAGCACTTGGTTGTCCAGGCCCTGCTTCCAGTCCTCTCTGCTGGGTCTAGTGCACAGGAGCTCAGGGCCGAGTGGGAAGCACAGGACACCAGTGCCTGAACCTGAGGGTAGCTGACTTACTCTGAGGCATCAGGGGGCCCTTCCAAAATCTTGTTCAGCAGGCAGCTGTGCAGGAAGATGTATTGACTCTGCAGAGAGAGGGCACTGACATGCAAAGAGGGCTTGGTCCAGGAGGGTCCTGTTCCTTGGTCCTGGTCCCAACCCACCAGGCAGAGGGGAGTGGCAAGTGGGAGTAGAGAGTCCTGAACTGTCTACAGTGTCAAGGGTATCAGGGGCCAGTCAGTGCCTTCTCTCCTTTTACAGAAAGGCAGTCAGGGTAAGATGGTACCCTAGGTGTGACCCTCACCCCATGTTCTTCCGCATGTCCCCATGAGCTTCATGCTCTCGGTAGGCCGTCTACCCTCTTCCACTCCTTTGGGTCTAAGCCGCCCAGCCCGGTACACGGGGCCCTCACCAGGGTCTGGATCATGAGGGGCCGGTGCAGTCGGAGTATGTACACGGTGTTGAACACGTCAGCCACCTGCTCTTCCTCCAGTTGTCGCAGCAGCCGCCAGAGAGCCACGAAGGTGCCTGTCCTGCCCACGCCCGCACTGTAGGGACAGCCCGTGGAGACTAAACACGGGAGGGAAAGGGCTCCTCAGCCAGGGTCCTCTACCGCACCCCTGCCTGTCCTCACCTGCAGTGCACCAGGATGGGTCCCTTGCCCTGAGTGGCCTTCACCTGCTCCTGCACCAGTTCCATAAAAGCGAGCAGAGAGCTGGGAGCCTCGGGGATGCTGTGGTCTGGCCAGGTAGTGAACTGCACCTGCTTCACGAGCCTCTGTTTTTGCTCGGTACCCTGGGGAGGGTGGGGAAGGGTTGTGCTCGTTTTCCTAACACCAGGGTCTCTTCTCCTCACCAATTCTTTAAGGGCAGAGGTCCTGCTTCACAGTGCGGGACGCAGCTATGTAGCCGGTGCCCACGCCCATGCTCATGCCCACGCCCCGATGTGGACCTCTGATTGTCCTCTAGTCTCTTGGTGTATCTCTACCTCCCAAAGATGGCCAGGCAGGGAGGCTATTCTAGTCTCTGGCTTTTCCTGTTCTAAGGGGTCACAGCATGTACTAGCGAGAAGGAGGTTAGAGTGAGCGAGGGTCTTTGAGCCGAGCATAATGTAGAAGGACCCGCTCTTTCTTTCCATCCGTGTGATCTTGGCTCAGTCTTTAGCCTTCACTGTGTCTTTTTGACCCCCTCCCCACATGCTATCCTGTCCCGTGACTAAGCGCTTACGACCATCATCAGGAAACAGACCATGTGGAGCAGGAGGGGAGTCTCAGCTTTAATGCCCCTCCCACCAGCTCTGTCCCCTGGGCACACACGTGCTGCAGCTGGAATTCCCTCCTGGTCCACTCATCCTCGGGCTCCTCTGCCAGGAGGTGGATGGTTATGTGACCGTGGGTGACAGGTATGGAGTTGGCTGGCCAGTAGTGCTCACACAGTACCTGGGGGTAAGGGGGTGCTTTGTGAGGGGGTGCTTGTCAGGGCTGTTCCCTACTGTATCCAGTCTCAGCCACCCCCATGCATATTTTTGGTCCCTGCCATTCTAATGAAATTCTTTTCTTTGCTTCCACCCAGATGTGAGGCCATCTCTTCCAGAAACTTCCGTCCCCTGGCTAAGCTCCAATGCCCTTACAACCCTCTTAGGGCTCCATTGGCTTTAGCAGCTAGATAGCCCTGACTTAGGAGGAGCCAGGCCTTTCCTCATTGCTTAACAGGAGGACACGCTCAGCTACCTCTGTTTGCTCTAGGCCAGCCTTATCCATGCACAGCACAGAGGAGGTGGTCCTGGGCTGACAGAGGAGAGCCTTCTTTGCCCCTGCACTACCTAGAGTAAGTGACCAGGAGGAACTGAATCAAACCAGGAATTCACAAACCCAGCGACTGCCCACTTTCCCCCTCCTAGGTGATTCTCAGAATCCCTTACCAACTCCCAACTTGCCCATCTGCCCCAAGATGGGAGAGGTGGGCATTCCTGCGAGGAGGACATATGCCACCTGGTGGTGGCTCTGGGAAGCTGCAGGCCACTCACCCGCCCGTTCTCCATGCCCACTGTCAGCATGATGATCACGTGCACTTGCTGCTCCCACACCAGCCGCCAGAAGTCCTCTAGCGTCTTTTTGAGAGGCCCCTGGGTAGCAATGATCTCCTGTGGGTGGCTGTAGCCCTAAGGTGTGGGGTGCGGGGTAGGGGCATGTTACCAGACAGTGTCTTGGCCAGCCAGGCCCATCAAAGATTCAGCAATGGTTATGATCATGTATGACCTACAGGAACTGTGATCCCGGAGGGTGACCTGAAGGACACTGCCACCACCCATGTCCCACTTGGAAAGGTTGAGAAAAGCATGCATGGAAATGCAAGATCCTGACATGCCAGAAACAGTCTACACAGCCACCTCTCACTAACCCCGGAGTGACTGTTTTCTAGAGACAGTGATTTACAATGTAGCCCAGGCTGTCCTCGAACTCCTAATTCTCTTGATTCAGTCTCCCAGATGCTGAAATTACAGGTGTCTGCCACCATGCACAGGTCCAGAGCAATCTTCCTAAAGTCAAACTCTCTCTCTCTCTCTCTCTCTCTCTCTCTCTCTCTCTCTCTCTCTCTCTCTCTCTCTCTCTCTCTCTCGTGGTGTGTGTGTGTGTGTGTGTGTGTGTGTGTGTTCAGGTTGTCCATGACTGCCATTACTGGCAGGTTGAATCAAAGCCCTTAGTGTGATAATCCAAGTTATCCTTCAGTCCAAACCCACACCCACCACCTACCACTCTACTCTACATTCTGTTAGACATACACAAACCTTGTACCTTCCTGCCTGGATGTCCTCTAGATGTTTCTATCTGGGATGTCCTTCTCCCCACTGATTATCAAAATCCCATTCTTCCTTCAAGACATCAAATCCATCCTCCTCTAAAGTCTTTTTGCTTATTCAAGTGTACCAAACTTTCCCTTTCCTTTATGTGCCTGAGTCTATGTTGTCTCGTTACACACACACACACACACACACACACACACACACACTACACACACACACTACACACACACACATGCACACACTCTTATACACACATACACACACACTCAGTCTTATACACACACACTCTCTTACATACACACACACACACACACACACACACACACACACACACACCACTATGGGCTCCTCTGTGTGTGTGTGTGTGTGTGTGTGTGTGTGTGTGTGTGTGTGTGTGTGTACAGTTAAGCCAGTCTTGCCTCCTGGGAGCCCAGTATAGAGCCTGGCACACAGTAGACCTCTCGCCTGAAAATGCATGGCCTGGTGATGCTCCCAGACAACTATAATAGCTAGCACAGGACAGTGTCCTGCAAAACCCCAGCAGGAATGCCCCTCATGCCTGCAGGCAGCCCTTACTGGGATGAAGTTGGCATTGATGTAGTCAGAATGAGGTTCTCCTGATAGCTGGGTCAGCCTGACCCTGGAGTGGTCATCTGCGGAGAGTACATGATGTACATTTGGAAGCAGCACATGTAACCCCTCCTTAAGGCCAAGCTCCAACCCTCTACCCATACCTCCCGCCTGCTGCCAGCATTTGCTCACAGGGTAGCACATGTGGGTACCGGTTCTTAGTGATATTGGCAGGATGCTCAGCCTCTAGCTTGGACTGGTCCTTGCCCACCTCCTTCAGCTCCTATGAAGTCAAGGCAGGTCCCAGTTGCAGAGGCAGACCCAACTCAGCCCACAGCAGGCAGGGTAAGTGGTAGAAGTTAGGCTGGGAGGCAGGACCAGCCCAGCCCAGATGTCCCAGTCCTCCCTCCTTGGGACACAGGATGACACAGGACTTGCCTCAAATTCCTGGAAGAAGGCCTGGTATGCATGTGCACTTTTGGCCTCATAGCTCTGCTGGAAGGTGTGGATGGGGATAGGTCGATGGATCCGCCTGGCAGAAGAGGAAAGGAATAGACCCCTTTAGGAGTATATGTCCTGCTCTGTCCTGGGAGACAGGTGCAAAGCTAGCTTACACAATGAGGCAACAGGGAAGGCAGGCATTGAACATGCAGATGCTGGGCTGCCCCACCCTCCCTGTGTAGAACAGAAAGTTTCTCTGGGACCCAGCAGCCCCCCAAACCCATAGTGCGATAAAATGAAAGAGGGGAGCAGTGAGGGGGACGGCCAGAGGCAGGAAGTCCAGATATGTGTGTGCCAGGGCATTTGGACACGGCTGATTGTTGTTTACATGGCAGGCAAATGTTCTAGGCTCTGAACTGCAGCCCAGCCTACATAAGGTCAACTGAACAGGAAGTCAATGAGAGGAAAAGGGACCAGGCCTGATTCAAGCCACACGGTTTCTCCAGGTTACACTTGGCCTTTTATAGTGTATTTTTCAACAAAATAGTGTTTTTTCTAAAGTTCAGAAAGTCAGAAAGCTGGTTAGCAAGGACTGGAGAAGGGGAGTGTGATGTTTAATGTATGTACCACCTTGGCCCGGCAGTGCACCCAAGTTCTCGGTAAATGTTATCCTGGATGCTGCTGCGATGATGTTTTATGGGTGATATTAATATTCAACTTCTCTGACAGACTCTGATTTTTCTTTAAATCATAACAATCTTTTGCCTTTTTTTCCCCCTGAGACAGGGTCTCTCTGTGTAGCCCTGGCTGTCCTGGAACTCAATTTGTAGAGCAGGCTGACCTATAACCTACAGGGATCTGCCTGCCTCTGCCTCCTGCAGGCTAGGATTTAAAAATTCTCCCAGCTTTTTTAGCGGGGAGGGCACATATGGGACCAGGTGTCACTCTCAGTCACTCTCCACCTTACGCACTAAGGCAGTGTCTCTCAAATGAACCTAGAGTTCACCATTTAGGCTTTTCTAGCTAGCCAACTTGCTCCTTGGACTTTATCACCTCCCTCTGAGCACTGACATCACAGATAGGCTGCCATACCCACCAGACCTCCAGTTCTCACGTTTACATAGCAAATGCTTTACCTACTGAACCGTCTCTCCAGCCCTCTTTTACTCTTTGAAAATAGCAGCAGTACGGACCAAACCAATGAGACTCTCTCTTGTGCGATGGCCTTGTCCAATCAGTTAAAAGCCTTAATACAACCAAGATTGACTTGTCCCCACTGAGCAGGATTCCGCCAGGAGATGCCTTCAGACCCTTTTCTGGGTCTCTGGTCTGCTACCTCATCGGATTCCCAGTCCTTCCTATCTCTCTGAAACCCTTGACTTCTACAGTAAGAGTTTGAATAGGAGGCGAAAGAAGAATTGAAAGAGAGGGGACATGTCTGAAAAGCCTAAGAAGACATGGGGGGCTGACTAGCAGAGACTAGATCCCCCAGCCCCCGCCCCCACCACCACCACCACCACCACACACACACACACACACACTCCCCCCCCCCCCCGCTGTCTGGTGCAACCCTGGGAGCCTCACACTAGCAGGCTGTGCTGTAGGGCCACGCTGCTGCCGCGTCATTGGGAAGCATATCTCAACGCACTCACCACAGGTTGTAAGGCATCAACTCCTGGGAAAAACCATTCTTCTCTGGTCTGTGACAGTGGAAAAGAGAATGGGAGGCAAGCTAGGGTCTCCCATCACACAGGGCCTCCCAGTCCCACCTGCCTCCTCCTCACCTTGGTCCCTTCAGGCGCCGCCAGCACAGCAAGCATAGCACTGCACACACAATGACGACGCAGCCCGCCACAGTCCCCATCATAACTGTCAGGGGCATGACCGCCAGAGGGATGCTGTCCTGGGGCTCTGTGGAAGGAAACACTGACCATGGCAACTCCACAACTGTCCCCACAGGTCATGCCAGCCTCTCCTGGACCTGGGCCTTCGAGATCAGTGGTTCTCAACTGTGTGTCACAACCACTTTGGGGGTCACATATCAGATATCCTGTGTATCAGCTATTTACATTTCAATTCACAACAGTAGTAAGATTACAGGTATGAAGTAGCAATGGACTAATTGTATGGTTGGGGGTCACCACAACATGAGGAACTATATTAAAGGGCTGCAGTATTAGGAAGGTTGAGAACTGCTGCTCTAGACAGAATGTGGTGATATCTCTCCATGTTCCAAGAAGTCCCAGATACTAAGCAGAGTCTCTGTCTGGGGCTGTAGGTTGGTGAGCACAGACAGACAGACAGACAGACAGACAGACAGACAGCTTTCCTCCTAGTGCCTGGCCTCCTGTCCCTTCGACTGTACCATGAGCTGCAGTAACCAGCAGCCACATCAGGCTCTTGAGCACCCAGTGAGGCTACAATTTAAGGTCTGTGTGGTGTGAGACCACATGAGCGGCCAGAGCCTTGGGGGGCGGGGGTCACAGGAGGTTTTACTTGTTTGACTTTTTCCTTGTTTTTGTTTGCTTTGTTTTGTGTTTTAGGAAGTCTCGAGAATACCAGGATGACTTCCAATCAAATGGATGAGGGCAGCCTTGAACTTCTGAGTCCCTAGTCTCCACGACTACTTTGATGCTGGGGTTACCGGAGTGGCCCACAGTACCATTCTAGTGAATGCTAGGGATCCAACCTAGGGCTTGGTGCATGCTAGGCAAACGTCCTACCCCAGACTCTCAAACACTTTCTGATTTTGAAACATTAACTTACTTTTAACTATTCTCCTTTAAATAAAACAGTTGCTAAAAGTAACTGCTACTTCCTTCTATTGCCTTTGTTTCCTGTTGTTTGTTGTTTGTTTGTTGAGACACGGTCTCACTATAAAGCCCTGGCTGGTCTGCAATTAGGCAGACCAAGGTAGACTTGGAGATTTGCCTGCTTCTGCCTTCTCCGGGAATGGGGGAGATGAGATTAAAGGCAGATGTCACCATACCCAGTCACCTATTTCTTTTTAGTTTCTAATGTACCTACTAGGAAATTCTAATTTATATATCCTGTTTGGCTACCTTGGAGTCTCCCCTAGGGTTCCTTCTAGACAGAGCTGTTCTTGAACGAAAGGGGTTTGGGGGTAGCAAGTTACGGGGAGTGGTGCAGAAAGGTGCCAAGGGCTGTACACAGTAGCAGCCCCTTCAGAACCTCTGCCTCTCCCACACTTGCTCCAAACCCCATCCCAGGCCTGAAGTCTAGTGCATAGATGCTCTGGTCCCCACACTGCCCAGCAGTACGCGACTCCTGACTCCCGTGAGCTCAGTCCCTCCCACCGCCTCCCAAGAGGAATATCAGCCCTTCTCCCTCTCCAGCGCCTGGCCGGAACCCCGCCAGGTGCCTGACCTACCTGAGAAGGCCGAGAAGGCCAGGATGGTCTCCGGAGGGCTGAGCCTACTAAAGGCTGCAACGCCGAACCTGGGACGAAGGAGTGGGACTTTATACTGGGAAGGAGAGCCCTGTTGAGAAGCTACGAACACCTCAGCTAGCTAGTTTCAGTCCTGTCCTATTTAGAGGCTGGACAGCCTTCTCCTTATCATCCTACACAGACTCTGGCTTCTCTTCTTTTTTCTCTGGCTTGTTCTGGGAGCTAGAACTAACTCTAGATATAGGGAACCAGAAAGTCTTGGATTGTCCCTGAAAGTCCCCAAAAGAATCCACCCATAGTTTAACAAAAGAACTATGTATCAGGTGGGTGCCCCCTCCCCCACCCCGCACTGATGCCAGGAAGTAATCCAAATAACTGTGGAGCCTTGTGGACCGGGCACTTGTGTGCGTTCTGTTAGGAGTCTGCCCCTGTCTATTGTCCAGAGTGGAGTTTAGAATAACTGCCCTCCCTGGGCCTTAGCCCTCACCTATACTGGAAGCCTGGCTTGAGATGCCCATTGCATATCTCCTGGGTGTTGTCACAGTCCTCTGTGCCCACAGGTACTGTCCAGGACCTTGGCACAGCCCAAGGCTCTGGGTAGAAGGGATTCGGGAACAGGAGAGCCAGGTAGGAGTCCCGTCCTCTATAGTAGTGATCATACCACGTGAGGTTGATGGCTTCCCGGGAAGGTTGGGCCACTGAAGAGGAATGGGAAAGAGACAGAGCAAGATGAGCCGTGGGCCAGGAGGCCACCCTCTTTCTCTGACAGCACCCCCACTCACAATCCAACACCTACCTTATCCTCAACAGCAGCCAAGCCCTTTCCTGTTACAGACAGGTCCTGGCTTTTCACACAGTCTCCCTCCCTAGACCACCCTCACCCGCCTGTGCTGCACACCCACGCTCTCCCAGCCCGTCCAAGCCCAGAACTTACTTGTCATGTTGATGGTGGCAATTATGCCATACCACTGGATCTGCCCGTCATCTTTACCAAACATGCCACGCGTGACTGTCACACCCATCCCCGTCCCCAGCTCCACCTGGGGGGGCTCAGCTAGCTCTGGGGGGTGCCAAACTAGGGAAAAGGAGACAAAGGCTTCCACTCAGCACTAACAATCAGCCTTCCAGGGCACACCAGGGCTCTCCTGGCACCTGGCAACAAATGGTTCTCGAACAATTAAATAAGGCCCGGGAGGGTTCTTGGGTTCAGGTATCAGAGCACGATGCTCCAAAATACAAGACAGGGGTCAGAGGAAGGGCCAGGTCCGTGGCAAGGAGAGCCCCCAGGCAGCCAGGCTCAGCAGAGGGACTGCGACAGTGGACAGTGGTGGAGGGAGTCTAGGAGAACAGAAAATGATGGTAAGTGCCTACCCTCAGCAGAAGTAGTGCACACCAGGGTAACTGCCCGGCTCCACTGGCTATTCCTGCCCAGCACAGTGAGGCTAAGGCGGTAAGAAGTGGTGGGCGTCAAGTCGGGCAGCAGGAGAGCATCCCCTGAGGTGTTGACCTGGGAGACAAAATGAGCGCTCCCTCCTGGCACCAGCTGCTCAACCACCACCAGACAGACATCCACATCTCCAGCAGGCATCGTCCAGTTCAGGGCCAGGAAGGTGGCCTCGGGTTGACAGAGCACATCTTCCACAGGGCCGGGCTCTGAGGAAACAGAACACTCACATTGTTAGGTGTCAGTGTCGGGAGAGTGTCGGGGACTCTCAAAACAAGAGGACATTTATGCCCCTGGAAGGGACAGCAGCGTCATGGAGAAACGACTTGTCTTTGGGACACCATTGCCCATCTGAAGAGGCATAAACTGGGGCAGGGGTGTGCAAGACATCTGTCTGGGAGGAGCGGGTGTAGTATGCTCTCAGGCATACTACCCTTCCCTGAATACAGCCACGGGTCTTAAGAGAACCTAGGATAGATGGGGAACGCACCCACAGACACCACCACAGAGTGAGTGGCAGCCTGCAGCGGCCCCGCCCAACACTTCACAGACATCCAGACGGTATGGCCTGGTGTAAGATCCCTTAGCATGAGGAACTCTTGGCCTAGCGACAGCGGTTGCTCCCATGAGAGGTGTCCAGCATCTGAGAGTTGGGCATGGCATGTCCCTTGACCCAAGGGACCACTGGGCCAGGCCAGGTGAACCACAGCGCTGCCTGACTGCATCGACACGAGCAGCTCATTGGGTGTGAGTGGGTCTGTGGAGAGAAGGCCTCAGAGGTCAGCCAGGCGCCTGGGGCTGGTCCTGAGAAAGCCTCACCCGGTGTATCCTTAGTCAGGGTGTTTGGTATGGAGCTGAGAAATGGGATCATGTGGAGCTAATGTGCCCAGGGGTCTCCTCCCCCAATGCCTTCATGCCCCACTCACGGGTCCAAGCAGAAACATTGGCTGCTGCTGTGGAAAAGGGCCCAGCCCAGGAAATGACTTCCACCTTGTACTTAGTGCCAGGAGTCAAACCCAAAAAGCTTGTGCTGTCTGCCTTGGGCCCCATGATGCTGGTGGCTGTCCGGGCACTCTCCTGGTACAGGGTCACTTGGTAGCTGCTCCGGCCTCCGGGAGCGTGGACCCAGGATACTTGGAGCTGGGTAGGGGCCTCACTGGTCACATTTACGAGCGTAGGAGCTGAGGGGGCTGCAGAGAGAGCAAGCGGTGGAGCACAGATAGAGATACAATAACCTAAACTAAGTGCCTCCCACCACCAAAGACTGCTCCTTCCATCCTCGGCCCCAGAGCCTGGGAGTTCAGTGTAGATCAGGGCAGCAGGTGAACCTCTGACTAGACTCTGAAACAGACCTACCACATATGCTAAGCAACAGAGTTTATCACTCACTCTGGCCCCGCCACCTCCCACTGGGAATCAAAGCTAAACTTAGCAGCCCAGAAGTGATGGATGGATAGATGGATAGACAGTCCTTCCCAGAACCTATAGACAAGGAGTTTGGCGACTCATAAGTCAGAGGGTGGTTATCTGGAGTCTACACCCACTGCTTCATCCACCATCGAAGCCTGGGATGTGGAGTCATACGATCTTGGCCTAGTCACACCGTAACCGACCTCTTTACAGATAAGGAAACTGAGGCTCAGGGGGAGCCTCAACTGAGGTTCTCAGAACCAAGCCACAGCTAGAAGCCTGGTTTCCTGGCTTCCAGGCCAGGCTTCTACCTTGTTCCCCCAGGTATTGGAAGTCCTATGATCCATGGGGGGCTGGGGGAGCTCTAAAGGACAGCGATAGTGCCCCAGGGGAGAGAAGGAGGCCAAAAGGGGCGACACAGGCAGGCATGGAGAGTCCCCATGTCAGAGAAGGTTGTGTTGGGGACAAGAGTGTCCACCTACTCATTTGTCCCCAAGAGCTCTGCGGGCTGAACAAGCCCAAGACATCAGGTTGGTGTGAAAGGGGGAACTCCAAACCCAGCTCTGCAGGCCCTGGGGGCTCTTTGTGGGGTGCTCACCATATACTCTGCACCTCTGTATTTCTGTGTCCCTCCCCCCTCTCCGCTATGCAAATTTGGGGTTGGCTATATCAGAGAATCTATTCTGTTCACACTAGCTGAACAAAAATCCCAGCTTTCCTTGTAAGGCTAAGGAGACTAGAAAAGGTTACCTTCCCTCTTCGTACCTCAGTCCTCTCGCCTAAGAATCGAGGTGACCACAGTGCCAAGCTCCTAAACTTGTCACAGTAGGTACACAGGAGAACATGGGTAGGGCAATATGCAAGGAGCCCAGTGAGTACACTATCGTTATTAATGACTCACACCCAGACAGCATTAGAGGGGCATCCCAAGAACGGTGTGCACTGTGCAAGGGCACAAACATAGGAGTCCCAAGAGGGGCCTGTGAGAAGTTTCCTGGTGCCTCAGAACCAGGAGGCAGACCCCACAGAAGTACAAGGCCACATGAGGCAGACCCCGCCCCCCCAGGCAGCCTAGCTGCCTACTCACAGTCTCAGAGTCCCTGAGAGGCTGGGAAGGGAGATTGTGGGAGGGCAGCACTCACGTGTCCAGCCTGTGGCGTTGACACTGCTGCTTTCCTCGGACCCCCACAAGGTAGACAGCTGTACCTGGAACTCACAGCCTGCAGCCAGCTGGGCCCAGGAGAAGTTCTGGGCCTCTTGGGATAGGATCTTCTCATGTTCCAGTGCCAGGGGCCTCAGCCTGTAAAGCCGTAACTGAAAGGCATCCCTGCCACCCCGCGGGTGACACCAGGAAGCTGTCAGTGCTGCAGACTGGAGGGCAAAGCCCAGGCTCAGGTTGGTGGGAGGAGCGGGGCCTTTGAGGACAGGAATAGACAGATTCAGGACAATGTGAAATGGCCTTCCAAGCTCCCCAGGTTCCAACTTCTGGAAGGCTCTAAGCTCGCTATTTTTCCTGTCCAGGAAAACCTCTTGCAGAAATGGAACCCAACACTTGCCCCTTGCTCCTTGCCCCTTGCCCCTTGCCCCCTGCCCCTTGCCCCCTGCTCCCTGCCCTTTGCCCCCGCCCCCTGCCCCCTGCCCCTTGCCCCCTGCTCCCTGCTCCTTGCCCCTGCCTCCTGCCCCCTGCCCCTTGCCCCTTGCCCCCTGCCCCCTGCCCCTTGCCCCTTGCCTCCTGCCCCCTGCCCCCTGCCCCTTGCCCCTTGCCTGCCTCCTACCTTGAGGTATATCAGCTCCCTAAGCACATGTCTGGTTTACTTCTCTTGCTTCCAGCACAGCCCACTCAGTGCTTGCTCCCTCGCCCTCCAGGACCCCACTATCCACCATTCACTGATGGGTTTGACATGGTGTCTGTCAAAATGCCTCTAGACTGTGGGCTCTTGGCAAGCTCAGGCCTGTCTAGCCCCATGGGTTTCTTTTTCGGTTCATCCCCATGCCTTCTCTGGGAACCCTGCTCTGACTCCCTAAGCAGGTGTCTGTCTAGGAGTCTGAAAAGATCTGGTCAAGCCACAATAAAATTCTTGATATTCAGCCCTTTTAAAGCATAAGAAAATAGTGAATGCATCATGCATATTCCTACTAATCTATTTATACGTATTATAATATGACGTGTAAAATCATTACATCATCAGCATATGAACCATGTTTATCGGTCTTCCTTTCTGGACCTGTTCATAAAGTCCAGACGTTCCTTAGCAGCTAGCCCCATTCCTAAAACAATGAGAGGCACTAAGTAGATATTTGTAAGAAGGAGGACTAAAGGGACAGAAGGATGCATGGACAGGTGGACAGGCGAGGGGCATACAGATGGGTAGGCATGGCTAGCCAACCACGTGATAGGAGGTAAAAGGTGCTTGATTCTATTTTCACTCACACCACAGAGAAGAGCAGAGAGAAGAGAACACAAGGCCATATGCCCAGTGCTAGGCGGCCTCCTGGGGGCAGGCCAGGAACTCACGGGTACAGCTGTGAATCTTCCGAGAGTCAGAGCTGAGGTTCCCAGCCCAGGCCCAAGCTGACACAGTGTAGCAGGATCCAGGTACCAGAGATTTCAGAGTCAGGCTCGAAATGTCAGGGCCCAAGTCAATAAGGTCGCCAGGTGACCTCTGGCTGCCATCCTGATGCCAGGTGACCTTATAACCTTCCAGCTGCCCTGGTGCTGGAGTCCAAGCAATCGTCAGGTCAGACGGGCTGCTCCGGCTGATGACGTCCAGAGACTGCGGTGGCAGGGGACCTGAAAAGGGGGCGATTTGGCAAGGGGCTATGTTGTAGCCCTGTGATGCCCTCTGCCCAGCTCTCCTGAATCCCTCCTTCCCTCTATCTTCCCTCCAGAGCCAGGCACAAAGGACTCACATGCTGGTACTCACTCGTGTAGCCTGTGATGCTCTGAGTAATGTCTCCCATGGGTGAGGTGATGTCCACCCTGTAGTGGGCTCCAGGTACCAAGCCACAGAAGGTGACATGAGTGGCACCAGAGGGGACAGAGAGGTTCCCTAGGAGGCCTGGGGCATCAGCAGAATAGAGTAGCGCCTGTCTCCCAGGCTGCCTGGTAGCTTCCAGTCCATCCAGCCACAGCCTGGCGCCAGGGACCTCCCTGGGAAGTGCAGCAGATTCTGAAGAATCAGCAGGACCCCCAGAAGGTGAGAACCCAGGTCCCCATGGCTGCAGATTCCCTCTACAAACTCCCAGCCTGAGCCCTGTTCCAACCAGACTCACCAGCTAGCCAGATACTGCCCTCCACCTGGGCATCATAAGGTCCAGCTAGAACCTTCAGTCCCAAGGTGTAGTGTCCTAGAGGCAGGGGCCCTGGGAAGACAGCATTGCACTCTTCAGGACCCAGGGTAGTCGTACTCTCCACTGGCCCACTTAACTTCAGTACATAGCCATCTCGGGCTCCCAGGCCTGCCTTCCAGCTGACCCAGAGCTCATTCCATAAGGGGGTCAACACCAGGTCAGATGGGTAAGAGGGATCTGAGGAGACAGGGGTCGATATAGTGGGTAAGAAAACTCATTCTGTGCTCTAACCACTACACATACCTGCCAGCCTCTTATTTGGGTATTACCAACTTCATTCTTCATTCTCCAAATGAATGTCAAGACCTGGCAGCTACCAACCAGCCATGGGCAACGCAACCGAAACAGAAACAAGGGTACCTCGAGAGCTCATACCTGTGCCTGCTAGTATGGCCCGGAGGATTCTACACACAGTACCTCCTTCAACACTGACCCTAACTAAAACCCAGAGAAGGTAACCAATGTGCCCAGGGACACACAGCCAACAGGTAGCAGAAACTGTTAACCACCATGCAACTCTTTCTCACAGTGAAAGCATGGTATCACAGTGGCAGAGACAGGTGTCCAGCCTAGGTTCAGAGTCAACCACATTTACAATACAGTATGATTTGCACTCTCTGTGCCTAGAGCAATATAAGACAGTGAGACCTTTATCGGGCTCTTTAGGAATTCAATGAAACCATACCCAGGAAGTGGAAGGCTCAGAGCCTACCTGGAGAGAGTTCAATTGATCATAACCACTACCATCCCCTTGGGTAGTTGTCCATCACAAGCCAACAAGAGGGCCACACTGTCCCAGGCTTTAGGGGAAACCTTGCTCTTCACTACTTGTCCAGAAGAGAATGGAACAGCTTCTGTGTGTCCCCTAGGCACTCACAGGTCCACTCGGTGGCATTGGGTCCCCAAATCTGGTGGGGCCCAGCAGCAGCACAAATCCTCAGCTCATAAGGTGTACCCGGAGACAAGTGAAGGAAGGTGTGGGTTGAGACCCCTTGTCTGACCACTGCAGTCAGGTTGGTGCCCCCTAGGAGGTCTGTGAGCATCAGGTGAAACCAGGCAGCCCCTTTAGAGCTGTTCCAGAAGGCTTCCAGGCTACTGGTACCCAAGGCGCGTAGTGCTAGGTGATCAGGAGGTACAGGCTCTGCAGGAAGTAGAGACAGAGCAGAGTCAGGCTTGAGGAAGGACTCTGAAGCAAGATGCTCACACCAGTTTTAGCATGAGGGATCCCAGACACCTAGCCACATTGGGACACATTGCCCACAAAGTTCCAGACTCAACATCGCTCTCCCATCCCCAAGTCTAGCTGCTACCTGGGTCCCTGGCCAGCTAATCACCTTACCTGTCCATTGAAGGATGCTGGTCTTTGCATGGAGACTGCCGGCCCAGGTAATAACCTCCAAGGCATACTGACTACCTGGCAAGAGGTCGCCAAAATTGTAAGATAGGGTGTCGGGGGACACAGAGACATTACATGTCAGCGTTTGGGATTCCAGGTGGTAGAGGAGAAGTTGGTAGCTGTCTTGATCCCCCGGGGCATCGCTCCAAGAGGCTTCCAGGCTGGCTGGGCTCCCGGCGCTGTGCAGCTGCAGTCCACGGACCACTGTCGGGGCTGTGCCAAAGGGCAAGAGAAGCACAAAGTCTGTACGACGAAGGGCTCACCAGCCTAGGAGTTGTCTCTTTTGGTTTCTCTGAGTCCCCTACTAGTCCTCCAGAGCAGCTGTCACCTCCGGCCCCAACCCCAAGGAAGACCACACACACACCCCTCAGCCTGCAGGTTTCATACCGGTTTGGGCAGTGAGGGTAATTGTGACATTCTGCCAACAGGGTCTTAGGATGGTCAGTTCCAGCTGGTAGCGACTTCCTGGCACCAGGCCATGGAACTCAAAGCTGGACTCATTTGTGTGAACCTGGAGCTGCTGCCCTTCTGGAGAACCCGAGGAGTTCACACTCCTGAGGCAGAGGGCATAGTCCAATCCGCCTGACTCTGAAGCTACCCAGCTTAGAAACAGGCTGGTAGGCTCTCCGTGGCTGCTGACATTCACGCTCAGAGGTGGACCTGGGGAGAGGGGTGGGTACAGTTCATTCACACAGAACCCCTTCTGCCCTGAAAAGTGAAGACAAGTCAACGGACCAGGGGCAGGCAGAGTCTAGTGGAGAAATTAGCCCTATGACCCACCTACTGCCCACATCCTGAGCCCTCTCCCTCTCTCTAAAGACACCTACCTCCACCCTGCCTGTCTGGGCTCCCTTCCAAGGATGAGCATGCATCTTCCTGCGGAGAGGAGAGGAATGGGGGAAGCAGATGTGCAGAGGCCTCTAGAGCACAGGCCTCTGGGAAAGCCCGCGGAGAGAGGATCCAGACCAGAGAGAAGATTCCCTGTGTGACTGACTCCCACACACTGACAGCCACACACTGCTGAAGAGACGTTTCCTGAAAGCATGCCACTGTACAGCCAGCAGGCAGTAGCCAGCGGCCTGGAAGGCTGGAACAATCTGTCCTCCCGGCTTCTGTGCTGGCCTGGGAGGGAAGGGAGCGGTTTCCCTCTTCCATAATGAAGACCAGCTGTGGAGCCCAAGAGCGGTGGGAAGCCTAGACATGCCCCAGAGAACAGGCCCACCAGCCCCACCCCGCCCCATGCCCACCTTACCTCGGCCAAAAAGCCCTGGAGCCAGAGGAGGGCAGGTAACAGAATCAGGGGCCTCATCCTGATAAAGTCTGCAGAGGCGAAATTGGGAGGCAGAGCTAGGCCCCCTCGCTCTCCCCTCGCCCTGGTGGCTGGCAGGCAGGCAAGGGTGGGAAGGGTAGACTTTTAGACAGGCAGCAGATCCTGACCCCAACCCAGCCCGGTCTGGGAAAGGCTGCGAGGTGGAAGAGAAGCAGCATCTGGCTCTAAGGGAGCTGCAACTCTCCGGTGGCCCGCAAGCCCACCTCCTTCCTCTGCTTCTCTCACCTCTACTGGCTGTCAGCAGTCAGCTCTCTAGAAAGAAAAACTTCCCTGTGCTCTTGGGGAAGACTTGCAGGGGCCTTGCAAATAAATACACAGAGCAGAAGTGCCTGATTCCCCCACACTGTCTCTAGACTAGGCCTTGGTACCCATTGGTCCCTATGCCTGTGCCTTCCTCACAGATAGTGTTTCCAGGGGTGGGGCTTCAAGCAGGCACGAGGGAGGGATGCATCCTGAGTCCAGGAGACAGGTGAGCCAGTTGTGTGTCGCCCCTTTGGCCTGACCTGCTCCAGTAGTCACGGGCACAGAAGAAGTACATCATGTGGGCATAGAGCTTGCCCGGCCCCTGGAACCCAACTCTCACATCTCACTGCTCAGATGAGGAAGCTGACATCCAGAGGGTCCAGCCTGGAGTCCACACACACACACACACATGGGAAGGCAAAGGTGTCCCCATGCCCAGTTCAAGTCCTCTGTGCTTGGAAGCTTCTGGGAGTGATTGGCGTCCTGAGGGGGTTTCTCCCCTCTCCTTGCTGCTTCTACTTCAGTCAGCAGGACCTACCCGGCTCCCCTGCCCTCTCCTAGCCCGCAAAGACCCAGATAAGGCCTTGCTGGCAGCACGAGAGCTCAGGCTCTGCCGCTGTACCCACCACAGCCAGCTGCTCACCTGGTGCAGCTCACCCAGGTGCTCCTGTGCCAACTCAGCCGTGGGAAGGAAAGGAGCAGAGTCAAAGGCTCTGAGCCCTGGGAAGGAAGCCCAGAACTCAGCCAGCTCGGGGGGGGTGGGGGGTGGGGGGAGCTGTGCAGACAGACAGAGAGTTATGGACTCTGAGCACCAAGGCAGACTAGCCTGCTTCAGCAAGTAGCTCAGGCCTGCCTCAGAAACCAGCTCTGCGTGCCTCCTCCTCTGCCTAGCACCAGGGGCTGCTGCCCGCCCTGCCCCACCCCCTACCACAGCTCAGTCCAGCCCCAAACCTCAGAGCCGCCCACCGGCCTGGATGGGGTCCTGGAAACTTAGCATTGCAGACTCATCAAATTTTCCAGGCTGTGTGCGTGTATGAGTGTGTGTGTGTGTGTGTGTGTGTGTGTGTGTGTGTGTGTACGCACAGGACACTTCTGAAAGAGGCAGGGAGTGGGGCTAGCAACCAGAGAAAGCGGGCTTGGGGGGGGGGTGTTTCTCAGGCCTCAGTCTGACCAAGATGTAGGGGAGAGGTCCTAACCTGGTCCTTCATCAATCCCTGGGGACACTTTACTCTGTTTCTTGTAGCAGAGTCTCTGTGAACAGCCAGGATAGAGAGAGCATCTTACTTCACAGTCTGCATAGAGGAGACACAGAGAACATGGGGGGGAGGGGAGACGGGGGGGGGGGTAAAGGATTGGGATCCTGAAGTCGCTAAGAGAGAGGCTTGTGGGGGCAGAGCATGTTTCCTGGCTTAGCCCTGTGGACCCAGTCTTGGGGAGGTTTTAGGCTGTGGAAGGCCCTGCTACTAGCTTTACCCTGTTAGAGCAACCTTGGGGATGGGACATAGGTTCAGATAGGCTCAGAAGAGGTTAAGAAAGCAGCCCCCTCCTCGACCCCCGCACCCAGGCCGAAATTCTCTATTCAGCAAAAATGTACTTCTCCCCCAGAAGCCACCCCCACAGACGAACCCACACCCTCTGCCTAGGAAACCCCCAAGGTCTTGAGGCCTACCTTCTCAGTGTGGAGTGAGCGGACCAGGAGGCCTGGGAAGGCGGCGAGGAAGGAGAGGGCCGGTCCTGGCATCCCAACTTCCAAGTGCAAACTAGCCTGGTCCCTCCCGGCAGGCAGCTGTTGGAGGTTGCCCTTCGAGCTCCTCCTCTGCTCTCCCACAGCCTGAAGCTGGGCCTTGGGCATCCCCCACACTAGAGGAAGATAATTACCAGGCAGAAGAGAACAAGTCGCCCCCTCTTCCTCCCACAAACTGGGGAAGGTCACCAGGAAAGGGCTGGAGGGGCAGCCAGTAACGGGGGACGGAGGGGGGCTAACCATGTGCATGAGTCAGCATCAGTGACAGCACAGTGAGAAGGGCATAAAGGGCCCCTGGAGGGAAGGGCCATTATGGGACAGGTGTCCATCCCTCTGGCCCTAGACGTGGGAGAGAGGGAGGGAATCTCCTTCAGCTTGAAGTCTGTACCCGGGCACTGAGCTCAGTGTTAGGTATAGATAGGGCGTGGCTATTTCCTGGTGCTCTAGGAAAGCTAACCATGGTTCCGTGCTGGGCTGGTTGAACCAGTGGTCCTCTCCTCCAGTGATGAGGGGTATGGGAAAGTCCTAACACCTGCAGGCGTCAAAAAGGTAGCAGGAGGAAAACTGGGTCAGGAAGGGGCACCTGGGAGAGCTGTCACAGAGGTACAGCCTGGGGCATGCTGGGATGCCTCAGCCTTCATGCCATGACTTCACTACCCCACTCACCCTGCCTCCTTGGGTGTCTTCCTGACTCCTCCTTGGTGAGCTCTGTCTCCCCCACACTACCAAGGACAAGCTGGGGCTTGCGGGGATGAGAACGAAAAGCTGCCTCAGTATTTGAGGAGGATGGAGGCGGTCAGGAAGAGCCACCTCCCATCCTGGGGCTTCTCATCCTCTCTGTATCCACCCAGAGCATCCTAGAATGTTACCGGGTGACAGCTCTAGTCTCTTGGGACTGGCAGCTCTCAGGTTCCCCGAGAGCTGCAGGGCACGAGGACTCCTGGGAACTTCAGGAGCAGCAGATACAGGATTTGTGCCTCATGGCCCCTGGGATGGAAAGGATGAGAAGCCCAGAATCGAGGGGAGAGAGGCAGGGAGGGAGAAATCTTGGGCTAGCTGCAGGACCACAGGTGAGACTCCAAGTGGGTAGGACTTCGCCTTGCTGTGCCTCTTCTCCACCTCTGGCCAGGGTCTAGGCACGACCACTAGTCTCTCCTGTTCTGAAATGAGGAACTTTGCCCATGCCGGGCTGCTGGAAGTAACTCTAGAATCTCTCCACTGCCTGAGTGGAACTTTCAAAAAAAAAGATGATGGCTGGCTGGAAAAAGGAAGGGAAGGAAGGAAGAGCCTAGACAGACAGACAGACAGAGACAGACAGACAGGCAGGCAGGCAGGCAGACTGACTGACTGACTGACTGACTGACTGACTGACTGACTGAGCCTCCCTTCCACTTCAACCACCAGGTGGGGCTCCCTAGCTCTCAGACTTCCCCTGTCTGTGATTCCAAGCTCTGGGGCTGTGGACAAAGTGCTTCCCAGGGCTTGTTCCGGCTTCCTGACAAGAAGGAAGGAAGGGAGGAAGCTGTTGGGGAATCTGAGACTCAGGGACTGTCGGTCACTTGGCCAAGGTCACATGACCACTAAGCATCAGCTTGCTTGTTAGACAGGTCCTTCTGGCTTCCAAGGAGGACTTTACACTCTCTAAAGTTGAAGGTACTGGAACCTAATTCCCAGTCAGAAAGACAAGTCAGCAACATGAGAGATGCCCCCCCACCCCACCCCACCCCCTGCCCCCGTCCCCTGTTCTCCCAGGAATGGGAAGGTTCTGCAGAACAGATACAAGGAGTGGCCAGGAAAGGAAGAAGCCATCCAGAGACCTGAAGAGAGCCTCGGGGTCTTGTTTCATGCCTAGATTGATCCTCGCCGCACCAACTTCCTTCCCCATCTCCCAGCCTCCTTTGCTCTTTACCCAAGAGCCCATCTTCCAACTTCTGGAGCCCCAACTGGGCCCTCACTGTGAGGATCAAGAGGTATGCTCACAGCCAGCAGGCTAAAACTGTGAACTGAGGACACTGGGCAGACCTGTGGGGGAGGACTTTGCCTACTTCCTTCTCCCCGCCCCTGTGGTATCCTCACTTCCTTTTCTTGATCACAATCAACAGCTGGCCCAGGGCGGGTGGCCCTCTTTCCACTCCATTCCCACCCCCTCCACTATCTGCCAGCACAAACGCTTCTGTTGGGAGGCCGAGGCAGAGCCCAGCCTCCTGTCCAGCCCCCCAGTGTGCAGGGATGCCCAGGCTCCTGCTTCTATCACCTCATCTTGGCACCAGGGCCCACCACTTCCCAGCTCCACTTAACTTCCTCCACAGGAAATCCCACCTATGAGAGGAGAGGCTCGAGAGGAGAGGCTCCGAGGGCCACCCTCTCTCTCTCACGTACAGCCAAGAACAAAGTGCCCCAGCCCTCTGACTTCAAAGGCTCATCCTGGCCCTCCCCTCCTCCCTGTGGGCCAGAAGAAGCCCCTCCCTCCCCCTCAGGCGCCACCCCTGTGCTTACCGCACAGCGGTTCTTTTTTGGTATCACTGCTTGACAGTTGAATCGGAGAAGTGGGAGGAAGAGAGAGGATGTGGAATTCAAGTGCTGGGGCCCAGGAAAGCTTTGGGGAACACTGCAGAGCGAAGGAATCTTGCAAGCCAGCATGAACCACGAACTAGTTGGGCTGAGAGGCAGCGAGGGGCCTACCAAAGCCAGGAGGGGGTGGGGGGCTGCGGAGTCTTAGACGTAGGAACTACTCCCTCCCCCACACCCCAAGCATCCGAGTGGCCTCTGGTGAAGAGGACATGGGAAGTCTGATGTGAGGGCCACAGCCTTCCTCTATCTGTAAGTCTCCAGAGGAGATACAGGGTTCTAAGAGACTCCCAGAGGGGTAGTCTGAGGGGCTGCTAAGGAAGTCACCCCAGAGTGTTCTCCAGTTTAGCTCTGGTATTTGTTCTCTAGTGACTAGCCTATGCCTGCAGACTGTGGGGCTGGGGAGCCTGGAAAGGACCTTTCCTGCCTGGCCCTGGCCTCTCCTTCCTGTATAGAGCAAGGACCCTGCCTCCTCTTCCCCCCACTGCACCTCTGTGACACATCTGCTCTATTTGGGGGTCTGGGTTTGGCCATGAATTCCCAGGCTTTGAAGCAATGAGGGTTTATAGGGGCAGAAGCCGGGAAGTGGAAATAAGTCTCTAGCCAAGGTCACAACCAGAAGAGCAAAAGAAGGTTCTCCATGACTATCAAGGAGGAGGTGGGGGGGGGGGTGAGCACATGACTCGGACCCGGAGGAGGAGGCCTGAGGTGGTCAGGGAAGGCCTTATTCTTGCTCATCCTCAGGGCCTTGGCACCCCGCGAGGATGGCAGGACAGCACCAGCTTGCTCTTAGAGGGCACAGGAAGGATGCACCTGACCCCTGGTGGCAGCTTGCAGAAGGCACAGAAGGGCAGCCCGCAGTTGGGTGTGCGTGGGTGGAAGCCAGGAGGGGCGGAGGGAGGAAGCTGGCTTCCTGAAGCCTCTCAGTCCTCAAAGATAGACGGACTGACAGACAGCTGGCAAGAGGCAGCCTGGGGGACATAGCTGCTTCAGTAAGTACTTGAAGTAGGTACAGACATCCTACGACCCTGGGATGGGAGGGGGGTCTCCAAGGATGGGGTGAAGAAGCATGAGTTTGGGGCTCCCATGCCTGGCCAGAGCATGAGAAGTGACATATCTGGTGTCCCTGTGGCTGGAGGGCAAAGAAGCCACACAGAGTGCCAGGAGAGGAAAGGCCAAAAGCCCCTTCCTGTTGTGGGCGAGTACTGCCCCAGCCACACCTGCACGGGCCCACACCGCTCCCAGAGCTCTGTTCCTGTGGGCTAGCAGCTCTAACCCCACCACCATGGCACCCATGACTTAGCTCTGAGAGAAAGGGACAGCCCCCAAAAGGTGATGCCCTCATCACCTCTATGCCCCTTCTCTCTTGTACCCCCAGCTGTAGCCTCGCCATGCACTGGCGCTGTAGGGCTTGGTGAGGCCATTTCCTGTGACAGTTACAGAGGCGGGAGACTGGGGGATGGGACGGAGGAGGGAGGAAACACCCCTGGTCTACCGCCCTGGACAGAGACCCCATGAGCCACAACTGATCTTGGAGTGGAACTGCCAATAGTGAGAAGATCCTTCCAGAAGCAGAGCATGCCTGGATCCCCAACTGGATCCAATGCTACTCGAGGACACCGTTTCTCATTACAGAGAAGCCTGCTAGCTAGGCCCAGAGAGCTGTGTGCTTTCTCCCTTCCTTCCGTGTGGTTAGCAGGCTGGTTGGCCTCATACGGACCCCAACTTAGAGCCCTGTGAACTTGGGTATCCTCTCTTCCTCCTTCCGGATTCCTTCCTATCTCCCCCATACCTGAATTCTCTCTATATCTTCCTCCTATTCTAACCTCAAACTGTCCTCTGTCCTGCATCCCAACAAAAAGCTGCCATACTTGCGGAATAAAAGTTGGGCCACTTACTTGAGGGGATGGCTGGCCTGAACTTAGAAGCCTTCTTCTAGCTAGTGAGGCCTGCAGGACCTTGTCTTTCAGGCAGGCCTCATGGCTGAGTGAGCCTCCCTTGGGCCCAGCAACCTACCCCAGCATGGTCCAGGCCTGTGAGGGACGCTCCAGAGCACAGCTGCCGACCTTGTCTTTGGGGGCAGACATGACTCAGCCTCCACCCACCAAAGCTCCGGCCAAGAAGCATGTGCGTCTGCAGGAGAGGTGAGATCTTTCACAGAGAGGATCTTCCTAGGCCTGGGTTGCCTTCCCTTCCTTCCTTTCCAGTTCTAACAACAGAATCCACAAGGCCTGGAAAAGCAAAAACGAACAAAACCAAAACCAAATAATGCTCTTTTGAAGATTGCTTGCCCAACCCTTGTGCTCTGAGGCACCAAGTTTCTCGTCATCCCTGGGTCTGCTCCCTAAGTTTCAAGTTGTGATGAACAGTCCCTGGGACAAATCTAGGGGCCTTCGTGGACTTGACTGTGTGTTGGAGCCTCTGTACTGGCTTGAGAGTAGGAGAGATAGACAGCAGGAAGGAGCAAAAGGGTTGCAGGCCAGCTCTGTTCTTATCTGATAAAGGAAAAGGGGAACACAGTAGGGGTCTGACCCTTGAGTGCCCTGAGCCTCTAGGTCAAGAGAAAGACTAAGCAAATCGTCCTCAGACAAACTCCCCAATGAGCCTGAAAGCGAGGCAGATGCTATGGGGTGCTTACTGGGCACGGGTTGGCTGTGCTTGCAGAAGGGGCTCCAGCGTGGCTCTGATGCTGGATGTGCGGTCTTTGGGCACTGTCGAACCCATTTGCTCAGTGAACACACCCCGGGAAGTCACCCTGCACTTCCTGCGCACAGCTGGACACCCCCTTACACGCTGGACTCTACAGCACCAACCTCCCAGCCCCAAGCAGCTGGAGGAGGAATTCTTGGTAAGAATCTGGGGTCCTCTCCACAACACTTTATACTTCCATATCAGACCATCCTGGATTCCCTGGGCCTCTCTTCTCCTTGGGGGTCCTTGGGGAAGAACTCTGGGGTGCAGGAGAGAAGGTTGTCCCCATCCCTGCTCTTCCTCTCTGAGTGCAGAGGGTGGAATGGGAGAAAGTGAGGCTGGGAAGGGGAGTCAGAGATTAACTCACTTATCCTCCACCATTAGAAGATCCCCTCAAACTTTGTCAACCCTGAAGACCTGGATATCCCTGGCCATGCCTCCAAAGACCGATACAAGACCATCTTGCCAAGTAAGGAGCACAGTGGGACTGAGAGGGACAGTGTCCCCTGGGGGGAAGAACTTGAGAAGGCAAGATATATACATAGTGGTGTATGCCTATAATAATCCTAGCACTTGGAGCTTGGGGTAGAGGATCAGGAAGTCAAGGCCGGTTTCAGCTATATAGCAAGTTCTAGGTTAGCTTGGTTTAGATGAGGCCTTCACAAAAACAAGCAACAGTAACAAAAACCACCTCTCCAAAGCCAAGGAAGAACAATGCTTGAGACACTGTCTTTCAACAGAGAAATGCTAATAACCACACCCTGACAGCCAGGAGACAGATAGCTATTGCCCGGTTGCAAGATAGCATTTGCAGAAGCTTACTGCAGCTGCATGCCTGTGTGGTAGGTGTGAACTCACACAGACGGACCCAGGCCTAGCACCCCCAACTTTTCATAGGCAGGCTTGAGGCTTAGTTCAATGGCTTCCAGAAATGTGGTCCAAATTCAGCCCAGCACATGGGTCCTGCCCTGTGCTGAGACTCCAAGCTCACTGCCTGCTAGAATAGACCAGGTTCTGTGAATACTTGTCAATGTGAGTTGGATAGCCTTTGGCCTTGGCCTAATTCTAGCAAGCTCTATAACCATCAAAGAGGGGGCGCGAGCTTCTTCATCCCCCATCCGGTTTGATTGGGGCAGGACCCACACCTCTGGAGAGCGAAGCCAATATCCCTTGTGGTTGAGTGATATCTTAGACAATGTATTCATCTAACCCTTGTATTCATAATCAGAAAGGCATTTTTCCTTTGCGGAATCTCTCCCTCTTCCTATCAGGTCATTCCCATTTTACACCCTCGCTGATCTCAAGGCTAAAACATGATAATATCCCAGCTGGTGTCTGCAGCTCTCTAGTCCGTGTTACACATCATCATTCAGTCTGTCCTTCTGCTTTGATTACATCACTTTCCAGCTCAAAAACATCATGGCTCCCCGTTGTCATGAAATAGTATATTTTATAATACATAGCTATTATGTTATCTGTCTATAAAATAACACAAGGGACTATCTGCTGTCCACAAAGTATTGCGAACAGTGTGAGGACACGCTCCCCTCTGTCTCTGTCACAATCTACCTTTGTTGGTCACCTTCTGACCTTTCACCTTTATTGATCCTCACTTCCTAGATCCCCAGAGCCGTGTCTGTCTTGGCCGGGCGCAGAGCCAGGACAGCGACTACATCAATGCCAACTACATCCGGGTGAGTGTCCGACTGCTGCAGCTGGGGGTCAGACTGCTTTAAAGATGAAAATACGGCATGAGACCCTCTGTGACCCATCTGTGGCTCGGCCTTAAGGGCCTGTACTTCCTTCTTTGCTCCAACCCCCTCCTGCCATAGCTCCCTCTGCTAGACCTGAGGAGCAGGGAAAGAGATGCATACTGAGCGACCCCCAAGAAATCGGTCTAGAAAAGATGTCGAAATTTCCAAGCCACCTTAACCTACCCTGTTACCCTACCCATGACAACCCTCTAAACTTGGCTGAGCCTAGTCATTAGTTTCTTAAAGGCTAATGGCGTCTCTGAACTGCACAAAGCCAGCTCAGGCAGGAATTTCTCTATCTCCTATTATCTCCTTTCCCACACTCAGTCTCTGACCCCACACCCGACCCCTGCCAAGAACTGCCTCCTTTGTAGAGACTGATTGATATCCAACTAATAGCAACCTCAAAGCAAGGTGGACCATCTATTCCAACTTTTTACGGAGTTTGGTGGGTGGATGTAAAACCAGTGCCCCCTTGTGGCCAAATATGGTAGGACAGCAGTCTGGGTGCTGAGGTGCAAAGCAGTCAGACAGAAAGCACAATAGATAGGTGGTCCTCTGTTGGCCAGCAGGGACCAGGCAGACAGTGGGATGCATGGATGATGGAAGGATGATGGAAGCTAAGGATGATGGGAGGGAGGAGAACAGACTAGGTAGAGTATACTGGATTGTGGTGTCAAATGTATAAAAGTAATTTGCGAAATGTGAGATGTTCATTTACAAATACTGAGGACTGTCATATCTTGCCCTAGAAGGGAGCAGCAGAGGACAGGAACAAGCATGCACACGGTACCTGCTGTGTGAGAGACTGCCGATATATTTATTGGTTTTTAATTCATGCTATATTATAATTACTAGGTACAGTCTACAGCTCAGGAAAACTGAGTCAGGAATATGCCTCTGACCACTTAGCTAGGAAACAGAAGGGGAAGAACTTGAACTCGGGGGTTCCTCGTAGTGGGTCCCATGTCCTCCTCCAGCACGTGGCTTCTGATGCGTGTGTCTGTGCAGGAGTGTGTGTACGTGTTTATGTTCACTGACTTTAGCCTTACCCCAGCACCTGCGGACTGTGAATTCACAGTATCTCCGTCCTATGGTTCTGTGTCTCCCAGGGCTATGATGGGAAGGAGAAGGTCTATATTGCCACCCAGGGCCCCATGCCCAACACTGTCGCAGACTTCTGGGAGATGGTGTGGCAAGAGGACGTATCCCTCATCGTCATGCTCACCCAGCTCCGGGAGGGCAAGGAGGTAGGAGGCAGGGCATCTGGAAAGGGTCTGCACCCACCCTGTCACACCACCCATGCGCAGCAGACCAGAGGCCTCGATGGGAGCTGTTAGCCCTGACAGGCCCTGGACCATATCTCTCAGGAATACATGCCAGGGAAGCTGTAGGTGGGGCGGCTACACACTTGAAGCTTGGGAGAGCCAGACTCTGCTCACTGACCTGGGTCTTGGAGCGAGATATGAGGAGGGGATACTAGGCCTCTCTGCTGCCTCAGGCCTGTGCCGCTGATGGGCCCTCCCACTCTGACTCCCAGCTCCCTCCCTTCTAGAAATGTGTACACTACTGGCCCACAGAAGAGGAAGCCTACGGGCCCTTCCAGATCCGCACCCAGGACACAAAAGAGCACCCTGAATATACCGTGAGGCAGCTCACCATCCAGGTACCACCGCCTGGGACGGGCCAATGGGAGGTCTGGGCCACCTTAGCATTTCTGAAACTCAGGCTCCTCCTTCACTAAACTTACCAAAGTCACTAAGTTTACTAATTTAAACCTTGATCTCACATGATGTTCCATTTTTTAAAAAAAAAAGAAAGAGAAATGAAGAAAAAAAGAAAAAACATTTTTTAAAAAAAGAGAGAGAAAGAAAAATGAAGGATAAAAAAAACAAAAACCAAAAAAAAAACCACAAAAACCTGGGCATGGTGGGTCACACTTTTAATCCCAGCACTTGAGAGGTAGAGACAGGTGGATCCCTGAACTTGAGGCCAGCCTGGTCTACAGTCAGTTCCGGGACAGCCAGGGCTACACAGAGAAACCTTGTCTCGAAAGACTAAAAGAACGAAAGAGAGAGAGAGAGAGAGAGAGAGAGAGAGAGAAGGGAGAGGTAGAGGGAGGGAGGGAGGAAGGAAGGAAGGAAGGAAGGAAGGAAGGAAGAAAGGAAGGAAGGAAGGGCTTTCTGTTAAGGTACACACTCTTACACTTCCAAATGATTTCTGTATCAGTTTGTAGTTCCCCAAACATCCTGGGAGGCAAACAAAAAGATATCATTGTGCCCACTTCCTAGGGAAGAAAATGAGATTAATCCACAGTCCCTCGATAGATAGAGGCGCAGCCGAGACTTGAGCCTGGATGAAGCCGAATAGCAAAGTAGCCAGGAGCCTGCATGCTCGATCGATAGATAGATCACAGCACCCACCCCCACACCCTCACAGCCTTACTCTTCCGGTTTCTCATACCCCAGCATCAACAGGAATGCCGCTCAGTGAAGCACATCCTCTTCTCAGCCTGGCCAGACCACCAGACTCCAGAATCGGCCGGGCCCCTGCTGCGCCTGGTGGCTGAGGTGGAGACCCCGGAGACAGCTGCCCACTCTGGGCCTATAGTGGTTCACTGCAGGTAGGGCCTTCCCTGGTCCGGCCCACACCCAGTGCTTGCCTTCCCTGCCCACTAAGTCTCTGGTGTGGAGGCACATAACACCACGCCAAACAGGCCCGACTCTTACCTAGACAGGGCTCTAGCTTGTGGGAAGTTTCTAGTCAGGGAGAGATGAGATTTAAAAAAAAAACAAAACTGGAAAAAGTACAAATCTGGGCTTCAATCCCAGCACCTGGAAAGCAGAGGAAGGCAGATCTCTGTGAGTTTGAGGCCAGCCTGGTCTATCCAGTAAGTTCAGGACCAGCAAGGGCTACATAGAAAGAATCTGTCTCAAATAAACAAACAAATAAACAAAAAGACTCGATATGGTGGCACCCTTCTGTAACACTGGCTGCCCTGGACAACTAGGACTCAGGAGGCCGAAGCAGGAGGATTACAGTGAGTTTAGGCTGTATAGTAGGTTCCAGGCTTCCCTGGACTTTAGAGTGAAACTCTATCTCCAAAAAAAAAAAAAAAAATCAAAACTAAAATCTGGGTAGGGGAGGTCAAAGGATCAGAGTTCAAGGCCAGACTGGACTACATAGCAAGTTCCAGGCTAGCTGGGTCCATGAGCACCTATCTTAAAAAAAAATTTTTTTAATTTAATTTTTAAAGTCCTTAGGGCTAGTCATAGTAGTACACACCTTTAATCCCAGAATTTGGGAGGCAGAGGCAGGTGGATCGCTGAGTTCAAGGTCAGTTTGCTCTACATAGTGAGTTCCAGGACAGCCAGAGCTACATAGTGAAATCCCATTTCAAAAACAAAAACAAAACAAAAAAAATTTTAATTAATTTAATGGTGAGCTGGGCTAGGCACAGAGTGAGGCTAATAAGGGCTTACAAACTTGTCCTGGGCAAACTTATTTTCTGCCTCCATCAGGGATGTCAGGGATGCTGGAATTGGAGATGTGAGAGCATCTCACACCCCACAAACAGAGCATTTTAATACCATTTCTTCTTTCATCACTTGAAGCCCAGCCCCGACCTTCCATGCTCACCTGTCTCCCCTACCCCCTGGTCTCCGTGATCTCCCCACCTCTCTCTGGTCACATCCAGTGCAGGGATCGGCCGGACAGGATGTTTCATCGCCACCCGCATTGGCTGCCAGCAGCTGAAGGCCCGAGGGGAGGTGGACATTCTGGGCATCGTGTGCCAACTTCGCCTAGACAGGTGGGTCCGTGGAAAATGGGTGCAGCGACATTAGTTGGCAAGGACACTGGTGGTTCTGAGGGGCTATGCACATCACCGGCAGGTCCTCCTGGAAGGAAGCAAGGAACTTGTTTTATTCAAACGAACTTTCTCTTTTGCCAATAACTAGGCCCACATGAAAGATGGTCTGAAATCCCAGAACTCAGAAAGCCGAGGCAAGGGAATGTAAGATCCTGTGGTGAGCTACTCAGTTAGCTCAAGGCCAGTGAGGCTACAGAGGGAGAGTGTCTTGATTTTTTTTTTTTTTAAGAAAAGATACAACTTGTTCTAGATATATGGTAGCTATAGGTATTGTGGTATTCACTGGGCTTGAAGGTAGAGAAGTCAGTTTAGACTCTGGGGTGTATGCTACTAGCTGCTAGCATAATTCTGTAGCCACCACACACACACACACGCCTTTCTTCTTTTTTCTTTTTCTTTTTTTTTTTTTTTTTTTTTGGAGTCAGAGTCTGTGTACTCCTGGCTAGCCTGGAGCTCATTGTGTAGACCAGCCTGACCTCAAACTCACAGCCTGACTCTGCTTCCTGAGTACTGAGATTAAAGACGTACACCACCCCTGCCCTGTGGCAATAGAGAGAGACAATGTCTACTTCCCCAACTGGAAGAAGAAATGGGTTCACTTCTTGAGCCTTTTTTAGAAATGGGACCTGCTCTACCCACGTGGGGCTAATGGTTTTTTATTTTTAAGATTACTGACAAATGGAAGAGTTGAGCATGGGTCTGATTTTGCTCAAGAGCTGGCTGGATAAGAGACAGACGACCAAGAGTCAAGTACCTGCTGCACTTCCCCCCTTGGGGCTGTCCTGGCAGAGGGCAGTAAAGGGGAATAGGAAAGGCAAGGGTGACTATGGGGTAGAGAGAGTCGGGACTTCCCTAGCAGGACAGAGAGAGGGGATGACCGGACTGAACCGCACAGGGCGGGTGTTCTTGACTCTGACTCTTGACTCTCTGCTTACAGAGGAGGCATGATCCAGACAGCAGAGCAGTACCAGTTCCTGCACCACACTTTGGCCCTATATGCAGCCCAGCTGCCCCCGGAGCCCAGCCCCTGACCCCTGCCCCTCCACCAGTCCAGGGGCCAACGTCCTCTCAGGCCTGGGACAGCGGGTCTGGGCAAGTGAGCTGTGAGCTCTGGCACGGCTTCTGCATAAGCACGGGAAAGGGATCCTTGGAATGCCTTACAGTCTCAGGAAACTGCCTCAGCAAGCAACAGGAGCCAGGCCACGGGTCTTCACCACGACCGTGACTCTGCCTTCTTCAGTGGCCCCCAGTGGACTACAGGGGAGCTTCCTGTGGCTCTGAAATTACAGATAGGAGCTGGTCCTTGAAATGGATTGAGAGAGCAGCTGGGTACTGGCTTATCTAGGTGCTTTCTGTGGGCTCCTTTTCTTGTCGATGACACAAAGAGTCAGTCAAACAGAATGTTCCTGAAAGCCATTCCAGATGTAGCCCTGCTGCTGGGGCTGCAGAGATGGTGATTGTAAGATCTTCTTCCATTAAGGCCTTGCCCACCCACAGGCCAGATGCAAGAGCAGGGAAAATCCTGGTCTGACTTTGGTCAAATCCTCTCTATCCTACATAGACCGCTCCTCCCCGTATACCGTGAGTGCTAGATGACTCGCTCAGAAGAGAATATGAGTCTTGACTGACCTGCCTCTACACATGTCCTAAAAGGAGATGCAGAGGTAACCAGGTCTAGCAGTTGGGATCACTGGAAGAACCCAGATGTGATGAGGTACCTGTCATCTCAGCACTCAGGAGTAGAAGCAGGAGGATTGCTGCAAGTTTGAGGCCAACTAGATCTACGTTTTGAAGACCAGGCCAGCCTGGATGACAGAGCGAGAGCTTCTCTTAAAAAAAAAATGAAAAGAAAAAAAAAGCAATCTTGAGCTCTCTGGAGGAGATGGGGGCTGCCTCGACTTCTATGGCTTCCTTCCTGTCATCTGCTCCCAACCACTCTCTGGGGAAAACCCGGCACTCTCTGCTTTGCTTCTGTGACTTCAGAGCATCCTCTGGGTACCCACGAAGTATCAAAGAAAGAGGAGAGAAGAGACAAAGAGCTATGTCTGGTTTGAGAAACCCTGCCTGCCATCCCTCCCCTGGCTTGTATTTCTTTGCAGAGCCCACCTAGATTGCTTAGAAGCAGGCTGAGCTGTCACCACTCCAAGAAGCGTAAGGCTAAGACCTTCAGCCCTCATCCTCGTCACTTCACACAATTTCCAGGGAACCCATGGTCTATCTCAGGGATGAACTATATACCCCAGAAAGCCAGACACACCCTGAGTCTTCCTTGATCCGGTTTCGGCTGCCTGTGGGGAAGAAGGCAGAATTCTATTCCCACTGTCTAGTCCTCAGCTCCTGAATGTGCTAAGTGACACAAGTCCTCCATGAAAACCCCAAGGAGTTGGAGGACTGACTGCCCTCTTGCTTCCTGGCATCTCTCTGGAGAACACACAGTGCTTCTTGGCACAGTGTAGAAAGCCTGTGATCTGCACTTGGACAGCAAAGACAGGAGAATCAGGAGTTCCAGACTAGCCTTGGCTATATGAGACCCTATCTCAAAAGCAAGCAAGCAAAAGGAAACTAGACAAACAAACACAAACAATGTGAGGCTACAACAGAGGTTAACATTCTTAATGCTCCACCTGAGCTGACCCGAGCTGAGTAGGCGCGGTGATTCTTTAGCCTTGGGGTGGTGGCCTGCGCTTCCACATCTTTAAATCTCCTAATAGGGTCTGTGCTGCCCAGGGTAGGCTTCTAAAGTAACCGATGCTACCATGAGCTCAGAGCCTGTCTGGAAGGGAGCAAGGGGGCAACTGCACAGCCCTATGGGACCCTCCCTGTACACTCACCCCAACCCTGTTCTAGAGGGCACAGGCTCTGGAAAAGCATAGCAGACAAATAAATAAATAAATAACCTCTTGGATGCCCAACTAATTCTTCTTTCCATCATTTTAGGCCTCTAGGGCTCTCTCTAGCAATAGAGCGAGGCTCTCCGGTGAAGGAACAGGCTGTTAGGTCTTTACCCCTGAGATACACTCTTTTCCAGTATTTCTAAGGACATGTGACAAAACTGTAGTCAATGTAGGAAGCGAGACAGAGGCACCACCTTGTTCAGGGTGCTGTAACAAAGCACCTCGCACCGAGTAACTTATAAACAACAGAAATTTGTTGCTCGTGGCTTGAAAGATGGGAAAGTTATCAGTCATGGTGCCGGTAGATTCAGGGTCTGGTTAGGAGTCAGTATTTGGCTAATAGATTACAGCCTTCTCTTTGTAGCCTCATGATGGGAGGAGTATGGGTTCTGAACACCTCTCTTGTTCTCTCCTTATATAAGGCTACTAATCTTAGTTAGGGGGCCTCTACCCTCACCTTATACAGTCATCACTCTGAAGATTGGGATTTCAATGTATGAATCTGAGGGAAAGACACAGAAATGTAGAGCAATACAATGTATTACTAAGTGTGATAACTTAAACTTTAATTTAAAAATGTCAGACTACAGCATGTACCTACAGAAGAAAAGAACTTATAAAGGGCCAAGGTTAGACAGATGTTAGTAAGTCAGAACAATAGGCTGATCAAGATGTTGGGGATTGTCTAACTTTTGAGTAGGTTTAATTCATACAGTTGATGTTAACAGTTCATCACAGTCTCCAGGTGAGTACACTTGAAAACACCGACCCCCAAGGAGAGACTGGTGGGATCATTGTAGAAGGAGCCCAGCTGCCCAGGGATCCTGCTACCAGGAAGATACAGCCAGTTGACTGAGCTGTTATCTCCTGCAAGGGAGGATGGGGACATCTTGGCAGGCTCTCCACCACCCACTATCAAAAACTTTGTATCAAAATAGCATTTTTTTTTCTTTGCCGCCGACGTTCCTCACAGGGAATCCCTTGCCCTGATTTTGCCTGTTTCTTTATGGTGACAATACTGGTAAAGCCGAGCATCAAGTTCAAATGTTGATCTCACTTTGGGCTTCCCAAACAAGTAGCCTGGCAAACTGTGGTTAACAAAACAAGATGGAGTATTGAGGGCTCTAAATCCGGCTGTTACTCTCTATGGCATTTCGGGGGATGGAATACGGTACCCAGAGATGCTCAGAGGCGAGGGTTCAGGGAGCAAAACCATAAAGGGTCTCCTTTTCTTGGAGATCTTCATGTCACCGTTCTTCAGCCTGGTAATACCCTAGCTTAATCGGGACACCACTCGCCCAGGACCGACCACCCCTCAAGCCAGAAAGCGGCGCAGTCAGGGCGGGGCAAACGAGGGCAGCAGAAAAAATAAAATTACAGCTTTCTCCGCAAGCGCGCAGCCGCCACGCTCCTCCCGGCCGCCGCGGGTCCCCGCCGCCCCGCCCGCGGGCGCGGGCCTAGGCCGCGCGCGAGACTGGAGCGCGCTCGGGTGCGAGCAGGACGCGGCCGGGCCCGCGGGAGGGCGGCGGCGGCGGCGGCGGCGGGGGAGGTGGAGGCGCCGTGGCCACACCCATCGGCGAGCGGATCCGCGGGCAGCGCGTCGTCGGCCGCCGCGCTCCAGCCTCCGCCCGCACCGAGCCGCGGGACCCGGCCGCACCGGGGAGGGGCCGCTCCGGGCCGCAGCGCGAGGGCAGCGAAGGCGGCGGGGACCCGGCACCGGGCGCGGCCGGCGGCAGCGACCATGATCGCTTTGTTCAACAAGCTGCTGGACTGGTTCAAGGCCCTGTTCTGGAAGGAGGAAATGGAGCTCACGCTGGTGGGGCTGCAGTACTCGGGCAAGACCACCTTCGTCAACGTGATCGCGGTATGAGGGCAGATGTGTCGCCTGCGGCGCGCTCTGGGCAGCTGGAGTCGCCACCTGGCGTGGCCCGGCACTGCCGGGTTCCGGGCAGGGAGGAGCCGGCTCCGGGCGCTTAGGGCCTAGCACGGTTCTTGGGGACAGACTGGCGTGCCACCCGTTCTCCGGCCTGGGATGGCAGGGCTGCGGGCGGGGTAGCGAAGACGAGAGGAACCGAGCTTGCGTTCCGGAGCTGGCGGCACTGAGAGATCTCCGGGCACCGGGAACCCGCCGCAGGCTGGCAGGCCCCCGAGGCGGGCGCAAAGGGGGCATGACGGGGCGAAAGTGCCCGGACCTTCCCGCCCTGCTCGTGGAGGGTCACGGGACGCGCGGCCGGAGCGTGTTGCCAGGGTACCCTACCAGCCCAGCCCCACCCCGAGGGCTCTGCCTCCCCTTGCTGGACGCAGAAACCCCGGCCCTTTGGGGCGGGGGAAGGTATCCCTAGAGGCAGAGGAGTCAGCTGAGGTCCTGGCTCTAGCCCAGACTCCTCCCCGGAACCTGTCCCGGGCCTGCATTAGCATTGGGGTCCAGAAAGCATGGCATCATAAAGGGAGTTGGGAGAATCCACTTGGCTCAGAAGTTGCAGGAGTAGATCCTGTGGACCCGAGAGGATGAGCTGGAGGGGCGCCATCCACCTGGGGACAGGGGAGAGAACAGCTTTGGAGAGTCAGGACCTGTGGGGGGTGGGGGTGGGTGATTGCAGTTGTATGTCTGTGCCAGAGGAATGGTGAAGAAGGAGTTAAATTTTCTCTTTAAAAAAAAGAGGAAGATGCGCTCCCTGGGTGTGAGCTGAGCTGCAGTAATGGCTGCAGCCTGTGTTTCCAAGCTAGGCAAGACTGGGCTTATGGGACCAAGTAAGGCTTGGGACGGGGACATAGTTCTTCCCTAGAACCTAGCTCCGTTCCCAAAGACGGGTTTTCCAAGGACTGTGAATTAGCCAGATATAGGTTAAAAATGCTGGCGTGCAGGTCCGCCAAGATGTGTGGGCACCAGCTTCGGTACCACCACTTGCCTGTATTGTATTGTTGCCCAACCTTGAAAGCTCCACAGGGCTCAATATCCCTGCAGGGAGAGCCTTCAGCGGGGGATACGGATGTAGGACTTAATGGTTACATGATCAAATATGGGCTCACTCTCTCCCCTGAATATACTCTGCCATTGATGTCTGGACCCCCCTCTATCCAGTGACCCTTCTTATTCCACAGGGCTCTGCTGAGGTTTGGGACATAACACTTTTCTGAACTAACACACATGTGCTTCCTGTCTGCCAGCTCTGTCCCTAGGACCAAACACCCTGGTTAGGTTTGGTGTTGACTTGCCTCTTGGGCTGTCAGTGCAGGAAATTGACTCCTGGATTTCCACCTGTCTCTGCAGACCTAGGTGGCTTGGTTTGAGGCACTTGGGTCTGGGAAATGTTTCTGTATTTCTCAAAAGTAGAAACTAGCTGCTTGGGCTATGCCAAGACATCACCTAGGGATGCTTTTCTCAGGGAGTGTATGTAAAGCCATGCTTCTGTTTAAGGGTGCACAGAAACCTAGGTGGGTTCAACTTCCTGGCCTGCATGGACCTACCCTTCAGGATCAGCATCTTCTTAGAGAATGGAGGCTCTGACAGGTCAGGGACAGAAGCCAAATTCTCCAAATCTCCTGCCAGAGTTAAGAGGTTCCTTGAAACTAAGCATGATGGGACATGCCTGTAAGCCCAGCACTCCGGATGCTGAGGCAGGATCCCTAGTTTGAGAGCAGCCTGGGCCAGAGAGAGAGGCTCTTGTTTCAGAAATTTAAAAAAAGCAAAAAGGAAAACAAGCAAAAAGACAAACCAGTTTTGTTTGGTGTTCAACATTCCTCCTCTCCCCGCTCCATTTTCCTTTTTGATACTAAATTCACCACTAAATGGACAAGCTGAATTTCCTTTCTCTAAAGAGACCCTAATAGGTAAACCACTACCTAAGGTGCTGCAGGGAATTCCGGCAGCTGGGTAACTCCAGCCTTCTCAGACCCACCAGAGCCCCGACAGGCATGCCGCTCCCCTTACAATCCCCTTACAGTCACAGAAGGATTCAGGACCCCCAGGCTCTGCCCCTGCCCACCTCTGCCTTTGCTCTTGACTTGGCTTCTATTTGTCTCAGCAAACAGAGAAAACCCCTGTGTCTCCCCCCATGCCCCACCCCATGAGATGTGGCTGTGAATAGGAATTGAGTTTAGTGAGCTCAGACGGGTAGCAGGTTAACCAGAGAGTGTAACTAGCCATTGCAGTATGTCTGAGACACTGAAACTCTGATGAGCCCTGAAAGAGGTGTTTTACTAGAAAAGTGGGAGATATGTTTTTGTCCAAGAGAAACAGAAAGGCTGTTCTTTTCTTTTTTCTTTAAGACAGAGTCTGGTCTTGACCTGTTAATCCTCTAGTCTCCCTAGTGCTGGACTGTAAGCATGAGTGGCCATGCCCATCAAGGGAGTCATTTCAAATATCTTAAAACATGAAAGACTGTCACTATAGATGAACTGGTCTTGGGGTACCCAGAAGGACTAAAGAACAAAGGGGAAAGGATATAAGAAGATGCATTTTTGAATCATAAAGAACTTTCTGATAGGGCTGGAGAGATGGCTCAGCGGTTAGGAGCATCAACTGCTCTTCCGGAGGTCATAAGTTCAAATCCCAGCAACCACATGGTGACTCACAACCATCCCTAATAATGAGAAACAAATAAAGAACCTATGGGCTGGAGCGAACAGGGCTGGAGCAAGAGGGAGAAAGGGAAGGGGGATGGGGAGAACTTTCTGATAATTTGAACTAACATGAGAGGGAGTGGAAACCTAGAACAGTGATACACACCTTTAGTCCTAACCATTCAGGGTCTGAGGCAGGAGGATTAGGAGTTGAAGCTCAGTCTTGATTGCTTCATATAATAGTAAAGATTAATAATAATAATAATAATTGAGGAGCTAGGGATGTATCTTAGTTGACAGAGGGCTTGCCTAACATGCACAAAGCCTTAAATTCAATCCCCAGCACACGCCTATAATCTTTGCACCAGGGAGATGGAGGCAGGAGGATACAAAATTCAGAGTCACCTCTGACTACAAGCCAGTTTGAAGCCAGCTTGGGATACATGAGCCCCTATCTCAAAAAAAAAAAAAAGAAAAGAAAAGAAAAAAAGAAAGAAAGAAAAAAGTACAGGAGAAAAGAGAACGATCTAGAGTAGATTCAAGTCTGAGACAAAAGGTTGGGTTACATGACGTAAAGTTGCTTCCATCCTTACAGGAAGAATTTGTGTCGTTAGCAGGGAAATTAAATCATAGCCTGATTGCAGCTTAGCTCCAATTTCAACTGAGCAGAAACGGGGTGTTGGAGGGCATGGCTGTCTGAGAGTCGCCAGGGTCACACATGGTCTTCCAGGCTATACTCTCATCTCTTTGGGAGCATGTGTGTCTTCCAGTTCCCAAAGCGCGGCGACGGTTCCACGCAGCCCCAGAGCCACTCCCAAGCACTTTGTGAGCCATCGTCACAATTCCAGGAGCCCTACGTCCCCGCTGGCCTAGGATCACTTGGGCACAGGAGTCAGCTCCCATCCGAATACCAAACGGGCCCAGCCTTGCTTAGCTTCTGAGATCAGATGAGATCAGGCACTTTCAGGGCACTGTGGCTTAGTTATCCCGAAGGTAGTCTGGCAACATAGCCTGAATCCAATACCAGGATCCCACAAAGATTGTAGGAGAGAACCAACTCCTAAGAGTTGTCCTCTGACCTCCACAAGCATGCTGTGGCGCACAAACACACACAAAGTAAATAAATAAGTATAAAATTAAAGTATATGGTAAGATGTGTTCTGGCTTTTTTTTGGTTTTGGTTTTTGAGATGGAATTTTATATAACCCAGACTGACCTCAAACTTACTATATTTAGCTGAGGCTGACCTTGAACTCTTGATTCTTCCCCCTCCACCTGAATGCTGGGGTTTTAGACGTATACTAATACACCCTGTAGAGCACTACTAGACCGTCTCCATAAGGGACTGTGAGGCAGGCCCTGGACCAACCTCTGTGGATGATTATACATCCTGGGGGCTCAGAAGACCTCCGAAATCCAGCTGTGGTTCTCAGACGATGAATTCCTGCTATTCCTTGTCACTGGGCATTGGGTGAATCTTTCAGATGCAGTGGAGTAGTACACTCATCTGGTACCCCTGAGCACTTCACGAGGCTTCCAGGCCTTGACTGAGAACCAGTCATCTCCTGCTCCTTGGCTAGTGGTCAGAGCTCCTGGCCTCTGTATGGGACTCAAGCAAAGTAGTCTACTACCTGGTAGGAGACAAAAAGACGTGGTACAGGCTCACGACTATCACCCTCAGCTCACAGGTACCACCGGTCCTCTCTCGTATTGCCTCAACTTGGCTCTCCTGCTCCCACCGGTGACGGGAAGATGGTCTGGGAGGAGTTAGGGCTAGCCTTATTTGAAGTCTGTGTCTACTTTAGATTAACCCAGAGATTTCAGACACAATGAATGTGGGGAAGGCAAAATACCAGAAATTGAAAGGAATTATGGGAGCCGGAATGACTATCAGCTCATTCCGCAAACATTAATGCTGTTACTATAGACCTGGTCCTCTCCCCGGGAAGCTCTCAGTCCAGCAAGGAGACACTCACATAGGTAAATAGTAGAGACTGGATTATCCACAGTAGAGTACAACAGAGGAATACTAATGTGTGTTGTGTCTTGTGGGTGGTGAATTTAGTCCCAACCCACCTATCTGGACATGGTCCATTTATGTAGCCCAGGCTGTCCTAGATCTCCCTATGTAGACCAGGCTGGCCTCAAACTCACAGAGATCCACCTGCCTCTGCCTTTCCAGTGCTGGGATTAAAGGTGTGTGCCACCACGCCCATTTTTTTTAAACCCAATTTACTACTAGTTTGATAATATTTGCTTTCCTCGCCGTGTCTCTTGTAGTGAGCTTCTTTTCCTGAGAAGTAGTGTATTCTCCTAACTCAACTGGAAACTAAGGGGGCTTCTTTTAATAAGAACTGTAGGTTAGACCTTGGGAATAGCTTTCTCCCTGTCTAGACTGAGAGACCCTGAGGTTGCCTAAGGAGAGGACTATGAGCCTCCTCCCCAGAGCTCCAGATACGGATGGCAGGTACGTTGATGACACCTATCCTCCCTGAAAGCAGAAGACAGTCAAGAGACTGAGAACACCCGAGGTCACCGATAAGTGACCCTGCAACCTCTCGCTCTGTACCCACCAGGGAGGGGTCCAAACGACGTTTGCATCTTTTCCCATTCTGGTTCTTCTCTCCAGTCAGGGCAGTTCAATGAGGACATGATCCCCACTGTGGGTTTCAACATGCGCAAGATCACCAAAGGGAACGTGACCATCAAGGTGAGGGCGGGGCCTGCAGAGGTTTGGGAGGGCAACTGAGGCAGTGCCAGCCAGGGGAAGGAAGCATGGCATCCTGCTGCAGGAGAACTGGGAAATGGGAACTGAGGACCTAAACAGTGGAGGGAGAGGGGAGAGGGGAAAGGGGGGAGGGGGAGGTGTGACCTTACGTGGGGGAGACCGCAGAAGGGATTCTTAGAACCCAATGGCTTTCAGTTGTCTGCCTGCTCCTGAGGCCACCTTCTCCCCCATCCTCTTCTCTTAGCTCTGGGACATTGGTGGGCAGCCCCGTTTCCGAAGCATGTGGGAGCGCTACTGCAGAGGAGTGAGTGCCATCGTGTAAGTAGGGTCTACCTCCCTCCCTCCCGCCTGCAAGATGGCAGACCTGATTCTGAACCACACACTGATGCAGAACCACACACTGATGCAGAACCACACACTGATGCAGAACCACACACTGATGCAGAACCACACACTGATGCTGAACCACACACTGATGCAGAACCACACACTGATGCAGAACCACACACTGATGCAGAACCACACACTGATGCAGAACCACACACTGATGCAGAACCACACAGTGCTCTCTGTGAATTCCTGCTGCCTGGGCATGGCCTGCTTTTAGTCTGCATGCTGTTTATTTGAGAAAGTGTGTGTGTGTGTGTGTGTGTGTGTGTGTGTGTGTGTGTGTGTGTGTGTGTCCAGGGCCATAATACCCAATTATAGAGCTGCCAGGCCTGCTGTCCCCCAACCCAAATCACCATGTCTTGAATTTTGGGTAGTTTAAGTGATTCCTTCCCTTGCCTGTTAATTTTATCCAGACAGGGGATGTAACTTGGTCTGAAAGCTCTGGCCTATTTAAGGCGCACGCGCGCGCGCGCGCGCACACACACACACACACAGTTTTACAAAAAAGGTATGCCCAGTTTAGTTTTCCTAATAGAATAAACGATGTTTTGTCCTTTTGTTTTTGGAGACAGGATCTAACTATGTAGCCCTGCCTAGCCTGAATCTCACTATAAAGACCACAGACTTTCCCCCCCTCAAGTGCTAGGATTAAATGCATGCATACCATGCCCAGTTTAAACCTACTGTTTATTTTTTTTTTGTTTATTTTTATTTTATTTTATTTTTTTATATTTTGTTTTGTTTTTTCCAGGCAGGTTTTGTTTTTTTGTTTGTTTGTTTTTTGTTTTTGTTTTTTGTGCGGTCTTGGCTGTCTTGAAACTTGTTCTGTAGACCAGGCTGGCCTTGAATTCACAAGAGAACTGCCTTTCTCTGCCTCCTGACCAGCTTAAACCTGAGTTTTAAACAAGCATTTTAACCAGATGGTGTTAGGTGGTGCATGCCTTTAATCCCAGCACTCAGGAGACAAAGGTAGGCTGATCTCTTGATTTGGAGGCTAGCCTGATCTACATAGTGAGTTCCAGGACAGTCAGGGATACACAGAGGAAACCCTGTCTCAAAAAAAGAGAGAAAGTAGCTTTGCACCCAGTTTCTTGGTAGGGAAGCCCTTCCTTTGTCCACTCTGGTCCTATCTAGGCTTTCCATGAGAATGTGACTGGGTCACTTTGGGCCGGACTCACAGAGGACAGAAGCCAGCAGTGCTTTGCGCTTATGTTTAGGAAAGTGTTCTCTGGGTCAGAGCAGGGTGGTCCGATTCTCCAGAGGCGGCCAGGCTGGAACTGGAGGCCTTCTTCCCCTCAGCAGCATCTCTTCCTGTCTGCCTCAGCCACGGTGTCCACATGCTGTCCCTGCCTGCCTTCCCCAGGTATATGGTGGATGCCGCGGACCAGGAGAAGATCGAGGCCTCCAAGAATGAGCTCCACAACCTGCTAGATAAGCCGCAGCTGCAAGGCATCCCGGTCAGCTGGGGATGGAGCGGGTGGGAGAGGGGGCTGGTCAGAAGTTACCAGGGTGGGGCGGGAGAAAGCCCCGTGCGGTGGCGGTACCCTTGCCCTAACTCTCCTCGGTTTCCATCCTGTTTAGGTCTTAGTCCTCGGTAACAAGCGAGACCTCGCCGGAGCGCTAGATGAGAAGGAGCTAATCGAGAAAATGTGAGCTGAGTGGCCTTTCTTTGTGTGCTTCAGCGCCCCAAATTCCCCAGCTGCCGAAGGCTTCTGGGCTGGGCTTGTTGCTGTTCTCGGTGTTCACCACATGGTGGCAGCAGAACACATCTTTCCCAGGAGCCTCGCCCTCCTCTTGTAGCGCTTTTTCTGAGAAAAACACCCTGCCCTCCCCTGGCCGGTACCCCCTAAACTGCTCCAACCTCCGCAGACTCCTCTCTGGTCTTCCCGCAGGAACCTGTCTGCTATCCAGGACCGAGAGATCTGCTGCTACTCCATCTCCTGCAAGGAGAAGGACAACATAGGTGCGTGGCTTTGGGAAGTCGCTGGCACTCAGCCAAGAGTGGCGGTGCAGAAGGGAGAGATACTCCTGATGCGGTATCTGGGAAGTTCCTACCCTGCCACTTTGTCCTTGTGTGCAGTGGGCAGCTAGGAGGCCCCAGCTCTGGACATTACCCCGGCCCTGCCCCTCAGAGGGAGTCTGCACCCTCTTCCACTTCTGAGATTGGTTAGACCAGGTGTTCCAGGCTTGCTGTGGCTTTGTCTTTCCATCACTAGCTTGGAACTGTTTGGGGGGGGGGGGGTCACAGCTCTAGGTTTGATCCAGGCTGCAAGTCCAGGAACCTGGCTTAACTGTTTATACCACCCAGGCCTTCTCACCCAGGGAGGCCTTGCAATTTTTCTCTCTTGTCTCCCCTCAGACATCACCCTACAGTGGCTTATTCAACACTCAAAGTCACGGAGAAGCTGAGATTGTGGCTCTTCTGACCAGGGACCACAGTCACCTAACCTGAAGCCGAGCTCCCCGCCCACCCTGATGTCTCCCCCTAAGCCCACTCCTCCTCACCCAGTGTGGGGAGGGCCCTCTGGGGCTCCTAGAGCCCTCCCTATTCTGCTGAGGTTTCAACTCCTGTTTTTATTGTAAAATAATCGCCCTCTCCCCAAGTCTGGTCCCCTAACCTCTCTCCCTTGCTCTCCGTCCCTTCAGCTACCCCACTCCCATCCCCCTCAACAGCCCAGCCCCGCAAGCCCTGCCCCCACTCTTGGCCCCGCCCTCCTCTTCCCTTTTCAACACTCTGTTATCGTCCTGTGTGTACAGTATATATATGTATATATATTTTAATTTTTTAATTTAAGCAAAGACTAAGATCAACCATTTGATGCTGCAGGGGCCAGTCAGGACCTGGGCGGGGCAAACTGGAAAGACGGGAAGAGATGCAGGGTCGGACGTGGGGCAAATTCATATGCAGAAGAGTGGAGACTGACACACACACACACACACACACACACAGTCACACACACACACCGCCGGCACCAACCTGGCTACCGGTGGTTGTCCCCATGTCCTGTAAAGTATCTCTGTCTCCCAGTGGAGGGCCTGAATAGGCAGGTCAGCAGGAGCCTCCTTTTCTGTCCCCAGCCTTGATAGGGCCACCAGGTACAACACCTAAGTGGGAGGACCAGGGTCCACACCATCCCAGCAACCCCCCCCCCTGCAGTCACTGTTTCTGGCCCCAGGTCCTGCCCCTACCCAGGGTCCCCACCTCCAGGCCCGTCTCGTTTTCTGTTCTCATTTCACAGAGTTGTACAAGGAGAGCACTCAGCAGGGGGAGGGGGGGTCCCTTTGGTTTTGTTTATTTGTTTAATTTAATAATTTGTAAAGTGATGTTTCTCTTCCTTTTTACACTTTTCAGCTCATATTTAACCTCTGTTTGGAAAACGATCCCTGTAACTGTACATCTTTTGGTTTTTGCCTCCTAATAATGGCAACAATAAATTACCAATTTTGTGTTGGGGGTGTGTGTACTGCCAGTGGTTTCCCACAGATGTCACTGACCAGCAGACCCGCAGGGACACGAGCCCTCCCACACCTACACGGGGACGGCCCCAGGGTGCCACACCCACAGGGAACTGTCACACGTGCTCACACTGGAACAGCCTCCTACATGTGCCTGGGCCCTACTCGCTGCCTGCTTCTCATTCCTTCTCATTCTCAGGTGCGCTGACAGCTGCCGAGTGGCACTAAGTAGGTCTGTTGAGGAGCTGCCCAGACGCTTCCTTTTGTGAGGCATTCAAACTGAATTGCTCTCCAGAAACGCTACAGCCCACGGCCCCACTCCAGTCCTTACCTGCCAAGTGGAGTCAGAACCAGAATTCTGCGTCCTCTCCTCACTCCCAGACCCCACTGGGAAGAAATCAAATGTCCTCAGAGGTATACTGGGCCTGCAGAGTCTCCTTTGTTATCTTTCCTGTCCATACTATTGGTTTCTTAGAAAGGGCCCAACCGTTTGTTACTTGATGGATAGAATTCCTGCCCTGCCTATCTAGCTGAAGCTCACAGCCTCAGTTCTTGTGGGCCTTCCTTGATCCAGTGTGAATCCAACCATAGCTAGTTTTATACTGACCCCCAATCTCTTGGATTGACCCCCTACTCCCTGTTGTTCTGCCTCCCCTTTGCCTGGAAGTAGAGATTGGAATGTCCCGTGTCACCCTGCATCTGCAGGAAGAAACAGCCACATTTGTCCTTGGTTTGTGAGAGGATTCGGGCGAGGCCACTACCCAGCCATGAATGTATCCAGCTTTGAATAGGATCTCCTATTGCTGGGGGGGATCTGAAGAAAGGGTCTGGGGATGTAGCTCAATGGCAGAGCGCTGATCTAGCGTACAGTAGACCGGGCCCTGGCTTCCATGGACTACATGGGGAAAAAAAAGGTTTGACGAAACAATGGATGGAGTTTGCCACCCCCTTATGAGTATAAGCTGTGACCTTAGTTAAGACGGATGCTGGGCCCAGACTCTGTCTTTTGCCTTGCCTGCTTCAAGGAAGTCGACATGCTCCTATGCCTGTATCTGGGAGAGGACCATTGTTCTCAACCATTGGGGTATTTCAACACTGAGCTGCTTCTTGGGTCCTGTGTTCTCCAGGATGCGATTTGATGAGAGAAGACGAGCCGGTTATCCCTGCATGCAAAAACATTACCCTGCACAGTGCGTTCACGCAACAGACATGCAGCCGGGCCGAAACAACCTGTTCTTGAATGGGGAATAAACTATGGATAGTGTGTATATACACCACCATGGTTGGGTCCCCTGAGGGCAAAAAGTGGATGAGTTCATATCTGGCCAAGGGGCTAGAGAGATGGCTCAGAGTTTCAGAGCATGTATTGCTCTTGCAGAGGACACAGGTTTAGTTTCTAGAACATATGTCAGGTGACTTCGGGTACTATGTCCATGTGCACATACACACACATACACATGATTAAAAATGATAAAAATAAGTATTTAAAAATACCTGGCAAGTCTCCATATTGCTAGAGATTTGACTCCCAAAAGGCACCGAGCCTTGCAGTTTGCCAGATGCTTAACACACCATCTCCCAACCCCCTTTTTAACAATGGAGGTAGATACCAGGGGCTTGAACATGCTAAGCAAGCAGTCTACCACGGAGCTGCAGCTACAGCTACAGCGTATGATGTATCTGGCCTCGTTTAATGACCATAAGCCTCTGTGAAGGAGAGATCAGTCCGGTTCCCAGGGTGAGAGGCTGAGACTGAGTTTGAAGCAGGTATACTCAGGGCCCAGGGTAGAGCCGTGACAGAACGAAGACAGCCCATGGGTGATGTCAGGGGATGCCTCACCCCTGGCATCAGGCTCCGAGGACTGGTCCCCGACTGGATGTCATCTCTTTCCGAGCATCACAGCTCAAATCCACTGCCCACCCCTGAGTCACAACACCCTTCCCCTGAAGCCTGGGACCCCTGAACAACAAATCCCACATTGTTCCTTAGCTGGCTCAGACTGGAGGGATCGTGGCTCTTTCCCAAGACTGGCTGGCCTGCTGACTAGCTTTGCAAGCCATTCACGTTGGCAGGCTTGGAAGGTGGCAACGGGGTAGGGTCTAGGAGCCACCATCTCCCCCCCACCCCCCCCCAGTTCTGGGCCAGCAAGCAGGCAGGAGGGAGGTCCAGAGTGTGCCCTTTGTGGAAGAGGCCACCAAACAGGATGCTGAACCCACCCCCACCCCACCCCCTAAGCCTTCCACCCTCAATCCTCTCCCTGCCCCTGACTTCACCTCAGTTCACCCAGCCCGTTTCCTCCTCCCTTGGGAGATATTGGTGTGTGCAGGACTGGGGTGGAGGGAAGATAGAAGAAAGCACATCCTTGCTGGTTCTGTTCAGAGACCTTTGCCCCCTGTCCAGCTACCCACATACTCAAAGTTCCTAAACACAAAGCTGGAGACTTTGGTCACTGTAGCAACAGGTCTGCCGAGAAATGGGTGGGTGTCATTCTCCAGCACAAAGGGTGTGTATGGCAGCTTCATCACTTAGCAACAGCCTCCCTCTCTTGGCCAGCATCGCTGGCCCTGGGAGGTGGGTGCCAGGGAGTGAGAACAAGGCTGTTCAGATTCCGAGTGGGGGGGGTGGGGAGGGAGACGTGGCCACTGGGCGGGCCAGGGGTATGGGTGACAGAGCAAAGAATGGAGCTGGATTGCCCATGACCCTGTGCCCTTGAGGGCCTGTGCCCGCAGAAGTTCTAGAGTGGATGGGCATACAAGAGTCTGTGGAACTCAGAGCTCCAAGTAAAGGTGCTTCAGAGGAAACTGGACATGTGGGGAAGGACCGCCGCTGGCCCAGGCCGAGCTTCGCTCCTGGCTGATAGCCCAGCAGAGAGAAGGGGTCTTTGGAAGTGCCTTGGGGGAAGAACTGGGGGAAATGACTTCAAGAGCAGGAACCAGTCAGAGAAGCTACTGGGTCTACTGGGACCTACTACAGAATGCTGCTAGGAAGGGTGATATGGTGGGGGCTGTGGGGGCCGTGGGGGCCATGGGGGAAGGCAGCTGGGCCATCTAAGAGTCCATTCTAAGAAACTGAACAACAGCCACTGTTAGAGGGAGGGAGGGAGGCTGAGAAACTGTGCGGCTCACGAAAGGAAGGCCTCTGGATTTCCTCAAATGGGGGCTTTGTGGAGAGGGTGGACAGAGGCGGGCACGCCAGAGACCAGTGGGCTGACTTCCCGGGGCATCTGGGTTTAAGCTGTGGATAAAGGTTTAGTGCCCAGTTCCCGAAGCCTCCCCTCCTCCCTGTCCCTTAAAAGCTAGAACATCCTTAGAACCCCTCCCCCAAGGCAGAACAACTCTAAACTCAGGCTAATGGGGCTACCCCGCCCCAGAAAAGACTCTGCTACACGTCGTGGACAAGGAAGTTCCGTGGGCACAGGGCTGTGGTACCTACTTTATTGTTTTTCCAGAATGGCCTTCTACAGGAGAGCACCTAACAGGAGGCAGGGTCGGGCAATGCAACTGCCGGTCCTCTGAGAATGTAAGACAGAAGTGAGAGACATCCAGGGCTAAGACAGACCCACTTTAGAAAATGGAGTCTTGGGCTTGGTTAGGGTAGCCCCCTAGAAGTCCCTGGTCCAGGATAGGAGGCTAGGTAGGAGAAATGATGTTGGAGCTCATCAACACATCATCATGATGGAGAGGCGCAGCCAATAGTCAGATCCTAAGACCAAAGGGAGAACAGGCAAAGGGCAAGCCCTGGCTCTAGGCTGGGCTCTAGATTGAGATTCTGGGCAACTCTAATGACCTAGACAGATCTCCACCTACAAGTGGGAAGGATAAGACTGGCGGGCCCCTTGGAGGATAAGAACGGCATTGTTTGTAGATGGAGCGTCGAAAAGCCCAGACTTTGACAAAATGAGCCAAGTCCATCTCTAAAGAGCAAGATGAGAGAGGGGTCAAAGTGAGACCGGGTCAAAGAATCGGCAGACCATCGTGGATCGGGAAGGCACCCCTCCCCCACCGGCTCTGCATCTGCTCCCATTCCCCCACGGACTCAGCAAGGGGTGCCCAGGGGCAGGAGCGGGGGCGATTCCCTGGGCTTGTGGAAGTAGATGGAGGAGGACACTTCCGCCTTGAGCTTGCTGTCCGCGCCGACTGTGGCTGAGGAGTCTGAGGCCCCGCCGCACTCCTCACAGCAGCAGCAGCAGCAGCAATCCAGAAAGGCCTGGCCCAGCGGCCTGCAGATGCACAGGAGGAGCACGGGCGTGATGGCGCCCTTGAAGAACGCGGAGAACTGGTTGATGAGGCCCAGGAGGTCCAGGGTCTGCCGCGTGAGCTCGGTGGAGAGGTAAGCCACCACGATATTGCAGACGTTCTCGGGGAGCGTACAGAAGGCATAGACCACAGTCAGGCCCACCACGGTGCTGTTGAGCTGGTTCTCACACTGCTCGTGCCTGCCCGCTCTACACTCAGGCTTCCTGCCCGGTGGGCCCCGCACCCGCCATGTCACCAGCTGACAGGTGACGGTGAAGAGGATGGGCAGACAGAAGTAGCAACCAAAATACCACCACATGCGGGCATTCTGGTAGGTCATCACCAGCGAGTAGAGGGATTCGGGCAGGTCGGCTGAAGGTTTCATGATACATGAGTCCACAGTTCCCACGGTGGGAGCCGGCTCTTGGGCCAGCTGCCACAGCAGGAGTTCAGGCACAGCCAGCATCATGGAGCCCACCCAGATGACAGCCAGTTTAGCCAGGATTGATTGGCATCGCTCAATGGGCCTCACCTTTGGCAGGGTGCTGGTGGCTACGTGGAATCGGTCTATGCCCAGGGCACAGAGACTGAAGGTTGTGACTCCCAAGGAGGAGACCTGTGAACAAGGATGTGAAATGGAAAGTGCTCAGTTGAATGATTACGGAGGCAAAGACATCCTGGTCCAGGCTGGATAGGCACATGAGTTACACATGAACAGATCATAGTAGCCGGGATAATGACTGCTATTGGTAAAGCATTTTCTACCCACCCTGCGCTCCCTATATGTCACAAACTCTCAACTGTGTCCCTGCATAATGTCAACACACACACAGTGTGATCCTAGCACTTCAATGTACCATCATACAGAAGAAATGGAAACACAGGCAGAAAAAAGTGACTTCTTCCACAACCAAACAGGCAATGAATGGAGAAACTGAGGTAGGTAGGTATTTCTTCTTCCTTTTTCCACTTCCCAAGCTAGGGTGTGATAGACCTACCCCCACAGACGCCGACGTCCCTCAGACACTGGAAGTTACCTCTAAGGAAGAACCGGGACAAAGACATAGAAACTCTGGGCTTAGTCTGGACGTGACAGCATGTGCACAGGACCCCAGAACTTGAGAGCCAGAGACAGGCAAATCACGAGTTCAAGGCCAACCTTGGCCACACAGAAATTTCAAGGCTAGCCTGGGATATATGAGACCCTATCTCAAAACAGACTGAAGGAAAGAAAGGAGGGAGGGAAAGAATGAATGAATGATGAAAGAATAAAGCAGTGGCGGCAGACGCCTTTAATCCCAGCACTCGGGAGGCAGAGACAGGTGGGTCTCTGAGTTCGAGGCCAGCCTGGTCTGTAGAGTGAGTTCCAGGATAGCCAGGGCTACACAGAGAAACCCTGTCTCAAATCAAAAAAAAAAAAAATGAATGGACAAAGTTTGGATTTTTTTGCAGGTCTTTCTACTTCTGTACCTTCTCATGTGAGACCATTGAGTTAAGTGCCAGGGAAGCGGCCTGCTCTCCATCGCTTTCATCCTGCCCACGCTGTCCTAAGCAGTCTAACATGGCGGGAGCAGCCCCTGGAGAGTGGCCTGGGCTTGCACTGTCCCTACACACAGGAAAATCACCCCAGTTTAGCCAAGAGGAAGCCGGAGCAGCGGGAGGAGCCCCCTGAGATGCTAGCTGACGGCTCCCGGCTCCCGCTGGGGGGTTGTGCTCCCTCTCCCTCCTCCTCTGGCTGGGGCAACACAATCCAGGGCTTATTCGCACTGCCACCAAGTGTCCTTTGTAAGAACCCCAACCCCCTCTCTTGGCAGGGGAGCCTGGGCCTTCTGAGGAGCAGTCTCCAGCCTCCGGCAAAACAACTTCTCTCTCTTTTCTCCAACAGCTCAGAAAGGGTTCCAAATCTTACCAAGGGGCCATCCTGGGGTCTTCCCTACAGGAGAGTTCTGGGCAGCAGCAGAGGCTTACAGCCACACGCAAGAGCTGCTGTGTGCCTGCCTGCCTGCCTTCTTCCCTCTTCTCCTTAAGCCATGCTCAAGTAAAAGCCACCATAAGCTCAATTGATTCTAAGTACTTCCAGGATGCTACTCATTTTAATCCTTCAAGAATCAGGACTAACCAGGGAGTGAGTGACACACACCTATCAGCTAGCGCTCTGGAGGGAGGGAGGGAGGGAGGGAGGGAGGGAGGAGGAGGAGGTGGTGGTCAAGGCCATCCTCCATTATAGTGAATTTGGAGCCAAGGGGAGCAATGGGAGATCATGGAGGGAGGGAGGGAGGGAGAGAGAGAGGGAGGGAGGGAGTGGAGGGGGAGAGAGAGATTTGGCCCTGAACTGGGTGTGATGCTCATGTCTGTCACCCCAGCACTGGGAAACTGAGACTGAGCAATCAAGAATTCAAGGACATCTTTAGGAACACAGCAAGTTTGAAGCCAGTTTGGGTTACATAAGACTGTATTTAAAAAATAAAATTAATAATAATAATGATAATTGGGGCTGGTTGCTGGACATGGCTATTCAGACCTACAAAACCTCAACTAATTGGGTGGCCAAGGCAAAAAGAAAAAAAAAGTTCAAGGTCTATCTAGACTACAGAGTGCGCCAAGTCCAACCTGAGCAACTAAGTCACGGTGCTATAGCTCAGGAGTGGTGGGCTACTGACCTCACATTCACAAGGCCTTGAGTTCAATATCCCAGGCTGAAAAAGGGCAGTGGGCTGGAGGTAAAATTCAGCAGAATGCTTGCCTATGTGAAAAGCCCTGGGTTCAACCCTAACAAAAATAGTTGCCCGACATAGTAGCACAGAGCTACAATCCCAACCCTTTCGAGGCAGAGGTAGAAGATTGCCATTAGCTTGAGTCTGGGCTACAGCTATCGTTAAGTACCAGGTCTGCCAGGGTTACAGTGGAAGACCCTGTCTCAAAACAACAGCAGCAATAACAAAAGGCTTTGGAGCTTGAAGTGTACACGTTTAGTATGTGTGAAGTCCTTAAGTTTATTTCCAACTCATTCAGATAATTATCAACGTAGACGAGAACACTGAGGTTTAGGCAGGTTAAATAACTCATCAAGGTGACTTGGCCAGCAGTGGATAAAGAGCCCAGTTTCTAGTATAATCTGTCCAATTCCAAAGCAATGTGCTGGCCCAGCACAGTGATGCTCTTAGTCCCAAACTCGGGAGACAGAGGCAGGAAGATCTCTATGAGTTAACACCAACCTGGTTTATATGGCAAGTTCTAAGCCAGCCAAGGCTACAGAATGAGACAAAACATGAACACACACACACACACACAAAGTTTGTGTACCTAAACACTTAGCCACTTAGCTCACCTGGGCAATGAGTACCAAATAGCAGGTAAGATTTAAAGACCAATGTCATTCATGATGGCTCATGACTTTAGTTTTAGCACTCTGAAGGCAGAGACAGGTAGATCTCAGTGAGTTTGAGGCCAGCTTGGTCTATACTCAGTGAGTTCAAGGCTAGAAAGAGCCACATAAATGAGACGGTCCATCAAACAACAAGATGCAAAGACCATGTTGAGTTGTAGGGTCTCTTTAAAGCTGGGAGGCCTTTGGACCACCAAATAGATGGTCTCCGTGTGTTAAGAGTATAGGAAAAAAAACTGTTTTGACTTCTAAGCCTCAGAGAGTAACCAATCTTGTAATAATCACTAATATAGAGCTAACTGGGGCTTTGAACCTGTGTCCAGCACATGAGAGGCCATTACTCCCTTCATTATCCCCCTTGTAACCAAGGTTTATTAATTTCAAAATGTGTTTATTTTTCTTTTCATATCATGATTGTTTTTGTGGGCACATATGTACATATACTATGTATATGCCTGGTGCCTATGGAGTTCAGAAGTAGGCATCAGATCCCTTGGAACTAGAGATGTGGATGGTTGTGAACTATTGATGTGGATGCAAGGAACCAATCCCTGGACCTCTAGAAGAGGAACCAGCACTCTTAACCACTGAGCTGTCTCTCCAGTTCCCTGTAGCCTGGATTTAAATTGCTGTTCCCACTAGACATAGAGGTACATGCCTTTAATCACAGCACTTGGGATGCAGAGGCAGGAGGTTTTCTGTGAGTTTGAAGCTAGCCTGGTCTACAGAGTGAGTTCCAGAACAGCCAGGACTACACAGAGAAACCATGGCTAGAGAGAGAGAGAGAGAGAGAGAGAGAGAGAGAGAGAGAGAGAGAGAGAGAGAGAGAGAGAGAGGCTATTCCTCCTAAATCCCACCAATCAGGAGGCCTTTGTGAGTTTGATTGTAAACCAGCCTGGATGATGTAGTGAGACACTATCTTTAAAAAAAGGCAAAATAAACTTGGCTGTGGTAAGTACTTGCCTATAATCTCAGCACTTTAGAATGGAGATGGAGACAAGTGGAGCAGAGGAATTCAAGGTCATCTGTGAACTTATTACATAGTAAATTTGAAGCTAGCCTGAGCTATAGGACACACACACACACACACACAAATTAATAAATAAACAAATAAATACTAGGCCAAGAATCACATAAATTTGAAGCCAGCTTGGTCTACACAGTGAGTTCCACAGCAGCTTGAGCTACATAATAATATTTTATCTTTAAAAGAAAATTAAGAGAGAGAGAGAGAGAGAGAGAGAGAGAGAGAATTTAAAAGTCAGAGATAAGGAAGGAAAACAAAAGAAAGCTGGCCACTGTTTGGTGTTATCATTGATAGAACAGCCTTCACACATGGATAGATGTGTGCAGTGATTTGATTAATCTGTCTCTCTGTGGTCTACACAGCCATTCTCATCCATGTGCTTAACATGGAAGTCCCCATTCAAAGGTGCTTAGCACTGCACTTCAGAATTATGGAGCAAACCAGCTAGAAGGACCATCTGGTCTACCCTCCATGCTTGCTACCTAAGGAAGCAGGGGACGCGATGAGATATGTCCAGGGACAAGCAAAATACAGTGATAGAGCTGATATTACTGTTTCTATAAGTACCCAGAAATAGGGCTTGCCTCTCAGAGAGGCCTTAGGAGGACAGTAATGGAGACAACCTTGAAGGAAGGTGACAATAATCTCAGTCAGGAAGGAAGAAGGGCCTGTCCTGGTGTTTGCATCCACAGTGAATGAACACAGACTCAACCTGGGGTGTTAGTAGGAAATTGCTATGATGTCAGGATATCAAAGGGTTAAAAACAGGAACCATGGGTGCAAGGCAGGCAAGAGGCACAATAAAAGAAAAAGGAGAGCCCAAAGAGAGCAATAGGCTTGGGGGTTAGGAGAACCACCTATTGGAGACAGACAGCTCAGAATCAAGAGAAAAGGGTGAGTCCTCCGCGCAGCTACCCCTAAAGCAGAAGCCCAGGTTGGTCCCAAGCCAGTGTTCTTGCACACCCACCTGTTCATCTGACTTGACTCGCTTTCCTGAGAGCTGCCAGAAACCAGTATTGAGTTTGTCTCCCTCCCTGATAGGGCTTGTCTCCTTCCCCAGTGACACAGAGACAACTAGTTGACTAGGAACTCTGGTGTGCTGGGATTACACACACCTACAGATCTGCTCTCAGGGTCTTTGCTGACACTGTAGCTCCTTCCCTGGTGTTAGCCTACAACTGGACTATAGAAAGACATACTCACCTCCATGAAGGGCACCGCCCGGCAAGAAACATCCCCGAGTAGCCTCTGCTTGGTGATCTCATTGAAGATGACAATCGGAAGGCAGAAGAAGAGGACCAGGAAATCCCAGAGAGCCAGGCTGGCAAGGATAGAGTTCCAGGCACTCTTCAAATAGTAGCTGTGCCACACAATGCACATGACAGACAGATTGCCTACAATACCCACAGCAAACACCACCAGAGCCAGGAGCATGACGGCATAGGCGCTGTAGGAGCTCTCGGTCACCGGATACAGGGGGTTCTGAATCTGCAGCCTCTGACTTGGTGTCCCGGTCAGGTTGGCCCTCAGCTCTTGTCCACTACCTGGGGTGGCCCCATCCTTGTCTGGGTTGGGGCTAGTGGCCACCAAAGACTTGGTGGGCTGCAGGCCATCAGGGTGGATGGGCTTGGGGTACTCAGCCCACTCCTCAGGTACATAGTGCTGTACCTCCTTGGGCCCCTCGCCCTTGGTGCCTCTTCGGGGTCGACTCTGCTGCTCCTGGACCTTGGCTCTATGCCCACCTAAAGATGAGGTGGTAGCCCCAGAGACCCCACTCAGCCCCACAGTCAACACTACAGCAAGAGAGACAGCCAGGGGCCACAGCCACCGCATGGCCAGGAAAGCAGGGCACAGCTGCCTCAGAGAGGTGAGGGCGAGGGACCTAAGGACTGCGTGGAATTAAGAGAGGCAGCTGGCAGCTGGGTCCGCCTCCAGTCAGGCGTCTGGCATGGATGGCCCTTCCTCCCATCCTGTTGGCCATGGTCTGGCCAGAGCCCTCTGCTGGACACTGAGCTGTCTGTACCAGCCACACACATTGCATTCCCTGCCACATCCTTTCTCAGACTCTAAGAGCACAGCAGGACAGACTGAGGAACCCTCAGAGGGACCTGTCCCAATCACTGCCACTGGGGAAATGAGGTTTGCAGGTGATGTAGAGGCAGACTATAATTGGAGCATAGGTCTCCCATTGCTACCCAATTCTCAGGCAGATCCTACATTCAAAACAGAATGATAGGCTGGGTATGGTGACTATGACCTCTAATCCTAGCCCTTGGGAGGTTGAGACAGGGGGGCAGAGTTCAAGGCCAGCTTGAGCTACATAGCAAGATCCTGGTTTTGCTTTGTTTATTTGGGTTTTTTTGTTTTGTTTTGTTTTTGTTTTTTAATTGCCATGGTCAAAACGAATTATAATAATTGTCAAAGCTATTGGATACCTGGCTAGGTGTAGCATTCGGCTGGGGTTTGTTTGTTTGTTTTAAAGACAGGGTCTCTGTGTAGACCTGGCTGTCCTGAAACTCACTCTATAATCCAGGCTGTCCTCGAACTTAGAAATCCACCTGCCTCTGCCCCTTGAGTGCTAGGATTAAAGGTGTGTGCCGCCAACATCCATCAGCTGGGTTCTTGGTGGTTCTTAATATGTTTGGTGGGGGAGTGCTGCTGTGATCTACTTCCCAAGTTCAAACTTTAAGATTTGTGGTAGTCTTTAAAAAAAAGATTTATTTATTGTTATATCTAAGTACACTGTAGCTGACTTCAGACACTCCAGAAGAGGGCATCAAATTTCATTACGGATGGTTGTGAGCCGCCATGTGGTTGCTGGGATTTGAACTCAGGACTTTCGGGAGAGCAGTCAGTGCTCTTAACTGCTGAGCCTCAATAAACAAGAGCCCATTCCTTGCCTTCTAGCCACACAAACTCACAAAGGAAAGCAGCAACAAGCAAAAATTCAAAATGCCCCACTCTAGGATGGGGCATGTGTTAGTAGGAGTCCTCACCTAGCATGTTTGAAGCCCTGGGTTTCATCTCCCACACTGAAACTACATGAAAACAAAAAACAAAAAAATAATAATAATAAAGTGAAATTAAAATTATGAACGTTTAGTCAAAAGAAAGGAAATAGACATGCAAATCAATAATTACACCTCGGCATGATAGAGGCTGTGAGAGGAGGGTCAAGGTACAGGGCAGAGTCCGGGGAGTCTGGGGCTGTCTGGAAGGTTGGAAGCTTTCCAAAGCAAGATGACTTTTGAATGAAGCCTTAAAGGCTCCAGAGAGAAAGATGGAAAGATGCTCCAGGCAGAAGATACAGCACACACAATGGCAGGGCCCTGAAAGTGAGCGGTGCTCCTGCCAAACAGAATAATGTGCAGGAAGCTGGGGTACCAGGGAAATGGAGAGGAGGGCAATGGGTTGGGACAAGAGTCACCAGCTGAAGGAGCAAGAAGGCTTTTGTGTGCTAGACCAAGGAGTTCAGTCGCTGTGGTGCACATCTTTAATCCCAGCACTCGGGAAACAAAGGCAGGCAGATCTCTGAGTTCACTCTGGTCTACAGAGTGAATTCCAGGACAATCAGTGCCACACAGAGAAACCCTGACTCCAAAACAAAACAGATGTTATCCCAGAGGCAAGGAAGGATACTACATACTGTCGCACAGAGGAGCATGTGACTTGACCAGGTGACTTTCAAGGGGTCCAGGATGGGCAGACAGCATAAGCAGGTGAGATGTATTGCTTCCAGGAGGGTCAGCAACACTGAGGGGTTCACTACAGGGAGTGCAAGGCTGAGGGAATGGACTCTGTCCGTCCATCTCTGAAGGACAGACCTGCTGGGTACTGGTGGAAATCTGTATGCCGGGGCACTAGGATGTCAATTTCTGTAGCTACGGAGAACAGCCAAAGCTAACAGGAGACAGTGCTGGCTGGGAGCTGTTTACACAGTCCACTGGCAAGCATTAACTGACCACTGCTCCCGTGACTTTCAATCTGAAAGTGGCTTTCCCAGAAGACTTCCTGACCAGGAACCTTGCCACCCTACCCAGTAGGTCCCGACATGCTGTGTAAAACTGGGGGGGGGGGGTCCAGGAGAAAAAGAGAAGGAGGAGGAGGAGACAAAGAGAAAAATAGGAGTGTCCATCCTCTGCTGAGGAATCTTGAGGAGCTGCCGGAACTCTGTCTGAAGTCTGGCAATATCCCAGGAGCTCAGCTTCATTACCACCACGACCCAGATTATGTCATCAGAGAGAGGACTCTTGGACCCCACATCCTGTGTCCTTGGGAAACTTAAGAGAAGTGCCAAGACCCCACCCTGAGTATCACATGCTCCTCCGTGCTCAGAACCAGCCAGGCTCTTCTGTCCTCCCGGAGAACTGCCGCAAGGACCTGTCCCAGACCCATGCTGGTCTCTTTGTCTTTCGCATGACTTTAAGCTGCTGCCATTAAAATCCTCCACCTTCCCTCTGCCTTACACTGTAGCTAGTTGGGTGAACAGGAGTCATCACTATTTGTACTAAGCATTCCCCAAGTACCAGCCTCTGTCCTAAAAAGTCATGATTACCAGTTAGCCTTTACATCGTTGCACAGGCTCGGAGAGATAAAGAAACCAGCTCAAGGGGCTGGAGAGATGGCTCAGCAGTTAAGAGCACTGACTGCTCTTCCGAAGGTCCTGAGTTCAAATCCCAGCAACCACATGGTGGCTCACACCCATCTGTAATGGGGTCTGATGCCCTCTTCTGGCCTGCAGGTGTACATGCAGGCAGGATGCTGTATACATAATAAAAAAATCCATCTTTTAAAAAAAAATGTGAGTTCCAATCTCAGCACCACATAAAATGCCCGAGTGTGTTGGGGGCTAGAGAGATGGCTCAGTGGTTAAGAGCACTTGCTGTTCTTGCAAAGGACTTGGGTTCAAGTCCCAGAACCCACATAATGACTCAGGGTCATGTGCAACCCAGTTCCAGGGAATCCATAAAGGCATACATGTGATGCACATACATGCATGCAAGTAAAGTATTCACACACACAAAGTAAAGAAATAAATCTTTAAAAAAAAAGGTGTGGCTCCATATACCCATAACTCTAGTGCCATGGGGGCAGAGACAGCAGGATGTCCGTGGCTCTCTGGAGCCAGGCTAACCTCTGGTTTAATGAGAGACCTTATCTCAAAGGAATAAGGCAGAGTGATGGTGCAGGACACCCATGTCTTCCTCCAGGTTTGTGTACACAGGCGCGTGCACACACACACACACACACACACACACACACACACACACACACTTCTTCAAATGCCTAAAAGAGCACATGATCTCCTTGCTGATCTCCATTAAGACAGCTGGAATACCAGAGGCCACTAGGTGGAACCAAAAGGTCAGAGTTAGAGGCTAAGCCTGATCTCAGGCCTGGGTCCCCTCATGTCCTGGGCCTTAGCTACTCTAGAGTTCCCAAGTCCAGCCCACAGCTCTTGTGAGCTGCCAGCAGATCTAATCCAAACACAGAGGGTGGCACCGTGTGCTCACTGCTACCCAACCCCTCCAGGGGGGCCACCTACTGCAAAGGGCTCTCCACCCTCGGCTGCTTCTAGAAGCTTCTAGACCAGCCCGGAGGAGAACTTGCTTGGAGAACCCCAGGCAGGCACTGAAGAGTTCCCAGCTCCCATAAATGTCTCCCGTTGAGTCTCCATGATCCCAGGAATTCCCCGAGCTTCCACCTGGGAGTTTCCCCACTGGTGGCTAAAGACTGGTGCTACGTAGGTGGGAGGGAGGGAGGGAGGAAGAGGCTGGGGCTGTTTCTAGCAATGAAGTAGGTAAGGGCTCCCCACCAAGGAAAATAATCCAAGCCCATATTTCACTGAGCAAATGCCATTACCTTGTACAAGGCTCCCAGCTGCTTAGTAGCTCAAGTGCTTATCCCTGCTTCGACTGCTCAGCCATAGCGTGGGGCAGCAACAGGCTCCGAGAAGTGGGAGACCAGTGTGAATACTGGGGGCAATGTATGGCTCATTTAAAAAAAAAGATTTATTTATTTTATGTATATGAGTATACTGTAGCTGTCTTCAGACACACCAGAAGAGGGCGTCAGATCTCATTATGGCTGTGAGCCACCGCTCTGGGATTTGAACTCAGGACCTTTGGAAGAGCAGTCAGTGCTCTTAATCCTGAGCCATCTCTCCAGCCCATGACTCACTTATTTTAAAAAATATCTATTTATTTCATGTGTATGAATATTTCACCTGCATGCATATATGTGTACATACCTACATACATACCTACATACATAATGTGTGTGTGTGTGTGTGTGTGTGTGTGTGTGTGTGTGTGTGTGTACCATGTGCCATAGATCCCCTGGAACTGGAGTTATAGACAGTTGTGAGCTGCTATGTGGGTGCTGGGAATTGAACCCAAGTCCTCTAGAGGAGCAGACAGTGCTCCTAACAACAGTCCCATATGACTCACTTTTTAAAATGCTAGCCACTATCAAGAGAGAATTCACTTCTTCCCTTGAGAGAGAGGGTGCTAACTATGATTTTCCTTTAACAGGGCTGGAAATCAAAGCAGAAAGGCAGGAGACAGCTAAAATCAAACATGACAGATTCTAACAGGGACATCCTGTTTCGAGAAGCCAAATAAACTAAAAAATAAAAAAAGCTAAAAGTTGCTTATGTAGTTCATTTTACAAATATTTGCTGAGCACCTACTGTGTGTTGGGCTTTGTCCTGGCTGATCAGAGCCAGGGTGAGGTGCAGAGGAAGCCCTGGTGAAATTCATCTTTGAGCTGTCTGTGAGAGTGCACCCCAGAACCAGGAGGATCAGTCCGAGTCTGAAGCAGCCTGGACAGTGTAGCAAATTTCCAGCCAGTCAAGGTACATATAGGGACCCTGTCTCAAGAAGGAAAATAAAGAGGTTGGAAAGATGGCTCAGTGGTTAAGGATACTTGTTTTCTGTTCAGAGGACCTGAGCAGATCAACATTTAGTTCCCTGTACCTACTTCCGGTGATTTAAGACTGTACTCCAGCTCCAGGGGCTCTAGCACCCTCTTCTGGCCTTTGAGGGCTCTGCACCCAGGTGCACAAGCACAAATTTGCACATAGACACACAAATAATTAAAAATAATAAGTAAGTTTTTCAAAATAAGAAAAGGGAGTATGAGAAGTGGGATTCACCTTCTTGTGAAGGATACGGCCACTGAAAAGCTGATTCCCAATAACACCCTAAAGTGTGGTGAAAGGCATGGAGGGAAAGGACAGGGAACTGAAAGCCCATGGGACCTCCTCACCCTTCACTTAACCATTGGCGAGAAGAAGTGCCATCCTGGCTCTGAAGTCTCACAAGATGCTGTGACAGTAAAATGAGGTCACTGTGTGGCCTTTTATATATAAATGAAAAGGTATTAGCACTGGGATGTGGCTTAGAGGGAAAATAATTAGCCTGGGCTTTCACTATGTAGCCTTGGCTGACCTGGAACTTGCTATGTAGACCAGGCTGACCTCAAACTCAGAGATCCACTACCTCAATCTCCCATGCTCTAGGATTAATGGTGTCTACCACCATTCCTGGCAAAATTAAATAAAACTTTAAATGGTAAGCCTTCTGTGATGATGAAAGCTGGTACTTATCAAAGTATGGAGAGACAGAAACACCTGGCAATTTGCATGTAATATGCATTACTACGACTCAGTCTGCCCCTGTAGTCTTAACACTGCAAAGGTGGGACCAGAGAGGCCAACCAGGGGACTCTGACATTCTGGTGCAAGCTGGAGTTCAAAATACACTCATTAAGTCTTCTTATTATACTCAAACAGAAGGTCTCCTGTGCACAGCCCTAAGTAGGGCACCAGAGAGGTACACTGGTCCTAGAAGAACCCAGACAATGGAGTTACTGAACATCTGATGAACCCATTTCCTCCTATCTGGGTCTTTAGCGCCTGGCATATCAGTAGATACTTAAAATGTTTAAGAGGACACATGATAAAAGTGCTTGCCTCTTAGCCCAGCAACCTGAGTTTCATCCCTGGAACCTGCTTGGTAGAAGGAGAAAGCAATTCCTACCCGTTGTCAGCTGATCGCCACACTCACTGATGCACATGTGCTTATATAATTAATAAAAGGCAATGAAAGGTTTTTTCAAGTTAAGTATTTATTGGGGGGGGGGCGCTGGGTTATTGCCCAAACCCCAGTGTTTGCCTAGGATGCATGTTGCGTTCTGTCCTCAACTTTGTAAAAGACTGTAAGCAGGTGTGGTTACAAAAGACTGTAATCCCAGCAGCTGAGACCAAGTCGAAGGTGGTTCTCAGCCTCAGAGCATGTTAGAGTCCAGCCTTAAAGGTGTGAACTGGGTTTCCTTGTTGTTTTACTTTATTTATATGTGTGCGTATGCCTGCTGGTCTGTACAGCAGCATGCAGGCGATATTCTGCCCAAATCGGCTAGAAGAGGACATCAGATCCCTTGGAGCTGGAGTTTAAGCAATTGTAGCCACTTGATGTGGGTTCTAGAAACCAGACCTGGTTTCTTTGCAAGAAAAACAAATATTCTCTTTGTTTATTTCTTTTGTTTTGCTTTGTTTTGAGACAGGGTCTAATTTTGGAAAGTAGGCTGGCCTGTAACTCACAAAGATCCATTTGCCTCTGCCTCCCGAGTGCTGCGGTTAAAGGCGTGTGCTATTACACCCAGCTAGCAAGTGCTTTTAATGGCTGAGCCATCTCTCCAGCCCTGAAACTCTGTTTTAAAAATCTCTAAAGGAGCTGGCGAGGCACCCACATGGCTGGTCACAATTATCTGTAACTCCAGTTCAAGGGGACCCAACACACACCAGCCATACAAACACACACGTGCTGTACAGACACACGTAATGGCGGCACACTCGTTCACATAAAATAAAAATAAAGTGCTAGAGTGCTCAGCGGTTAAGAGCACTGACTGCTCTTCCAGAGGTCCTGAGTTCAATTCCCAGCAACCACATGGTGGCTCACAACCATCTGTAATGGGATCTGAGGCCCTCTTCTGGTGTGTCTGAAGACAGCTGCAGGGTAGTCATATACATAAAAAAATAAATAAGCCTTTAAAAAAGTAAAATAAAATAAAGGTTAAAAACATTTTAAAAGTAAAATTAAATTCAAAATATAAAATAAAAGTTTATTGAATATGCATCATGTACCAGACACATGGCTACTTCTGCTGGCTAGATTTTTTTTTTATCACTTTGACACAAGTCGTGGTTATCAGGAAAGAAGGAACCTCAGCTGAGAAGATGCTTCCATTACATTGGCTTGTAGGCAAGACTGTGAGTATTGTTGTTGTTGTTATTTTGATGAATGGTTGACATAGGAGGACCCAGCCCTGTGGGCAGTGCCACTCCTGGGCAGGTAGCCCCAGATGTTATAAAAAGACAAGCTGAGCAAGCCACGGGTGCAAGCTGGTAAGCAGTACTCCCTATTTCTTCTGTTTCAGTTCCTGCCTCTAGAATCCTGCTTGAGTTCCAGCCCTGACTCCCCCAGTGATGGATGGTGATGTGGAACTGTAAGTTAAACAAACCCTTTCCTCCCCACTTTGCTTTTGGTCATGGTGTTTTTATCACAGCCACAGAAACCAAATTAAGGCAGTACTCAGAAGTATTTATTCCTGGGATGGGGACGTAGCTCAGCTTAGTCAGGGCTGGAATGGGTGGAGGTCATGTCTCTGTATGTCTGCAAAGGCCTGTGTGGGAGTTTTGAACTCAGGCCCCTCCAAGGGTTCTGATGCTGCAGCTGTGGGGTGGGTGGAGACAGCGAAATAAAAATCCCAGCTGAGCCAACAGCAGACAGAGCTCAGTAATAAGCATCTGTCCAGCATCTGTCCAACATCTGTCCACCATCTGTCAGGCTTTACTACATTCACTACCCAGTGCTGGGAGAAAATAATCTTTCTATATAAGCTACAAAAAACCCAGTGTCATGGCATATTCCTGTATCCTTAGTCAGTGCTCTATTGCTGTGAATAGACACCCTGACCAAGGCAACTCATAAAACAAAAACATTGGGCTGGAAAGATGGCTCAGTGGGTTAAGAGCACTGACTGCTCTTCCAAAGGTCCTGAGTTCAAGTCCCAGCAACCACATGGTGGCTCACAACCATCCGTAACGAAATCTGATGCCCTCTTCTGGTGTGTCTGAAGACAACTACAGTGTACTTACATATAATAAATAAATAAATCTTTAAAAAAAAAAAAAACAACAACAAAAAACAAAAACATTTATTTGAGGCTTGCTTATAGTTTCAGAGGTTTAGTTCATTTTCATCATGGCAGGAAGCATGACTCCATGCAGGCAGAAATAGATGAGAAATCTACATCCTGATCCACAGGCAGAAGGAAAGGTGATATACTAGGCCTGCTTGGGCTTTATGAAATCTCAAAGCCCACCCCCCCAGTGACACAGTTCCTCCAACAAGGCCACACCCACTGCATCAAGGTCCCACCCACTGCAACAAGGCCACACCTCCTAATCCTTTTAATCTTTTCAAATAGTGCCACAGATGATAATCCTGGCACCTGGGAGCCTGAGACAGGAATATCCAAGTTCAGGACACATTGTGAGTTAGCCAGACTACAGACCTTGTCTCAAGGATACAAAACAGCGGACCCACATACACAACAAAACAAAAGCATTTCAGTGGAGAGTCACGCCCCAGACTGTGGCAGCAGCTAGGAGGCGTGGAAAGCTGCCGCAGTTTCTGTGTTAAATCATAACCAAGACAAAGGAAGCAGCTCAGGCCCGAGCCCTTTGCTCCCGGGCTCTGTGGTGCTGTCCCTTTTCACCCAGCACCACACAACCACAGGGCAGCGGGGCTGGGAGAAGCAGATTATCCATTGCCAGGTGCCCCGGCTGTGTCCTTTCTGCTTTCTTGCTCTGATGTCCCTTCTTGAGTTGCCAACCCCAGCGCTCAGCACAAAAGAATGCAGCTCAGAGCCAAGGAGGAGGGGTTAGCCCTTCCCTGGCAGCATCAGGCAGGTAAGGTGAGCGCCCATGGGAAGGATGGACTTCCACTCTCAAGACCTCCTGAGCAGAAGAGCAGCACCCTCCTCCACTCTGCATTGACCGGTTGTTCTGAACACAGCATGAAACCAGACCATGAAAATATGCGTTCCCTGATTCCTACTTGTGTAGCCTCAGTAAGTCAAAGTTTAGCCCAGGTTGTCCTGGAACTCTCTTTGTAAAACCAGACTGGCCTCAAACTCAGAAATCCGCCTGCCTCTGCTTCCCAAGTGCTGGGATTAAAGGTGTGAGCCACCACCACCCAGTTCGTTTTGTTTTGAGACAGTCTCACTATGTAGCCCTGGCTGGCCTAGAATCTGCTATGTAGGCAAGGTAGCCTCAAACACAGAGATCTGCCTCATTTCTGCCTCCTGAGTGTTAGAATTAAAAGCATAGGACACCACGCACAACCTGAATCTCATGTTTTTATCCTGGAGATGTGGACTGCAGTATGTGCCTTCAACATGTTGCCCTGGCCAGCTAAGTTACGTAACTTAAGTCCCATGGCACATTCTTGACATAAAGTTCACAAAGAGATGTTCTCCCCGCCCTACTCAGGGAGTGAGATAGGATCTCACAGGTCTATTAGTAGCCCAGGCTGGTCCTGAACTCCAGATTCTCCTGCCTAAGCCTCCTCAGTGCTGGGATTACAGGTGTCTGCTTTTATACCCAGTCAATGCCACAATCTCTGTCTCTCTGTCTCTCTGTCTCTGTCTCTGTCTCTCTCTCTCTCTCTCCCTCCCTCCCTCCCTCCCTTTCTCCTCTTTCAACATTACACCTGTTTCATCTCCTTAACCACACCAAGAACACTGCTTGAACACCCCACACCTTAGTGTTTGTTCCCCAGATGCCCCTGACCAGACAGGAGCCCAGAGAACTCTCAGTAGGCCAGGCTAGCAATGTGGCTCTGACTCAGCTTTCGATTCAAAGTGGGGGTGCAAAGGTCCTTGGCCACACCTTTTTGTGGGAAAGACGGAGGAAATTCCCAGCATGCAAAAGAGACTAAAGTCAGACACAAAGATCCACCCCCACCCCACCCCCCAGTTCTGTCACGCCTTAGAATCGTGGCCCAGCTTCTATTCCCCAGAATAGGCTGGGCTAGATTGGCAGTCGAAGATCTGAGGACAGACTGACAGAATAATCTCCAGTCACAGACAAAGCTTCTTCCACCACTGCCTGCTGCCCGCCCACCTGTGAGAGGAAGGCACCGCTTCCCTGGCTTTGTCAGCTCTGTGGCTCTAACCACACCAGGTTAACGTCTTAGACTGTGCCAGCCAAGCCTATGCCCCTCTTCTGGATCCTTTTGTCTAACCTAGCAACAAAATCTTGTGGGTCTGCAGGACTTACCTACAGCCTTGGATTTGGGGTTGTAATCTTGGAGGTGAGACGGTAGGAGGAGCCTTCTGCTAAAGCTGCCGTACCTACCCTCCTGAGAACAAGCCGTGGGGCAGAGGCCCTTCCTTCACCCTCGTCTCCCCATGGTGTTTGACCCAAAGTATGAACTTCATTCAGACTGAGGATGTAGCTCAGGGCAGAACACTTGTACACACCTCTGAGTCCTGTCCTAACACAATCAGTTAATCAATATACAAGAAATATGTATTTTTAAAATAAAAAAGAGTGTGCTTCAGAGACATGGCTAGCTTTGATCTCTGCAGGCTCTGCTGGAGGATGGTCAGGCCTGGGCAAGGCCTGGGGTTCTATCCCAGGTAGCTTGCATACCCTGTATAACACAGCACTGGACTCCGGTGCCTTTGACCTAACAGTTCTCCTAGGATGTGCAGGTCCTAGGCAGGGAGGTGGAGAGGTCAGTACAAGCACGGCTCAGTGTCCCTTTCTCAGGCCTTCCTCTGGTCACAAGTTGTCTATCACTAGCAGCTGAGGGTACCCACCCAGGAGGGCCTCCAGAAAGAGGCAGAAGCTGATATTATGTTGTTTTGAGACAGGATCTCACTATTATACAGCCCTGGCTGGCCTGGAACTCACGATGCAGACCAGTCTGACCTCAGACTGACAAGAGATCTACCTGCTTCTGCTTCCTAAGTGCTGAGACTTAAGGCTGGGCATCATCATGTCCAGGAGCAACAGGTGGTAGTTGACCGCCTCCTAGAACTTTGGCAAGAGAACCTGGCAGTACCAAGCGAGAAGATCCTTCCTCAGCACAGAAAAATGCCATCTCTCTGGGCCTGAGCCCCAGTCTGTGACCGGAGGGTCTGCTAGGAGAGTTTTCCAGACCAGGGTTCCCAGAGCAAACTCTCTGGATGATCTCAGTTGCTGTTGCTTATTTTGTTCTGTGCGTTTGTTGACAGAAAATGAGAGAAATCTTACAGGGAAATGTCTGGAGCAACTACTGGCCTAATAGGTCACAGAAAGCCACCACTCCATGTGGAAGAAATAGCTACATCAATTGCAATCTCATAGGCTTTATCTCTAGTACCCATTTCTGACCTAGGAGTTGGAGACTGGGGATGATAGTGACCTTGGCAGAGGCAGGAAGGAACTGGGCCATAAGTGGTGTGGTGTTTTCAGCTGTGCTTGTGTATACTTGTGTGTTTGTATCTGTTTGAATCACTATGTGCCACAATGCAACTCCTTCCATTTTAGATCACAGAGCTCCACACTCGCAGCTGTATACATTTTTATTTCTTTCTAGAATGGCTGGAGCAGGGGTGTGGTCCAGCAGATGGCTAGCAGGTTACAGGTGTGTCTGGCTGTAAGCGGTACCTGGCCGGGCCTCCTGATTGGCTGTGGGTGACTCATGGCGGTTAGGTTCCTGGAGCGGAGCTAATGGGCTGTCATGGAGTCGGGTTCATGCCCTGCCTTATCTTTAGGGCCTTCTTCTGCCTGCCAACCCAGACGGACAATGTTCCCAGGTTGGCGATGACGCTTATAGGCTGCTGACTCCAGGTCAGTGGGACGTGCCCTTTGAGTGGCTTTCCCAGCACCATGTGGGGGTTTTACCTTGACCTCATCACACTCTGATTCCTTGCACCTCAAGTGACAGAAAGATGGCATGTTCTCGGGGAGTGACCTGAGGGGCTGACAGGCTGTAACCTAGCAAAGAGGAAAGGGGTTTCCTCAGTTCTGGACTGACTAGCAACATGAAAGTATTTGTGGAAAAACATTCTAGAAACTAGTTCCAATTCCCGGGTAAGGCCTCCATAAAGATGGGCAGGAGATGTTGCCATGGCAACTCAAGAGATCTGCAGAGTCTGAAGAGAGCAGGAAAAAGGCAGGTGCAATGAACCCTGCCCTGACTCTTCAGGGCCTAGATCCTTGGACATGTCGGCGTGGGACTTGTTTTGCCTCCCAACCTGTAGTCACGTGTACACCAACTATTGACTTTTCTGCATGGGTGTGGCGTCATGCCCTTCAGGAGGACAGGGACAGACAGTTGTCCCTGTGTTTGGATGGGCAAGTGAAGGACTAAAGGGGAGTAACACAGCCCAAGGTCACAGACCCCAGAGAACACTCATGGGGACGTCTGTCCCTGCAGCACTTGCCAAAGCTTTATTTGTGCATGTCCTCTGAAATACTACAGGCTCTGCCCCCCATTAGAGTCGCAGGGACCCCTGGACCAGAGTGCCAGGAAGAGTGGGGACAACGGTGGTCTTGGCTTGGGGGAGCAACTCCTGAGATGCACACAGACTTTAACAAACTGTGGTGCACTCCCCAACCTCTGTCTGTCTGTCCACTGGAGCAAAGTATAATGTACATGACTGGACAGTGGAGATAGTGGAGCTACCCCGAAGCCTTGAAGCAACTACAGGTGATCTTTCGGTACCCTGGACTCCCATCTCTTGCCTGCCCACGCTGGCACAGTTGTAATCCAGGGTGCCTGGGCAGAGAGCCAGAGGGAATTTTCCACCTGCTTGCCTGTGTTGTCTCTTCTGTGGTCTGGAGCCCGAGCCTGGGGAGGGGCAGGTTCCCCTAGTTATCTGGAGGAGAACTCCTGGGTTATTTGGGAACCCTTCCTTTACTTACTTCATGACCCAACTGAGTCTCTCTTCTCCCTAGGAGAGATTCAGGAATGGATGAAGACTTGGGAAGGTTGGTCACTGGAAGGAGCCTTGTATAGGTGATGGTTAGACACTAACACCAAGATGCACTAATGGGCATACTTTGTGTCACAAAGGGAAATGGTAGCCAAATCAGGGCTTAGAGCCAAGTTTCCAAGTTCACAGTCCAGTATCTGTCACCACTGTCTGTCCTAGGGAGTCTCCCTCCCCACCCCCCTAGCGCTTCTCCATCGCTATCTGCTAAAAGCGGGACACCTCTCCTCACATACTCCCTAGGTCAACGGAACAGCAAGAGCAAAGTGTAACACGCGTGTCCAGGCAACGCTTCAGCTTCACGTAGGCAAAGACCCAGAGAGGATGTCCTCTCTGCTGAGGAAGGATGGAGCAGACAGCTAGAGCAAAAACATGTCTGGACATGGGAAAGGGATGGAGCTGGACTCAGGGGACCCAGCAAAGCCGGTCGTCCATTTAGATGCCTCCTGTGCTGGCTGTAGCTTATCTTCTTCCTGGAACAGGATCCCTTGAACAGGGTCTCTCATGGAGAAAGAAGAGGTCGGCTTTCTTCACGTTTTATGTGACTTTTGGAGAGAGGGCTCCTAGTTTCTGAGATCTACCTCGGGGAAGATTTCTAATATTTGTCACTGAGTTGATAACACCAAAGGGTTAGGAGACCTAAAAGCAGGAGCTGACTTGGAGCCTTCAGGACTTCTACAGAAGTCCTTCTGCACCATGCTGAGATGCTATGCTTGGGGGTATCATGTTCTGAGCCCCAGCACAAGGCTATTAGCATCCTGGACCAATGACCTTTTTACTCCCTATACCAGTTCAACACAGGGAGTGGCCTGGCCTGGCTAGCCCTGCACACCTCCTCAGAGTAAGTAGCAGCCTTGCTGGCTCCCGCCACTTTCAGGGTGTTCTTACCTCTGCCTGGTGTCCTCAGGGTGAAGGTTGGGCAGGGCTGCTCCACCAAACAGTTCTGGAGGCTGGGGGGGGGGAGGAGAATTGAAACCGCTGGTGACCATGGAAGACTAAGGGCGGGGGAGGAGATCAGAGACTATGGACTCAGATGCTAGGTGGCTTGGTGGGGCCCCCTTGGAGCCTTTTTCTCCCCGCTCCCTTTACCTTGCTAGGAACTCTACCCTATCCTGACCCTGGGTCACCTGTGGGAGTGAAGTCAGCTGAGACCTGCGTCTCAAGCCTGGAGTCCCATATCTTTCCCCTCTGGGGTTAGGTGACCGACCAGGCACACCTATGCCTCCCTCCCTGGAGTAAACAGCCCAGGACAGGGGTGGGGTGAGGCTGAAACTGCGTGCCCGGGTGAGTCATGTGCTTGCATTGTTGCTCTCTCGGGGACTAGAGGGAGAGAGGACAGAGCCGAGCAACACAGCTGAGGACAGAGGACACGGAACAGGACCAACTGGTCCCCTACTCCTCTCCCCCGGAACTCTCAAAAAGGATCCTCCAACCTCTTTAGGGCTCTTTGTTATGTCAAGGAAGGAGGCTGACCCCTATAGGTTTACCAGAGAGGACAAATGGCTTATCTAGAGACTAGATAAGGGCTCTAAAATCATCCTTGAGTTTAAATCCAAGAACCACAGATCTCTGTTCTGTTGGGACAAGGGTCTGCAGTTACACTCATGGCTAAGACGCAGACAAGCCACAGTAGTTCCTGGGTGGAGTGGATCAGCTTCCTGACGTCAGCGAGAGTCACCAATCCCTGGAAACCCTGCCCAGCAGTATGACGTCACAGGCCTGGATGGATCCCTTGTGCTGTGGGGGGTTGGGGGGGGAGAGAAAGATCCAATTCTGTCCCTTGCAGCTGCACAGTGCCGTCAGATGGGGTAGGTCTGTCAACTGTAGGGTTACTGGTACCCTCTACTGCCCACCTTCCAGGGGCCCCTGCCCTGGGTGACTGAGTCAGCTCTTTAGCAGCGGTGAGTTGTGAATAAACCCAGTCAAGCTTTTGCTGGCAGCACATCGTACTGTGGTTTAAGTGGTGGAATTTTGAGAATTCATGGTATCGGTCATCCTGGTTCCTCACCAATCAGCTGTGAGATCTGGGCTGGGCCTGACCTCACTGAATGTCTTCTGTAAATCAGGACTGATAATACCTACCCATGGATGATTGTTGCGTAGATGAAATGAAATGACCCAGCTGTCCCTCAGGCACAATGCCTGGCATGGGCTCAACCAGTGTGTGTGAGCGCACACTCGATACTAGTGGGATTGGACTAAGTGTCCATTCATTCTTCTGCTGAGGTAATATCCTCAGGGCCTTGACTCAACATTTCTCTCTCTCTCTCTCTCTCTCTCTCACACACACACACACACACACAAACCTCCTTCCCGCCACTAATCTGTCACAATCTGTCCTTGCAGCCTTTTTACTCTTGCCATGAATTGTCTTAGCTTCCTGAGATGGGAACTTCTTGTGTACCGTCTAGAGTAGATCTCTTGGGGTACCACCTCCCAGTAGAGATGGGAGAATAGCTATGGAGCGGAATACACAGGAGTTGGGGGGGAGGGAATGGGGGGAAGGGGGGCACTGGCAGGCGGATGCTTTGGCCTTCACTGGGAGTCTACTGTTGGCCAGGAAGTACTGGCTCCCCAAACCAAAGGCTTCTTCATTGACTTCTAGATTTTCTTTTCACTGTGGCTTTGTTCCTTCTCTCCACTGTGTTGGGGTGGTGGCTGGGGCACTGTTGTAGGTCTGGACTATAGGGGGAATGGGCAGCGAATGGGTCATGAGAAAGAGGTGAGCATGGAACGAAGCCCACCCTGAGGGCCTTGGATCTAGCCGCACTGACAAGGGAACACCCTTCCTAAGGTTAGCTAGCCAAACTAAAGAAAGGCACTCCAGGGTACAAAGAATTCGGTAGCCCAGCCTGTAGTGAGGAGGACATTTCCAAAGAAGACTGCTCTTTGTCTTTCCAAACTCCAGGGGACCATAGCGAGGCCAGGTCAATCTCTTGAAGACCCAGCCCCATAGTGACTGGGGGCTTTAAAGGTGTAAAGGCATGCTGGGTGAGTCTTTTGATTTCAGCCTAGGTATTCAGAGACCTGTCTCCAACAAACAAACAAAAACCAACAACAACAACAAAAGATGTGGAGACTCAAGAGTCCTACCCCATCTTGTATAAAAGTGACACTTGCCACCAGGCCCAGGCTGTGTTTCTCTCCAGTGGAGGATGAGGGAGAGAGAAACCATGGCAACTGCTTTATGAATGGGTACTCATCAAAAAGTACGGAAGAAATCTAGAGGAAACATCTAGCAGTATCTCATTCAACCAACGTTCACTAAACTGTGTAGGGTGCCAGGCCCTGGGTGAGGCCCCGAGGACACAGAAATGAAGAATCCGCCCCGTGTTTTCGGAGAGGAAGCCAGCGAGCGACAACTGGCTGAGACAGACAGGAAGAAGGAGCCAAGAAAGTGCCCAAAGCCAGTCAGGGCAGAGGTGGCAGAGACATGACCTCTGACCTTAGGTCAGGAGAGGAGCAGCAGGACAACGGGCAGGAAGCAGACAGGTGCACAAGGAGGTGGAGGAGCATTTCAGGCAGAGAGGAGAAGTTCGCACTCTGAGTGACCAGCATGGCCCATGACTTATTTTTCCTGTAGTGCTGGGGATGAGATCCCCAGCTCCGGCACTCTAGACAAATACTGTCATTACCCCCCTCCCTCCCCCCTCCCTCCCTTCTTTCTTCCTTCCCTTCCTTCCTTCCTTCCTTCCTTCCTTCCTTCCTTCCTTCCTTCCTTCCTTTCTTCTTCCTCCTTTTCCCTCTCCCCTCCTCTTCCTTCCTCTACTCAGGGGACTGCTATTTCACTAGCTGGCTTGGTGCTCACTATGTAGCCTAGGCGAGCTTCAGACTCATGTAATCTTTCTGCCTTGGCCTCCTGCGTCCTGGGATTACAGACGTGTACCACTGTACTCAACTCCAGCATGACTTCCCTTTCTCAATTAAAAAGAAAAATAACGATTTATTTTTAAAATGTGTAGGGGTGTTTTGTCTGCATATATGTCTGTATACTGCATACATGAAGTGCCCCAGGTAGCCAGAGAAGGGTATATGATTCCCTGAACTGGAGTTAAGAGATAGTTGTGAGTCTTCGTGTAAATGTTGGGAATTGAACCCTGATCCTCAGGCTGTTGAAGGAAGGTTACCTTAGTGAGAGAGGACTCAGCTTTCATGCTTTAGGCCCCAGCTTTAGGATTCAATCCTTAAAAGTGCAAAAAAAATTTATTAAGTAAATAAATAAAATTAAAAATTTGGTGGGTACCACTTATATTATTTAACATTTGAAATTCTACTTTAGTGGAGACTTAAGTGGAAAATCTTTGTCCATCAAATGAAAATAGAGGGGAGAAGGTGTGTTTAATGTTCTTAAACGCCAACAACCATTCAGCAGTTTCTAATGAACATACAAATTAGCAGTGCCATCCCTAGCACACATCGATGAGAAATGACCTGTTCAAGGCAGATTTTAAATCAATCTAAATGTCTACTAAGGCTTGAATGTATGAAAATACAGTGTAGTATATCACATAGTGGAATACTACTAGGCCAAAACAAAGAATAAGTTAATTCTATATAAATCACAATGGGGGAGACATGGAGAGATGACTCAGCAATTAAGAACACTGGCTGCTTTTCCAGGGAACACCGGCTCGGATGCCCAGCATTCACACGCGGTCGTAAAACTGTCTGCCACTCCAGTTCCAGGAAATCCAAGCCCTCTTTTGGCCTCTGGCAGGTCCTAGCAACACATGTCACCGCACGCATGCAGGCAAAGCACCAATACACATTTTAAAGATTAATAATAATTTTTAGAAAAACAATGGAAAATCACAGTGGAGGACAATGGACATAGTTCAAAGATAGAGCGCTGGCTTGACATGCATGAAGCACTAAGTTCTGGGTTCGAGGCTTCATCACTACGCATAATAATAATAATAGAAGAAGAGGAGGAGGAGGAGGAGGAAGAAGAAGAAGAAGAAGAAGAAGAAAAGAAAAAAAACTTAAACGCACACACAATGGATAGACCTCAAGGCAACCAGACACAAAATAGTCCAGACTGCCTAATTCTACTTAAAGAAAGTTAAACAATAGTGTCAGGATTGGGATTTAGCTCAGTAGTACAGCATGTATGTAACAAACCCAAGGTCCTGGGTTCAGATCTGGAGGGTGCGGGTGGGGGAGAAAATACAATACTGTCAGAGTCAAGGAGGTGTCCCAACACTCAGGAGACAGAGGCAGGTGGATCTCTGAGGAGGTCAGCCTGGTCTACAGAGAGAGTTTCAGATAGCCAAGGCTACATAGAGGACCCTGTCTTGAAAAACACCCAAACAAAACAATAGTGTCAGAATGAATTCTCCTCTGGGGGTGAAAGGAGAAGAAAGCTTATCCCAAATCAGCTCTGGGAAAAATGAGGGCTAGAAATGCTTCAGACTTGATGGCTGCAGATGGTCAGAGGGTAAAGACTTTTGGCATGTAAACATACTGACAGACCCCCTTAAAGTGATAGCAGAGAATCGACCCCATGAAATTGAAATTGTCCTCTGGCCTCCATATATACTGTGGTATGAGCACCCACACACAATAATAATAAGTAATTTTATTAAAGTTTATTTTATTTTTAATTACATGGGTGTGTGTGCATACATGTGTGGGAGTATGTGTAGTATATGTTTATATATGTGTGTGTGGTATGTGTGTGTATGTATGTATGTATGTATGTGTACGTGAATGAGTCTATGTGTATGTGGTATGCGTATGTATGCTTGTGTGTATGAGTGTGTGTTTGTATATGTATGTGAATAAGTATGTGTGTGTGGTATGTGTGTGTGAGAGAGTGTTTGTATGTATATGTGTGAGTATGTGTGTGAATGAGTCTGTGTATGTGGTATGTGTATGTATGTATGTATGTATGTGTGTATGAGTGAGTGTGTATGTGGTATGTATGTATGTGTATGTGAATGAGTGTGTATGTGCTATGTGCATATATGTATGTGTATGAGAGAGTGTTTGTATGTGTGAGAGTGTGTTTGTATGTATAGGTGTGAGTGTGTGTGTGAGTGTGTTTGTATGTATAGGTGTGAGTGTGTGTGTGTGTGTGTGAGAGAGAGAGAGTGTATGTGTTTGTATGTATAGGTGTGAATGTGTGTGTGTGAGAGTGTGTGTGTGTTTGTATGTATATGTGTGAGTGTGTGGGTGTGCATCAGTCCACAGGGGTCCTCTGAGGCTCTCAGGGTGTCAGGTCAGATCCCCTGGAGCTGGAGTTACAAGTGGTTGTGAGCCACCCAATTTGGGAGCTGGGAACAGGGCTCCTTCCTCAGTAAGTGCACAGGCCTCTCTTCACTGCTGAGTCATCTCTTCAGTCACAAATACAATTTATTTTTTAATTTTTTAAAAGATTTATTTGTTATACCTAAGTACACTTTAGCTGTCTTCAGACACGCCAGAAGAGGGTGTCGGATCTCATTACAGATGGTTGTGAGCCACCATGTGGTTGCTGGGATCTGAACTCAGGACCTTCGGAAGAGAAATCGGTGCTCTTCTGCTCCTCTGCTCCCCAGGAGCTGGTCCTATTACAAAAACAGGTCACAAGTTTTTGCATCAAGATGACTTTTCCCCCAAGACAGGCTACCCTGCCTTCAAAATTGTATACTCCCAACTCTCAGAGTTCTGGTGTAACAGGCACAGCACCAAGCCTCCACACTCGTGTGGAGGTCACAGAACAATTTCTAGGAGTCGGTTCCAAGCCCTGGAGTGGCTTTTTTTTAAGATTTATTTATTTATTATATGTAAGTACACTCTAGCTATCTTCAGACACTCCAGAAGAGGATATCAGATCTCATTAAGGATAGTTGTAAGGCACCATGTGGTTGCTGGGATTTGAACTCTGGACCTTCGGAAGAGCAGTCAGTGCTCTTAACCACTGAGCCATCTCACCAGCCCAATAAATATCACCACTTCTTTTTCTTTTAAAGTTACTCATTTATTTATTTTGGTGGGGATTTTTGTTTGCCTCAACTGACCTGGAACTCACTATGTAGACTAGACAGGCCTTGAACTTGAGGCAATTGCCTGCCTCACTTTCTGTACTGCTTGGATTAATGGTGACTACCACCACACCCAGCCTAGCTATTAATTTGTGAAGATGATTGCGTCACTCGTGTGGAGGTCACAGAACAATTTCTAGGAGTCGGTTCTCTGCTTCCGCCGTGCGGGTTCTGTGGATTGAGCTCAGATGGTCAGGCTCGGCAGCAGGAGCCTTTACCTGCTGAGTCATCTCTCCAGCCCAATAAAGATAAAACACACACACACAGCGACGTCCACCTGCACCTACCTGCCCCTTTGTGCGACTGTGTTCCAGGAGACGTTCGACAACCTCAGAAATGGGCTCTCGCCTTCCACTTTGTCTGAGAACCCTTCACTGCAGTGTGAACTAACAGGCACGGAGAGCTTCAAAGGATTCTCCTGTCCTCACATCTCAGATTGCAGAAGAATAGAGACTGTAGGCAGGCGGATGTGCTTCATGCAGCTTCTGGAGATCTGGACTCACACTTACATAGAAAGAGCTTGGCCACTCGGGGCATTTCTTTCTTTGTTTGTTGGTTGGTTGTTTTTGTTTTGTTTTGTTTTTCCAGACAAGGTTTCTCTGTGTAGCCCTGGCTGCCTGGAACTCACTCTATAGACCAGACTGGTCTTGAACTCAGAAATCTGCCTGCCTCTGCCTCCCTAGTGCTGGGATTAAAGGCCTGGGCCACCGCTGCTGGCACTCAAGACATTTCAATGGAAAAAAAAAATAGAAAAATCTGAGAAGTTGGGTAGCACTGGCGGGCTGGGTCTGTTGAGAGGATGCTCAGGCTAGCAAAGCCTGGAGCAATGGCTGAGCTCCTCTTCCAGAGGACCTGGGTTCAAGTCTCAGCAGGCACATGAAGGCTCATGACTCTCGGTAACTTCTCACCTCAGTTGCCAGGGGATCCAACATCTTCTTTTGACTTTTGTGGACACCAGGCAAAACACTCATACATATAAAATAAAACTAAATAACTTTAAAAAGGTTAAAGAACAATCCAAGAAGTGTCTTGAAATCAACCTTGGCCTCTACACATGCATGTTTACACATGCATATACACACATGTTCAAACACATGTGAACATGCATGCACACATACACACACCATGCACACGAATGCATAAAAAGAAGAAAAAGAAAGAGAACATTTATCTGTAAAACCTCAGCCTTTGGGAGATGACCTCAGGATGATCAAATTCAAGGTTACTCTCAGTTCCACAGCAAGTTCAGACTGGCTAATGCTAGACTGAGTTCTGAGAAACCCTGCCTCAAAAAATTGAAACCTCCAGGCGTGGAGTGCTGGAGCACACCTTTAAGCCCAGCACGCAGGAGGTAGAGGCAGGCAGATCTCTGAATTTGAGGCCAGCCTGGTCTGCAGGAGGAATTTCAGGACAGCCAGGACTACACAGAGAAACCCAGTCTCAAAAAACAAAAATGAAACAAAAAAATCAAAACCAAACTAAATATCTGAAAGAAAATAAGAATAATCTTTCTTGCCATTTTAGATGTAAATTAAAATAAGCACACCTATCTGGAGGTGTGTATGGCCCAAGGAATGCTTTCAGTAAATAGCAGCTGTTACTGTTTTTACTGTTATTGTAATTAGATCCCCTGCGGGATGGGCAGAGAGATTTGGATGCAGAGATAATAAAGTCAGGACCTGGGTTGAGAAACCTCAGGTTACAGCTCAAGTCCTCCAGCTTCTCCTTCACCCCTGCAGCCTCTTCACCTTACTCTTGGCTTACAGTTAGCTACCTGAGTGCTCAACTTCCCTCAAGTTAGGGAGCAGAAAATAAAGGCATCTACCCCAAGACAGGAAGCAAAGACTCAGGAGTCCAGCTGCCCAGGATAGTGCTAAGTTTTTGACCCACTGAACTCTCTGCCTGTAGGGATAACTGTAAGCTGTAACACTGACTGCACGGCAGCAGAAACAGAACAGGAAGCCCTCAACTGGCCATTGCCAGGGTGATGAGCTGAAGGGTGTTTGCGCATAGGAACCCAGGTCAGCCGAGACCTGCGTCTGGCACTCCTCCTCCTGCCCCCCCCCCACCCCCATGCTGGTCCTTTTGCCTCATCCGGAAAGCATATACCTGGAATTCTGCGCCTGTCCTGCCTCTCCATCCTTCACTGGTCTTCTTAGATCACCTTTCTACCTTTCTGATCACTCTCTGAGAAGGGATGTAACGAGGCTCAAAGTACAGAACACTGGGGCTGGGTTTGGAGGTACACCTGTAATCAAAACTTGGAAGACTGAGGCAGGAAGATCACAGTGTAAGGCCAGCTGGGCAAATGATAAATACATTTGTTCAGTGTTGGACTCGGGGTGTAGCTCAGTTGGTCCAGTGCTTACGCTCACGAGCTGCCACTTCCATTCCCAGCACCACATAAGACTGGGCATGGCAGCTCAGGCCTATAATCCGAGTACTATTCCAGTACTGGGGAGGTAGAGGCAGGAAGATCAGAGGTTCAAGGCCAGACTGGGAAAAGTGAAACATGTATCAAAAACATTTAAAAAGATTATTAAGGCCAGATGAAATGGTATTTGTCTTTAATACCATCACTGCAGAAGCAGAAGAAATTTGATCTGTAAGAGTTGGAGCCAGGCTGGTCTACACAGCTTGCCAGGGCTACATGGTGAGACCTTGTCTCAAAATTATGACAATAATAATAATAATAACAATAATAATAATAAAATTTACACATGTAATATACACGTTCCATATGTGTACATGTCCAGACATGTGCACACACAAGTTCCCTATTCTCTTTCTTGCTTATCTTTCTCAATCGACTGCTTTTTTCCTTATTTCTCATGCCCTTCTTCCCAGGGATGGCTTCCACCTTATCCTTCAGCCAAGTCAGGGGAGACTTGGTGCTGGCAGGAATGAGATGCCTGCTCAACCCAAGAGCCGCTGCCGAGTGGCACAACAGAGTTGGCCCTGCCATTGCGTCCCTTCCCAGTCAGCCTGGTTGTGGACAACCTCCACACCTGTTTCTTTAACAGCGATTTGCTGTGGTGGTTAATTAGCACTTATCTGGATTTCAGGGCCCTGAGGGGACACCCTGGAGCAGTCCTTATAAGTCATCTCCTTCAGCTGTGCCTTCAGTCTGAGAAAAAGAGACCAATGGCTCAGTATTAATCTCCCCCAGCCCTGGCTTTCACCTGCTGGGCCCGGGTACCAGCCTCTTGTGCAGCAATCTTGTGCCTCTTAAGCCCTCCTGCAGGCCAGGAGCACAAGCAGCCTGCTGCAGCTGGCCTGAACAGGACTGGGCTGGGAACATCTCCAACCCCCAGCAGGGCCCAGTGTCAGTTTCAGGCCCTCATCGGGCAGGAGGAGGCTGAGGGTGGGGCTGCCAAAGTCAACAAAGCCTGTTTCCATGGGCAAGGACCTGTTTGGCACCTGAGCTCGGCCTCTCCTGGGGTCAGCGGGAGGTTCCCTCCCTCTAGTTCCCCAACTTCAAAGCTTCTCCTTCTACATCATGAGGTCCATTCAACTGTCCTACAGACCCACAGACCTGTGACCACACCCCAGTGTGAGCCTCATTGCCTCTAGAGCAGTGGTTCTCAGCCTTCCTAATGCTGGGGCCCTTTAATATACAGTTCCTCATGTTGTGGTGGCCCCCAATCATAAAACTGTTTTCATTGCTAGTTCATAACTGTAATTTTGCTACTGTTATGAATTATAATGTAAATCTCTGTGTTTTCCCAGGGCCTTAGGCATCCCTGTGAAAGGGTTGATTAACCCCAAAGGAGTTGTGACTTACTGTTCTAGAGTGCTTCTACCCTCCTGTACCTGAGCCCCCATCTCCCATAGTCTACAGATCGTTCCCACAGTCCAGGGCTATTTGCGTGAGTTTATTTATCTGATTTTAATTTTTTTTAAGATTTGCTTATTTTATGTGCATGAGCATTTTGCCTGCATGTACGTATGTGCGCCCCGTGTGTGCCTGTGCACAGTTCTAAGCCACAACCACGTGGATGCTGGGGACTGACCAGGTCCTGGGCAAGAACAGCAAGGGTTCTAACTGCTGAGCCGTCTCACCAGTCCCCGTTTACATGACTCTGCCTTCATCCCCTACACTAGCGTGACCACAGTATTTGCTGCTTCTGTCCAGCTAAAGAACTGTGTTTTATCTGAAGAACTCCAAAGACCACTCATCAATGGAGACACCCAGGTCTCACTGTTAGGGTTCTGTCTAAGCTCCACCCCACAATTACCTGGCAACAGTCAGGTGTGTCCCTCCCCACCATTACCTGGCAATAGCCAGGTAGGCCTGGCCTACTATAAAAAGGGGTGCTCGGCCCCTCTTCTCTCTCTTATCTCTTAACTCTCTCACTCTCAACTTCTCTCTTGCCCTCTCTTGGGCTCTCCTCCCATCCCCCCTCTCTCCTGTGGTCATGACCGGCCTCTGCTTCTCTACTCTCTCCCTCTGCTTTCTCTGCCTCCACTATCCCCCTTAACTCCCATTCTCTGCCCTGAATAAACACTACTCTATACCATGTCGGTGTGTGTCTGGTCCCTTGTGGGAAGGGATGTCTCGGCATGGGCCCGCTGGGGCACCCCATTCCCCCACCCCGCCGTATACCATATTCTCTAAACCTCTGTCTCTTTTTATGATCCCAACACTCACTATGTAGCTTTACCTGACCTGGAGCTCAGAGGGCTGGCCTCAAACTCACTGAGATGTCCCTGACTCTCCCTCTCACAAAGGCTGGGCTTAAAGGTGGTACCATTAGGCCTGGCTTTTCCCAGCAATTATTGAATCCCTGGCAGTTTTTGTTTTGGGCTTTTTTGTTTGTTTTGTTTTGTTTTTATGAGACAGGGTTTCTTGGTGAGGACTTGGCTGTCCTGGGATTCACTCTGTAGACCAGGCTGGACTTGAAGTGAGAGATCCGCTTGCCTCTTCCTCCTGAGTGCTGGGATTAAAGGCGGGGAGGTGAATCATTGGTGTTTTGATCAGACTGTTATTTGGTGATTGATTCACATCTGATCTCGGTCTCCAAAGCCCCCTCCCTCCCTCTTTCCCTCCTTCTCTCCTTCCCTCCTTCCCTCCCTCCCAATGAAAGGCCTGTTTATCCATTATTTATTTATTTTTGTGTGTGAATTTTCCTCTAGACTAAGAATTTAAGGCTTCACGCATATTAGGCAAGTTTCTACCACTGAGCCTCAATCCTTAATTATTCTTCCTTATTTTTTATAAATACTTATTTATATGCATAACATGTGTGCCTACATGCAGGTGCAGGTGCCCTCTGAGGCCAGAAGAAGGGTAGAATCCTCCAGAACCGCAGTTGTGAGCTGCCCAGGGTGGGTGCTGGGAACTACAGCAAGTCCTCTGCAGGAACAGCAAGTGCTCTTAACCACTGAACCATCCTACCAGCTCCATCTGTCCTAAAACTGGCCTCAAACACACTGTGTAGCTGAGCATGGACTTGAACTGATACTCCTACCTTCACGCCCAGAGCTAGGATTACAGAACGAGAACACTCTGGTTTTATTCCTGCTGAGGATGGTTGGTACCCAGGGCACACTCTGTCAACAAAGGCATATTCTCAGCCCTAGAGCTATATTTATTAATTTTGTTAATTTATTACTTATTTATTTAATCTTAGAAACAAGGCCCCACTATGTAACCCAGCCTGGACTTAACCATCCTCCTGATTCAGATTACACATGCCACCATGTCTGCCCCCAACCCCTAAAATATCTTCAACCTAAACTTCCAGTTGCCAATACTATGGAGGTGGCCATCTCTCTTCAAGATGAATACTAAATTGGCCTAGATACTATCACTAGGTTGATAGTAAATACATGTGAAGCTGACATTTAGCACTGGTTATTTATCTTCCCATTAAATAACCCATTTTGGGGGGGGCAACTTTAGTAAGTTCCCAAGCCTAGCCTCAGTTCTCCTGACACCCCCAGGGCCAAACCAAACTCCCTGACTCACAACTGCCTCTGTCAGGTAAGAAACCTCAGGTCAACCCCATGCCTCCTGGTCAATGCCGGCAGACGTAGAGACAAGAAAGAAGGCTTTGATTTAACTAACAAATGCACGCAGGGTGTAGCAAGCTTGGGTCCAAGTGCTACCAATCCATATGTGTCTCCCTTGCTCAGGAAGGACAGCAAAGCTCTTGCCGTGGCATTAGGCTGATTTGCTTGGCAAAGTCTGAGGGTGTTGTGTGGTTGTGTCCCAGGTAAGCTGTACGGCAGCTGCAAATGGGCAGAGACAGCTCCAAGCAGGATGCAGGTCCAAATACAGCTGTGGCTATCTCCCCACCAAGAATCCTTCTTTATTGGCCTCCAAACTCTCTCTCTCTCCCCTGATACCAGTTTGCTTGTTCAGGTGTTGAAACCTGGCAAAGAGGAGACAGCGCTTCCCCAGCATCAGTCTAACCGGGACAAAGACTACGTGGTTTTTGTTTGTTTTGTTTTTTGAGACAGGTCTCACTGTTGTTCAGGAACTCAGTAAGACCTTGTATACCTTGAGTTCAAGGCTAGAGCAATTAATTCAGCAGGGAGCCCCCCTCCTCTGAGCTCGGGCGTGCTCCTTGGGCGGAGCATAAGACGTCACTAATGGCCTTTGCCCATCTCCCCCACGCTTGGCTGGCGGGAGCCTCGGTTGCCTCGCCCCGGTAGGGCCTTGCCTCATCACCCCTCCTCCTTGCCCTGGGCGGGGTTGTCCTACCTCCCCCAGGAGGCTCCTGGGGCGCGGGTCCCAGGTCTGTACAAAGAGTCCTTTGTCTGGGCTGGAAACAATTGTTCTCCCCTTTATGGAAACAAGGGCTGGGTCTTATAATCAAGCTTTCAGAGGCTGGATCAAAGGGCACTGTAGCTTGGGGGTGTCGGGATTATGGAGGTGTCCTGGGGAACTGCTGACAGCCTGTCATCTGTCGCTAATCCTTGTACCCTTTCTTCGTGGGCTGAACCTGTGTGAGTCTTGGGGTGCGAGAAAGCTGGGGGAGACGTGTTCTCTCCCCCTCCTGGCTCTCAGGGCTCAGGTTACAGCCCCTGCCAGCAGGGCACTGGGTGTGAACGTGCAGAGAGGCACCTGGTGAGAAAGGGTGGTGACTGATTTGGCTCAGAGCCACCCGAATCTCCCAGATCTTCTGTCAGAGTGAGGGTGGGAGCTCGTGCCCTCAGATTCACAGGGGCCTCCCTTCCCTCCCCAATCTGGGCATGGCTTCCAGACAGGGACCTGGTGCCCTGCTCTGCCCACAGCGTTCCATCATTCTGCCTGTGGCACCCTGAACGTCTTCCTATCTCTCTCTTTCCACCTCTCCGCTTACTTTAAGTTCCTTCCCAGCACCCTCGCATTTCTTTTTTTGCAACAAGTGGGTGACCATCCATCCATGGGGGTCTTCTCTTCCCCATCACACATGTGCACCCCTGGGTCCCCAAGACAACAGATTCTAGACACAGTTTCTTTGTCTTTACAAAGAAACCTGTTTTAAAACTCAAGGAAAGCAAGACTCAGTGGTTAAGAGATTCTGCTCTTGCAGAGTACCCGAGTTCCGTCCCCAGCACCCACACTGGGTGGCTCACAACCAGCCAAGCTCCCTGTGCCACCTCCAGCCTTCCATGTACATGTACCCCACACAGATATGCACACAGGCCCATAATTAAGAAGAATATAAATAAATCTTTGAAAAAAACAAAACACCCAAGTCTTAAGTCACTCATGAACTCCCTCTTCCCTCTCTCCCTACCAAAACAAACAAACAAACAAACCTATCCCCAAGGATGGTGACTCAGGAAGCACCAAAAGCTAGAGCTAAAGAGACCTTCGAAGGCAGTTCAGAGGCCGGTGTCACCCCTCCCCCAATGCCACGCAAAGTGTTTTATACCTAACCATTGTTCTAGGGGGGTACTCACTGGTTTTTTTTAGGTATTTCTTTTTTTTTTTTTTGGTTTTTCGAGGCAGGGTTTCTCTGTGTAGCCCTGGCTATCCTGGAACTCACTCTGTAGACCAGGCTAGCCTCGAACTCAAATCCGCCTGCCTCTGCCTCCCAAGTGCTGGGATTAAAGGCGTGCGCCACCACCGCCCGGCTTTTAGGTATTTCAAAACAATTCACATGTCACTGGTCTTGCCCACTCCCACATTATCTTACTGTTGGGGAAACTGAGGCTTACAATGAAGTACCCGCTCAGCAAGCTTAATGACACAACCAAGGCTAGAGCTTGACTCCTGGGGCCATGAGTTTGGAACCCCCTCCCCAACTTGTCTCCCGGCCAAAGGCCACCCACAAGGGTTTGGGACCTTTCAGGGGGAAAAGATCTGGATTAATTAGAATGTCTGGGAGCTAGCTGGTCCCTTCCTGAGAAGCCAAGGGTCAAGCAGAGGTAGACTAAAGGGCATGAATAAATGCAGGGAACCAAGCAATGGCAGGCAACATTCAAGACTTGGCTGCTACAGCATTCTAGAAAGCTTTGGAAGGAGGCAGGCTTTGAGGTCTTCCCTGACATGCTTCAGTCAGGCTGGTTGTGGCCATGTGAGGATAAAACCTGTTGAAGGCCTATTTGCACACCCGACCGCCTGAATTAACGTCTCACTAGGCTTGGTGTGTCTTCTGCAGCCTCGTCCCCAAGAACTTTCATGTGCTTGGGCAGCACGAGTTTCCCAATACCAACTCAGTCCCCTCCTCCTCAACCCCATTTCTTTCCAGCTTTGCTCAAGGTGTGTGTGAGAATGTCCTGCTGGAAAGAACAAAATTCAAGGCTTCTGGATGCTCTCTTCTTCACAGCGTAGTCAGAGTTTTAGCCATCCCTGATTCGCCATCGGCAATGAATAGTCCACAGCACTTCATTGCCTGCACCCTACTCCTCTGCAGAAACTACCCCCCTACATTCTGCACTGTTCCTGCTGTGTCTCGTGTCCCCTTGCTGTTCCTCACACAAGCCCCCCACACACACTCAACTGGGATGTCCTCGTCCCCAAGATCATTCCTAGCTGACCATTCAAATGTGGCCTTAAGCCAGAGTCCTTCTGCAATGAACATACATGAAAGCCACATGCATCTATCTCCACTCTTCCAATTCCCTTTCATAGGAATTATTTTTTTTAAAAGATTTATTTATTATATGTAAGTACACTGTAGATGTCTTTGGGCACACCAGAAGGGGGCATCAGATCTCCTTACAGATGGTTGTGAGCCACCATGTGGTGGCTGGGATTTGAACTCAGGACCTTCGGAAGAGCAGTCAGTGCTCTTAACTGCTGAGCCATCTCTCCAGCCCTCCAGTTCCCTTTCTACGTCATACCTGCACATGTCAGGCTTTCTGTGGACTGGTTAATTAGATTGGAACCATCAGTCTCTGCAGGTAGAGTATTAGCTGCCCAAACGTGACATATTTGTCTCTTTCATTTACTGCTCTGCTGCATGAAAAGCAGCACACAACAGAACTCAAGAATAATGTTAATAACTATTTTTGAAAGGCTATAAAAAGGTGAATCTATTAATTTACCATGCTGGTGACTAATGTCCAAGGCCTTGGATATGCTTGGCAAGTGTACCAAAGAACTACATCCCCAGCCCAGGAAAGGGGGTATTAAATAAACCACGTGACCCCAGGTTTTCCCACATGATAAGTTGGAGGCAAGTAGGTAAGATTTCATTAGTGAGATTCTAAATGATAAGATTCCATTAATCTCTGGAGTTAAGCTCTGGTATGGAAGGAGGGGATGCTGAGAGGACGCTGTTAAAGTCCTCTCTAGGACTGAGAATTCCCTACAATGAGGAGAAAAAGCAATACTTCTGCCAGTACCAGCAGCCCTGCTGCCATAGAGCCAAAGACCTAGGTGGCTCTGAGTTCACCCTCAGTCCCCAAGTCTGCTTATCTTGCAAACTCCAATTCTTTCCAGCTCTCCTATTGCAGTCTATAGGGACACTAACAAATGGCCGGGCGTGGCCGGGCAGGCTTGTAATCTCAGCTGGAGGTTGACACAGGATAAATTGGAGGCCAACCTAGACCACAGAGTCAGATCATGCCTTAAAAACAAAACGAACAGCAAGATGGCTCAGTGTGTAAAAGCACCTGCCACCAAGCCCCAGGACCTGAGTTCAATTCCCAGGATCCACATGGGGGGAAGGTGAGAACTTAATCTTTTGAAAGTTGTCCTCTGACTTGTGTGTGTGCGCACACATGTGCACAGGTGCACTCACTCACGCACACATGCACAAAATGCAAAACCAAACAAGCTGTGTGTGGTGGCATACACTTGTAAGCTGAGCATTCTAGAGGCAGAGGCTGCAGATGAGTTCAGAGGTATATAGAAAGACCTATCCCAAAACAACAGCAACAACATCTCCCCAACATCCTTTGAACACTGCAGGCCAGAGAGTCTTCTGTGCCTTCAGGAAAAGGCTCTGGGAAGCAGGCTCTGTAGCTGTATCTCCCTGAAGCGCTGTCTCCTCATTTGGGGCTGTTACTACAGAAGGTCGCTCCTGTGTCCTCTGGGTCTCCAGCCAACTGTGACATCCTCACAGTGGTCTGACTGTACGTATCCAGCCACCTTCTAACAATGCTATTTTAATTCTCCAAACAGTGTTTGTATTCCCTTTGGGTTTTCTGGCTTAGTGTTAGATTCCTTGTTTCAAATGAGTCCCTACAGGGCTCTCCCATGACCCCAGAGCAGGACCAGGACAAAGTAGGCATCTGGTATTCAGGCTGAGTAGAAGCCTGTTCCGCAGCTGTGGGGACAGAACATGGAGAGGTGAGACATCTGGTCTGAGGTCTAAGGGTGTGTGGTAGAGCCCACATTCCTCTTTCCAGATTTGTACTTGAGGCTTATTATACTTGTGCCTCCGATCCCTGGCTTCCATCTGGTGCCAAAGTGAACATTTTCTTGCACTTATCTCTGGTGTGTGTGTGTGTGTGTGTGTGTGTGTGTGTGTGTGTGTGTGTATGTGTGTGTATATGTGTGTGTGTGTGCATATGGTATGTGCACGAGGATGTAATTGCCCAAGAAAGCCAGAGCCTTTGGGTCCTCTGGAGCTGGAGTTACAGATGGTTGTGAGTAGCCTGATATGGGTGCTAGAAACTGCACACAGGTCCTCTGGAAGAACAAGTGCTCTTATCCTCCAAGCCATCTCTCTACCCACCTCCCTCCAAGATAATGGTGCTGGGGTTAAACCCATGGCCTCCAACATGGCAGACCACACTGGCCCATAACCCCAGCTAAGTCACTTCTAAACAAATCCAGCCCATCCCGCCACCTCCATCTACCCTCTGCCCACCTTCCTTGTCTGTCTTCTCACACACCTCCAGACAGCCCCCAGTTCCCATCCTAGGGCCTCTGCACCCTTTCTCTCCTCCCCAGAAAGTCTGTCTGTCTTGGCTCATTCTTAGCTACCACATTTCTCCGGAAAGGTCATTCTGACTCCCAGACAGCAGCCCAGGGTTCTCTGCCTAATTACTCTGCACTGTCTCCTCTTGGCATTTCCTCCTTCGTTTGCCTTCACCACCCACCACAGTTACTGGTTCATTGTTTTTCCCCAGCCATCCAGATCATGAACCCTGTGAGAACAGACAGGGCACCTGCTGACTTACTTCCCCACTGACTTTCTGGGGCCCAGAACTGTGTCTGGCACAAAGTGAGCCCTCTACGTATTTGTTAGGTTAGTGAGTACAGACAGGTGAATGCCTTTGAGAAGAAGTGAGGTAAAGAAAGCTACTGATAGGCTCCCATCAGCAAAAACAGAGCTCGTGCACGAGGGCATCCACCAACACTGAGACACTGCCTGACCGTTGGAAGACTGGTGGCCATGAGCCCCCTCATTGTGCTGGGGCATCCGATCCGGGAGTTAAGTGCTGTGTTGAGAGAATTGTCCAAAGGCACACAGGCAAGGCTGGTGACCTTAACCCACGCTTCCCACCGCCTTAATTGACGTTTTCTGAAGCTGTTATCACCCTGGACTTCAAACAGCTGCCTCTTATCAGTGGCCCGGCCCAGCCCAGGCCGTTATCAGGTTCTAGAATAACAGCTTCTCAGGCTGCTGGGAGCCCGGTGCCAAATCTCCAGCCTGGCATAGGAAAGGCCTGGTTGTCTTTCCATTCTGTACTCATCACGGCCTCCTGGGCCCTCATCACAGGGAGGGGCCTGAGACCAGCAGAATCTCCACGAAGCTACCTGTGCTAGAATCAGGGCTAAAAAGTGCAGTCCAGGGTACCTGGGGTCCGACTGGCTGCACCAACATATTAAGGGACAGGTGCCGAGTCTTTTCTGGACACCTGAGTCATTAGCCATCTTTTTGGGGGTTTTTGTTTGTTTGTTTGTTTGTTTTTAGGCAGGGTCTTATTCTCTAGAGCAGCGGCTTGGGATTCATATTCCTCCAGCTTCAGCTTCCTGAGTGCTGGGATTGCAGTGTCTACCATGCTGGCTCTACAGGTATATGCCTGGCTCTGAGCTTCTTCTTGCATGGTGCCCGTCCTCCCCCACCTCCTACCCCCCCCGACCCCCGCAATCTTCAGATGAATACATCTCAGATAGCAGAGCCCTTCAGTGGGAGTGGAGACCTTGCTAGGAAGACAAATCCCAGTGTGATTTTCTCCGAGTCCTAAGAAAACAACAGAACACACACATAAAAAAATCTAGGAGACCATGGTTACATCTATCCTCCCTCAGGCAATGCCTTAGCCCAGGCTCCTTTGAGGTAGGAGAGCCAAGTGTGGGTAGGAACAGGAGAGAGGTCAACATGGGTGCATCATGTACCCCGTAGGACTCCATGCCACCTTACCTGCTCCTGCTCATAGCTCTAGGAATGTGTGTGTGTGTGTGTTTGGGAAAGCTTCCTGAGGGTTATTTATTTACTCGTCTAGCTAATTATTTTTTAAATTTTATTTATTTATTTTTGATTTTTTTTTTTGGAGACAGGGTTTCTTTGTGTGCCCCTGCCTGTCCTGGAACTCTCTGTTTAGACCAAGCCTCAAATTCAGAGATCACCTGCTTCTGCCTCTACTGGGATTAAAGGTTTGTTCCTCCGCTACCTGACTTTCATTTATTTTTATTTCAGAGCGTTTGTTTGGGGTTTGGTTTGGTTTTCAGACAGTTTCACTACATCTCATGGGCTGGGGCAGAAGTCATTATGTAGGTTGGCCTTGAACTCATAGAGGTCCTCTTGCCTCTGACTCTTGAGTGCTGAGCTTAAAGGCTTGTGCTATCACCCCAGCTAATAAATTTATTGAGATAAAGTCTTACTATGTTCCCAGGCAGCCCTTGAACTGGTGATTTAAATGATCCTCCTGTCTCAGCATACGAAGTCCTCAGAGTCCTACCTCAGTGCTCAGCTGAGTGTGAAAGTCAGGGACAGAGCATATGGGGTTCTGGGTTTGGTTCCCAGCACAGAAACAAAACAAAACAAAGTTGACTGGCTGCTCTCCTCCTCCCACTGCACCTTGGGGCTGCTAGGATGCCTATGAGGGAAACAAACCTGGGAAGGGACAGAGGGATGGAGGGATGGAGGGATGGCTCAGTAGTCAAGAGCTGGACCTAGGTTCAAGCCCTAGCATATTCATAGTGGTTCATAACCCTCCGTAGCTCCAGTTCCAAGGATCTGATGCCCTCTTCTGATCTCTTTGGGCACCAGGCACGCATGTGGTACACATACATACATATAGGTAAAACACTCACAGATATAAAATAAATAAAAGTAGAGAGAGCGTGTGAAAGAACAGAGCTGGGCTGGCACACTGGTGCCCACACAGAGCTTTTCTCAGTGAGAAGGTGGGTGTGAGAGACCAGAGAGATAGGAGGCAAGTCGACAGGCTAAAGGCATGAGCCAGTGTTGGGTGGTAGACAGCCTGCTGAGATGAACTTAAGAGCTCACACCTCACCCCTGAACATGGGCAGAAAAGCCCTAAAAGGGCCAAAGCACAGGCAAGTGACAAAAGACTCCACTCACTATGAATAGGGAGGGTACCCCAAAGTCAAGGGTAGCAAGACCCAGTATAGTGCAAAGGGAAGAAGGTAGACCAAGTATTCCAGTGCATACTCTACTCCTGGCGCTCAGGAGACAGAGGCAGCGAGTCACCACTCAAGACCAACCTGGTCTACAAAGTGAATTTTAGGTCAGCCAGTGATAAATGATAAGCCTCTATCTCTACAAATCCAGAAAGGCAGCAGCCCCTGGTGGTACACGCCATTAATTCCAGCATTCAGGAGGCAGAGGCAGGCAGATCTTTGTGAGTTCAAGGCCAGTCTGGTCTATATAATGAGTTCTAGGATAATTCAGGGCTACACAGAGAGACTCCGACTCCGTTTCAAGAAATCAAACAATCAAATACACACACACACACACACACACACACACACACACGGAAGAGAAAGGAAGAGAGGATTTGTACAGTGTTATCTTTAGGTTTATGCCCTGGATCTCTTGGAACTCCCTCTGTAGACCAGACTGGCCTTGAACTCACAGAGATACTCCTGCCTCTGTCTCTCAAATGCTGCTGGGATTAAAGGTGTGTACCATCACGACCTGGCTTGTTTTGTTTCATTTTTGAGTCTCATTCTGTAGTTTAGACTAGCTTGGAACTCCCTTTGTAGCCTAGGCTTACCTCAATCTCCTGGAAATCCCACGGCCTCAGATTCCTCAGTGTTGGGATTAGAGGCACAAACTACTATTCCCGGCTTGAAGCTCATCTTTTCCAGATGTCAGGACACTCCAGAAGTCAATGAGTGCTTATGGAATGAGTGAGTGAGTGAGTGAGTGAGTGACCTCTGCAGTCTTCACTAACCTTGGTTCTGGGAGCAAACGCAGGGCCTAGTGTGTACTAACCATACACTCTACCACATAACTCTCCCCCAACCGCAATGGTAACTAGAAGACATTTTCTTTCCCTCTTCTGTATCCCTCCACACACTCCTACAGCCAAGTTCTTTTTTTCCCTTTTTTCCTTTTTTTAATGTCTATGAGTACACTGTAGCTGTGCAGATGGTTGTGAGCCTTCATGTGGTTGCTGGGGACTGAATTTAGGACCTCTGGTCACTCTGGCCAACCCTGCTCAATCCGGTTAACCTTGCTCACTTGCTCAGACCCAAAGATTTAGTTATTGTTATGTGTGAGTACACTGTGGCTGTCTTCAGACACACCAGAAGAAGGCATCAGATCTCATTACAGATGGGTGTGAGCCACCATGTGGTTGCTGGGATTTGAACTCAGGACCTTTGGGAAGAGCAGTCAGTGCTCTTAACCCCTCACCAGCCCCTGCAGCCCAGTTCTTTATTCCAGGGCCCTTAGACAAGGCAGGCACTCTGTTAGACTCAGGTTCCACTTGGTAAAGCAGGGACAAGAACAAAACACAGCCAGGCAGTGGCTGTGCGCACCTTTAATCTCCGTGCTCCGGAGGCAGAGGCAGGCAGATCTCAGAGCTTGAGGCCAGCCTGGACTACAGAGCAAGTTCCTGGACAGCCAGGGCTACACCGAGAAATCTTGTCTCAAACAAACAAACAAACAATCAGGGAAGTGGGAGGATAAACAGAGAGCTAGGTAATTCGTGGCCAGAGCTGGATGAACAGCAGCTCAGTGATAAGTGCTCCCGCTTCAGCCTCCAGTACCACAAAAGGGCGGGGGAGGCAGCACCAATGGGCAAATGAACGGCAGTGTGGTTAACATGGCCTCAACCAAAGTTCCTTGTGGAATCCTAGACTTGGCTGCACAGGGCCCAGAGGACCTTGCTCACCACAGGTAAGATGTCCTAGCTGTGCCCAAGCAGCGGAGAGCGTGAAGACGTTTCTTTAAAATAGGAAACTGGAAGAATGAGAAAAAAGAAAAGGAAGGCTGGCCAGGGCAGAGACCCAATCGGAAGGGGACTTCGGGCTGCCTGGGTGTGTCCGTGTGTATTGGTGTGGTGGGGCCAACCGTCACGGCCTAGATACCGGCCAGCCGGCAGGCAGCTGGACTCTGGTGGGGTTACCCTGGTCCAGGCTGGATACTCTCCTTCCATGTCCCTCATGAGCTGCAGACTTTCCCACATAAGCCGGCTGGGAGTCCTTGTGATTTGCTTTTCAGTTGGCCATGGGGATCCTTGCAAGTTAAGGACAAAAATGTTATCAATAATCCAAATGGGCCACATTATAACTTGTAGACTGGAGAGATAGTACTTCCAGATGTTTGAGGCTGGGAGAGCAGTGTCTAAACGTAGGTTTATTTATTACTGTCATGCTGAGGACTGAACATAGTCCCTCACGTGTTGACAGTGCTCTGTACAATGGAGCTATAGATACTTCCAGAAATACCCTCCTTTTTTTTTTCCCCAGAAAAATTTCCCTTTTACTTTGAGAAAGATACATTTTTACAGTGTGCTCTATGGGGGTCTGAACCAGGCAGGGCAGTTACAGAAGAACTAACTACCTGATAGCTAGCTTTTCTGATATTGGGGGCGGAGTCCAGGCCTCCGCACAGACTCGGCAGGCAGGTGCTTCACCACTGAGCAGAATTCTAATGATTCAAATCGATCGAGTTAGGCCACACAGTGTAAATGATTATCCAAGCTAGGACATATCTGAGCGCGAAAGGAGCCCCGCCTAACGTGGGGACAATAGTCGAAAATCAGGGCCGTTTCAGGTAAACTGGGCAGGAAGATCGATCACTCTAGGTTCTGCAATAAGCAGCTTGTCTAAGGAAGAGTGACAGATGAGAGTTGGGTTTTGTTGATGGTAGTAGTAGGTTTGTTGGTTTGTTTGTTTGTTTTAAACAGAGCATTGCTATTTGTGCAGGTCAACCTCAAGCACATAATAATCCCACTGCCTCAGCTTCTTGAGTGCTGGGATTGCAGGTTTGAGCCACCATGCCCAGCTACCAATGTTATTTGGTTCTTGGTGTATGTGGTAGATGATTCAAAGGAGTCTGGGTTCCACCCTGGGCACCACTTAAAACCAGGTGTGCTGGCACACAGCTATAATCCTAGCACTCGGGAGACAGAGGCAGGTGGATCTCTGTGAG